>JASWHV010000014.1:74011079-74611079 GCA_030760725.1 Neostapfia colusana | reverse complement strand
GAGGTGAGCAACGGCGCCGTCCCCGCGGATGATAAGGGCAGGGAGTACGACTACGACCTCCTCACCATCGGCGCGGGGAGCGGGGGCACGCTGGCGTCGCGCGCCGCCTCGTCGCTCTACGGCATCCGCTCCGCCGTCTGCAAGATGCCCTTCGCCACCGTCGCGTCCGACTCACTCGGCGGCGTCGGCGGCACGTATGTAAGCGGACGCCCCTCTCGAAATCAGGATTACTCTCACCGCAAATCGTTTGGTCCGTCTGATGCGTTTGTGCACGACACGTGTCACATTGCGATCATTAGTTTGGGGTTACAGGAAATGGAAGCGAGGCTAAAACCGTCGCTCAATTTGAGCACGATATTATTCATATGATATCAGTGATCAGTATAACGCCAGCCTGTTTGGTACCTTCAGAGCCCTTGCTAGAACCCTGAGACGTCTCTATGATGCAGAGCCAAAAAAATGCAAAATGTCTATCAGCTATTATGGAATTGAAATGTGGCACACATAAATGCCAGGTGGCGGTCTTCAGATGCAAAAGTTAACAGAGCTTATGCATTTTGTGGAACGTTGACCTGTTAGCATAGCATACTTACTGCTGTTAGCAATGTACTTGAGGATGCTTAGCATCTGTGGCAAGCAGAGTTCAGAATTGTGCTTCACTTATTGGTCTTTGCTTGAACTTCTCTTAATCATGTCGGTGTCAAAACTTCAGATGTGTGCTTCAGGGCTGCGTTCTAAAGAAATTGCTGGTGTACACATCCAAGTATTCTCATGAATTTGAAGGAGTCATGGCTTTGGGTGGACATATGAGACTGATCCAAATAATGACTGGAGAACCCTGATAACCAACAAGAATTTAGAGTTGCGGTGCCTGGTTGGAGTTCAGACAAATGCTCTGAAGAATTCAGGGGTTACTATAATTGAAGGCCGTGGAAAGTTTTTTTGGGTTTTGTAAATCAATTTAAGTTTCATATATATCTTTGCAATAAAGTATTATTGATGCACTATTTGTTTAAAATGAGGCAGATTGTTTAATCCACATACTTTCAGCGTTGATGGCAAACTTTACACTGCCAAAAATATACTTATAGCTGTTGGTGGTTGGCCGTCCATGCCAAACATCTCAGGAATAGAATATGTCGTTGGTTCTGATGCAGCACTGGATTTGCCCTCCAGGCCTGACAAGATTGCAATGGTGGGAGGGGGATATATTGCTTTGGAGTTTGCAGGTATTTTCAGTGGCTTGAAGAGTGATGTTCATATTTTTATCAGGCAAAATAGAGTGCTACGGGCCTTTGACGAGGAGGTGAGCAAACATCCATTAAAAAGGAAGGGAAGGGCAGTCTGGTGCATGTAGCTCCCGCTTGCGCAATGTTCAGAGATGGGTCCGACCACTTGGGTCTTTTGTACGCAGTCTTTCCTTGCATTTCTACAAGAGGCTGTTTCCAGGACTCGAACCCGTGACCTCATGGTCACAAGGCAACGGCTTTACCGCTACGTCAGGGCTCCCCTTCCATTAACTACAGTTATGCTAAATGGGACATCTTAAGTACAGTTTTCACTTGTGGATTTGCAGGTCAGAGATTTTGTTGCTGAACAAATGTCTTTGAGAGGTTTAACATTTTGTATAGGACAGAGTCCTCAAGCAGTGACTAAGTCAGATGACAACTTGCTGTCTCTGAAGGCAAAGGAACTATCAGTGGATTCTCGTATGTTATGTTTGCGACAGGCCGAAAGAAAAATAACAAAAAGGACATACCCAGTGCTGAAAGCTCCCACACGTTGTGGGGTCTGGGGAAGGGAATTTCTAGGCAGCCTTCCCCTTGCTTATTTTGCAAGGAGGCTGATTCGAACCCAAGACCTCCAGGACACAAGTGGAGAGACTCTACCACTGCGCCAGGCCTGCCCTTCAAAAGACAAATACCAAGGTTAATATAAATCATATCACCATTCTGTTTCCTCTTCTCTTGACCATTTTATTTATTACGTCACATGTTTTTTTTATGGATGCATCTTATTCATCACAATTTGGGACGGGAAGATGTTGGGGTAAAAATGGATGAGCACGGTGCTATTGTGGTACTATATAATAAAATCAGCATCAGTTTTTGTGCAGTACATGGTAAAATTCCATAATTGTTGAAACTCATAAAATAAATGGTGGTTTTTCATGTTCAAACAAGTTTACACCAGGCGCCATAGGGCCCGTGACGTGCGCCGAGCCAACGAACGCGCTGCTGCGCGCGCGGCAAGCACGCCGGAGACGATCTCCAACCGTGGCTAGGAGGGAAAGTAGAAGATACTTTAGCTATTTTTGGTAATCAATAATTAGTGGAGTTTGTTACTCCTTTTGATTGAGCCAGAGGCTATAGATAGGCAGGTAATCAAACACTTGAGGAATAAGAAAGATATTACCATCTATTCCCCCTCCTCTTCTACCAAGCCGGCGGCAGGGGGAATAACCCTCCGGCGAAGAACGGCGGCAAGGGGGTATAACCCGGCCAACCATCACGGATAGCGGCTACGAACTACGTAGCCGAGGTCCTCCGGCCTTCGGGATCGCTGCCCTTGACATGGTTCTAGGTTGACGAGTATTCTCGGACCTCTGTTAATTCAATTTGGGCGGTTGGAGATGTCACTAATAGGGTTAACCTGAGACCCGTTGCATTGATGGAAGGTGGGGCGTTAGCAAGGACCATTTTCGACAATGAACCTACGAAACCAGATTACAGGCATCTTCATATACCATATGCATGCCAGTTTCCTGAAACCTCACATTTTGACAGCTAGAATCCCACGTTCATCTTAGTATACGTTCATTGTTTTTTATTTTATTTATTTTTATTTCTTAATTAGTTTTCACGATGAGCCTTGGAAAGTAGCCTCATTGATCTTTCAGGAAATATTTCGTGCCATTTGGTACATTGATATTGCATTTACTTCAGCGTATTCATCATTTCGTTTCCGTGATTTCCTTCCCGTTTCTTTTCCCAAGTCAATATAACATGCTACATTGAACTCATCTGGATAGTAATTAACTGTCCTAGAACTACTTTGCATTTTTACAGTGCTGTGCCTTCAGCGGTGTTTTCTCAGCCACCAATTTGGCAAGTTGGCCTTACTGAAGAGAGGGTAACAAAGAATCACACTTTTGGATTGCGCAATTTGTTTTTTTGCCAACTCATGATGAATTAAAGTAAAACTATACACTCGCAGGCTATTGAAAAGTATGGACATGTTAATTTCTATACAGCGAACTTCAGACCTCTGAGGGCTACTCTTTCTGGCTTAGTGGCTTACCTGATCACGTGTATATGAAAGTTGTCGTGTGCGCTAATACAAACAGTCCTTGGAGTTCACATGTGTGGTGAAGATGCACCTGAGATTATTCAGCTTTGTGTTTTTCTCATCATTCCAAGCTTCGAACTCATAATTTAGCTAATCCATTTATGGATGTAAATTATTTATACAGGGTATCGCGATTGCTGTGAAGGCTGGGTTGACGAGCAGAATTTTGATGCCATGGTTGGTGTTCACAAGACAACTGCTGAAGAATTTGTCACAATTAATAGAGGGATAATTGTGGCTGTATTAGATAATAATCATCAACAGGGTACAGGGGATGATTATATAGAGGGATTATGTGAGGGAAAAAGACTAAACTACCCCTAACCCTAATCCCTCACTAATGACTAAACTACCCTTGTGTCACCCACACAATTACAGAGTCTAACACCCCCGCAGTCACAACATCTAGCCACTGCAGATGTTGAGATTGGACCGAAACTCGGAGAACAACGACGGCGGGAGGCCCTTCGTGAAGATGTCGGCGAACTGCGTCATCGTCGGGACATGGTGTACCCGAACCTCGCCGCGTGCAACCCGCTCATGAACAAAATGGAGGTCGATCTCCACATGCTTCGTGCGCTGATGCTGGACCGGGTTGGTGAAGAGGTACACGGCGTTGACGTTGTCGCAGTAGATCAGGGTGCTCCTGGCGACGGGAGTGTGGAGCTCCTGAAGCAGCTGCTGAAGCCAGGAAGCCTCAGCCACGCTGTTAGCCACGGCGCATTACTCCGTCTCAGCACTCGAACGCGACACCACGGGCTGTTGCTTCGAGGACCAGGAGACGAGGTTACCGCCCAGGAAGACGGCGTACCCAGAGGTAGACCAGCGAGTGTCCGGGTAGTATGCCCAATCAACGTCGGTGTACACGACCAGCTCGGAGGTCGCGTCACGTCGAAGAAGGAGGCCGTAGTCGAGGGTGTCACGTAGGTACCGAAGAATCCGCTTCACAGCGGTGAGGTGCGGCTCTCTCGGGTCATGCATGTGGAGGCACACCTGCTGAACCGCATAGGAGATGTCCGGTCTGGTGAAGGTGAGGTACTGAAGAGCACCTGCAAGACTCCTGTAAGCAGTGGGGTCAGTGATGGATATCCCGTCGGTAGCGAAGAGCTTCGCCTGAGTATCCGCTGGAGTGGAGCACGACTTGCACTCAGCCATGCCTGCTCGCTGGAGCATATCCAGACAGTACTGTCGCTGGTGAAGGAACAAGCCACCTGGTTGGTCCTCGACCGCAATACCCAGGAAGTGGTGGAGGCGGCGTGGGTCCTTCATAGCGAACTCCTGCTGTAAAGGAGAAATAGTGCGCCGAAGAAGAGCCGGACTGGACGCTGTCAGGACAATGTCATCGACATACAGTAGAAGGTAAGCAGTGTCACTGCCACGTCGATAGACAAACAACGAAGTGTTCGACCTAGCTTTGACGAACCCCTGTAGACCAAGGAGGCGAACCGGCTATACCAGGCTCTCGGTGCCTGCTTCAGACCGTACAAGGATTTGTTCAGCTTACAAATCCTGTCGGCTGACTGCAGTACACCGTATCGGTCAGTGTACCGTGGAGGAAAGCATTCTTGACGTCCAACTGGTGGACGGGCCAAGAACGCGAGAGAGACAGTGACAGAACGGTATGAACCGTCGCCGGCTTCACCATCGGGCTGAAGGTCTCGTCGTAGTCGACTCTAGGGCGCTGAGTGAAGCCCCGAAGTACCCACCGAGCCTTGTACCTTTTCAAGGTACCGTCCGCCTTCTTCTTATGTGTGAATACCCACTTGCCCGTGACAACATTACCATGACCGGGGCAGGGAACCAGGTCCCAGGCCCGGTTGGCAAGTAGGGCCTCATACTCTTCCTCCATAGCGAGGCGCCAGTTAGGGTCGGCGAGGGTGCTACGGACGGAAGTCGGTATGGGTGAGATCGAAGGGGAGTCGGTCGGTGGAGACGTCATCGACGAGAAGACAGCTTTGGAGAAGCGCTCAACCGGCCGGAGACAACCGGACGCACGTCCGGTCACCATCGGGTGGACGTGACCAGGATCCCTGTGGAGAAGAGGAGGGTTGTACACCGGGCGCTCCGGTACAACCACCTTCTCTCGTCGTGGGTAGATGAGAGTGGGTCTCGAGGTCGCGCGTGGGGCGACGACTGGTGTAGAGGGCTCCGGTGCCGCGCGTGGCGCAACTGGCGCGTGGTACAACCACCTTCTCTCGTCGCTGGTAGACAAGTGCGGGGTCGGCAAAGCGAGAAGTCGGGGTCGTTGTCGGTGCTGCGCCTGGTGCGACAGGTGACGTCGGGCTCGCTGCAGGTGACGTCGGAGATGTCGAGGCCGCGCGTGGCGCAACTGGTGACCTAGGGGTCACCCGAGGTGCAGAAGCTGACGCCGCAGACGTCGATGCCGCGCGTGGCGCAACTGGTGACATCGGGGCCACCCGAGTTACAGCAGGTGACGCTGTAGGCGTCGATGCCGCACGTGGTGTAGCAGGTGGCGCAGGCGTAGTGCGTGTCGAACCTGCAGAAGAAAGAGGCCAAGGCAGCTGGGGAGCAGCCTCGGGGTCAGTGGGAAAAAGGGAATCCAACTCTGTGGTGGAACCGGAAGAGGTGGTGGAGAAGGGAAAGGAGGACTCGTCGAAGACGACGTGCCGAGAGATTAAAAGGCGGTGAGTAGTGAGATCTAAGCACCGGTACCCCTTATGATCAAGGGAATACCCTAGAAAAACACACCGTGTCGAGCGGGGCGCAAGCTTATGCGGTGCTGTGGCGGAAAGGTTAGGGTAGCAAGCGCACCCGAGACTCGAAGGTGATCGTAAAGAGGATCGGTGCCATATAAAGCGAAGTAGCGGGTGGAGGCACGAATCGCCTTAGTAGGAAGACGATTAATCAGAGATGTGGCAGTATGGAGAGCCTCCACCTAATATCGGGCTGGAACTGATGCCTGGAACATCAGGGAGCGCATGACATCATTGGTGGTGCGAATCATGCGCTCTGCCTTGCCGTTTTGAGGAGAGGTATACGGACAAGACATGTGTAGCTGTACCCCATGTGCGGAGAGAAAGTTACAAAACATAGAGTTATCGAACTCGCTTCCGTTATCACATTGGACAACTCGGATGGTGTGCCCAAACTGAGTGGAAATCCAAACGGAGAAGTGAGAAAGAGTAACGAAAGTATCAGACTTCAATCGTAATGGAAAAGTCCAGGAAAAGTGAGAAAAATCATCAATGATCACCAAGTAATAATTAAAACCCGATACACTGGTAATGGGTGATGTCCACAAATTACAATGTATAAGATCAAACGTGTGCTCAACATGAGTCACGGAAGTGGGAAAGAAAGCCGAACATGGTGACCAAGCTGACAAGCATGACATAAGGAGTCATGTGTGCCGCTAGAACACGAGATAACAGAATTACTGGACAACTTCGACATAGCATCTGCACCAGGGTGACCAAGCCGGCGATGCCAAATGGTGGATGAAGCTGTCGTAGTCAAAGCAAAAGACGGTGATGCAACAGAAGTAGGAAGCCGAAGTGTGTATAGGGGCCCCGAGCTATCACATCGAAAAAGAGGTCGTCGGGTAGAAAGATCCTTCATAGACAAACCAAACGGATCAAACTCAATGGAAATATTGTTGTCAGTGGTAAAACAACGGACAAAAAGCAAGTTTTGAATGATATCCGGAGCGACAAGAATGTTTTTGAGCTGGAAAGAACTCGGGAGACCGGAATCACCTAACTGAGGTGATCGAAAGAACAGACCCATTCCCAACAACGATAGATGAAGGAAAAGAGGGATTGGGAGGGTGGGTGGAAGAGAGTATACCAGCATTTGGAGAGGTATGGTATGACGCTCCGGAGTCAACTATCCAGTCAGCACCTGATGGAGTAAGGTGCATGGTGCTGAAGGAAGAAGCCAACGACTGTCGATCCCACGTCGAGGGTGGCTCCTGGAGAGGTGTCGACGGCTCCGAGTACCCAACAGGATAGTCGGTGCCTCTGTAGGTCGAGGCTGACTGTCCGCCAGAAAGGTAGCCAGGCCCACCGTAGGCCCGAGTCGGCGGCCCACCAGCACTGTAGGCTAGTCCACTGTAGCCCGGGGTGGGTACGAACGCCGGCTGAGGGCGTGGTGGTCGTGGAGGCTGAGAACCCGGAGACGGCCCAGGCCACATGTAGATCTGGCCAGTCCACGGGTTGTAGGGTGTGGGCCAGGGTGCACCTCCCTGGCCGATACCACCACTACCACCAGTAGCCGGAGTAGTGGGTGTAGGAGTGCCGCCTGCACTGCTACCTTCGGCACGGCCGCCGTGCTTGCCTCGGTGGCGACGATTTCCACCTCCAATAGTAGCCATAAAAGGCTGCGGCAGACCCGGAGCCAATAGAGCCTCCTGCAGTGATCTACTCAAGCTCAAGGTCAGACCATACCTTCTCGAAGGTAAGGAGTGGCTCCAGTCGGAGTAGCCATATCCATAGATGACAATAGCGCTCATTTAGGCCCTGAAGGACCCGAAGAATAAGAGCGCTATCGGTGACCGGCTCGCCAAGGTCACGTAGAGCATCCGCCAATACCCTTCATCTCCCGGCAGTAGGTGGAGACAGAGCGGTCACCCTGGACGGTGTTCTGGAACCGAGTGCAGATGTGGAGGGCTCGAGTCGCGCGGTTCCCTAGACCAGTCAGGCTCGTCGAGCACTGCCACCACCGCACTGTCTGACGATGTCCTGTAGCTCCTCCGACAGGGAGCCAAGGATTCAGGATAGGACCAGGCTGTCCATGCTGATCCAGGAGACCTCCACTGAAGAATCGTCCTGGAGGATGTGGTCGTCGAGGCAGTAACGCCTCAGCGTGAGGAGCACCAGGTCACGCCACCGGGCATATGAAGTGGACTCGGAGCTGAGAACAACCGGCACGAGCGTCCGAATGTTCTGAATCCCGGCGGCCTGCGCATGAAGAGCAGCCACAAGTGAAGCCGAGTACGTACCAGCGTTCGAGGGAGGCTCGTGGGCAGCACTCATCGATCGGTGAGCACTCTCCTCGAGCTGGTGAGATAGAGCGGCCACGGAGGCACGCTCCTGCTCTAGGGCGAGAGCGAGTGCCCGCTCGCGCTCGTGAGATGCAGCCAATGCTGCGGCGATGTCGGAGATGTTTGTTTTGTCGGTGCCGTAGGAAGAAATATCTGCGTTATCAGCAGCGGCACCGGCGACTCGAAACGGAATCGGCGGGACAGTGGTCGTGGTGCTCCCGTCGATGCCGAGGCCGGTGGCGGTAGAGTCCCGCGGACCAGAGGTACCTGCCATGAAAACGACAGCGGTGGCGGGTTTGCCGGTGGTACCTACAAGAGGTTCGCCGGCGGCTGGACCGGTCTCGGAGTCATAGGAGGGGCGGCAGCACCTCCCGGGACAGAAACGATCGCTGGCCGAGCGGACCAGGGGGCGGCTGGATCTGAGGTGGCGGCGGTCTGAGGGTGGGCGGCGGCGGTGGCTGGATCAGAGGTGGCGGCGGCCCCTCCAGAGGCGGTGGCTGCGGGCCGAGGGGCGGCGGCGGCGGCTCCCCCGTGCGCGCTGGTCAGGGGTACCGCTGGCTGGCGGCAGCCCTGAGGCGGCGACCGATTCGGCCCAAATCCAAGTGGCGGCGGCGGCGGCGGCGCAGATTCCCGTGACGGCGGCGGCGAGACAAGGACGGCAGCGCAGGGGTGCCGGCGGCTGAAGGCAGTGTCATTAGGGTTAGGGTTAAGCCCTAATCCTAATCAATCCTAGCTAATCTGATACCATAATAGAGGGATAATTGTAGCTGTATTAGATGATAATCATTAACAGGGTACAGGGAATGATTATATAGAGGGATTAGGTGAGGGGAAGAGATTAAACTACCCCTAACCCTAATCCCTCACTAATGACTGAACTATCCCTGTGCAACCCACACAATTACAGGGTCTAACAACAATGAGGAACCCAACTAGGAAGATCCGGAGAGATACTGCTGCTGAGGTTTGTTGTCCACTTCAGATCTTTCCTTTCTACAGAAAAGCCAGAAGCACAGGCTCTCTACTCTATGGCTGTTTATTTTCTTTTAGTATGTTCATGGTTCTCTTACATTTTCATCTTTGACTTCAGGCGAAGACTAAAGATGAGATGTAAATCAGAAGTATATATTAGCCTTTTTTCTGCATATACTGAGGTATGGAAATTTCTTCCAAGATGAGTTGCAACTTTTTGCATGTCGTTTTCCTTTATTAACATCTCAGCGCCCTTAGATATGCACTGTGTTAAGCTGTACAGACTGGAAATGATGAAACTATTCATGTTTGTTATCCTTGATCATTGGCATTTATTTCATTGAGGTTTTGGCTGCGCGCAAGCATGACGCCCGTGGTAAATGTTAGGTTGCATAGTATTAGTGTGTTGGTCAGCTTTTTTGTTATTCTAATTACGAATCAACGCTCATCTTATATATGTTCTCCACAATTGCCAAAAAGTTATTTTGGTTGTCTCGCCATTTATCTTACTGAAGGTAGTTAGCCTTGCAGGCATTCTTAGGCTGCTAGCACCGGGAGACGGTACAGCCTCGTGGACTGCAAATTTGCAGGCTGTGGCGATAGAGATTGCCCGCAGCGGCCACGGTAAAGCATCCTGAAAAGTAGCGGGCGGTACTGAAGGCCGGTAAATAGAAAGGGACATTGTAGCGCCTGATTAGAAGGAGAAGAGAGAGATGGAAGTAAATAAGAGAGGAGAAAAAAATAAAAGAAGAGAGGAGTAAAGTGTTAATTGATATAGAGGTTGGATTTAGAGGTCAACGAGTGCGAAGAAATGAACTGTAAAGCTAAGAATCTTTTAAAGTGCACTGTAAAAGAGTGAGAATATTTTTTTAGAGATCCGATATAGAGGTGCACGAGTGCGAGCAGTCTTAGGCGTAGATGTAACGGGAGGATCAACTGGCAGTCTGGCACATGTAACTACTGTGTACTGGAGCAGAATTCGAGGAATACACGATGGAAGGCTACCGAAGGGCAACGATGAAATATCCCACTGGGCACCGTTTGGAGGCCTTGACATAACGGCAGCATAGAAATGTATACAGAAAAAAGTTTGGTATATCTAGTTTATGTACCGACTGGTTTACCGTTGCATACCTGGTTCACTCCTGCTACTTCCAAGTCCCAACCCGAGGAAGTATTTTACCTTGTCAACTCTCTATACGGAGGTTCAAAGCTTTTGTAGTTGCTGATCAGGTTTAGGAATTTTAGACTTAAGCTTGTCGTTTGCGTTTAAACTACACATGTGGTACGATTTTCCTTTTTTCTACCAACTCGGTGCTGGATGAGTATGACACGGCTATTTCGTAGCTACACAACATTATTGTCTGCGCCAGTGTGAATAAAAGTGAGACGAACAAGTTGACCATGATTAAGATAAGAACGTTTAGAATGCAAACAACTTCTTGTATGTAGTCATATAAAAAGTTTTTCTAGGCTATGATCATTTTGTTTTTTTCACTTAATTCCCTGTAATTATTAACGCAAAATAAAATAAAATATGAACACTGTTGTCAAGTGAAGAAGAGATTGATGAAAAAAAATTACCAAATGATAAAATCATGTAGCTTTGAAAAAAATTGTATGATTACTCAAAAATCTGATTACATCCTAATCCCCTTGGATTAAGTTTTCCAAGAAAGAAACCAACACACGAGTTGGAGAAAGAAAGAAAAAAATCTGTCGCGTAGAGCTTGCCGCCGGCAGCCGGCATCGGGCCTGCCGTCTCTCGGCGTCTCCATCCCCCGCGGCCCGTCAAAAACTAGACTAGGCTAAACTAAACTAAACTAAACCTCCCGTAAACCGCTTAAGTCCACTCAAAAACGCTGCGCCGGGAGAGACTCCCCTCCCTCCCCTCTCTCGAATCACTCCCCCCTCCCTCTCCGCCGGCCACTGGCCTCACTCCAGCAGCCTCGAGCCCCCCCCCCCCCCCCCCCGAGGGCACCTCTGCGCCGTCTCTTTTCCTCCGCCTTGCCGGCCGCCCTGGGGCCCGATTCCGGCACCGCTCAAGCTTCATCGACAGCCCTCCACCCCATCGGGACAGGTGAGGGTTCGTTTCCCCGATAGCCCCCCTCCTGCCCCTTCCTCCTCCCGCCCCTCTTCGCCGGCGCGGTGCTAGACGTTGTGCTGGCCCGGTGCGCTCGCGTTTCCGGCGGGGGCGTGCAAATCCGCTGCGGCGGTTCGTGGTAGCAGCAGTGCCTGCCCGTGATATTGTCAGTCAGCGCGTTCTCGATTTCGGCAGCGCGTGGCGGCCGCGCAACAGGATCTCATGGGTGGGTGGAGCCGTCCGCTCGCGCGTCTGATTCCTGCGATTTGTGCATTCTGTGGTGGCTTGCGCTCAGATTTGTTTCTGCCGACGGATGCACCACCCCCCCTGGTATCTGTCCAGTGGCGGTGACTGTGGGTGCTGGACCCGTGCGGGACGCCTTGCAGAGCATTGCCGCCTGGAAATCGGGCCGCACCGGCGTGTGGGGGGAGGCATACCCTATGCTCCCGCACGTTACAGTGATGCGCTCACGCGAGCGCACGGAGAGGGGAGTGGGAAGCCGTCGTCGGTTGCTTCGCGGGTTTCGACGGAAGTGTCCTCGGACAAGGAAGGAGAAGGCGAGGTGAGAGAAGATGAGGATAAGGAGCAGCCGTTGCGTGCGCGTGGCTGAGAGGAAGGGAGAGGAGGTGGGAATGGCGATGCGACGTGCAGAGGGGAGAGGCGACGCCGGCGAGGGCAAGGCGACGCCACCGCGCGAGCGAGGCCGTCGAGGACGAGGATGGAGGCGGTTGGCAGCGAGTCCGGCGGGGACGAGGTTGGCAGCGAGGCTGGCAGCAACACAGCTAGAGGCGGGTGGCGAGGCGAGAGGATCGGAGAGAAGGCGGATGGCGAGGCGAGAGGATCGGGAGGAGGCGGGCGGTGCGAGAAGATTGGGAGGAGAAGTCTCTGGATGCTCGGTGGGGAGGGAGATGAAAGAAATAAAAGAGAAGGAAAAAAAGAGAGGGAAAGAAAAGGAAATAAAAGAGAAGGAAAAAAGAGAGGGAAAGAAAAGGAAATAAAAGAGAAGGAAAAACAGGGGGAAAGAAAAGGAAATAAAAGAGAGAAAAGGAGAGGAAAAGGAAGGAAAAAAAGAAGAAGAAAGGAATAGGAAAATAAATAGGAAAGTGAGATAAAAGGAAAAAAAAGGAAATGGAAAGGAAAAAAAGAATAAAAGAAATAAAAAGAAAATAAAAAAGAAAGAAAAAATGAAAAGAAATATTAAAGAATATGTGGTGATTGATAGAGTACGATTAGGGAATACGATGAGTGCGGGAGCACGTGCTGAAAAGTAGAGAATCTTTTAGAGTGTGCTGTAAAGAGGTGAGAATATTTGTTTAGAGTAGATTTTTAGAGTACATGAGTGCGGATAGCCTTAGGAGGGGATAAGGGACATGTACGGATCTTGCTGTGTTCTTCATACCGTGTCACGCACGTATGTTCGGAAAAGGTTTAGAATTCAATGTACTGAGTTTTGAGGTGTCATTCTTCCATGTTGGATTTCAGCTGCTTGGCCATTCAGCTTAATGCATGCTCTGGCTTTTGTTAACTTTTTCATGTCTTGCTCATTTCCTCTACTTCTGACTTCTGTGTTGTTCCTAAGCAATTTTCTTGCAACATCTAAACTTTGCTTTGCAGCTGAACCATGACCGCCCAGACAAAGAGAAGTGCCACAGAAAATGGTGATGGTGGTCTCGGCGCGAGTCTTGCCACCTTCATTGCAAACAATCAGGACCTCGGACCGATAGCCAGGCATGCTTTTGAGTCCGGGAAGCCTGAGGCTCTCTTGAACAGCCTCCAAAACATCGTGAAGAAGAAAGAGATTGAGATAGAGGAGATTTGTAGAATTCACTATGAGGAATTTATCCTCGCGGTTGATAAACTACGCCATGTGCTGGTTGACGCTGATGAGCTCAAGGGCACATTGTCTGGTGAGAACCTGCGCTTGCAAGAGGTTGCTACCACCTTGCTGTTGAAGCTCGACGAGCTTCTTGAGTTGTATTCAGTAAAAAGGAATGTTGGGGAGGCCCTAGCTACGTTGAAGATCTGTCTGCGCGTCACTAGCCTGTGCAACATATGCAACAGGGACATTGCAGAAACCAGGTTTCATTCTGCAATGAAAACTTTAGCCATCATTGAGAAGGACTACCTGCAGAATGTTCCTCTGAAGCTTCTGAAAAGGGTTCTTCAGAAACAAATTCCTATGATAAAACTGTACATTGAGAAGAAAGTTTGTAGTGAGTTTAATGAGTGGCTTGTGTATATCAGAAGGATTGCAAAGGAGGTTGGGCAGGCCGCAATCAGCCAGGCCGCTCTAGCTCGCCGGAAAGATGATGAAATGCGTGCTCGACAGAGGAAAGCAGAAGAATGCAGCCATATTGGGTTCGATGAGCATGCTTATGCCTTGGATTTGGAGCACATGGATGAGGAAGCAATTCTAGAATTTGATCTTGCTCCACTGTACAGAGCGCACAATATTCACATACTCCTTGGTCTTGGGGAAAAGTTTCGAGAATATTACTACAACAACAGGCTCATGCAACTCAATTCGGACATGCAAATTTCTACATCACAACCCTTTGTGGATTCTTATCAACCATTCCTTGCTCAGGTTGCTGGATTTTTTATCGTTGAGGACCATGTCCTTCGAACTGCAGATGGACTTTTATCTGAGAGTCAGGTTGAGTCAATGTGGGAAACAGCCAATTCTAAGATCACAGTGATCTTAAAGGAGCAATTCTCTCAGATGAATGCCGCCAACCACCATCTCCTTTTAAAAGATTATGTCAGTCTTTTGGGTGCAGCCATGAAGACATATGGTTACCAAGCCACATCATTGGTTGAAGTGCTTGACAAAAGTAGGGACAAGTATTTTGATCTGCTTCTTTCTGATTGCCGGAAGCAGATACGTGTTGTCTTTTCTAAGGACTCATATGAACGGATGATTATTAAGAAGGAAAATGAGTACAAGATG
Organism: Neostapfia colusana; assembly: GCA_030760725.1. Lineage (NCBI taxonomy): Eukaryota > Viridiplantae > Streptophyta > Magnoliopsida > Poales > Poaceae > Neostapfia > Neostapfia colusana. The sequence goes on along the minus strand of JASWHV010000014.1, from coordinate 74,596,724 downwards.
AATGTCGCAGCATTTCAACTAGAATCAGCAGACATAGTACCGGAATTTCCCTATATTGCGCCGTTTTCCTCTTCTGTTCCCAGTTCTTGTCATGTTGTGCGTTCATTTATTGAGGACTCGGTCAACTACTTGTCATATGGTGGTAGCATGAACTTCTATGATCTAGTGAAAAGTTACCTAGATAAGCTTTTAATCGAGGTATTGAATGATGGTTTTCTGAACCTGATACATGGTGGCTCCCTGGAATTTCCGCAGATGGTGCAGATCGCAGGAAACATTGCCATTCTTGAGCAGTCCTGTGATATGTTTCTATGGCATGCTGCTCAACTTTGTGGTGTTCCTAGGCGCCTTCTTGAGAAGCCCCACTCTGGTTTGACTGCTAGAGCTGTGCTCAAAGCCTCCGGGAATGCAGCATACAATGCATCAATATCTTTGGTCAATTCCAAGGTTGATGAGTTCATGATGCTGTTGACTAGCATCAATTGGACGGTGGAAGAAGCTCCAGAACACGTGAATGACTACATGAATGAAGTCATAATCTATCTTCATTCTGTAGTATCTTCTGGGCAGCACATTTTACCAAGAGATTCCCTTTTCAAGATTGTCTCTGGTGCACTAAGCCACATCTCAGACTCTATAATAACCGTACTTCTTAGCGACAGGGTGAAAAGGTTCAATGCAAATGCTGTAGCTGGTATTGACATTGACCTGAAAATGTTGGAGGGATTCACAGATGATACATTACGCATCACTGGGTTAGCAAACCTCAGGGATACAAGTTTCAAAGACTGCCTACTAGAAATAAGGCAACTAATCAATCTTCTGCTCAGCAGCCAGCCTGAAAGCTTCGCAAATCCTGTAATCAAGGAGGAGAATTATGGATCCTTGGACCCTAAGAAGGTGGCAATCATTTGTGACAAGTTCAAGGATGCCCCAGACAGTTTGTTTGGGAGCCTTTCAAACCGAAGCGCAGCGCAAAATGCCCGAAAAAAGTCGTTGGATGTACTGAAGAGAAGATTAAAGGATTTTAGCTGATATTAGATATGCTGCATCGTTGAATAAGCTTCCTCTTCCTCTGCTTTTCCATTTGGAGCTAATTTGTTTGCAATGATCTGTATAGATCAAATCTTGACTATTGTTATGGGCATTATTACTCTATCATTGTCTCGTCGTATTAAATATGACCCCTGTAAAACTAGTGAATGTTTAAATAATATTTTGTTTTCCGAGATTTACAGAAATAATACCCAAAACTACAAAATTTCAAAAGTAACACCATGTCGAACTTTGAACAAATGAAAACGGTGTTTTTAAATTCTGGAGCACGAAATATGGATTTTTCGTGTTCTGGTTACACGAAAATATTTTTGAACGCTGAATTTTCGAAAACTGAGCGTTTCCGTATGCCTGGTGTACGGAAACAGACCATGCCCCGTCTGCAAAGACATCGTGCGTTGAAAGTTCTAAAATGGTATCACGGGCATGTGAGGAATCTTAGGCTATCACTATCCTCACTCATATATTTTAAAAATCTACTCTAAAAATATATTCTCATCGTTTTTCAACACACTAAAAATTTCTTCTTTTTCCAACACGAATTGTCACACTTGTCGTACTCTAAAATTATACTATATATCAACTATTAATTTCCATCTTTTTTCTTCAATTTTTCCTTTTTTTCCTTCTATCTTATTTTATTTTCCCCTATTTCTTCCTTTTTATTTTCTTGCCTTTTCTATAAACTTTTTTCTCTCTATCCTCCTTTCCTTTTATTTTTTTACTTTCTTTATTTACTTGATACATCAGACACTTCTACACTCTTCTCCATTCCTCTCTTCTTTTCTATTCTTACTCTGCGCCCACGACAAGGTCACCGCGCCCGGCCTCTACCGCCAGCGTCCTCATCCTCCACGCGGCCGCGGCCTGCCACCGCTCCTGCCCTCCGCGCTCGCCGCGCCCGACCACCGCTCCCGGCTTCGGCTCCCAGTCGCCCATGGCCTCCGCGCCTGTTCTCTGCTCCCGGCCTCCGTGCTCGCCGCACCCGTCCAATGCTCCAGCCTTCGCTCACCGCGCCCGTTCTTCACCCCTGCTCCTCTGCCCTCTTCCTCCTCCTACCAACGTTGTTGTCTTCCTCTGCCTGCGCTCCTTCACCCTCTTCCTTCTGTAGCCGTTGCCGTCCTCTGTTACATATTTGGATCTCATACAATTTAGTTAAGTTAATTGCAAGACATATGTGAAATATTAGAAGTATATTTTATGAAGAGAGGATCAAACCAATTTATACATTGAATATTAGCTATTTATTGTGAAAGTGTGAGAGAGTAAATGTTGTCTGACACACGCGCACGTGTCGTGTCAATCCATATCATACAGTGTCGCGCTGGTGTGACGTCATGTCATGACGTTTTTTCAAAATCAATTCAGCCAAATAATGACTAGTAATAGGCACGTCAATAGCTGTCATAACAAACCAAATAATGATTAGTAACGGACTGTTAATGGTCGAGTCATGACGGACCAAATAATTATTAGTAACGGACGTGTTAATGGTTGAGTCATGACGGATTAAATAATGACTAGTAACGAATGTGTTAATGGTTGAATTATAATTGCTGAATTGATATACGTCATAACTTAGATTGATGGTATTCATTATCTCTAATTTCTTGACTCCTATATAAGGAGGTCATCCCTTCATGTGATAGACATAAAAAGCAAATTTTCTCTCTTGCTCCTCCACACATTCTCTGTTGCACTGCCACCAAGCAACCAAGCAATCCTGACTCTGTTTTATGCACGCACAGAAAATAGAGTGAGCAGGTCTCCGAAATCGACGCTCTCTCAAGATCCTGCTACGGAATAGAGAGCGAATACGATTTTTGGGGAACACACTTGTCTGACTGCTCGATCTTCCGTTCGTGTCGTTACGCTCATGTACGACTACTTTGTGTATTCATACACGTGATCTGCACTGCAACGTGACTGCAATGCTTCGATGATCTTCCTGCACCAAACGAGATCGACTACTTCAAGCAACCTAACATGTCGACTGTGGGAACGGCGCTGCCGGTGCCTTTGGCACTGGTCCCGCCTATGGGTATTTTTCTAAAACTCATATTTTAGGTTTAGTAATTTTATGTATTACTATTGCTAAAACTAAGAGCATAACATCGATCATAATCGTCATGTTCATGATTTATTTGCAAGTCATGCTTTATGATTTAATATGGATTAAATAAACCGTAAAATTTCTAATTTTCCAACATTCCAAAAATCGTATTTTAGGAATTTTTCGGCTTCAGACTTTGCTGCTGCACTAAGACTCAGCATGTTAGATGGATCAAACTAAAGCGTTAACGTGCAAAGATGATACTTTGGTTGACTACCATGAATGTTATTCACGTCACAGAAGGCAAACCTGCACCTCAAGGGGGGCTCTGAGCTGATGAAGAGAGATCTTTTGAGACTGCAGACAATTTGTTTAGAGGTGTTACGATTAGCATTCTAAGCGATCAGTTAATGAACGTCTACATAGTTATGTCTAGTGGAAAGAAAATATGGGATTCACTTGAGGCTAAATTTGGAGTCTCTGATGCAGGCAGTGAACTGTATGTCATGGAGCAGTTTCATGACTATAGAATGATCAATGACCGCTCTGTAGTAAAACAGGCTCATGAGATTCAGTCGTTTGCTAAAAAGCTCGAGCACTTTCCATGTTTATTGCCTGACAAGTTTGCGGCAGGCTGCATTAGTGCTAAGCTACCATTTTCTTGGCGGGACTTTGCTACTCCCTTAAAACACAAGAGACAAGAATTCAGCGTTGCTGATTTAATTGGGTCTCTAGATATTGAAGAGAAGGCAAAAGCAAAGGATATAAGAGGAAAAGTGCTTAGGAAAACTCTAATGCAAATTTAGTGCAAAATAGAAATTTCTGATCCAACAAGAAAAATAAAAATAAGTCTGACAACAAGAACAAAGTCAATCAAATATCTAGCTTTAAAAAGAAGAAGAAGAATAAAAGTGAAGGGCGATTGCTTTGTCTGTGACAAATCTAGCCATTGGGGTAAAGATTGTCCAGAACGTAAGGACAAGCATAAAAGATCAGCTAACATTGTTGTTGGCAACACTGAAGAGGGAACATCCGGCTATGTTACAATACCATATGTTCTTTCAGTATGTCACTCGCCAGATTGGTGGGTTGACACTGGGGCCAATATACATGTGTGTGTTGACATGTCCCTATTTTTTCTTATCAGGCCACAAGGAAATCTTCCGCGCTGATGGAGAATGGATGTCAAGCATTTGTACGTGGAGTCTGTACGGTTCATATGAAGTTTATTTCAGGAAAGATCGTGTGACTGAATAAGGTACAACACGTCCTCGTGATCAAGAAGAACCTTGTTAGTGGATCTATATTATGTAGATATGGTTATAAACTAGTGTCTGAATCTAATAAATGTATTGTATCCAGACTTGGATCATTTATTAGAAAAGGCTATGAATATGAAGGTTTGTTTCGTTTATCGTTGTCAGATATTACTTGTAACATGGTAAACCATGTATGTGATAATGAATCAAATATTTGGCATTCACGACTATGTCACATTAATTTTGGGTGCGTGACGCGGCTAGACACAATAAGTTTAATCTCTAAATTCACCAATGTCAAAAGTTTAAGGTGTCAAGTATGTGTGCAGTCAAAACAAACTCGCAAGCCTCATGAGACGGTAGAGGCGATAAACTTGACACCATTAGAACTAGTTCACCCAGATTTATGTGAGATTAACGGTGTGTCAACAAAACGTGGAAAGAAATATTACATGACTTTGATATATGATTCAACTAGATTTTGCTATGTGTATTTATTGAAGTCAAAAGATGAGGTGTTTCACTATTTTAAGCTATATAAAGCTGAAGTAGAAAACCAACTTGAGAGAAAGATTAAACGGCTTAGGTCTAATCGAGTTGGAGAGTATTTTTCAAACGAGTTTAAATTATTTTGCGAGGAACATGGTATAATTCATGAGAGGACGTCTCCTTACTCACCACAACCAAATGAGATTGCAGAAAGAAAGAATCGCACTCTAACTGAGATGGTTAATGCCATGTTAGGAACAGTGGGACTTTCTTAGCAATGGTGGGGTAAGGCTATATTGACTGCTTGTTATGTTCTGAATAAAGTTCCTATAAAGAATAAAGAGATAACTGCATTTGAAGAATGGGAAAAGAAAAGATTAAATCTCCTACATGAGAATTTGGGGTTGTCTGGCTAAGGTCAGTGTGCCAATCCCTAAAAATAGAAAGATTGGTCCGAACACCGTAGACTGTGTCTTTTTTTGTTATTCTTTTTATTAGCGTTGGATATAGATTTTTAATAGTGAAATCCGATGTTCCCCATATGCATGAGGGCACAATTATAGAATCTAGAGACCCACATTCTTTGAAGATATCTTTTCAATGAAAGAGACACATAGATCATATATATTCTCTCCTGAGTCCATCATTCTAACAGTACACACTAAATCTTCACTAGAGGAGAGTACAACAGATGAAGATAATGAAATAACTCGTAAGAGTAAAAGATAAAGGATTGTAAAGTGTTTTGGTGATGACTTCATTATATATCTGGTGGATGATACTCCAAGAACCTTACAGAGGCATTTTCATTTAGGATGTTGACTTTTGCAAGGAAGCTGTCCGAAGTGAGATGGAGTCTATCATGTCTAATAAAACTTGGTAGATAGTGGATCGTCCTTATGGATGCAAACCTATAGGATATAAGTGGGTGTTTAAGAAAAAGCTTAGTACTGATGGTACTATTGAAAAGTACAAGGCAAGACTTGTGGCAAAGAGTTATACCAAGTAAGAACACAACATTTCTTTGCCACTTACTCACCAATGGCCAGTCTGACTACTATACGAGCACTACTATCATTAGTTGTCTCTCACGGTTTATTTATCTATCAAATGGATGTTAATACACCTTTCCTTAACAGAGAGCTAGAAGAGGAAATTTATATGGATTAGCCTGATAGATTTGTAGTAAGTGGTCATGAAGGAAAGGTGTGTAAGTTGTTGAAATATTTGTATAGCCTAAAACAAGCGCCGAAGCAATGACATGACAAGTTTGACAAATGTGTGTATTACCGCTATGGTGGGGGAGAGGGAGTGATTTTATGCTTGTATGTAGATGACATACTGATTTTTGGGGCCAACCTTAATGTGATTAGGGAGGTCAAGTATTTTTTATCCAAAAGTTTCGAAATGAAAGATTTGGGAGAAGCAAATGTCATCTTAAACATTGAATTGTTACAAGAAGATGACGGCGGGATTACACTTGTGCAATCCAATTACGTGGAAAAGATTTTGAGTCGCTTTGGATTTAGTGACTGTAAGCCCGCTTCAACTCCATATGATTCCAGTGTACTATTAAGAAAGAATTATGGTACACCTAGGGATCAATTGAGATATTCCCAAATCATAGGCTCGTTGATTTACTTAGCTAGCGTAACGAGGCCAGATATCTCGTTTGCTGTGAGCAAACTAAGCCGGTTTGTTTCAAACCCGAGAGATGATCATTAGTGGGCTCTAGAAAGAGTAATGCGCTATCTAAATGGTACATCAAGTTACGGAATCCACTATACCGGATACACTAGGGTTCTAGAGGGTTATAGTGATTCAAACTGGATATCTGATGTTGATGAGATAAAAGTCACAAGTGGATATGTGTTCACTTTGAGAGGTGGCGCTGTTTCTAGGAAGTCTTGCAAGCAGACCATCTTAACGAGGTCAACAATGGAAGCAGAACTCACAGCATTAGACATCGCCACTGTTGAAGTAGATTGGCCGCGTGAACTTATGATGGACTTAATGATAGTTGAGAAACCAGTTCCTGCTATTCTTATGAACTGTGACAATCAAACTGTGATTGTCAAGGTCAACACTTCTAAACATAACATGAAGTCATCAAGACACGTTAAAAGGCGGTTGAAATCTGTCAGAAAAATGAAAAACTCCAGAGTAATAGTGTTTGACTATGGCCAAACAAATAAAAAACCTAGCAGACTCCTTCACCAAGGAGCTACGAAATGTAATAGATGAAGCATCGAGGGAGATGGGCTTGAGACCCAATTAAATCTTAATGTATTCTGAGTGGCTTGTATAAGCAGAGATGTTGACCTACAGAATATCTGCTGAGGAATACACCTATATGAGCTCGACTGCTAGTCACAGTCTATGAGATTGGGTAATCTCTAGATGCTCATGAAAGGCTAGGGAGTATGATTATATGCTCCAAACCGAGTGAATGTTTCTGGCAGTCCAGTATCAGTAATGACTTTGATGAAACTTGTTCGCACAAAACTGTCAATTTAATGCATAGTCCATTGTTCAGTTATGAATGAGTGTAATATCTGTTCTAGATGGATGTTCAACTTAACAGTCTCCACCGAAACGCTGATATATCAAACAGCAGTGGAACTAGGAGTATTTCTTATATGCCTTCAAATTTGGTGGGGGTTGTTAGATATTTGGGTCTAAGACCCATTTATTTAAATAATTTAGTTAAGTTAATTTTAAGGCATATGTAAAATATTAGGAGTATATTTTATGAAGAGAGGATTAAACCAATTTATACATTGGAATATTGGCTATCTATTGTGAAGGTGTGAGAGGGTAAATGTTGTCCGACACACGCGCGCATGTTGTATCAAACCATATCACACAGTATTGTGCCGGTGTGACGCCATGTCTTGATGTTTTTTGAAGATCAATTCAGCCGAATAATGACTAGTAACAGACACGTTAATTACTGTCATAATTGACCAAATAATGACTAGTAACGGGCGCGTTAATGGTTGAGTCATGATGGACTAAATAATGACTAGTAACGGACGCGTTAATGGTTGAATCATGACGGACCAAATAATGACTAGTAACGGACGTGTTAATGGTTAAATCATAATCGCTGAATTGATAAACGTCATAACTTGGATTGATGGTATCCATTCTCTCTCATTTCTTGACTCCTATATAAGGAGGTCATCTCTTAATGTGATAGTCATAAGAAGCAAATCTTCTCTCTTGCTTCTCCACACGTTCTCTGTTGCGTTGCCTTCAAGCAATCCCGTCTCTGCTTTCTGCGCGCACAGAAAATCCCGAATCTCAAGATCCTGCCACGGAATAGAGAGCGAATACGATTTTTAGGGAATGCACTTGCGTGACTACTCGATCTTCCGTTCGTGTCCTTACGCTCACGTACAACTACTTTGAGTGTTCATGTACGTGATCTACACTGCAACGTGAGTGCATTGTTTTGATGATCTTCCTGCGCCAAACAAGATCGACTACTTCAAGCGACCCAACATGTCGACTGTTAGGAACGACGCCATCGGTGCCTTCGGCACTGGTCCCGCCTATAGGTATTTTTCTAAAACTCATATTTTAGCTTTAGTAATTTTGTGTATTACTATTGCTAAAACTGAGAGCATAAGATCGATCATAATCATCAAGTTTGTGATTTATTTGCAAGTCATACTTTATGATTTAATATGGATTAAACAAAACCCTAAAATTCCTAATTTTCCAACATCCTCTGCCGCCGTTCCTGTATCGAGCCCGTCTTCCGAGCCCGTCTTCCGCGCCCCCTCCTTTCTCCTCTGCGCGCCGAATGCCAACAGCCGCGTCGTCCGATGCTGCGCCGCACCAATTTCCTGCGGAGGAGGGGGTGTATGACTGTAGCTACGGACGGATGGCACACTCGTGTCAGTACACAGATGCAGCCTGTTTTTGAATGAGGACGGGAAATTTCCAGAAGCGTAGCTCATCCGGTAGCCTGGTGCACGCAAACAGCGGGCCCCTCTATCGTCGAATCAGCAACGTGCGAAAATCCCTCCGCCATTATTGGGGCCCGGCGCTGCGCTTCTCTCTCTCTCTCTCAAGCAATGGTCTCCTAGGCATGGCATTGCTTTCATGCATGGGTGTCATGACAAGAGTGTCGTCACTTGCATCAATTTGGTTGGGGCCCTCAGCCAGTCTCCTCCGACCTGTGCACGTGTTACATGGAGGCTCTACCTCTACGGCATTTGCATTTTCAGAAGAAAGCTTCCGAGCGCCACGGGTATTCTTGAATGGCTCAGAACAACAAGAGCATGATCGTCTGGACGGGGAGTTCACGCAGTCAGTTGGATTATCGACTGACCCAGTGCACGTACGCGAGAAGGCATCCTTCGCAGAAGTCTTGAGAGCTTCCAAGCTGGTACTTACGGCTCTTGCAGTAAGCCAACTACGAGATCGATCTCTGACCGACGTGCTGAGCAAACCAGCTAGACGGGCAGAGAACCATGCATGGAGGTCATGGTCCGGCTCTGAGCAGCGCAGGGCGCAAAAAGGCGCCTTGAGCCTGCAGATGCCCGCGCGCCCAACCATGTCCCTGCGCATGACGCCACAGCGGCTACATGCATGGAGCAGCACGATCTCGCCGCATGCAAGCGTAGGACAGTGTGGTCCAGCTGAAGCTAGCGCTGCAACAAGTCCTGCGGAGCCGAGCCGAACTGGTCTTTGCAGCCATTTGTGACCGATGCACGACAAAAGTTCAGATGCAGGTTACAGTGCTTCCTCGGCGTCCCAGCAAGGTGCCGGAATCACTGCCGCGATGTTAGATGAAGAAGCAGCTTCAAATAAATCGAAACTGAGGAAGTATTAGATCCTGTTTGGTACAGCTCTAGATTATACGAGAATCAGAAACATTTCAGTTTCAACGCAGAAATGTTTCTCAACTGAAATAGAATCACTTTAAAAATCGTTGGGCTATTTTTCTGATTTCAGTTTCAGTATAGAGAGAAGAGGATTGAAATAACCTATTTACCCTTCGATTGATTATATTATTTTTATCATAGTATAACATATAAGAAAATTTTATAATATGCATTATTTATAAGTGTCATTATAAAATATATGTCATCATCAACATGCACGGATAAATCTTCGTTGCATCGCAACAACGGCGAAAAGTTGAGAATAAGGGTAGACAATGGCAAATTAACGTAAATAATAACAAAACTGGAGGGGGGCAAAATAATATGAATTGATTCAGGTTGTGGAACACCTTTTCAGTTGTTTCAAATTCCTAAGAAAAAATATGAAACGTTTCTCATGTATTCACTGCTAAAACATTCACTTTTTTACTGTTTGGTACCGTTTCAACTTATTCAACCTAAAATCTAAAACGTTTTTTCTTGCCAAACGCACCCTTACAAAGAAATTCTACCAGCAGTTCCTCGCAGGAAACAGGAACGAAGAGCTAGCATAATGCCCCACGTCCGGATGGCGAAGTTCTCTTTCATCCAGTGGGAAAATTGATACAAAAGGCAAACTTTCAATTTTCAGCTGACTCGAGACTATGTGGAAGCTACTGAAAGAAAAGGAAAAAAAGCAACAGCGGACCAGCCAACATATAAATAATTGGTATTTTAAGGAGCGAAGGAATAGTAGACTCGTTTGGTTGCAACAACGGTACAAACATCTCGACAGATATATCTTGTACATTTGCTCAACACTAAGCTCAGATTAAATTTTACTCACGGGTCAAGACTACAACAAATGGATTTAATGATTAACAAATAATCTAGATTAAACAGAAAACCTCAGGGTCAAAAATTCCACGGGAATCATCTCATGGTGTGTATCAAAACTTTTTGTCAATTTACTGCCACGGTATTCTTGTATTGCCGGCATTAGGCTTTTAGTATCTTTGGTGCTATGTGCAGAAATAGAACTTTGGAAACTTTTCAGTATGTCGTTTGCAGACGCTGTTCCGGCAAACTGGACACCCCGCGTGTCTTGGAAGTAGCAAGAATATCAGTTTGGGGAGATCTGGCTGCTGGCAAATATGATGGAATGAAGTGGAAACTGTGACCAGGGGAGGCGGCAGCACATTCAGCCATGAAGTTCTAGAAAAGGAAACAGTGGTTATGAGAGAGAAAGTTGATGTTTGAAACAAAGAAGACCACAAAAGGAGAAGCTTCAGCATAGAAATAGTAAAACGGCAGAAAATAAGGTGGATTTGAAACAAGTAAATTAGGATAGCAACCATTTCTAAGCTAGCCACAATACCAAATTGGCGAGCTGTTTATTCATTCAAAGTAAAAATCGGTTTACACTTGACATACAGCATATCATATTTTGACGATTACCACTTGTGCCGAAGCATGTTAACAAATCGATATCCTCAGCTGGAATTGCTTCGAAATCAGATTACCATATAGAAGTATAAAAAAGGGCGTACCAGACACATGTGGCGTCTGGGGAAGGGTTATTTCTAGACAGCCTTACCCCTGCTTTTGCAGAGAGCCTGGTTCGAACCTAAGATCTCAGGACACAAGTGGAGACACACTACCACTGCGCCAGGTCCGCCCTTCATTACCAGATAGAAGTATGACAATGGATTAATGGCCTGATGCCCTGATGCATGGTCAATCAAAAAAGAAAAAAAAAATGGAAGACCTGATGCACCAGAGCACCATGATAGTAGCTCTCAGCCAGTTTACTGACAGACTTAGACTGACCTTGAGCATTTGAACTATTGCCAGCACCGCATTCATGCCCGTGAGACAGAATGGTAGATTCTTAGCAGAATAGGTAACCCTCCAACAAATCAAGAGGATCCAATACACTATACAAAGGAAGTATTTTTCACAAAAAAGAATGGAACGGGAGAACTATGCAACATAGAGGACTCCACTGGGAAGTGCAATTGTATCTTCTATGCTTAACCAGGTAAAGTCCTGTCTATATGTTATCTCAGAAGAGGTATAATGAAATTTCTTAGAATACCTTAATAAGCTGTTCTGCAGTTAGAACATCCGTTGCTGAACTTCCAGTGATCTTGATGGACATTGCGCCCTCCTCAGAATCATTTATCAAAATGCTACATTTGCTAGCACGACGAATGTACTCAATTCTTTCACCAGTTGGGCCAATCACAGCTTCAGCATAAAATATTGGAACTTGCATCTTTTTCTTAATCTGTCAAACATCCACCATCCAGATAGATACTAATCAATTTTAGCAAGAAAATGGGAACATGTCAAGCATATAAATCAGATTTTCCTTTAGAAATCATACAAACCTTGGAATCAATAGAGGTGGACTGACTAGTAGTTAATGATGGTGGAGCCAGGTGCGGTGGTGCTTCCGGTTCACATGCCGATACACGGAAGTGTAGGAGATTTTCAACAGTTGTTGGGCGATGCATCCTGAAGGATGGAGATGCTTCTCGTCCATGTGTAGAAACACTAGATGCTGGAGGTAGATCAGTAGCATCTGATGGAAATTCCCTGACTGTATGAGCTTCACTTTCATGTAAAGATATCCCAAAATGTGTGTGGTTATCGATCCCAGGTGATTGATACGTATGTCTCCTTTGATGTGTTTGTTGTCCATACACTGATATAAGGGAGCGTATTCTTTCAAATGTAGCTGATGGACAATCTGGAGTTGCTTGCCATCCATGAGGCAGGTTGTGCTGTGACTCCATAGGAGCTGATAAATAAGCCTCCATAGGTGAAGATGCTTCTGTCCCACACACACTTGTATCATGGTTTGGTGGTGTAACTGATCGATATCTCCTTAAATATGTAGGTGCTTCCCATCTGTATTCAAATGTATCACCATGTGCAAGATTTCCCATAGGATGCCTACCCCTCAAGTAGCATGTATCAAGCCATAGTTCACGTTGAATATCTTCAGCACATACAGAGTGATAGCCTGCACTAACTGTGTGCATAGGGTTCTCATGACAGTCCTTGTAATGACATGGGGGCATGTCCATGTGCAAGGTCGGCGCAGACGCCTGACAAACAAGTTCACAGCATTACATATTGGTAAGGTTAAAAATGTGATCTCACATTTCAGTATGCACATTCAATAACTAATTTTCAAACTAGTAGCAACTTACATGAGGGTCAAACAATGGTATGACACTTCGATCAACCAGGTACTTTCTCAGATGAGAAGCAACAAGTTCCAAAGCCTTGTGCACTCGAGCAGGCAGTCCCCATATTTCAATAACCCTATCCTCTTCCAGTGCAACAGGTGGCAGGTCACCATCTAAACAGTCAAATCATGTAAGGGATCAGTACAGGCTAAACAATGTTGAAGGCTCGAAACAATCACACAATATCAACTGAAATAATTACACATTCATATCATCAATGGCCAAATGAATTAAATAGATTGTTATTTAATAATATTATAAGAAGTTGAAGCTTCCAATTACTACCTAAAGCTGAACTTACACCGCTTTAATTCAAAGATGAATGAGATGAAAACCGTCCCATCTTGTTTAACATTATTATGTGCAAGGTTTTCAAAGCGCCCTGTCGGACCTAGGGGCTAGCCGGGCGCCTGGCACCTAGGTGACAATTAGGCGCCCACCAAATCAGCAGCCAGCCAGCATTAAACGGTGGTTCCTAATTCTGATTTCCTGTGACAACGGCTCCTATTTCCTGTGGTGACAGTTCCTATTTTCTATTTCAGGCTTATTATTTTCTGTTTCTTATTTCTTGTGACGATGGTTCCTATTTTTGGCTTACTATTTCCTATTTCCCTGTGATGACAATCCCTATTTTCTATTTCAGGCTTACTACTTCCAATTCTCTATTTCCTATTTCCTATTTCTTGGCCCAACTTGGACCGACTCTCTCTGCCTGACTCTCTTCTTCCTCCCAGCTCTTTCTTCCTATACACTTTTCGATCTCCCATCCTGATTCGCTGCCGCCGCCTCCCGTCCCAATTCGTCGCCATCTCAATTCCTGATTTGTCACCGCCTGACTTGTCGTGGCCTCCCAGCCAAGGTCTTTGTGCGGCTAGGCACGGCGACCGGGGCTGGGCATGCAGTGGAGTCAAGGCGAGCTCCCGTCAGAGGGAGAATCAGCGGCAGTCTGGGATGGAGGGAGGGAGAAAGGAGGCAACAGCAGCACCCTGGAAGCTCTAGAGCAGGCAGTAGTGGTGTCCTGAGGCAATCCAGGCGAAGCGACCGGCCCTAAAGTCCATGCCAGGCCGCCGTGAAAAACTGATTATGTGATTTTGACGATTTCATGGTAGATACGTCCTTTCTAGTGCATTCATCAAGTAGTCATTTCAGTGCCAAAGATGGTATCATCAAATAAATTTCCAAGAAATCAGTTAAAGAATTACAAAAAGGTACATAAACAGTTAAGGAACTAAATAGTTCTAGCACATTTTATACTTCACCAGAACTCTTTAGATGTAGCCGAGTTTCAGTTCAGAACATGTAGAGACAAGTCTCTGCTTGTGCAATAAGTAACAAGTCATTTTCTCACAATCAAATTGGAAGGCAGGACCAATATTTCCTAATCACATAAAAAATGATATCTGACAATATAGAGAACATAGTGTTAAGCTACTATGCACCGACCAGTTGACCCCAAAAGCTTAAGGTGATGGCGAGGGTGGGCAATTCACTTGTATTTCAACACTCCCCCTCACGTGCAGGCTCTCTTGGGCCGCAAACGTGGAATATGAGTCAGCTGCAATTTATTTTAATAAATCGCGCCTGCCAGGATTCGAACTCGAGACCTCTGGCTCTGATACCATGTTAAGCTACTATGCACCGACCAGTTGACCCCAAAAGCTTAAGCTGATAGGGAAGGGTCGGCAATTCACTTATATTTCAACACATAACTGCATCAGAAACCATTGGTATAGCAACACTACATTTCAAAGCGCATTTTCATGTAATGGTAAATGCAACTGTGTTGCCTTGTGACCATGAGGTCACGGGTTCGAGTCCTGGAAACAACCTCTTGCAGAAATGCAGGGAAAGACTGTGTACAAAAGACCCAAATGGGTCGGACCCTGCGCAAGCGGGAGCTACATGCACCGGGCTGCCCCTTTTTTTGATAAATGCAACTGCGTTTGGGAAAAGATGTAGTTCAATGGAAGGTGCACTTCGGTGATAGGAACAAAATATACTATATGTTTTTTGATATCAGCTTCACCAGAACAAAGATGCACAGAAACAGGAGTAACTATAAACTTCAATAAGCTCAAGTCCAGTTTTGTGTACTGACAAGTTACTAGTAACTGTGTCAATACAGTCATCCAACACAGTCATGAATAAATGACAATCATTGATGCCTAACAGAAGGAAATAGTAGTGGTGGAAGACTGAAATGAGGTACATCAAAATAAGGAAGTTACCAAGGACAAGAATGTTGGTTTGAGAAGCTTGCATAATTGAATTTATCACAGCTCCCTGCCCATCAATAAGGCTTGCAGCCTGATCACTTGGTGTAAGAATCCGTAACATAATTGTATTATTAGATCCCACATCTGAAGCATCATCACTAACTATTAGATGATATACTCTTAGTAGTGCCTCCATGGCTGGAGGTATTGGCTCATCAGGCTGCTCCTTTGCGAAAATGATTACCTTTCAAAGATAAAAAAAAAGTTTATGGAAACCATTATTTTTTGTATTGAACCAAAACAGAAATCATCTTCTTTCCGTGAGCCTTGGGTCTTCCCAACCTCTAGGAAAAGAATCCATGGCATAACTCTCAACAAGCAGTAGCACTTTAAGGAGTTATTAGTTCTTTTTATGATTAGCAGCTGGGTTTTTTTCTAGTTAGTGGTAAACTCTTTTCATTAGTTAATAGGTTGTAATTCGAACACATTTTTCAATGTTTCTTTGCCATAGAGCTTGTTTCAATCTAATAGGATCCTGAGTTCCTAACAATTCGATGTATCATCATTGATTAAAAGATGGTACATTAATAAACAATAACATTGTAACTTGTAAGCACCTATGGAGGGGTAGGGTTGAGTGTTGAACAAGACTTATAATCTGATATGAACAGTTTATAATAATTATCAATGTAACAGAACTATGAAAATTAATGAAATCACAAAGAATTTGTTCAATCTTTTGTACTAACTAACCCTAAAAGTCTTGATCGACCAAACACCAAGAATTGCAGCAAATGAACAAACCACATGCAAGAGTGACATCTATTTTGGATTTCAAAAGAAAGACAGACAGATTGTTGCCAATAAAATAACTTCTAATGGAATGGGGAAGAACAATATCATCTCCAATAAGAAAGGAAATAAAATACTTAAGAAAAAATAACAGGAAATCCTAAATTAATTGCGAGATTGTATTGTGGACAACTTACAGCATGCTCTGCCACACAAAGATGACCACCTATAATTCGGACACAGGCTTTTGTTTCCTCACACAGTCTTCTAACCCTCTCTCCTCTGTGACCAATGATGGCACCTGCTTTTTGTGCAGGAATCAGCATCCTGAATACACTGGTTCCAGGCCAGCCAGGGTACCTGTCTCCACCAGCAGTATCACATGAATCTTCATTGTCAATAGTGCTTCTGTTCAGAACACTCCCAATCACTTCATTTCGCTCTGATTCACACAATTTCTTGACCACTTTATTAATAGCTTGCTCCTTGGGGACTGTCTTCATCTTAGCCATTTCCACCAGCACTGCAGCATCGAAACAGACAAGGACAGAGGTGAGACCAGTAACAACAACCTCCGTACATCTAAAATGATAGCAGAGTGCTGAACATTCTTGTAAATTTTCGTCAGTATAATTCGTTGAGAGTGAAAGGAAGCAGTAACTACGGGGGGTGCAATGTTGGATAATCAGGGCATCTCCACAGACGCACTGTTGTCCAATACAAACATACGCCACAAGAATCTAGCAGGATCAAAAACAAGCAGCACTACATTGTCCTCCGCGATACAAGTCGACGTGTCAACGACGTCTTACATCTGTTCTGCTCCCAAGTCCAAGCAGCACCCGTTACAGGGAACCACAATCCTAAGGTGGGAAGAAACTATCAAGCACCGTCGAAAATTAACCGGTAGATTCGCGCCCCGAACTGGAGTTAAAAATAAACTAAATGATAAGTACGGTTTACGATTAGATCAAGGCAACGTCATTCTGCTCCCCAAAATGCTCGGTGCTAGTCTGCAGCCTCACAACCCAGCCCCTTTCAACAACCCTAAACCGCAGCGCCTCTTCAAACGGAACGACGCCGAGTTCGCCCCCCGAATCCGCCTGCCGCGCCCGCCTCCCAGCTCCCATGGCCAGGCCGTAATCCGGCGGCGCTGTCACACGCGCCGGGAACAGAGAAAAGGGGAGAGGGGTAGTGGGGAGCGATCGGTTACCTCTGCGGAGGAAGGGGGCGGCCGGGGCGCGGAGCAGGCGTCAATGGCGGCGAGGAGCAGCCGCGCGGCGAGCACGAGGGGGATCAAGCGGAGGGTTTTGAAGTTAGTGGCGGAGGAAGGGGTTTTGAAACTGACGCCGTTTTCACGCCATCTCCGTGCGCCCGGCTGTTGGGCTTGTCGTGGACCGTCCGGGAACCCTAGTACTTGGGCTTTCCTAACGGGCTGCGTATGGACTTTTGGGCCTCAAGGTTTCTCCATCCGTTTCCTTTCTAAAATGCTTCCGATAGTTTTTTTTGGAATTTTTTAATTTAGCTTAATTTTTAATCATTTTATATTAATACCCTGCTATTTTTTTTGCCGAGCTAGCCACTTAACCGTCCACACCGTGGACGGCTAGTTGACGTGGCGATAAAGTCGTCCATGCTGTGGATGATTTTGTCCACGTGGACGAGTAATGCCCAGGCGTACACACCGTGGACGACTGGATTCCAGTCGTTTGTGACTTTATTGTGTTCAGTTTTTGACAATGATTTAAAAATACTTAGAGACGACAACGCTTTCTAAATATGTCTCTAAGTATTTTTAAATCACTGTCGAAAACTAAATACAATAGAGTATTCTAAAATGTGAAACTTTCTACTAATGTGTACTACATTTACTTTCATAACAACACTCTCCAAATATATATATCTAAGTATTTTTAAATCACTGTTGGAAATTGAATACAATGTGGACGACTGAGCGATGTGCCATGCTATGTCATCAAGTCGTCCACACCGCTTACGATTTCACGTCCACATGAAGTCGTCCACAGCGTGGACCACTTTGCTGCCACGTTAGCTAACCGTCCACGGTTCAAAAAATCACAGGGTATTAATATAAAATGATTAAAAAATAATGCTAAAATAAAATTTTCTTTTTTGTGTGTGTTTTTAGAGTGAAATTGCAAAAAGGCACTCTCATTTTTTTAAGGAAAGGCAAAAGTAAAAGGACGGCTGGACTGAGGGCACTGGCCGGTGGCCGCTCGTCTAGGCGCTGACCACTCGTACATAGTGGTGGGACTTGGGTCGTGCCACTTTTGGGCGGGCCGAGGTCCGGTTGAAAAGTTCGGCACGAGGCCCGGTCCGACACGAAACGGAATTAGGCCGGGCCGGCACGAAACATCAGGCCGTGCCGGGCCAGAAAATCGGGTACGACGGGCGGCACGGCACGAAGTTTCGGGCTGTGCTCGGCTGGCCGAGCCCAGTTGGCCCAAAATTTTGAAATCGGCCCAATAGAGCCCATCAGTCCGATACTGGCCCAAAGATTTTTAAAATATCCCCACCTCCCGACTCCGGTTTGGTCTTCGGTTCATAGTCATTTTTTTGGTCTCCACTTCTCCAGTTTCGCCGCCAGTGCCGCCATCTCCGCCGGTCCGCACCGGCCTGCTGCCGTGCGCCCCCGTCCCGAGCCGAGTCGCGCACCCCCGCCCCGGCCTGCCGTGCGCCGCACCCCGGTCCGCCCCACGCAGCGCGCCCCATCCCCGGTGGCCCGGACCGCCCCGAGCCGCGCGTCCCCGGCTCCCTGCCTCGGCCCCCGGCTAGCCACGCGCCGCTGGCCCTCTGCTCCGGCCAGCCCACCTCGCGTCGCCCACCTCTGCCCCGGATCCGCGCCGCCCGCGCCGAGCAGCGCGCTCGCCACGGCCCCACCCCACCTACGCTTTGTTGCCGACTTGCGCCGCGCCATCGCTCGACAAGATGCTTCTATCTAGGGGTAGCGGTAATAGGAAAAAGATTACGACATCGTTGCGCCATGTTCGTGACCATGACCGGCGCATGTCGTCTATGTCCGAGGCCGAGCAACCCGATCCACATCGTTTGTCCCCAAGCATGGGAGACTACGACATGGATGATATTCATATGGAAGGTGAGGATGCCTACGAGGAAGAGGAAGATAGCTTCTCCGTCGGTACGACCGCCGCCGCGCCTGCGTCATTCGGGCCTATCCCTAGCAATGAAGGTGGTCAAACATCTTCCACAACTACGGGTCGGAGAAGTCGAGCGGCATATATTGGCAACACTTTATTGAGAACAAGGAATTCATCAATGGTAAGAGTGTTGTTATTTCTACTACATGCAAATACTGTAAAAAGGTTCTTTCTGTAGCATCTAGTAGCGGCACGGGTCATTTGAATCGGCATTATGCTGGATGTATGAAGAAGCTTGCGTTACGAGAAGGTGGAGCAACACAAACCCAATTGAACTTCATGTCTGACGGCTCTGTAAGTACTTTATAACACCGATGTAGGTCGCTCTGAAATTGCTAGATATATTGCAACTGAGGATCAACGTATTTGTATGGGCGAAAGTGTTAATTTTGAAAGAATGATTCAGAAAGCTTTTTGTCCATAATATAGTAATGTTTCTAGAAAAACCACTAGACATGATATCATTAAAAGATACAATGATAAAATGGATATGTTGAAACAAACTTTTAGGAGCATGTCATTTTCTGTTGCATTAACATCAGATATTTGGTTATTTTCACACCAGAGTACAAACTATCTAAGTGTTGTTTCTCATTATATAGACCATGAGTATAAGCTAAACTAAAGGATTTTAGGATTTTGGGTCATTGATGAGAATCATACTGGTGAGGCAATCGTCTTACATGTACTAGAGGTTATTAGAGAATTTGATATTGAAAATAGGATTATCTCTATTACTGTTGATAATGCATCGGCTAACACTAGGGCTATGGATATACTTGAGCCACATATTGAAAGCTACACCGGTGGGTATGTTCTACATCAAAGATGTGTATTCTATATCATTAATCTTATTGTGCAGACTGGTTTGACAAAGGCTTGGATGCATTGATAATATATGTAGTGCCATTCATTATCTTTTGAATTCTCCATAGATTTATTGAAATTTTAGAGAATATTATCGTGTAAAAGGGTTGACACTAAAGAAATTTATACTAGATATGAAAGTGCAATGGAACTCTACATACACCATGTTGAAGCAATTAAAAGGGTATGAGAATATTTTCACCAATTTTATGAATGCTCAAGATGCAGGTATATGGCTTCATGAAATAGATTGATTCACGGCATCACGTTTTCGACACTTATTGAAACCACTCTATAATACAACTATCTTGTTGTCCGGTATCTATTATCCTACTTCTCCCCTTTTATTTGAATGGCTCATGACTTTTGTAGAAATATTTCATGAATATGAGAATGATAAAATACTTGCTCCTATTGTTGCAGAAATAAAAGCAAAATATCTAAAATGTTTTGATGCTATCCCACATCTTTATAGTTTTGCTCTCATTTTTGATCCATGTAAAAAATAGAGCAATTAGAGGCTGCTTTACAATCTATTGGTGATAAACTTGATCTTGATTACTCATCTGCGTACTCACATATTAAGTCCGAGATATTTAGAGTATTTGGTATGTATCAACAGAAATATCGACAACCGCGCCCTAGAGTCGAAGGACAACAATTTGAAAAGAGAAGAAGTACGACAACTAACATGTGGAAAAAAATTGAAGTCCAAGGAAACTTCTACTACATCCTCACATGCCTCTAGGTCAAATTGGAATCCAAGCGCGGAGTTGTCCCAGTATCTCGATATAGATCACCTGGCTCATGATCCAATGCTTCAGGTATGTTTTTTTTACTTTTATTAACATCTAAAGTCTGAAAATTTATTTACCATTTCATTTACGTTGGTTTTCATGATGATGTTGAGGTGGACCTCTTAGCGTGGTGGAAAGACAATGAACGACAGTTTCCGGTGCTCTCTCAATTTGTGTGATGTTCTGCTTATTCCAGTTTCAAGTGTGTCTTTCGAAGCTATATTTAGCTCAACTGGAAGGATAATAGAAGAAAGGAGGTGAGTAGATCGCCGATCATTTTTCTTTCAACATATGTTATAATGATTCAATGTTTATTTTGTTCGACCACTTTTGCAGGTCCTCTCTTACCCAAGATGGTTGAGTGCCTCACATGCCTTAAAGATTGGGAGGCGGCGGAATCTAGAGATCAACACCGTCTTGAGGATCCAGAAATTATGAAAGCGATGGAGGATCTTGAGCTAGATGAGTATGAATGATGTATCGTTGATTGTATGAACAAAAACTCAAATAAACTGTACTCTTTTTCTTACAGGAGGAGCTCGTAATGAGTGTAAGGTTTTTAACGAGAAGTTTGTAATGAACTTATCAATAAAATTATATTCCCCCAAAAAAATTTAGCTTGTGTTTGTTTTTTTGCGTGTGCATGGAGTTCTAAATAAATCTTGTAAGTTATCCTCTTGTACGCATTTTTTGTTTTTTTCTAATTTATATTTTCTGATTTTTTGTGTTTTATGTAAATTTTTTTAGAAAAATTCCTGCATGTCACACCATTTTCGGATTGGCCCGTCATGTTTTCGGGCCACGGGCCAAACCGGCCCAAGTCCCAACACTACTCGTACATACCCAAGGTCATGAAAGTTTTTTGAGTCAACTACATACATAAAAGCATATAGCCCTAGTCTGTCGTCGCCCCTTTCATCTAGGCCGAGAGACGGTCCTGCATATGCACTGGGTAAAAGTTTCAAGTTTCTAGACTCTTCTAAATTATGATCCAGCAACAAGATTGTCTCATCTACATATTGGAGGATAGACTACCGTCCTCCACTAAATATGGTACGACACCTTTTATTTGTTCACTTGACTTTGTACGATCGATTTAGATAGAAAGGACATATGCCGCTAGGTTGAACAGGATTGGCGGAAGCAGATCACCCTGTCTAACTCTTTTTTTTGTTTCAAATATAATGACCAATGTCATCATCGTTTGTAACTCATGTGATATCATAAGGTACCTAGTTAATTACGATTGACCATTTGAAGCTACACCAGCGGCTTGCAAAGAGTCACATTTGGCACTCAAGTTGTCAGGGGGTATAACTAACATGGTTTCAAAAATGGATATAGTGAGCCGTGACAAGGGGGCACACGAACTAGATCTCCATCAAGTCGATCAAATGCCACCAAAGTCCCAAGAGTTCGCACACTACGTACTGCGACTCATACATGCACCAGAAAGAAAACAACATAAACTTTAAACATATACAAGACCATCAAAAGAATATAAAAATATAATGATGTCAAAACGGAACAGAAAAGAGGGAAACGAGATTAGTTGTCTCGAATTGCCCTTTCCCTCGCACTAATCCCCCACAGCCTCTCAAAAAGACTCTTTCGTTGTGGCAGGGCACCCCGTGGGCAGTTTCTTAAGTGCTAAGCTTGGAATCATAACAACCAGGCGACGCAATAAAAGGCACAAGAAGTAGTAGAAGAGAGAGAGCCCCCTTTGCTTGGTAATAAAATCATGAACTGATGTCAGAGTCCAGTAATCTTGAAAGAAGAACAGATTGTATATTATTTTACTAATTTTTATCCAGAAACAGCTCCATATTATGCTTAATCATTCACGAATATTTGTAATGGTGGCTCAAGCTGGTTTTCTCCAGTAGTAGTTAATTGTCTTTTCTGTCCGTAATTTTATAAATCCCGTTGACCATTCGCAGAATCTTGGTGCGTAGTTGCTGCTGCATATATAATCATCATTGTTAAGCATATATTGCTCATGATTACCATATTAAAATACATGACCATGACTGAATGTCTCAATCCTTTGGACTAGATCATCAGCCTGACGTTGTCCGTCCATGCAAGACGGATGCAGTGTGGAAGCAGCAAGGAAGAAAGTGTTGCTTTGCTTGTGGGCTTGACACAGCTGCCTCTGCCACAGGGCTGCATCATGTCATCATGTGCTGCACGCAGCTCGTGTATAAACCCACAGCTCGTCCTGATACTTGTCTCTTCTCCTTCTTCTTCCTCTTCCTCTCTTGTTGAGGGGGATGTCGTCTGGCGCGAGACCGGCCGGACAGGCGCCATGCATGGCCGACGGTCTCGGACCAGGCTTCATTCCCCCCAACAGCTCTCTTCAACCTCTTGCCGGCCGGATCGGAGTTGGGTGCAGGAAGACGTGAACTGCTGCTGGATCTGAACTTGTAGTACTGTTGGCAACAGCCATCGACCTCGTCCTATTTTGTAGTAAGTACACTTCTGTTCTTCGATCTTTCAGAGTTCGGCGTACTGCTAAAAGGTCTTTTTGCTCCTCTCTATAGCGCATCCTGTTAATTCCATCCGGCAATAGCATTGTTTCTGATCATTGTTCTTGAAAATGATGAGGAATGCGTCGGCAAGAACTCCAGATTCTGTTTCTTCCAGAACTTTCAGATTCTTCAAGCAACATCAACTCGTAAACTGAGAGTGCTCTCCATGGGTAGTTAACCAACTGGTGGTACACGCTGATAGTAGCAAGATGGTTAATGTTCAGTGCATGTGGGGCCACGTGGCATCATCATCATGAGATTGGCGGCCTGTTCGGCATCGGTTCTCGTGTCGTCCTGGTTACGGATCTTTCCCATGATGGAAAAGAAAAAGATGCATTGCTTCTTCAGTCGCCGTCTACACGTGCGGCTGTCCAAACCCAGCTGCGTACGTGCGTGCCTGTACAGTTACGTTGAAGTGGTTAATTTCTCTTCGCCGGCACACGCAGATCGACCAACGATTGGTACCTGCAAGCGACTGCAAAGTATCCACTCAAAGTATACCTTTTCTTGTATATGCTGATAAAATTCAGTGGTTAATGAAGTGGCATTATTCTTATTTGATGTTGATTAGTTCAAAAATGAACTAACTGATGTTAAATAAAAACGAACATAAGGAGTAATATTTGAAAATGCCACATCTCTTCTTGACTGGGGGAGTTGGGAATACCACAAAGTATATTGCTTCAGACACTGTTAGCACCAAACTGTTATAGCTCTTTTTTTGGCTCATCATCATTAACCTTCCTCTCAAAGTTGTCACAGAATATGAGTGGCCTGACCTGGCACCATCTATCGGCTTATTGGATGCCTCATGCCTATCACGTCCGGTTTTACAAAACGTGAAACCGGCCGCAAACTAGATGTATGTCAGAATCAGTTTAATCATATATGTAGGGTATTTAGTGATAAACAGTTCTATATCGAAAATAAATGACTTTTATACCTTAAATGAGTCTCGAGTAGCAGCGGAAGAGGAGAAGTTTGTAGGGCCGTCCACAGGCAAATCGACTGACAGATACGTGACCTTCTTCACACCGTCTTCATTTGATCTTCTTTTCACTGAGTAACAATTATAATAGAGGAAAAAAGAAAAGAAAACGTGTAAGCACATAGAGTACTCAGCAAGTGTGGAAACTTGCATGATATGAGTCAAAAATTAAGGAAGGACAAACACGGCTCATGCACTAAGCATCCTATCCTTATTGTTTTATTAAGCATCCTATTTACTAGGTGAATATCCCAACCATCCCAACCAAGTATCTAAGTATCTCCAGATCCATCTATAACCATCTCCCAAATACCACCAACCACATCCCAGAACCACCAATCCAATCTAAACCTATGCTAATCATGAGAGAGTTACTAGCCCGCTCTTGATTGTGAGCACGGCTGTCTAGATAGTTTTGACTTTGTAGAGTTTGTACCACTTTACCCATAAGTCGTGATTCCTTCCCCTGTCGCTAGGTGGACTAAATCCTCCCTTTTGCCCGTGATAGCTAGTCACATTTCACACTTTCTATGGTGTGCGTCCAGGAGATCACGATGAGGGCTTTACAAAGGGAATCCCGACTAGTATGAGCCCACTGAGGTTTCACCCCTGCGATCTCCTGGAGTCCATTTTACCTCCACCGCAGTAGCCCACTCTTGAGCCTTGCGGATCCTAGGGCAGTCCCGTCGACTCCCATTCCCCGCACCTACCAAACACTCACATTACATCGGGAATACACCTAATTACTTGGCCACTATGTCCCATACTAGTTCTTATGGTGGCATGGTGTAACCTAGTTCACGAAGTCCCACGAACCGGTCCTTAGAATCTAGGCAGACACTAACCATCAGGTCGAGTCTCGTGCACACGGCACCAACCGCGTACCAACCAGCCTGCTAGAGTCCTATCTCTACTCTCCATGTGTATACCATATATAGCACCACAACAACATCCTCAATGATCATGATAATAACATTAATATAAATTACTCCCATCCCATTATCTAAGCAGGGCTAAGCATGAGTAAACGACATAAAGTAAATCCGAACCAACCCTATCCAGACTACAAGGAATAATATGGAAATTCTAGTAAACATTCTAACATGGGATTCAAATTAAGACACACATGCATTCTATTTAAAATTCCTAAATAGGAGCAAAGTGGTCAAGGGCACTTGCCTTTTTCTAATATTGTTGCTCAGTCTACAAATCAAACTCTTGATCTTAAAAGTCTTGGGCTTGCAGGTCGAACGTTGGCTCGGGGACTGATTTTATCCATGACATAACATGTTCAAAGAATATAACGACAATACAATAAGAAACTATACCAAACCACTCGAATATGGTGAACATGTATGACTGGGACCCGACCACCCGTTCATTCACGGAGCCGTTCCACTCGTCTGGGAATCGCATTAGGTGGTGCCGTGTTGTGCGGCACCCAACATCACACATATAAGGAAACATGTATTACATAAAACAATAGCGAAAGTTTACAAGTTTTTCTTTGTAATTAATTTACATCAAATAGCTACACCGGAAGACTATAAAAGCTCACGTCGAATAACTAATGAGCACTTGGGAAGAGGTCCATCCCGCGGACTCCTCTCGCTAGCAACACGAAGACATTGCAGCGGCTGGGTTCTCCATGTGTTAAATGACTCGGAAGTCTCCGAGTCTCACCGGACAACCTCCTTCTTAGCATCGATGTTAACCTCCAAAACCACTCATATAGCAAGCATGAGCACATAGGCTCAGCAAGAATGATCCGTCTCTCCTAAACAAGAAACTCTACATGCATGACAAGTTGCAATTAGGTTAGCTAGATTTGCATAAAGGACTCACCTAATGTTGATCCTTAACTTTCAGATTTTAAGCCTCATTGTAAAGACCTTGAGCTGAACAACATCGCAACTCCACAATCAAACAAGAAACGCTTTGTTGTGATGCTTCTTGAACAAAGTGAAGTAAAGTTTAATTAGCCTATATCTACTTCAAGCATGATTCAATATAAGTTACATCACAGCCTTATCAAGTTCAAATGAAACCAGTGCAGTTCTTACTACGTCAAGATGCAGTGGGCAACTATGCTCATATGACCGCGAGGACGGTGATTCGAATCAGTACACGCTCTGGCTATATGACACGTACACCCGTACTCCGAGTTGCCGGCAGCAACCTCGACTAACGTTGTATGCGGCCACCTTTCTCAAGTTCTTCCACACATGACGCGGTCTAACTGCCCCGAGTAGCAAGCTCCCTCAAGGTACATACCCGGAGTGATATGTTCTTGAGCGATTTACCTCCTGCTACCCTGACGCCGAAAGCCTAAGACGGTTAGAAAAGTTCCAATGTGGATCTCCTGAGGTACATCGGTTTCCTGGGTCCCAGATAGCCAGTATGCGCCCGGTACACAACTCAAACTTGTCCAACAGGGCCAAGCACAGATGGGCCTTAACCAACACAGGCAGGGCTATGCATGCACGGTCGGCAGCTTGCTGCATCTAAACCTCCCTGCCCGGTCTCCATTTCTTAAGTGTGAACTTTCCTCATCGTTTCTATTCTTGACCCACTCCGAATAAACCAAACCTTAAACACGCGAGTAGATTCCAACTACTCTACTTCTACCGGACCTTTCCTACTAACATTTAGCGTAGCCAAATCCACTCGAGGGGGTGCTATTCTACCCTTTCTCTCTTAGGAATTTCTGGTCATGCAACTAGGGTTTTCAATATCAACTAGACCTAATGCAATCAAACATTCAAAGCTATGATTTCTAGAAATGGATATACTTTATAAAACTGCTCAAATGCAAATCGGAGCTTGCCTGTTTTGCAGGTGACTAATATAAATAGTTAGTGAAGATCACTTGAGGCTTGATCACTCCCTTTGCTCCCTCTCTGATCTCCACTTTGATCTCTTCACAATATTCACATAGATGATACACGTTATGAATATACATATCAGTTTAATTGTAAAGATTTTTCTAACCAGTTCAAATGACAAGTTCAAAAACTGGAACTCTGTTTAAGATTTTAAAATGACACTAGTGCTAGTGGTTTGGGTTTGGGTTAATCAACATGATCAAGTGAGAAATGTTTTTCCCCACTTGTGTTTTGATCATCTATAGAGGTTAAACAACACAGTGGTGATCTAGGACTCCAATGGAGCTGAAATTTTTCATGTGAGTTCTTTGTCACAAGAAAATCATCTGGACCAAAATTTATCACTTTTCATTGAGTGGTTTATTCAGAACAGTTCTCTAAGCAATTAAGCAAAAATGAATTAATTCTAAAGTAACACCCATGTTCAAGTCAAACTTAGTGAACTAAATTTTCTATTATAGTTCATAGAGCCTGCATGAATTTTTCTAGAATTTTTGGACCTAAGAATTGCCCAAAACTGAATTTCCAAGTTTTGGGAATTCTCTGAAAATGTTTCTGTATTCATTTAAACACAGCAACTTGAAATCTAAATTATCCTAACCAAATCAACTCCAAATGAGCTGAAACGTTTAAAGGAGTTCAATAACATTCTAAAGAATATTCTGGCAAAATTTTAGGATTTTTGGATGAACCAAACTCCCTCTAAAATTCTTTTGCTAAAAAAGTTTAAAGAATTTTCCACAACTAAATAATGACTTTCGCACAAATTGGGTTGCATAATTGGATAGAGTTTTTCGACCTGAATCTAAATCAATTTGAATCACTAAATTTGGATTTTTCTAGCAAAATTTACGACCTTCTAAAGTTTTAAAGGAAGTCTGCAATTTGAATTAAATCGGGGAAATACTCAAACGCTGACGGTGGGTCCAGGGGAACACGTGTCGCGTGCTGGAACCAAGCCACACGGGGCCACAGGATTATTTCCCATGTGGACACAAATGATCCAGTGTTACAGAGGATCCGACCTCTCACTCCCGAGCGACTGACACACGGGCCCGGCGAGGCCTTCTTCAACCTCGCGACCCCCACGTCCCGAGCCGCCGGAGCTCTCGCCGGAGCACCTCGGCTTTCGGCCTCCCGGCCTCCTACCGTCCTCCCACTCGCCGCTAGACCGTTCAAACATGTGAAGAACACAATGGGAGGCTCTCCCCGGACCGGCGAAGCCCCCAACCTACCTCGCAACGGTGCAGCGGCTCGGTGAGAGTTTGGTGACATCGCTCCGACGCCCTACACCCTCCCACCTATGGTTTCCAGGCCCTAGAGGTGGGCGTTCGGTTAATACGGTTAATTTGGTTCGGTTAATTCGATTAAGAGAAATTTCGGTTATGAAGAATTGATAACCGTATTTGATCAAAAAAAAAGTCATAACCGCGCAATTCGGTTGCGGTTAATTCGGTTCGGTTTTGTGGTTAATCGCATTTTAAAGTGTAACATAGTTTATTAGGCAAAAATAATAATAAACACATAAAAATAAGCAATAAATATACTAAAATTACATATATGTGTCGGTGATGGGTGAAAGTTATTAAGATTAGGTTGTACTATGAGAATTTTTTTGGTGAGGATAAGGATTAGTACTATTAAACTTTATATTTTTTGACTTATATGATAGTGTGGGTTAATATTTCGGTTAAATCGGTTATTCGATTAATACGACATGATAACCGCATAAAATTTGGTTAACCAAAATACATAAAAATGATAACCGCACTTGATCAAAAAATTTGGTTAACCGCGTATTTCGGTTTGGTTCGGTGTGGTTCGGTTCGGTTTTGCGGTTAACGGTTAAACATGCCCACCCCTACCAGGCCCTAGAGAACCGGTAGAACTAGAGAAGCTTGGCATGGTGGTGAGAAGGCTCGGGAATGGCTCTAACCACAATGTCACCGTGCGCCCAAAGCTTCCTGCCACGACCACCGTCGGGAAAGCCAAAAATACACCGGCTACACGTGGTTTCATACTAGGTTTGTGAAGCAAACTCGTGCGCCATCAAGTCTAGCACCTGTGTGTGAAGTTTTGTGGCCTCTAAGCAAGTGTCAACCGGGAATTTGGAGTTTCCTTACCCGAAGGTGGTTTTGCACCGGTAGGGACAAAAACTGGAATTCCGCCGGCGACGATCCCCAGTTGGACTTGAGCTTCGAAGGTGAGCTGCATGGAGGCTTGGCACGACCAACGGTCCTCTTGCTCGGTCGTGAAAGACTCTCTGTAGGGCTGTCCACCAGAGCACCTTCTCTCAGTTATGGTTCAGCCGCCACGGGACAAAGGTGTTCTCGGCGTGGGGAGGCTGAGCTCACTCGGGGATGGTGCGAGGAGTACGTCGGGAGTCCCGTAGTGCCATTTTGCTGCTCAGCCGAGGCTTGCACACAAAGTTTGGCGGGTGGCCGAGCAATCGAAAGAATAGTGGCAGCCTCTGCTCGGTTTCTTGCGTGAGGGAGGGAGAAACAGCGAGGGTTCTCGGTGTTGTGGGCAAAGGAGCACGGGATCAAGTGATGAGAACGGAGAAGCAGCTCGCCAGCGCAAGGAAATCAGCCGGGAGGTGTCCTCGGCGTGGTGTCTCGGTATCGAGCTGTGTTGCTTGCCTCTGCTGGAGTTAAACCGACTGAAGAGCAAAAACAGAGACTTGGTGCTCTGAGATCTTTTGCCAACTAAACTTCCTCAATGATATGTGGATCCCACAAATAGCTCCCTTTTATCCTCTAAAATATCTCCCAAAATTTGCAAATGATAAAATTAAATTTTGGGAGTTCAAATCTAAGGTGCATTTGTATAATTGGGCAAGTTTCATCCAAATTCAAACGGTATTTGAATTCTTTGCAATTTAAAGTCCTTTTTGGAAAATGAGTTGCAAAACATTTCAAAAATTTATGAAGCTTTGCATACCCACTAATTTGGACCTAAGGAATTCAAATATGACATCTGATTATTGGTTTGACTGCTGCAAACGATATTTTTAAGATAACAGTTTGAAATACATTGTGTTGCCCTCATTTGAAATTTGAGTTGAACAAATTTATTCCAAAATCTTAATTTAGCTTTCTCACACATATGGGAACTTCCTACCTTGGTTTCAAATCCCCTTTGGGTTCCAAGTTTTCAAATAAATAATTGACTTGTGTGAAGAGAGCTCTCATGTGTATTATCACATGTGGAAAAGTTTAAACAAGTCCCATTTTTCATACATATGAAACCAACTTGCATTCAAATTCGAGTTTCTTTGTATTCATATTTTTGAGACCTTTACAATGTAGACCTACAAGCAAAACCTATACACTTACTTCATGGGGGTATATCGATTGTCTAACCCTACGTCATATTTCTTTTTATACCTATGGAAAGGTGCCTTTTACTTATGCATTTTCATCTCCAATTTACAATAATGGACATTCATGTGAGGGTGTTATGCAATTACATCAATTGTTAGGGTCCTAAATATAAACTTAGCATGTTACAGGGGTACTACTGCCAATTCAGCAACTTTATAAGGATTAAATTGTAATTTCAGAATTCTGCAAGGGTATTATTTGCAATTCAGCAGCTATATAGGATCTAGTATGTAATTTCAGAACTATCTAGAGGTAATATTGTCATTTCAGCATGTGAATGAGGGCAAAAGTGTAGCTTCAGCACTATACAGGGGTCTTTTACTCATTTTCAGCAGGCTACAGGGCATTCTGGTTATTACAAGATTAACCAGGGGCTTACTAGCGAAATTACAGCAAGGTTCAAGATTTAAAATGTAATTTTCAGAATATCCTAGGGGGGGTTATGCAGTTTCAGCAGGGTTCAGGGGCACTTTAGTAATAACCAGCACTGTCCAGGGGTTTTTAGTAATTTCCCAGTCTAGTCCAGGGGTCCAACTGTCAAATAAGGGGGTCTATCACAAATTCCAGTCACTCAGGGGTGTTTTCATACAGTCCAGAACTACCCAGGGTCCAAAAATGCTATTACTAGCAAGTCCAAGGGCTAAATCATTATTTACCTTTAATTTCAGGGGCTAATCCTAATATCAAAGGGTTCCAGTGGCTATAAAGCATTCCACACCGAGTTCCCTAATTCCGAGAGAGGATAGGGGTGAATTTTAAAAAAACTAGAGGGCCTTATACCATAATTGTGATCCTAATAGCATGAAATGTATTGAGCATAGCTAATAATGTAGAGACCAACAAAACTGTCTACATCTAGCATAATGGACATGGATTCTTTTTTTTTCCTAACTAAAATGTCCCAAATGGAACTGTTTTTTAGGCATGTATTTCTTAAGTTCTCAAAAGCCCAATAAATCAAAACCATGTAGCAAAACAAAATTAAATAGGTCTCTCTCACATAGTGTTGGTATTAAAAATAATTAGGATTCCCAGTGCCCCTCAGTACTAATACCTGAATTTGAATGTCCCTCCTACTACAAGTGTCTTGCAGAAAAGATAGCTTGTAAAGTTATTTGAATCATAATACCTATGAACAATAAGTGTGATGTCTACATATATATGTTGATAACACCTCATTTTAATTTTTGCTTGTACAGAAAGCATCTATCCATGTAAACCATGAGTGTAGTTGACAATAAGCCTTGCATGGGATTTGAGTTATTGAACAAAACTGGAACATCAAGGCATGCAGGTGCAGGAATTATCAAAAAGTAACTTTCAGACTGACTAAAACCTATCGAGTCAAAATGTGGATGCACAAAAAGTCTACTGCAGATGTGATCTCTCAATATGCAGCACAGTAACAGTAGTGAAGCACCATACGGACATCGCGCAGGCTGACGAATGGTAAGAACGAAATCCTACTTGTGACACACAAAACGGTAGATAGCGAAACAAAAGAACGCACAGTTGATCCGTGTAGAGCTGCTTGAGCTGCGGGACGAGGAGAGGCGATGGAGTCCTTCGGTGCTCATCGGGATCGGTGTAGGAGGGGTGTTTCCTCACTTCCTTCGAGTCGGTGACGTGCCTCGAGGCTAGGCAAGGACATCGGTGATGTTAGAATATGAGGAGACCGAAGGAAAATTGGGGTTCATCGTGAGGGGCAGAAGATCTCACAGAGACTCGTCGAAGTGGGTGCGGGAGCGGTGATCCGCGCCGGTAAGGGCTCGAGAGAACTTGCAGGCGTCCCTAAGAAGCGCACGGGCGTGTTAGCTTGTTTGATTGAGAAGACAATGAAGGGGAATCGCGAGGGGCGGCGGCTCACTTGGTAGAGTGGTGGCGTAGCGCTCGGTGGCAGCCTCCTTGGCCAGGGATACGGCGACGCGTTCTCGTCGGGCTTGCGCTTCTTGGAGAAGTGGTCCATGGGGGGCGGGGGTGGTGGCCTCGGGAGAGGGGGCCGAAGGGGACGGGCTCGGAGGCAAAGGCGTCGAGCGGGGAGGCGGGATCGGCGGAGTTGACGGTCGTGGGGGAGGGCGGTGACGGGAAGGACGCCACCACGAGTAGGTCTTTGGAGGTCGGCAAGAGGAGGGGCCGAGGTGTGGTGGGGCGGGCTCGAGAGGGGCGGCGGCGCGGCGAGGAGGTGGGGGTCGGCCGGGGGCACGGAGCGCGGCGTGTGTGAGGCGAAGGAGCTCGAGCGGGTGGCGGCGCGAGGTGAGCGGGAGCAGGGGTCCGAAGGGAGGAGGCGGCGGGATGGAGGTCGAGCGCGGCCAGGGGAGCGGGGCGCGGCGGCCGCGGATGCGAGGAGAGGCGGGGGGCGGCAGGGGGAGAGGCGGCGGGGCTAGGGCGGTGGAGCTTCGAGCCGCGGCGGTGGGGCAGGCAGCCATGGCAGAGGGAGGGGAGCGTTGGTGGAGGTGGCAGTGCCTCTTGGTGCGCGGGGTGGAGGGTGAGTGCACGCGGCGCGCGATGGGGATTCCGTGGGGAGGAGAAGAAGAAAAGGAAAAAAATGTTAGGGTTTTGGAGGAAAAGAGAAAGTAGAGGATGACGTGTGGGTCCTAGCGGTCAGAGAGAGAAAAGGAGTGTCAAATGTGCTAGCTGGGTTGGGGAAGGAGTGGGCAACTGGGTTGTAAAGTGGGTTTCAGCCCAAGTTGCTATGCTTTTCCATTTTTCTTCTCAATTTGAATTTATTTGTTTCAAGTTTCAACCAGATTCCACATGTTTCAGTATGATTTGAAGTTTAAATTATGCCCTAGTTTGCTTGATTAGAATTAAGTGTGTTATAATGCCTGTTGTAGCTTCGGTGCTATTCTCTAGTCTGCTGACTTATGAGTAGGAGAACATCTCGGGTCGAAACTCAAAAACGTGCAAGTACGATTAGTTATTACAGTAAATCAAAACAACAATATAGTGAACGAATGCAGGAATGAAAAATATATAGTGTTATATGTGTGTTTTCTTGCTATAAAAGCCCTTTTGACTTATAGTGCACACCTTGATCGGTCATGGAGATGAATACCTCTATCAGCCTTGAGTGATAAATGAAGGAAACTTTCAGTCCATACAAGGCTACTTGACCAGAGCAGAGGATCTTATTCTAACAGGGTTAGTGGAAAGATTCACTATTTGAACTGTGCAATCAGTCTTCATCTACATCTACAGTATTATTTTGCCTCTACATTGGTCTGCTAGTGGGGAGAGGCATTGTAGCAATATGCAATAGGATGCCTCACAATCGGCCCTTAATATCCAAACCTAAGAATTGAGGTCAACTGCTACGAGAACGTATGCATGGATAGTTGTAATGTTTGTATGATATCTTTATTATTAGAGTAGTATGTTATTGTTAAGTAGTTTGATTTGTTTTTTTCTTTATGTATGAGACCATTTTGAATAGGTTTACACCATCATGTCTTGCTCTATTTTCAGAACCAAAAGGGTTTTGTTCTACGTGTTCTTACGATGATGAGTGCAAGATGAGGATGATTGGGTGGACATTATATATGGATAAGTAACTATCCTTGTGATCGCTCACCGAATGCAGAGTGGGTGTGAAAATATAATATATCACATTTGTGATAACATTTTAATATTGATTAAAGGGACTAATTTCAATGGTAACTATTTTTGAAGTTTCTTCCTGCTCTATGTGGCCATAAGCAGTGGATTGACACGCCCAGAGAGTAAAAGAGTATTTTGAGAGAGACAAGATGTTGAGGGAATGGGAGCAGGAGATATGTGACCGTAGGAAGACCGAACCAGAGTATGTGAAAGAAATAAAGCTTCATCGTGATGAGGAACATAGGAAGGAAGCTAAGTGTGAGGAAAAGAGGGAAAGGAATCTCTCCGTGCGAAGCAGGCGATTTAGGAGGGTGGTGCATAAGCTGCTACGAAGGACAACTAGCCATGTTGCACACAGTAGTAGTGGTCATGTATTATCACTCTTTGTAACATAGTGTTGTCAAGCATAATATTTAACAAAGTTGTATTTGTTTTCGCCTTGAACTATGTACTATTTTGTATCTGTGTTGAACTAAGTTTTATGTGTGCCATGACTTGTTATTAATGTTTTGGAAGTTGCTTTAAAGACTATTATGTTGTTGTTGAGCATAATTTTGTTTGTTGCAACGTTTTGACTTGGATGTTGAGTTTACTAGTGATTGAGGTTGCAACGGTTCAACATAATATTGGAGAGATTTTAAAAAGATCTAAAAAATATTAAAGCAATACTGACATGAATGATACAAATGCAATATTTTGTCATGTACTAGTATGATAATTTTGGGAGTATCGCTCTAGGGTAAAGTAAATGACACACAAAAATTAATAAAAAATGATTCTCGGGCAGAACAACATATGCATGAATGAACCTCGTGATACCGAGTAGGATCCAATTGTGAGAATCCTAATGTGTAGTAGGATCTGTGTATATAGTGTGGCAGTGGCGGCGATGGTGGTTGATTGCAAGTACAAGTTTATGGCGCGGGCATGTGTAGAGAACACATTGCCACAATGGCCTTGTTGTCATCAGCGATACTTGCACCATTGTACGAGTTGTAACTGCTATGCAAGTCATAAACCCTTTTCTTATCATCCATAAATTAAGGAATTGTAGAATTAATACGAGACAACTTAAAAAATCACCCATCATAGAGATTGTTTGATGTAAGCTCCATGCCCTACCCCATCCATACCATGGGTAGTGATGAATGATTTGATGATGAATATCAACACAAAAATTATGATTAACCATGTCTTCTGCAGGAAATATAATCTATTTTCTAAATGGTAAGTGTCATAGTGACTTGGTCATTTTAAATACATAGACAATCATTGAAGATTCCATGGAGAATTAACGAGTCGGCGAGGACTTGAAGATTAAAGATAAGTGTCCATCTTTGGGAAGGATGACACTTAGATAGGTGATGTTTTATTTTTAATATAGATATGCTTGTACATTAAGGGAAGTTTTGGTTAGTACTTTGACCTATGACATATCTTGAGTCATGAATAATGAAATCATACTCTAGCATTTGGAAGGTCAAGTGGATTCCCAAGAAGAGGAGCAAGTTGAAAAATAGTGGATGGGGCAAAGACTTGAGTGAGATGAAAATTCACGTAGATTTTGTGTTTACGAGATAGTCCGATAGGTATGCTATCAGAACACTAGATGAGTCATATAGAGAGGATTTTTCAGCAAGGGTGTAAACGCCCATTAAGAAGTACTAGTGGACAAATTGGCTAGAAACATTATGGAGAAGAGTCCATTTGAAATGTGTTCAATGGACAGTCCGATGTTGAAGTAGAGGAGCATTAAACGATCGATGTGCATAAAGTAATTTTGACTGTTGGAGGGTCATGTATTCATGGAACGGTCTGATGGAGAGGGAATTGGTCCGGTGAGTTCAAAAGGAAGTGATGTCTGGGGATTTATGTTTATTGAATGATTGGTGATGTGAGCAGCAGATGGTCCGACAGGAGAACTTTTTAGAAAAAGTTGGCAATAGTTATAGCTAATCTTAGGGCTATTTGAAGGGTCATTCTTGCATCTTTTAGATACTCTTGGTTTGTGATATCAGTGGAGATATTTAGAGAGAGAGTTCAAGAAAGAAGAAGAGAGCACTAGGGTGATCATGCGTTAATCTTTTAAGTGCTAGAGTACACTTTTGTGCCTTGTCCATGGTTAGTGTTAGTGCTTATACTTAAAGGGAAGTCTGAGACTTGTCGCTCTTGGCTATTTGTAGAGCTTAGACCGGTTACGTGTCGTTGGAGAGCTTTTAAGGGTGGAAGTCTTGTTAAAGTTTGTACATGGTTTTGATACCTCAGTTCAAAGTGACATCAAGGAGAGTAGAGTACATGTGTCTTCACTCGTAGTAGAGGAGTGAAGTGTGTCGTCTAAGAAGGAGCATCGCCTAGAGTATGACATGAACATGCTCGTGTCTTCGCTCGGAGTTAAGGGGTGAAGCATGCTCAGTGGGACATCACCCGTAGTGTGGCAGGAGGGGTCAACACTCCGGTGGTGACCCAACATAGATTAAGGGGAGGCGTTAACCTATCGAGGCCACAAGAAAAATCAATGAGCATCTTCATCACTTACTACTTTACTTACTAGCATTTATGCTTTTTTGCGTTATTATCTATCTTGCTAATATCTAGTGATCGCTTTACCTTGTTATAGTGCTTATCACTAGACTTGTTTGGAAGTAGCTCTTTATTGCATGTTTGTTGCTTATCTTGTCATGTTGCCTAGCTAGTAGATTGCTTATTCACACACTTGCACTTTTTATCTTGGTTGTTGCTTCTAGTTCTTGCTAGCCTTTTAATTTCATGCTTAGGTTCTTAATGTGCCCTTAACTTTATATATTGTAAGCTAAAGACCTTGTGTAAGCGAGACCTTGTTGGAAAGGAATCGCTGATAATGTATCTGATTCACCCCTCTCTCGATCATACCATCCCTTACATCTGATAAATGGTTTCAACGTTATGTGGTGTGCACGACAGAAGCTCCTAGCCAACACCCCATTAAACTTGCCGTTAGTATTTGTTCTTTCGCCTCATGGTTGCAGTTCTTATTACCTTCTTCCACTTCTTGATTTTATCCGATGCACCAAAAAACTCTGTTATAGCTTGTTGGTGCACCAAATCCGTAGTTCTGTTGATTCTATTGCAACTCTGAAACATTGTACAAGATACATAGTTCATGGTATTAGATCAGTCTTAAACGAGATATCTTTTTTCTTGCAGGGCTAAAATAGATGTCTTCTTCATTCTTAAATAAATGCATTTTGCTTCACAACACACATCATGGGAGCTCTTTAACAATAGCGTGGATACGCAACAAGATATAACTATAACAATAGTGTGGATTGCGGCAGGCATCCGTCTCCTGGAGTAGTCAATGGTTCACATGATGAAATTGGTATGAAATTTTTTTCTAAAGAATTGGAAGAAAAGAAAACGACAGACAGCATACCGAATGATCTGTATATTCAAGGGATCACACTTGTGATGAAGTCTGAAGAATCGTTTTTTTTTTTGGTTTTTCGAAAAAAAGTATCGTTTTTTTTTGCCAAAAGACGGGTCCATGTTAATAATGTGTTAATAAGCATCAGTCAGTCACATTCTTGCATGAGAATTAGATATGCAACGACGAATTTATTCCATTTTTTCCTCTGTGCACTGGATATTAATGATACGAAGTGAAGAGATTACGAACAAATCAGAACTGGATCCGAGGCAGATTACACGAATTTACTGAAGCATGCATGGCGCGAGGGGTTGTTTTTTTCGTGGTGGAAAATAGTAGTAAAAACGGACAGCAGCAGAGCAGACATGGCGCCGCTGCTGCATCATTTGGAGGGATCGACCCCGAATTTGGCCTGGAGGAACCTCGTGAACTGCACCACCTTCTCCGTCTCCGGCAAGACGCTCCTGGCGGCGGGGAGGGCGCCGAACCGCTCGCTCCACCTCTGCAGGAGCGGCGCGGCGGAGTCGTCCAGCAGGGCGAGCCCGTGGAGGCGCTCGCAGGCCCTGATCGCCGGCAGGAAGCAGCCCAGCGCGACGTCGAGGAGGCCCGGCTCGCTGCCGGAGAAGAAGGTCGGTGGCTCGTTACCGTTGCTGCCGCGGCTCTGAAACTGGAAGGCTTGCTCCAGCAGCTGTACGGCGGCGCGGGCGTCGGTGGCGGCCTGCGCGCGGGCCTCCGGCGTGGGCCCCAGGGAGACGGCGTCCAGCGCCGGCCAGAACCTGTCGTCGACGAACACGGTCCAGAAGCGGTGCATGGCGCGCTCGTAGGGGTCGTCCGGCAGCAGCCTAGCAGAACGCGAGGAGGAGGAGACGTCGTCGACGTACTGGACGATGACGGCGGACTCGCAGATGGCGCGGCCGTCGGGAAGGAGCAGCACGGGGATCTTGCCGAAGGCCGGGTTGGCGGCGAGGAGGCGCTCGCTCTTCCGGGGCCCCAGCGGCTCGTCCACGAGCTCGTAGGGGACCCCGCGCAGCTCCAGCGCCAGCCGCGCCCGCGCCGTGAACGGGCTCATCTCCCCGCCCAGCACTCTCGTCGCCGCCGCCGCCGCCATCGCCGCCATTCGTCCCGGGTGGCCGGCCGGCTTGCGGCTTCTTGTCAAGGCTTCAGCGCGCGCGCTCGACGGCGATGTCGGTTGGTATGCATCCGTGCTAGTCGCTCCGTGTATTTAAAGGGGGTGGACGAGGCGGCAAGAACGAACCAAGGCACCAAGCGATGCCGTTGACCTGACCGGCCGGTGCGGCGGCAGCGCGTGCGAGTTGGTGCGAGCTACATGGCCTCGCGTGCGTCCCAAGACACGCACGTGCGCGATCTGCTTGGAACAAACGAATGAGGCGGAGCTAGTGCACACGTAGATGCAGCCTCTTCTCTAGACGAATCTGTCCTGCTGAAAATAAATTATCTGTATGCATCCCAGCCCTTGTGTACCCCCACGTAAATTTTGTGAACGGCTGGTTGCTCGAAAGCAATACAATCACGCCATATGATTTTTGCACGGGATGGTGACACGTGATTCATCACCGCCAATTGCATATACAAGCGACATAATTTAAAAACAACATACATAAACTTTAAAGTGTCATAAATAAGTTAAACGTTACAAAATATATGAGAGTAGCAACATACGAGTAGTAACGGAGTATTCCTTCATAACGAAACAACGCGTCATAGCCCAATGGCACGTCGTACTAGCAACACACAAATCAAGCCGGCGGCGACTCGAGCTCCCACTGTGTCACCAATCCCTCGGGCGGTGGTGCAATATTAGGGAAGCCCTTATATGCATCATGCTTATAAAAGGAGAGACTCACATGAAAAATAGGATCAACAAACCGGTAAGCTACTAAGCTTAGCAAGACTTACCCGATGAAAATAATTTCTAGACCATACTAGTATGCAAGGCTCAATTACTTGTTTTAAAGGGTATTGGATAGCTTAAAAGCATTAACATTAGGAGAGTGATCATATTTTAGCCTAAGTTAACAATTAATGGAAGTATAAACTTAATTAGTAACTATAACTAAATATACAAGAGTGCAAGAAAATTTGGAATTATTAATTACACAATCATCAAATCTCAATATTATGCCAGTTGTTACTATGCGATGACGACTTAAAGAAGCGGACTCATTTTTACCGCGAGTGAACGGTGATTTGAATAATTGGTTTTATTCTGCAGAACATAACCCGCAAAAACGACACATACGCACTTTTGAAGACGCGGGCGCACTCATTCAAGTCATATGTGACAACCTTTCCCGCTTCGCTCAATGTTGAAA
This sequence comes from Neostapfia colusana, assembly GCA_030760725.1. Lineage (NCBI taxonomy): Eukaryota > Viridiplantae > Streptophyta > Magnoliopsida > Poales > Poaceae > Neostapfia > Neostapfia colusana. The sequence continues at coordinate 74,556,756 of JASWHV010000014.1, read as the reverse complement.
AAAGGTGACTGGCCCGGACAAAGGGTTCCCCACGTGATCAGACATACCCGTGCAGGATTACCTAATGTCCTCTGAACGCCTGACCAAGGTCGGTCGCAGGATCGTTCGACACGAGGTTCCATGGTACGACGGTTTACTAGTTCCCATAATACTAGCATCCTTCCGGTATAAAATCAATACTTGTTCAAGGGGCCGACTACGACACCGTCCTCAATCGACACGAGCAAGCTTATGCATACGGCACCCATGTGCCCCTGCCCTACAATGCTCGCTTGGTCTCAAACTTCATTAAAGATTGATTAATCCATATAAACTCTCATGTGGACGCCATACCCCATGAGTAGTCCCCACTTACGTAATGCACATAAAACAAATAAAACACCCGAACACATGAGATTATATAAAAAGGACTCAATCTAAGGATTATGAGTAAAATTGGGGCTTGCCTTGCTCTATGTTAGTGTTTAAGTTAAGGTTCAGCTGAGCTTCCTCCTCCTCTTGTTGTAACTCCTCAAGCTCCTCGGTCCCTAATTTATGCCATGTATGCAAAAAGAAAATGAATCGCTAACGTAATCATATAGGTGCATAAGGTGTAATTGTGATTAAAATGAATCTAAGAATCAACTTAGTGTGACTCAAGATTTTTTTTTTGAAATATGATAATCAAATATAGCAGCTGGTAGTAAGGTTTAAGAAATAGTCTATTAAACATGCATATAGTTATTACTTTATTGATTATATGTCATTATGTAATCCTAGAATAAAATAGTTTTACATAGGAAATGGAGCTCAAATTTTTATGGAAAGCTTCTGGTATTATAAAAAGGGTTCTTGCAAACTTTCAGGTCAAACCCTTAAGTGTGGACCCACAGTAAAAAAATAAATATGTCTTATTATGCCACTTTTGCATTTAGTACATTTCTGAAAGAGCAATGAAGCTGAAATTTTTATGGTTGTCTAGAATATATAGATGGAGCATTCTGGCAAAATTTGGGCTCGATCAAAGCAATAGAGGGCCCACAATTGAGATAATAGTGTTTGGAGAAATTAAATTATCCAAAAAATATTATTGGTTTTTATGATATAACAAGATCACAGCCTTATAGAAAAGGATTTTATGGACTTAACAAAATTGGTTTCATCATTTTTTGGAGTTTCCTACAAGTCTTTATGAAATTTGAAGTTGGGCGATTTCTAGAATTTTTCTGGGCCAAAAATCAGTGGGAAAAATGGTTGTGCGATTGACTTGTGGGGCCCAGGGCCCTTTCTTCTTCATCCAGCCACAGCACGTACAGAGGGCCATGGAAGCTCGCCGAAAAATAAAGGGACCTCGCCTGGGGGCATCTAATGGCCCTTTTTCTTGCCAGTCCACTTGATGCGGAGGAGGAAGACATGGAGAATACAATGGTGGGGTGAAAATAGTGGGGAAGAGGCCGGAGCGGGCTGGCAGCGAGCGACGACCGGCGACGAGCTTCGGCGTTGTTCTGCTCGCAACTGAAGGCACGTGAAGGCTCGGCGCAAGTTGCTATAGCTTCATGGGGAGGTGAAGAACATCGGCACATACCCAAATTCCGATGGGGAGGCTCCTAAGGTGGGGCGCACCGCTGAGGTAGGTGTGGTTCGTGGCTGGCGGCGACAAAACTTCAATATCCGACTAAAGCTCCAGTTTTTCTACCGAATGAAGTGCTTAGGGACGTGCACACATGAGTTAGGAAGCCATTCAAGAAAGAAATTGTACTCACATTCACCGGAGAGCGTGAATGGAGCCGGCGACGCGATGTAGGTCCGGTGGTTGGGCTTGAAGGGAAGACGCAAAATGCGGTCGATTAGCTCGGGAATGGTGGGAACTTAGGTGGGGAAAATGGGGAGGGGGCCTTGGCGCACCCAATGGAGAGCTCGCACGGGGTCGAAATGTTGTGGAGGCTCAACGGGGTGGGGCTCCGCGCTCGACTAGAATGGATTACGATGGTGTGGCGTGAAACAAACGAGGGGCAGTGAGTGAATAGCGATGCAAGAGTAGGAAGAGAGGAGTTAAGGCGTCCTTGCACCGGCCGCTGCCGCTCCCTACATGATTACTGCACGCGTGGTGCCGTGGCGATATTGCAGCAGGCGCTGTTCGGAGATGACAGTGGAGAAGGAAGATGTCATTAACATGTGGGGCCCACAGTCTTTTCTATTTCTTCGAATTTTAAACCTGCACCAACTTTCTAATTCGAAAAGAAATACCTAGGGGCCTCCAAAAATGATAAAATTTTGCCGGACGGTTCCACCCGATATATTCTGCATTTTGGTGAAATCATATTCAAATTCGTTCAAGAAAAAATTACAAATTTTCTTGGACAAACAATTGTTTAGCTCGTAATCTCCAGAAATTATATTATATTTTTAAAATAGATAGTTTTATACATTCCTAAGGTCAATATTATTTCATGTGGGGAATTTAGTTCACGCCCTTAAATCTGGAATCTTATATTTTGCCTTGTTTTGGTGATTTGAGTCACATTAAAATTAGAATTAAATCTTGAATCCTTCAAATGATTTTGTGTCATTAGAAATATGGATTGTTACAAATTTTTACCATGTGTCCAAATCACTAATCTCAAAACATCAGGTTTTAGGGTTAGGATTAGGATTTAGAGGTTAAGGTTAGTTCTAGAGTTAGCGTTTAGTGTTCAAAATTTATTTTTTAGGGCTAGTGTTAATGTTTAAGGGTTTAATATATGGAAAAAAATCAGAAATCAACATTTTAAATTAAAACTGGACACGTGGCATGGATAGAGGTGGAGATGCACAGTCTGCTCTGGATTTGTAAGGTTTTTAAAATCATTGTCCATTTAACCGTATACATAAACAGATTTAACTTTTAAATAAAATCACAATACACGGGTTATTATTGTCCAAAATTAACCGGACAGAAAATAAAAGAACGTGCCCTGCTAGTGGGCCGCCGCATGTCCACCCAGTCCTGGGCCGTCCCTCTGCGCCCTGGCGCCTCCTTTCGTTTCTTCCTCCTCGCGCAGCGGCGCAGGCAACCCAGACCTCGTTCCTACGAAATCTGCTTTCGCCGCAGGCCCTCCTCCTCTTGGTGACGGACGCGGATTGATTTCTTCTCCCGCTGGTGAGTGAGTAATCCTACCTTAAACCAAAGCCTTTCTTCTTTCCCCCCGTCACATTAGCCGTAGACGCCGGACAGCGCCGGAGGCAGGCACCTAGCGGCGGCGGAGGCAGGCACCTGCGCGGGGGTGGGGGCGGGGACGAAAACGGGTAGGGGTAGAGGGATCTTCATCTTTTACCTCTTCCAGGGCTCCAAATCGGTAGGCAGCGACGCCACCGATGCCGGGCAGCTGGGTCTGGTGACCTGAGGGCGGAGCTCTCAGAGGAGAGGATGTTCTGAGATTGTTGTGTTCCGTGTGGTGAAGCTAATGCTTTGGAGCTTGTGATGTGCAGTTGTGCTGAACCGAGTGATGGAGGTGCTGACGAGCTCTGCGGGCGCTCACTTCCCGGTGCAGAACCGATCCCTTTCGCTGGACATCAAGGTGATTGATGCCTTTGACTCCATGAGTCCATTGTGTTGTGTGTACTGCATAATAGCTTGCTCATGATGCAATGACCAGGTTGCATTCTTTATAGATGTTGTTATTAGTTACTGGACCGTAATATGATGTGCTGCCTGAGTGTTTTCTGACGCTGAAAGTGACTTCATTTTTCCTGTTGGGTTTCCTAGGGCAATAAGACAGACATTGTTATCAGTAGATATGAAGATACATTCCTGGTAACTTGCAACATCCAACTTGTGTTTGCTTTCTCAATTATATGGAAGTTATTGCTCGTGAGAGGTGTTCATCTTTGATCAAATCTGCAGGTTATTGTGACACAAATTGGTTGCATGGGAACCATATTAGCTGCCAAGTATGTTATCTTTTCTTACTATGCAGAATTGCAAATGCTTTCTCCTTAGCATGTAAAGTTCATTTTTATTCTTTGCATTACTAGTTCTTCATGAGTGGCTTCTTCCCTAGTATTGGTTTCCAAAAAAAAAAGCTTCATCCCTGCCATTTCATTTCTAAACTCACTGAAATTCCATTTTTATGCTATTGTAGAAATAGTCTTTAGGATCCCTCCACACATAATTGTTCACACGCACCCAATCATATGATAGCAGAAAAATCTGATCACGTGCATATCAGGTTACAGCAAAGTAAATCCTTTGTTACTAACTCATCATGCTACATGCTACTATCCTAGACAACCTTACTGAATGATATTTCCACAAGATGTGAAAAAGTAGTGATGTGCAGCTTCCTATCTTAAGAATGCTGGACATATGACATTGTGTGCAATATAGGTAGTCATAGTTTTTCCTTTGCCTAGAAACTTTTGTACTTATTTATGATTTAATTTTTAATCCCCCTCAATAGTAAGGATGAAAGTGTCTTCTCAGATCCAACCTACAATGTATCTGTTCTTTTTGGAAAGAGAGATGAGGTATGTTCATCAAACCACCAGATGTAGGATGTCAATGTATGCCTGAACATGCACACGCTAATGACTGTACAAAATTCTGTGATTGCAGCCGCTCCTACTAACTTGTGCACGTCAACTTATTGAGCACATCAGGTTTCTTCCTTCACCATTCCCTTCTGGCATCTGGTTTTTCTTCATGTTTCTTGGATGGCATTTCGTAGGACTGTTTACTTATCATGTCAAGCAGCATGCAATCTATTACACAAGGCTGGATGCCGAACCATATGTACCTATATTTTAGTTTTAGTAGAAGTTGGGATAACCATTTGATAACAACTAGCATCAATGAGCTTCTTATTCATGCTGTTCTTGGACTTCAATGCAAATGATCACAAACAACAGCCCTTTGTTATGATCTTTCTAGCCTGTCTTATCAATGCAACTTCTGTCCTTTAATCGCTGCAAAATGTTCAGTGATATTTCCACACCACGGTTTTAACTATTCCTTTGGTTGACGATGAATACACCACTTTCATTTTTTGCTACATAAATAAATATTGTACATTGGGAACTTTCAACATGTTGAACTAACATATTTAAACATCCGTATTCGTAGTGGCAGTGGCTCAGCTAGATCATTGGTGATCTCTCTTGGTCTGAAGGATCATTCTCAGGTAGAATACTTTCCTCTCTATGACATGACTACTTTTACTGTTACATTTGGTGGTCTTTCCATAAACGATTGTTGTTTTCTCTGTCAAAATGTTTCTCAAGAAAAGTACTCTGGTTTTTTTATCTAAATTCCAAGAAATTATCACATGAAACTTAAGCAGTTGGCCTATAGTAAAACAGGCTGTATGCATCACTCTTGATAGTTCTCATTATTTTGTGTTGGAATCATTAATGTCCTGATGCAATATAACAATTCTGAAGGGAACACTGAAGGATATAATTGCTGCCATCATTGAGAACCGTCTATGGTGATGGAAGTAAACCGGTGTAGGTTATGTACTATTATGGGCATATTTGGCCTATGAACAGAGATGCTGACGTACACATTTAGCCCTTGGGTTATGATGAGATACCCTTTACCATGTACAACTGTGCAAGTTATTTAGTTAGAACTACTTAGTGGTTTCTTCCTCTTAAGTTGCACAGTGGTCAGTACTGCCCCTCATGGCGATTGATAGTTTTGTTGAGGCTTTCATTTGAGCACTGCATGGTTATAAGATCTTGTTGCTGATCTAGCAGTGAACATCGATGCAGAAAAAAAACACTTTAGGGGGATATCATATATTTCTGTTGTATCACGCATTTTTTATTGCTCACCACATTGTGGAGATCATGGAAGCGAACAGACAACTCTTTATTTCCATTAAACTACTTTTAAATGTTTCCTATATTACCCGGAAAAGAGAAAGAAACTAGTCTTCTCTAGTCTGCTCAAATGGTTGCAGAGTTTTAGAGTTAGATTGATGGGAACGACTAGAATGCAAACAGTCATTTGGTGCATCGTGTAAAAATCCCTTCTAAACCACATGATCTACATCCTGCGGTGAGGAGACAATTGAAATTTTACTACCCTCAAGATTGAGTTTCGTCAAAGTACCACTTCCAACATGCGACACTCTAAAATATCATTATAATTTTTTCCAGTTTGTTCGTTTGTCATTGTGATAGTATTTTAGTACTAACTTATCCTTTTAACACTGAAACAATTTAAACTGGACAGAAATGCCCTTATGTGTTTTAAAAATATAAAAAATTAACAGGAAATACAAAAAATTAAATAAGCTAAAATATTTCAAAAAATTAAAAAATTTAGAAAAAATAAAAAACAAAAAATTTAGATAGAAAAATAGAGATAAACTAAATTTATCTCTATTTTTCTGTTTAAATTTTCAGTTTTTTATTTCTTGTATTTTTTCTAATTTTTTTAAAATTTTTAAATATTTTAGCTTATTTGTATTTTTCATATTTTTATTATTTTTTTATATTTTTAAAACACATAAGGTCATTTCTGTCCACTTAGAATTATTTTAGTGTTAAAAATGTCAGTTAGTACTAAAATAATATCATAGTGTCAAACAAGCAAACTGAGGAGAATTATAATGGTATTTTAGAGTATCGCATGTTGAGAGTGATATTTTAGCGAAACCTAATCTTAAGGATAGTAAAATTTTAATTGTCTCTGCGGTGAGTATATTTTTACACTTAAACCCTCCCACCTGGAAATATAAGTTGAAAGAATTAAAGTGTGCAGGTGGGAAAGTCTAGATGTAAAAATGCAATCACCGTAGTATAAAAATCGTGTGGTCTAAGAGAGATTTTTGCACGATTACACTAAATGTCTGTTTGCATTCTAGCTGTTCCCTAAATTGATAAGGGTGGACAACTTCAACAAAATGTGCTTAGCTAGGCAAGCTCAGAGTTTTGTCACAACTCAAAACCCACTTTCACAATTGACAACAGTGGCAAAATAAATTACTCAAAAATGAACCAGGCCAGGTTAGTCTAAGCGTCACTAGTGAGTTAAGTCATTAAATAATAGATCATTGAAGCATTCCTACTGCAACTGGTAATTACGGGGTTAAAACTGGGGCATGTGGCTATGCTCCTTGGTGCCACCTGCTTGATTGTTCCCATCTCCGCTGGAAGGATGATCTGCCCCCGTGAGGTCGTCCATCGTGAACAGAAAGTCGCCGCCGTCGGGCATAAAGAGGTCGTCGAACGTCTCGAGGACGCCGTCCATGGGGGGGGCGTCATCCACCTCGTTTAGAATGGAGGACATGTAGTCTTCATCTACGGTGGGCAGCACCAGCTGCGGCTGGGAAGAGGCTTGGTCCATCGTCTCGTTGCAGCCTGCTGCAAGCAGCTGGGCGCGCGGTGGCGACATGGTGACATGGCCGGGAAGAGGCGTAACCCCGGAGTGGTCGGCGGCGGCCGTCGCGGGAGGCTGATGTTCACCTGGGTTCACGGCCCCTTGGTCCGACGAGGCCGCGAACTGGTGGAAGTAACCGGGCGCGCCGGCGATGGGCACCGGCGAGTCGGTGGCGGCCGGCAGGGGTGCCCAGGTATTCTGCACCGGCATAGCCGTCGCAACGAAGGCGTACTGGTCGTGGTAGTAGTGCTGGATTTGATCGATGCTGAGGGGTTGCTTACGCTGTTGGGAAGAGGCTTCGTCCATCGTCCCGTCGCAACCTGCTGCAAGCAGCTGGGCGCGCGGTGGCGACACGGCGACATGGCTAGGAAGAGGCGTAACCCAGGAGTGGTCCGTCGCGGGAGCATGATGTTCACCTGGGTTCACGGCGCCTTGGTCCGACGAGGCCGCGAACTGGTGGAAGTAATCAGGCGCGCCGGCGACCGGCACCGGCGAGTCAGTGGCGGCCGGCAGGGGTACCCAGGTACGCTGCGCCGGCATTGCCGTCGCACCGAAGGCGTACTGCTGGTTGTGGTAGTAGTGCTGGATTTGATCGATGCTGAGGGGTTGCTTATGCTGTTGGGAAGAGGCTTCGTCCATCGTCTCGTCGCAGCCTGCTGCAAGCAGCTGGGCGCGCGGTGGCGACACGGCGACATGGCTGGGAAGAGGCGTAACCCAGGAGTGATCTGTCGCGGTTGCCTGATGTTCACCTGGGTTCACGGCGCCTTGGTCTGACGAGGCCGCGAACTGGTGGAAGAAGTAACTGGGCGCGCAGTTGACGGGCACCGGCGAGTCGGTGGTGGCCGGCAGGGGTGCCCAGGTACGCTGCGCCGTCGCACCGAAGGCGTACTGCTGGTCGTGGTAGTAGTGATGGATTTGATCGGTGTTGAGGGGCTGCTTCTGCTGTTGTGATGAGGTTGATAACGCCTGGCCTGTCGAGGAGGACGAAGACCCAGCCGCCGACGAGGAGGGCGCGCCGTTGTCGGCGGGCACGCGGTGGTGATGAGCGGCTTTTGCCTGCTGCTTGCTTCCTCCCTTGCCCGCAGAGTTTTTCACCTTGTACAGGCGGTACGCGGCCAGGGTCGAGAACTGCATGCAGACCAACAAGATATGAACAAGTTTATTTATGCAATCGATCACAGTGTTACCTACCACTCGACTGCAGGTTTGAATCCAGACCAAGAATATACTTTGCAATCTAATTAAACATGCATGTAATTAAAGAAGCCCTAGTCCACGTATATATATATATATATACCTTGTTAGGCCCTACGGGGACGGTGTACTCGTGCAGGCCCCAGTTGGTCTTGAAGTGCCTCTCCACGGCGCCCACGCGCCGCCGGTCGTAGAACACCATGGTGACCATCCTCCCGACGACGACGGCGTCGTTGTCCGGCCTCGTGACGGCCTTGCCGCCGCCAGAGGGCTTCCATGAGCCGCCGTGCGCCGTGCGCACCGGCCGCCTCTTCCTGCTGCCGTCGTCCGGTGCCGCGCGGACGCTCCCGGCGGCCGGCGGCAGGAACTCCTGCTCGCTGAAGAAGTAGATGCGCTCGGCCTCCTGGTACGTCTTGTACTGCTCTGCAAGCCGCCCGATCGTGAGACGCTGCTACTCAGCGTAAAAAGAAAAAGGAGAGAGAGAGAGAGAGAGAGAGAGAGAGAGAGAGAGAGAGAGAGAGAGAGAGAGAGAGAGAGAGAGAGAGAGAGAGAGAGAGAGAGGCTGTGGTGTTCCGATCGAACCGTATAGTTGCTGGGGGTGGTAGTCGAGGATGCGGATGTCGTGGAAGACCGCGGCGACCGGCGGAGGCAGGGGCCGGCCGCGGAGCCGGTCGTCGAGGATCTGGGCCATCTCGTCGTTCTCCGGCGAGAAAAGGTAGCCACGCGGGAACCCGTGCTTCGTCAGCGCGCCGCTCGCCGCCATGTCGTACGTCGCGCGCGGTGGTCTGGCTGCTCTCCCGCCGAACCCAACGATCGCCGCTTAGAATCCAAGCTAGGCTCGCCCGTGCGCCGCGCGTACTTGTACACGCCGGCCGGTCTCCACCTCTGACTCAGCTCGTACTCGGTTTCAGCCCGCGAAGCCGACATGGACTCAACAGCGGCTCTTGGAACCGTCCTACGTCTTACGCTCCCTTCCCTACACCGAGTCCGCCTCGGACTCGTTCACGACGGCTGGCGAACGAGAGCGATCGATCGCCTTGTATCGTATGGTGACTCGTACGCGTCTAGTTGAAGCGGCCCAGCTGATGATGTCGCACAAAAACGATTTTGCAGTCGTACGTGTAGCTTGCGAGGATAATTAGGATTCAGATAACGGCTTCAAACTCCGGACCTTACTGGGAAAAAAAAAGCAAAACTGGTCTGCCGAACCTGAGCCTGCTGAAACTCTACTGAAAAAGACTACTGATTGCATACTCCATCCAGGTAACAACAATGCAGATGATAAATCAGATGGCCTGATATATGACTGCCCCATGAACCAATCAAGAAACTGGACACCAACGTTCCGGTTTTTGTTTGGGAGATGTATCCGATCGAAGACCCACTACTGAGGACATGAGCAAAACCTACCAGGAACAACACCACACCACAACCAGCAAAGGCTTAAGATGATCTTGTAACATTCTCCATAAAAAAGGGCGAAACAATAACGACATGCATGTGTGAACCGACTATTGGTCTCCACTATAAATATATGTAGCAAGAGTCACTATAACGAGCAATGGTTCTTTGGAGAATGAAATAGTGATTCATTGTCATTGTTTCGTTTTCAAAGATCATTCTCTTGTGTTGAGGGCTTGATCGATCTTCAACATTCGACGCCGACCGCGTGTCGAGATCACCACGAGGAGACGACCTAGCCAGCAAGATTTCACGCAGCAAACGGGGCACCCACCAAAACAAGTGGCACGAAGTGTCCGTATCATTCTCAGAGCATGACCTCAATTAATATCACTGGCTATCCACGTTCATAGTCCACAAGTTCCTAATGGATGGAGGAAGTTCAGTAAACATCATCTTCTAAAGACAAACTCAAGAAGATGGCTTCACAAGACATACATAATTGGCTGCAAAAAGAGAAGAAAGATACATAATGAAGAACTGGCAGCCTTTGTTCCGCAGCTAAGGAAACGCCGAAAACATTTCATCTTGTTTTTTTTTTAATACAGTTAGAACCAAAATGGAAGGAATCAAGAGAAATTATTTGTGCTCATTTAACTGAATAGCCGCCACATGCTGCTGCTTTATCATCGTGTGTTTGAATGGTTGAAATGAGCGGCAGGAGATGTGTAGCATCTCTGTCGCGCTAGGTAAGCTAATGCACGAGGCCCATATTCAATACCGCTGTGTGTTATGAAAAGCTGAGCTCTTCTACTTTTGAAAAAAAAAGTGATTAGCCAATAAAATCTCATACTTATTTTGGTACACACTTCAATAATTATGTTGTATTTGTGCCATCAATAAATACCATATGGCTGCTTGGCCGGGTGATCAATAAATCACAGCTGACACACAAATCATGTAGTAATTAACATATAAAGAAAATCGTAATCAACATATCATACTAGGTGTAATAGCGTCAGTAGGTTATGTCAATCTACATTACAAATATCATTACATTAATTTATTAGTACTTTAGTTTAAGTAATAAGTTAATGGTAGACCATGTCTATCATAAGAGTCAAGGGTACAGTGGCCCTAGGGTTCGACTTGGCTTGTCATCAGGTGACTGGTCAATCGGACATCATGAAAGCAATGTCATTATGTCAAAGTAGATTCAGAACAAATGGCATGTTACTAATTGTAGCATGGGATTCTATACACGTGTTTTTCTATTTTAAAACATGACGATATCGTAGTTAGGTCAACTGCAGAATTGGAATTATCAAATGGAACTACCATAACGGAAACACTACATTGAAGTACAAAGAATGCATTGCAAATGAAGCAGTAAGAAATAACCAATCAAAGAGACCACATACCTTGAGCAATGCCCCATCGAGCATTGTCACTTATTTACCATGTTGGAGACACTAATAATCTGAGGTGCAAAAGTTGGGACTTTGGAGTCTAGTTGCTTCTGAAAACGACTTGAATGCAAACAACTCTCTAGTACAATCATGCAAAAATCTCTCTTGGACCACACGATCTCCATCGTACAGTCGCTATATTTTTACACTTAGTCTCTCCAACTTGGCGACATAAATTGAAAAAATAAATTATGAAAGTGTGAGAGCTTAACTATAAAAATATAGTGACCATAGGATGAAGATTGTTTAGTATAGCTGAGATTTTTTGTGTGATTACACCAAAGAGTTGTTTGTATTCTAGTCATTCCCTGCTAGCTACTACACGCTACTGTAGACGTCTCATGCATGATCAATCGCTGTCAAGCATCGCAATTGGATGAACCAGAAGGCAATCATTTAAAAAAATACACCAAATGTTGCACAAGTGTCAAAGCCTAATCAAGGGTCACCACTAGCATGATTTATATTTTTATATTATTCAATGTATTACAATATATTATTTCTGAAGTTAATTAATAAGAAACTCTTCACACTAGTAAATTGTTTTGTGAGGCAACGCACATAAAACTGTCTGCACTCATCATACTATAAAACATTACTCTAAAAGAATATTCTTGGTCTTTTAAACATATTCTAGAAGATTTCTACTCTATGATATAATATCTCACACTCATCATACTCTATACTACTAAAACAAGACATGAACCCATTTGTCAATCATGGGGGATGGAGCATTTTAGAGTAACACTCTAAACTTAGAGTCACATTGTTCATTCTATATTTTAAAGTATATTTCATAGTACGTCGCTGTTTGAAAGTGCATCTAGGTAATCCCCGTGGGTTTTGGTTGATTGATGACAACAATTAAGATACTAATAAGTTTCTACTAAGTATGAGCACATGTGTTTATCAAAGAAATGGATATGGAGTCTCTCAAGAAGCAAAAGGAAAAGAAGAAGACTTGAAAGAGTAGAAAATAGAATTTTCTATTAAATTTTCACATTTTCTAGTTGTGTACAGTCTTCTCCTTTAGAGTGCTTGAGAATCATTAGAGTGCTCAAACAAAGGGTAGAAAGTTAGAATCATGAGACGAAGTAGTCATAGGTATGAAAAAAAAGGGAGACCGGACTTGTCTGGACCATGGGACGGACTAGTCCGTTCGGATCTGGACTAATCTGTTCTGGACCGGATAAAGAGTCTCTGAGTGAGTTCGGACTTGTCCGTTCAAAGCCGGACTAGTCCGTTGTCGTGTGAGTCAGAGCCGTTATGACACTAAGTCTCAGAAGGCCGGACTAGTCCGCTAAGCGGACTAAGCCGCTTAGGTCCGGAGAAGAAGTCTCTGAGTGCCATCAAACTAGTCCGCTCCACAGGCCGGACTAGTCCGATCCTTTCAGACTAGTCCGAATTAGTACGGAACAAAGGTTCCTATGTGAGCTCGGACTAGTCCGAAGGTGGGTGGACTAGTCCGCAGCTCTAGATCAGAGAGTTTTTTGGCTAAGTCTGGTAAGACCGGACTAGTCCGCTCTTGGGGCCGGACTAGTCCGCCCATACCAGACTAGTCCGTTCTCATACGGAACAAAGGTTCCTGACTGAGATCGGACTAGTCCGCTCTTGGTTGGACTACTCCGGGGTTTCATGACCATTTGAGTCCAACGGTCACTAAACTTTAGTTGGTAGCCTTGTGACGTGAGTGGTCCCTCAAGAACGAACTAGTCCGGGGTTGGGCCCGGACTAGTCCGGACTTTAGTTGCTAACGGGTAGATGTCAGGATTTCTATAAAAGGAGACCCCCCAGCTAAGAATTGGCAAGATAGCAACCTAAGCGCTGAAAACTCATTCCTAGAGCTCTTCTAAGCCTCTTTCCTCACCTTATAGACTGAAAGCATCTAGGCCCCCGTGAGGTATGGTTTCGGTGATTAATGACAACTGTTCGTTATTACTAATGAGTTTGTGGATGCGAGGTTTCACGTATATCACATCAAACGTTAATGAACTATCTATTCACACCATCTACTGCTCATTGGATACAAATGGAGACCCCTCAACGATCTATTCTAAGGGGTTATTCGATACTCATGAAGACTAAATGAAGAACTCATACAACGACTCTATTCTATCAAAATTGGCAACACAAGAAGCTTACACTTCATCATAATATCATTTCAAACAAGTGTCAAAGAGGTCACTCAAGAAGACTCCAAAAGATCAACTCAAAACAACTCGAAGCAAACAAGTTGCACTCACCGGATCATCCGATGTCTTGCAAAATGACTACATCGGTCGAGTTTGAGTTGGCAGAAGAAGAAGACCTCAGAGCCCAGTACACACCGGATCATCCGATGTGAAGGAAGTGGCACATCGGTTGATTTCAACAGAAGGATGATTTCTGAGTTATTCTGAAGAAGTACACACCGGATCATCCGATGATGAAGTAAGTGTACATCGGTCAATTTCAACCGAGACATTATTTCTGAACTAATTCTAAAGATCAACCCACCGGATCATCCGATGATGAATTGAAGTAACATCGGTCGATTAAACAGTCAGATCCAACGGGTATATCCAACGGTCACATCTGACACGTGACATCAACTAATTTGGAATTCGACCAATGCTCATATAAAGGGGTGCATCGGAGGATCCGATGTTCACTGAAAAAGTCTGCCTACTTTTCCAACGGCTATCTCGTGTGGGCTAGATATAAATACCCCTCCAACCGGCCACTTCGCGAAGTCTTGATCACCAGAGCCTCACTACACATCCTCAAGCATTCAAGACCAAGAGCTACCACTTCCACACTTCAAAACCTCTTGTACTCCAACTATAGGTTATATCTAGCTAGAGAGAAGCTTGTGTGCGTCCATTCTTGGTGATTGGAATCTCTAGGCTAGTGAGAGAGAGTGTCTTGGTGACTTCTCTCACCTTGTAAAAGTTGGAGGAAGAAGAGATCGCTCCGGAGCTTACCAAGACGTTTGTGGAAGCCCGGAGGATCACCATTGTACAAGGCTTGAGCTCCACCTTGCCGGAGAAGGCGAACGGAGAAAGATAGTGGATTCCCTTGTCTTGGTGACTTGGGAGTGGCTATACCCTTTGGTGGGTGCCACAACGTGGACGTAGGTAGATTTTTGTGATCTTACCGAACCACGGGAAAAATCGCCGTGTCTCCGAGTCTCCGCGGGAGTTTGCATCTCTCTCCTCACCCCTTACTATTACGCATTTACTATTCCGCACTTAACACTCTTGCTTGCGTAGTTAGTTCGCATAGGGAATTGGGCTTCAACCATTAAGTTTTAAATTGCTCTAAAATTTAAAAAGCCCAATTCACCCCCTCTTGGGCGTTTCGATCCTTACAATTGGTATCAGAGCAAGGTTGCTCATTGGATCATTCTAGCTTCACCGCTAGAGAGCGAAAATGGCCAAGAATGGGGGTTCGGTTCCTACCTTCGAGGGCAAGAATTTTGCTTATTGGAAAGCACGCATGCGCGCTTACCTTGAGGCAATTGCTCCCGAAGTGTGGGAAGCGACCCATGCGGGGTTTGGAAATCTTGACTATGTTGGTGACCAATTAAAATGGGATGCTAAGGCTAGAAATGCCATATATGAATGCATTAGTCAAGATGTCTTTGCTAGGATTGCTAGTAAGGAAAAAGCATGTGAAATTTGGGCATGTCTAATTGAAATACATGAGGGCTCATCTCGTGTTAAAGAACTCAAATATCACATGCTTAAATCAAAATATGATGAATTTAAGATGTTTCCTCATGAGAATGTTAACCAAATGTTTTCTCGTTTAAATGTGCTCATTGAGGAAATTAACGCACTTGACATTGCTTCTCTTGGCAAGGGACTTATCAATCGCAAGATCCTCATGCTTCTACCCAAGCCCAAGTACAACATTATCAATTCAATGCTCCAAAAAGAGTCACTAGACAACATTGAAGTTTCGGAGCTCATTGGAGAAATCTATGCTCATGAGATGAGCATACTTGAAATGATGGAGGAGTCATCATCAAAAACCATTGCTCTCAAGGCTTCAACCAAGAAGACAACTCCCAAGAAGAAGAAAGTGGTTGAGCCTAGCTCAAGTAAAGAAGAGCAAGAAACAAGCGAAGATGATGATGATGAGCTTGCTTTGATGATGAGGAAATTCTCACGCCTCAACTCCAAGATTGCAAAGAAGGGATACTCTTATGATCCCAAGAAGAAAGCCTTCTTGCCAAGAAAAGATGAAAACAAGACGTGCTACAATTGTGGTGATCTAGGCCACATATCATATGATTGTCCAAGACCGGATAAAAGGAAGGAAAATGGCAAGTATCACAAGCTAGAAGAAAGTGATGATGAAGAGGAGGTCAAGCCCAAGCGCTCTTTTGGAAAGAAGAAATTTGACAAAGGCAAGAAAACCAAGCTCTTTCCAAAGAAGAGAATAGGGCCTCAAAAGGTCTTCATGTGTGAAGCCAATGAGTGGATCACGGATGAAGAGTCAAGCGACGAAGATAGTGAAGATGAAGAAAACTTGGCGGGCCTTGCCATCGTCAACAAGGATGACTCACCTCTTCGTCCACCCCCTATGTGCCTAATGGCGAAAGGTAACTCAAAGATATGTGAAGATTCTAGTGATGATGATGATGAGCTTTCACCCGTTGAATTAGCATCTATGATTAATGAATATCATGCCATTATAAAAAGGGAAAAGGCTAAGGTTAAGGCTCTTGAGCTAGCTCGTGCTAAGCTTGGAAGTGCTAACCTCGATTTGCATGACAAGTATGTAACCATACTTAAAGAGCATGACACGCTCAAATCAAATGTCAAGCAAATCGAGGAGGAGAATGCTCAAATCAAGCTTAAGTATCATGAGCTTGACTTAGCTAACTTAGCACTCTTGGCAAAGCACAATGAGTTGGTTCAAGAACATGAAGTGCTTAACCTTGCTTATGAAGCGATTGAACTTAAATTGAGAAACACAAAGAAAGAAACCCTTGATGGCAAAATATCATCTAATTCACATGCAACTAATATTTTGGATAAGTCTTTGCCTTTGAAAGCAAGCCCTAGGGAGAAGGAGCTAATGGACAAAATTGAAAGTCTTCGCACTAGTGTGGCAAGACTCTCTAAGGGGGAGGACAAGCACAAGGAAATCCTCTACCAACAAGCTAAAAGCTTCAACAAGAGGGGACTTGGATCCTTCCCGGTGCCCAACAAAGGAAAGGTGCCCTCACCGGAGCTTAGGACAAGCTTCATCAAGGAAGTTGGTTCCTATTGCCAACATTGTGAGGTCACCGGACATCACACGAGGGAGTGTCCTCTTCCCAACCGTCCTTCTCCCAAATTGCCTCCTAACTACAAATCTACCTTCAATGATTATCACTATCTATTGAGCAAAGTAGGTGGAAAGGTGAAGGCAAGGTTCATCGGCAAAGACATCAAGGGCATGAAGGGGAAGCTCCCCAAGCAACTTTGGGTCCCAAAATCACTTGTATGACACATACAAGGACCTAAGTTGGCTTGGGTTCCTAAACTCAATAACTAACTTCATGTGTGTAGGTGAACTACAAAGTCGGAGGAAAGCATTGGGTACTCGATAGTGGGTGCACTCAACATATGACCGACAATGATGGTATGTTCACCTCCATAGAGAACCCCGGCAATCATGAACAAGTCACCTTTGGTGATAACTCAAAGGGGAAGGTAATTGGTTTGGGTAAAATTGCTATTTCTCATGATTTTTCTATCTCTAATGTGCTTTACGTTAAGTCTCTTAGTTTCAATTTACTTTCTATTGCACAATTATGTGATCTTGGACTAACGTGCACATTTGACAAGAATGGTGTTGTGGTGACTAGTGAATCAAGCAAAGAACTAATATTCAAAGGTTTTCGGCATGGACATCTTTACTTGGTGGACTTCTCCAACAAGGATGCTAGCTTGACCACTTGTCTTTTCACCAAGACGAGTTTGGGATGGCTATGGCATCGACGCATTGCTCACATTGGGATGAGCAAGCTCAAGAAGTCGTTCAAGCTTGGGATGGTGACCGCGTGAAGGATGTCACATTTGAGAAGAACAAGCTTTGTAGCGCGTGTCAAGCCGGGAAGCAAGTTGCCTCACACCATCCGATGAAGACAATGGTGTCAACCTCCAAGCCACTCGAACTACTTCACATGGACCTCTTCGGACCGTCCACATACCAAAGCCTTGGCGGTAACCTCTATTGTCTTGTTATTGTTGATGACTACTCTCGCTATGCTTGGACATTGTTTCTAGGTGACAAGGGTGAAACTCCGGAAATCTTCAAGACCTTCGCTAAATGAGCTCAAAGGGAATTTCAACTTCCCATCATCAAGGTCCGGAGTGACAACGGCACCGAGTTCAAGAACTACAACATTGGGGAGTGGTGTGATCGTGAAGGCGTGAAGCACGAGTTTTCGGCCACATACACCCCTCAGCAAAATGGTGTCGTTGAAAGGAAGAACAAGACTCTCATCACCCTTGCAAGAGCAATGCTTGATGACTATGGCACGTCGGAGAAGTTTTGGGCCGAAGCAATCAACACGGCGTGCCATGCCGCAAATAGGGTCTATCTTCATCGACTACTTCAAAAGACCCCATATGAGCTCCTCATTGGGAGAAAGCCCAACATCTCCTACTTCCGAGTCTTCGGGTGCAAGTGCTACATCTACCGCAAGAAAAGGCTCGGTAAGTTTGAAAGAAGGTGTGATGTCGGTATCTTTCTTGGTTATGCGTCAAACTCAAAAGCATATCGAGTATTCAACCAAACCTCCGGGTTAGTTGAAGAAAGTTGTGATGTTGAGTTTGATGAGACTAATGGCTCCCAAGAGGAGAGTTTTGGTCATGATGATATAGATGATGAGCCTCTACGAGAAGCTATGAAGAACATGACCATAGGAGACATCAAGCCCGAAGTTGAGGAGAGCCATGATCAAGGGGGAGCCTCAAGTTCCAACATCAACACCTCCATGGCACCTCAAATTGATGAAGAAGAAGAGAAAGATGATCCATTGCCAATGCAAGATTCACATGCCACACAACACCAAGAAGAAGAAGAAGTCCAAGGTCAAGTCCAACCACAAGACGAGCGAGATGCCTCACCACCGCCAAGTGCCTCACAACCTCTTATGAGGCATGGGCGCACCTTCAAGGCACATCCGATGGATCAAATCATCGGAAGTCCGTCACGGGGAGTAAGTACTCGTTCTCACCATGTTGCTTCATTTTGTGAGCACTACTCTTTTGTTTCGTGTGTAGAACCCACAAATATTGAGGAAGCACTCCAAGATCCCAATTGGGTGATGGCTATGCAAGAAGAACTCAACAACTTCACCCGCAATGAAGTTTGGGTATTGGAGGAGCGACCTAAGGACAAGAACGTCATCGGAACGAAGTGGGTGTACCGCAACAAGCAAGACGAGAATGGCGTGGTAGTCCGCAACAAGGCAAGGCTTGTGGCCAAGGGTTTTTCACAAGTTGAAGGACTAGATTTTGGAGAGACATTCGCCCCGGTCGCACGGTTAGAAGCTATTCATATACTCCTTGCTTTTGCTTCGCATCACAATATTATGCTTTATCAAATGGATGTTAAAAGTGCCTTCCTCAATGGTTATATTAACGAACTTGTTTTCGTTGAGCAACCTCCCGGGTTTGAAGATCCGAGGAATCCTAACCATGTGTATAGGTTACATAAGGCGCTCTACGGGCTCAAGCAAGCACCTAGGGCATGGTATGAACGTCTAAGGGATTTCCTAGTCATGCAAGGATTCAAGATCGGGAGGGTGGATACCACACTTTTCACCAAGGACATCAACGGGGATTTATTTCTTTGTCAAATTTACGTTGATGACATTATTTTTGGCTCAACTAACAAATCTCTTAGCCTTGAGTTTGGCACCATGATGTCTAGGGAGTTCGAGATGTCAATGATCGGAGAACTTAATTTCTTCCTAGGATTTCAAATCAAGCAACTTCAAGAGGGGACTTTCATCTACCAAGAGAAGTACACCAAGGACCTCTTGAAGAAGTTTGAAATGGAAGATTGTAGCTCAAGAAGTACACCAATGGCGACAAATTGTCATCTCGACGTGGACATGGACGGTAAACCTATTGATCAATCCCATTACCGTTCCATGATTGGTTCATTGTTATATCTTACCGCATCTAGGCCCGATATCATGTTTAGTGTATGCTTGTGTGCTCGCTTTTAAGCGGCACCTAAAGAATCGCATCGTAAGGCGGTCTTTAGGATACTTAGATATCTCAAGCATACCCCAAGTGTAGGTTTGTGGTACCCCAAGAACGCTAGTTTCCATCTCTTGGGTTACTCGGATTCGGACTTTGCCGGATGCCGTGTGGATCGCAAGAGTACCTCCGGTGGGTGCCACTTACTTGGGCGTTCCCTAGTATCTTGGTCGAGCAAAAAGCAAAACTCCGTGGCTTTGTCCACCGTGGAGGCAGAATATATAGTGGCCGGTGCATGTTGTGCCCAAATTCTATATATGAAGCAAACCCTTTTGGACTTTGGAATTAAATTTGGTTGTGTGCCTCTCCTTTGTGACAATGAAAGTACGGTTAAGATAGCTAGAAACCCCGTTCAACACTCCCGCACTAAGCACATTGATATTCGCCATCACTTCTTGCGGGACCATGAGGCTAAAGGAGACATCTCTTTGCAAGGTGTTAGGTCCGAAGAACAATTGGCGGATATCTTCACTAAACCACTTGATGAGAAAACTTTTTCTAGACTTAGAAGTGAATTAAATGTGCTAGATGCATCTAACGTCATGTAAGTTGCCATGTTCATGTAAGGTTGCATATCAAATAGGTCTTGTCTAACTCCCAAAGGATAGGGGCGAGCTAGAAATAGTTTTCCCTGAGGAAGCCTTTGGAAGGTTTAAAATTGGCAAGATAGATTTACATTATGCTTTGCATGATTCCTGCCATATAGACTTGCACTCATTTAATATCTTGCATTATTTTGTTTGACATTGCATACGGTAGATTGTCACAAAGGGGAACCCATATCATGAGAAGGAGACTTGTTCAAAATGCAATATCTCAACTCATATGATGTGGATAGAGCAAAATTCTAAAGGTACATGCTTTAAAGAGATAGAAGTTTTCCATACTCTAGCTCACGAAGCATGGGCCTTACATTTTCGTGGTTTCCCTCCTAACCTTGTGTGTTCTCTTTGCTTAAGGGCTTAGCCAATATGTGGCACTATATTTGAAGCCTTCTATTTAGAGGTTAGGAGTTGCCCAAAAGGTCCTAGGACCCATCCTTATCTTTGTGTGTTTAAGTCCAAGGACACATATGGGCAGTCTTAGGTTTTCTGTAGTCATCGGATTATCCGATGCTAGGGCCAGCAGATCATCGGATCAATTGGTGCTTCAGTTCAGTGCTCAGATCAAGTCAGATGTCACAAATCAACCGATGAGTTCATTTCAGAAGACATCGGAGCATCCGGTGTTCAGTTTTCTGGTGCCCTGCAGAAATCGACCGATGATCGCCACCTCAACGTCGGTCCATCCGGTGATCAAAGAGAGTTTTTGAAACAACTCTCTGTTGAACTCGACCGATGCATCTTCCGATGATCATCGGTCCATCCGGTGTTTTGTGCGCGGCTAGGGTTTGCCCGTACGGTTTAAAAAGCGGTTCGGCCGCCCTTCGTTTTTTTCCTTCTTCTCGACCTCCGCCGCCGCCCGTCGCCCTCACCGCCGTCCTCGCGCCCTCCGGCTACCCCCGCGCCCGCCGCCGCCTCCCAGGCGCCGCCGCCGCCGCCCTTCGGCCGCCGTCGCCTAGGCGCCGCCTCTCCCGCGCTCGCCGCCGCCTCTCCCGCGCTCGCCGCCGCCTCTCCCGCGCTCGCCGCCGCCTCTCCCACGCTCGCCGCCGCCGCCTCCCAGGCGCCGCCGTCGCCGCCCTTCGGCCGCCGCTGCCTAGGCGCCGCCCGTGCCCGCGTCGCCGCCGTTCCACCGCGCCGCCGCAGCTTCCTCCTCCGCCGCGCCTCCCTCGCAGTCTCCCCTCCACCACCGCGCATCACCCTCTCCGCCAGGGTCTCGCCGTGCTTCGCCGTTCGTCGCTAAGGTTTGCTCCGTGCCGCGCGACGTCCTTCGTTATTTTTCGTCGTTCATCCTCACCGTCGCTAACCCTAGCTCTCAATTGCATCAAGATGGGTCGCGATCGCAAAGGAAAGGGAAAGGCTATTGAGGAGCCCGCTGCGAAGAAGCGCAAGATGTCCAAGGACGCTCGTCGTGCGGAGTTGGCCGCTCGCGCCGCCGAGGAGCGTGAGCGCGGCCATCGCGGTTCCTTACGGATCCGCGAGTCCCGGCAGAGGCAGGAGCAGCCTCCGGTCCAGCCGGTGCCTCCGGAGGGCTCCGACGAGGAGGAGACCGAGGTGCCGCCTCTCATCCGCCGGCGCACCCCGAGGACTCGTGGGGGGGGGGGGACAGACTCCTACGGCGAGTCGGCGCCCCTCTGCGGTTGACCGCGCCGAGGACAGAGAGGCCGAAAGGGCCATCCACCTGATGGACACAGCAGTCCGAGTTGCCGAAGATGTCAGACTCACCGACTACAGGAAGATGAAGGCAAGGCAACTGAAGAAGCTCAGATGGTCAGCGTTGCTTGAGGAGTGGTTCCCGCAGCCTAGGGACGCTCGAGTTGACTCCCGCTTCTGGACCCTGACACAGGCATCCCTGTACGAGACTTACAGGCGTCGGGGCCACAAGCTCTTCCAGCATAACAGCATCGACTGGGATCAGCTTGCAGTGGCAGCGGGACACGGGATCAAGCCACTTTTTGAGAGATACAGAGGACTGGTGGACTTGCTCTCGCACCAGAGGAGTGCCTACGTCGAGGAGTGGGTCAGGGTGTTCTACGCGACACTCTACGTCTCTGAGGGCCGTCGCTCGATTCACTTCATGTTCATGGGGCGGATCCACGACGTGTCTCGAGACTTGTTGGGCAGACTGCTTGGTGTGGAGCTCTCTTCTACGTGCCTGCACCAGATAGTCTACGGAGACGCAGACCCGCCGAGGAGGCCACTGACTGGAGGAGTGGCACCGCCTCTCGAGGAGATCAGAGGTCTGTTCACCCAGCCGTTCACTCCTGACCAGCCGAGGGTGCCAGCGCTTCTCACCCGAGCAGCTCGGACAGTTCACCACGTCCTCAGGCGTACCCTACTACCGAGGTCTGGCTACTTGGAGGGCTTCACGAGCCTTCAGCAGACCATCCTGTTCTATGTGATGAACAGGATGGAGTTCGACATCGTAGATATTCTGATCTGCGAGATGGAGGACGTGATCATCGACGGAGTTGGGATGCTTTGACAGTTGGTCTTCGGTCACTGGATCTGTCACCTTCTCCACCAGCTGGTTCCAGAGGACATTCCAGGAGTTTCTCAGCTGACGGAGATGCACGTGACCCGGTTCAGCCACTACCGAGTCCCCACTCCGGGAGACCGCCGCCTTGGCCGTCCCGTCGAGCGTGAGGTTCGAGCCAGACTGTCAGAGGAGGACTGGGCAGAGCTGACTCAGGAGGACGCAGAGCTGGCACAGGCAGAGGCTCAGGGAGGAGATCTACAGCACATATGGTCGGACAGCGACACCAGCGACAGTGTCGAGGAGTACTTCCCTCCTGCTCCTCCTTCACCAAGGCAGCACGACGCAGAGGCAGGAGGCTCAACAGCTCCACCACCTACACCTCCTCCTGTGTCAGAGTCTCAGGTGACTCAGCCGTCAGAGCTCACTGCTTTACTTCAGCGGATGGCTCAGCAGCAGGAGCAGCAGGCAGCTCGACAGGAGCAGCTTCAGAGGCAGCAGCAGGAGATGCAGCTGGAGATCGCCCGTCAGAGGCGAGAAGACATCGACAGGTACACCAACCTTATCGACTAGATGACGAGACGCACTCTGGACCAGCAGCAGCAGACTCAGCAGATGTTGTTGGGCGTCCTGGGGTTGGTCACCAACCTCTACCAGCAGACGGGAGTCGCCCTTCCACCTCAGCACTCGGGACTCAGTCAGGCTCCAGGTGCACCCCCACTGGCACCAGCTCTAGTACTGCCGCCGACGTCGTTCCAGTCCTCACCCCTTCCGGCAGTACCTTCTCCACCGGCGCCAGCAGTCTCAGCGGATCCCCCAGCAGCTCCAGCTCCAGCTCCAGCTCCCCCCGCTCCAGCGCCAGCGACCTCCACCTCCAGCAGCTCCGGCGACAGCACCGTCGACGCCGACCGCTTCACCATCGCCAGAAGCGCGCCTGAGTCGTAGGCACTCGACTTCCCTTTTTGGTGTCTTGATGCCAAAGGGGAGAAGAGTTAGAGTCAGGGGGAGGGTTAGCTCAGTTCTAGGGGGAGTTCCTGGTTTTAGGGGGAGTGTCTATCCTTTTTGCTACTTTATTTGAGATTGCCTGTTATTATTATTCGCTATTATTGTACTCCGGGTGCTACTTTGTGCTCTTACGCTTTATTGTTTATTATTTGAGCCTTCGAGCCACTTGTGTTGCAATTTGTACTTGTTATATTTCCTTTTTGAGCATTGCGTTTTAATTCCATTAATTCTATGCTCTACTCGTTATGTTGTCATCAATCACCAAAAAGGGGGACATTGAAAGCATCTAGGCCCCCGTGAGGTATGGTTTCGGTGATTAATGACAACTGTTCGTTATTACTAATGAGTTTGTGGATGCGAGTTTTCACGTATATCACATCAAACGTTAATGAACTATCTATTCACACCATCTACTGCTCATTGGATACAAATGGAAACCCCTCAACGATCTATTCTAAGGGGTTATTCGATACTCATGAAGACTAAATGAAGAACTCATACAACGACTCTATTCTATCAAAATTGGCAACACAAGAAGCTTACACTTCATCATAATATCATTTCAAACAAGTGTCAAAGAGGTCACTCAAGAAGATTCCAAAAGATCAACTCAAAACAACTCGAAGCAAACAAGTTGCACTCACCGGATCATCCGATGTCTTGCAAAATGACTACATCGGTCGAGTTTGAGTTGGCAGAAGAAGAAGACCTCAGAGCCCAGTACACACCGGATCATCCGATGTGAAGGAAGTGGCACATCGGTTGATTTCAACAGAAGGATGATTTCTGAGTTATTCTGAAGAAGTACACACCGGATCATCCGATGATGAAGTAAGTGTACATCGGTCAATTCCAACCGAGACATTATTTCTGAACTAATTCTGAAGATCAACCCACCGGATCATCCGATGATGAATTGAAGTAACATCGGTCGATTAAACAGTCAGATCCAACGGGTATATCCAACGGTCACATCTGACACGTGACATCAGCTAATTTGGAATTCGACCGATGCTCATATAAAGGGGTGCATCGGAGGATCCAATGTTCACTGAGAAAGTCTGCCTACTTTTCCAACGGCTATCTCGTGTGGGCTGGCTATAAATACCCCTCCAACCGGCCACTTCGCGAAGTCTTGATCACTAGAGCCTCACTACACATCCTCAAGCATTCAAGACCAAGAGCTACCACTTCCACACTTCAAAACCTCTTGTACTCCAACTATAGGTTATATCTAGCTAGAGAGAAGCTTGTGTGCGTCCATTCTTGGTGATTGGAATCTCTAGGCTAGTGAGAGAGAGTGTCTTGGTGACTTCTCTCACCTTGTAAAAGTTGGAGGAAGAAGAGATCGCTCCGGAGCTTACCAAGACGTTTGTGGAAGCCCGGAGTATCACCATTGTACAAGGCTTGAGCTCCACCTTGCCGGAGAAGGCGAACAGAGAAAGATAGTGGATTCCCTTGTCTTGGTGACTTGGGAGTGGCTATACCCTTTGGTGGGTGCCACAACGTGGACGTAGGTAGATTTTTGTGATCTTACCGAACCACGGGAAAAATCGCCGTGTCTCCGAGTCTCCGCGGGAGTTTGCATCTCTCTCCTCACCCCCTTACTATTACGCATTTACTATTCCGCACTTAACACTCTTGCTTGCGTAGTTAGTTCACATAGGGAATTGGGCTTCAACCATTAAGTTTTAAATTGCTCTAAAATTTAAAAAGCCCAATTCACCCCCCCTCTTGGGCGTTTCGATCCTTACAATTGGTATCAGAGCAAGGTTGCTCATTGGATCATTCTAGCTTCACCGCTAGAGAGCGAAAATGGCCAAGAATGGGGGTTCGGTTCCTACCTTCGAGGGCAAGAATTTTGCTTATTGGAAAGCACGCATGCGCGCTTACCTTGAGGCAATTGCTCCCGAAGTGTGGGAAGCGACCCATGCGGGGTTTGGAAATCTTGACTATGTTGGTGACCAATTAAAATGGGATGCTAAGGCTAGAAATGCCATATATGAATGCATTAGTCAAGATGTCTTTGCTAGGATTGCTAGTAAGGAAAAAGCATGTGAAATTTGGGCATGACTAATTGAAATACATGAGGGCTCATCTCGTGTTAAAGAACTCAAATATCACATGCTTAAATCAAAATATGATGAATTTAAGATGTTTCCTCATGAGAATGTTAACCAAATGTTTTCTCGTTTAAATATGCTCATTGAGGAAATTAACGCACTTGACATTGCTTCTCTTGGTAAGGGACTTATCAATCGCAAGATCCTCATGCTTCTACCCAAGCCCAAGTACAACATTATCAATTCAATGCTCCAAAAAGAGTCACTAGACAACATTGAAGTTTCGAAGCTCATTGGAGAAATCCATGCTCATGAGATGAGTGTACTTGGAATGATGGAGGAGTCATCATCAAAAACCATTGCTCTCAAGGCTTCAACCAAGAAGACAACTCCCAAGAAGAAGAAAGTGGTTGAGCCTAGCTCAAGTGAAGAAGAGCAAGAAACAAGCGAAGATGATGATGATGAGCTTGCTTTGATGATGAGGAAATTCTCACGCCTCAACTCCAAGATTGCAAAGAAGGGATACTCTTATGATCCCAAGAAGAAAGCCTTCTTGCCAAGAAAAGATGAAAACAAGACGTGCTACAATTGTGGTGATCTAGACCACATATCATATGATTGTCCAAGACCGGACAAAAGGAAGGAAAATGGCAAGTATCACAAGCTAGAAGAAAGTGATGATGAAGAGGAGGTCAAGCCCAAGCGCTCTTTTGGAAAGAAGAAATTTGACAAAGGCAAGAAAACCAAGCTCTTTCCAAAGAAGAGAAGAGGGCCTCAAAAGGTCTTCATGTGTGAAGCCAATGAGTGGATCACGGATGAAGAGTCAAGCGACGAAGATAGTGAAGATGAAGAAAACTTGGCGGGCCTCGCCATCGTCAACAAGGATGACTCACCTCTTCGTCCACTCCCTATGTGCCTAATGGCGAAAGGTAACTCAAAGGTATGTGAAGATTCTAGTGATGATGATGATGAGCTTTCACCCGTTGAATTAGCATCTATGATTAATGAATATCATGCCATTATAAAAAGGGAAAAGGCTAAGGTTAAGGCTCTTGAGCTAGCTCGTGCTAAGCTTGAAAGTGCTAACCTCGATTTGCATGACAAGTATGTAACCATACTTAAAGAGCATGACACGCTCAAATCAAATGTCAAGCAAATCGAGGAGGAGAATGCTCAAATCAAGCTTAAGTATCATGAGCTTGACTTAGCTAACTTAGCACTCTTGGCAAAGCACAATGAGTTGGTTCAAGAACATGAAGTGCTTAACCTTGCTTATGAAGCGATTGAACTTAAATCGAAAAACACAAAGAAAGAAACCCTTGATGGCAAAATATCATCTAATTCACATGCAACTAATATTTTGGATAAGTCTTTGCCTTTGAAAGCAAGCCCTAGGGAGAAGGAGCTAATGGACAAAATTGAAAGTCTTCGCACTAGTGTGGCAAGACTCTCTAAGGGGGAGGACAAGCACAAGGAAATCCTCTACCATTGAAAGTCTTCGCACTAGTGAGTAGCCCCTAAGAGCATTGTATTCACATTTGATTGATAGTGAAAGAGCCTGGGCTTGATCTTGGTGATCGCTCGGTGAGGGAAGGGTTCAAAAAGACCCGGTCCTTGGTGGACTCCTCAACGAGGACGTAGATTCCTGTGTGGAATCGAACCTCGGGATAAATCGTGTCTCTTGGTCCCTTTACTATCTCACTCGCTCACTAGAATTACTTGTTAAGCTTTCATTTTGTTAATACCCATAAATTGTTCTACTATCTCACAATCTAATCATTCACAACTAATTAGTGATATTATTGGACTACCATATATTTTCCGCTCAAACAAACTTAAAAGGAAACCTAAAACGCAAATTTACACTTAGACCGGAGTAGCCCGCCCTCACACCGGACTAGTCCGGCCTGCTTCAAGTTTTATCCGCTGTTTGCAATAGTTTCAGGTTTTATTAGCCTATTCACCCCCCTATAGGCAACTTTTAATTGGTATCAAAGCCTAACTCTCCACGAAAGCTTAACCACTTAGAGAGGAGATGGGGGACAAGGTCGGTAGTCAAATTGATCCCAACAAGGAAAAAGGAGCAAGTTCGAGCAACTTTGAAGAACAAGGTTCTAACCTGCCTCCAGCGGTTACTCCTCCGCAAGATGTTTCAAGCTTAGAAGAAGATGAAAAAGTTCTTCGTCTCATGGCACTCCTCAAAAAGAAGTAGGAGGAGGCTAAAAAGAGAAAGAAGGAGAAGTTGGAGAAGAAGCTCAAGAGTAGTCAACAAGACTACTCGCGATATCCTTTTAACTATGAACGTCTAAATTCTCATTCTAGTTATTTATCAATTCCTCTAGGCGAACCACCTCACTTTGATGGAACTAACTACACAATGTGGAAACACAACATGAAGTTGCATCTAATTTCCTTGAACCCAAGTCTTTGGCATGTTGTATGTAGAGGTATAGATATCCCCGAAGACGAGGATGAACTTACCCTAGAACAAGAACAACAAATCCATCGCAATGCACAAGCAACAGTCGTGCTCAACTCATCTCTAAGCATTGAAGAATTTAACAAGGTAGATGGGTTGGAGCTCGCCAAAGATATTTGGGACACCCTCAAGATCGCACATGAAGGAAACCGATCTGTGAGGGAAGCCAAGATTGAGATGATAGAAGGAGAGCTTGGAAGATTCGCCATGGAAGAAGGCGAAACACGTCAAGAAATATACAACCGACTTAAAACTCTTATCAACAAGAGTCGGGCGTACGGATGCAAGAAATGGAATGATCATGAGGTGGTCAAGAGAATGATAAGAGCATTTATGCCTCGCAATGTGACCCTATGCACCTTAATTCAGGAAAGTCCAAACTTTCACTTGATGACTCCGGATGAAGTGCTAGGGAAGATCATTAACCACGAGATGATGGAAAAGGAATCCCAACACGTCAATGACCTAGCAAAAATCACTTCATCCAAGAAGAAGGGCATTTGTCGGTACCAGCGATATGGGGTACCCCCGCGCACAGGGGAAAATGCCTAAGGATCTCACCCTTCTCCGCAGGGAGAGCTCCGAAGGCGCCACGTGTCCAGCGGGGCCGGACCTCCCTCTCCTCAGAGGAGAGCTCTGGGCCCGCCACGTGGCCAACAGCAGCCAGACCTCCCCTCTGTGGGGAGGGCTCCAAAGGCGCCGCGTGTCCCGCGGGGCCGGACCTCCCCCTCCTCAGAGGAGAGCT
The DNA here is from genome assembly GCA_030760725.1 of Neostapfia colusana. Classification (NCBI taxonomy): domain Eukaryota; kingdom Viridiplantae; phylum Streptophyta; class Magnoliopsida; order Poales; family Poaceae; genus Neostapfia; species Neostapfia colusana. Next base: position 74,527,728 of record JASWHV010000014.1, on the reverse strand, counting down.
CCGGGCCCGCCATGTGGCCGACAGAAGCCGGACCTCCTCCCTCCGCGGGGAGAGGTCCGAAGGCTCCACGTGTCTTGCGGGGCCGGACCTCCCTCTCCTCAGAGGAGAGCTCCGGGCCCGCCACATGTCCAGCAGAGCAGCGCTGCCTGCCCCCGAGCGGTAGGTAGCGGGCGTAAAGACACACCATACCTTGCCCGTACAAGGTATTCAAGGCCCGTGCCTTCCCAAGACGCGAAGACGCGGAGCACGCCTCTGTCAGGTGCCGTTGCGCCCAGTCGCATCGCAGACTGGCGCGCGGTGTCAGAACCTGCCAGCCAATAAACACAGCGACAAGACATCCCCTGCCGCCCCCGCCGTCATCAACCACTACGACTAGCATGCGGCATGAGCAGGGCGGCAAGACGAAGACTCGGAAGCCTTCGCCAGAGACAACTACCGACATAACTGCGGATACGATAGTCGGCAGGAAATCTCCCCAGGACCACCTGTCGGGTCCCAGACCCCCCTTGTAAGCCACACGAGCCTTGGACTATAAAAGGCTCGGGTAGGCAACGTTAGCAAGGGTTCGTACTCCAGCAACTCACACCCTAGGCATAACTCATCCTCAAGCTCAGGACTCCGGTTCTGAGCAACAAGCAATACAGCGAGCACCTCTGCTCGCCATGGACGTAGGGTTTTACGCTCCGGCGGCCTGAACCACGTAAAACTCGCCGTGTCAAGCTCCTCCCTCACTCGTCCATGCGCTTAAGCTCTCCGCAAGCGACTAGCCCCTCCGAAAAAGAACCTCCGCGGGCTGCCCAGAGCAGGTCCGGGGGAAGTGTCGACCACACACTTCCACAACATTGCTCTCAAGGCCACATCCAAGTCCAAGGCAACAGGAACACAACTCACAAGTGAAGATGAAGAAAGTGATGATGAGAGCACGGACATGGATGATGAAGAAATGGTGTTCTTCATCAAAAGATTCAAAAGGTTGATGAGGAGAAAAAGAAGCCATCACTGTGAGAACAAGAGCAAAGACAAGGGCAAGTCAAGAACAAAGAAGACTTGCTACAACTGTGGAGAACATGAGAATTTCATTGTGAACTGCCCCCATAGCAAGGAAGATGACAAGAGAAAGAATAAGAATGGGAAGACTCTGCAAAATCCCCAAAAGTGGTAGCAAGAAAATTCAGCTCATGTACACTTATGAAAAATGAGGGGAATTAAAACTTTGAAGTATAATAAGTGTGAGTTCAAAGTGAGGGTTTAGACTTCCCAAAACTTCCAAACATGGAGATCTAAATGCACAACTTGGATCTTAATAGTCCAAATATTCAACCTTCCAAATTTCAGCTCATTTGGAGGAGTTTTAATATTTGTTTGGGATTAAAAGGAGAAGCCCTCTAATCTGAATTTCAAATTCAGTTTCAAATTCCAATTCCCTCAATTTAAAAATTAGGTTTCAAAAATGTGTTCTCCCCCTTTTAATAAGCAGCCATGCCAAAAATTGGAAATTTTGGAGCTGGTTTGCCATACTTTTGAGGCAATATAAAGTGGAGAATTCAAACTCTTTTTCAAATTCAAATGATCAATCCACATCCAATTTTCACACCCGAATTCAAACTATTTGAATTCAGCAAATTCAAACTATGACTTGGGGTTGAAGTCAAGCCTTAAATGTTGAGTTGCTGGTGGGAAAATATCAGAAGAAGTTGAGTAAACAAAGAGGGGAGGTGGGGCCCATTTGTCAGCCACCCACAGGAGCTACCGCCTTTGCTCCATTCGGTCGAACAGCAGGGGCGCGACAGCTCCCGTCTCCGACCCACGCCCGAGGTGTGCCGCGCCACCTCCTGTTTCTGCCGCCTACTTGATTGTCCGCGCGTGCCACAGTCCCAGCACAACCCCCCTTGCTCTCTCGGCCGTTCACCGACATGTTTTCCCTGTTCCCTGCTCAGTTCACGTAGCCTCGGCCGCTGCTCGGTTGATCCGCGTCGCCGTCCGTCATCGACACCACTCCGACGTTGTCACGACCAGTTGAGGTCGTAGGAAGGTGCGCAAGGCCCTCTAGTTCCTCTCTGACGACAGCCCCTGCCGTTCCTTCGAGCTGGTCCCGAGAACTGAGCCTAAGTTCATCGTTCCATTTTCCAGCCTGCCACCAAGATGCCGCACCATCGACCGGCCACCTCAGACTCGTTCACGCTCATCCAACCGGTGTTCTAGGTGCGTTGTCGACCCTTCTTGCTGTCCTCCCAATTTGGAGCTAGGTCATAGCCTAGGTTGGCCGGAATTCGAAGTTTGTCACCGGCGGTTCCTTGGAACCGAGTTGAAATAAATCGGGAAATTCCAGGGCCATATTGGGTTGGGGCTCGCAAGAGTGTAGGCATAGGTTCTCCAAGCCATGACGACCCTTCTCGAGCAAACGGCAAGCAATACCATGCAGAGTCCGAAGAGTTCTCCGTGTTTTTCCTCACGGCGGGGAAGAACCACTTCGGTCGCACGGTGAAGTCATGTTTCCAGCCGTTTTCCGAGGGATCAGGGTGGTTTTCTGAGCTCCCCAGGTCACGGTGGTGCTGTAGGACCCAACTGCGGTCGGTTTCCGGGCTTGCCGGGCGAACACCACGTCGCCGGAGTCGCCCGAGTTACTGCCACCGTCGGGGAGGTATTTCCGGCGAGTCAGCGCTGCCACCGAACTCACCAAAGTGTTCCTCGTCGGGTTTTAGGCACAGGCGGCAAGGGTTGAGCCGTTTGAGGCACGGGACAGCCGTTCCGACGAGGCACAGTCGTTTCTCCGGCGAGGAGGCCGGCCGGGCGCGAGGTTGAAGAAGGTGGGGGCCTGCCCCACCTGTCAGTGGCACCAGGAAGGCGCCGGATCGGTTTGTGGCGGCGGATCCAGTGCGGCTGCGCGGGAATAACCCCGTAGCCCCCGGTGTTGCTAAGATATGACTGGTCCGAATTAAAACCAGTGGGCCCAGCCCAATTATTTGAAGTTTCTATTAGAGAAATAATTCCAGAATTTAGCTGATCTTTGCAAGCCCATAACTTTGTGTAGAAAACTCCAAAAAGAGTGAGACCAATTTTGTTGGATTCCTCATGAGGAGTACTTCACAGAGAAAACAATTTTTGGCTATGAAAATGCCCAGGAATTTCTGTAGAATTGTTTTTAGTAAATCCTTTAGGGATTTATTACAGGAGCAATTCTTTATGAAATATTTCCAAATTTGGGTAGCAAATCCTCTTCATAGATACTGATCTCCAGTAAAAATTTGGGCTTCATTGGAGGTCATTTGCTAGGTCAAATTACCTTATCAAGTTCAGCCTTTATTTGAAAATTCAAATTTAAACAGAAGCTTTTTCAGAACTCCTGTCTAAGTTCAAAAATTCATATATCTCTGATGGTAGCTCCAAAAATGGTGAAACAATTTTTGTTAGAACCATGGAGACTTACCCTAATCAGATCTTCCACCATTAGCTATGTCAAGCTCCTGATTTGGGCTCAAAATTCAGATAAGCATTGTACTTGTAGGAATTTTAAAGACTACATTATGCAATGACATGTCTCCAAATTTGGCTCAAATCATCCTTAGAGAGTCTAGTATACACTGTAAAAATTCCAAAGCCAATTAAGGATTTTAAATAGCAGTAGCTATGAGTAGAAGTCCAATTCTTATAAATCCTTAATACTTATACATGTATTTTATTACATTTCATAATAGTGACCGAAGTTGAGGATACGCCGGAACCCTTGGACGTACTCCCACCAGAAGCTGACTTTTCATTTAACTCGCAACTAGGCAAGCCCCGGTTTGCACTTAAGTAACTTTTATAAAGTTTTCCATTTGTATCATTTATGTCTAGGTTGAATGTTTGCATTAGAGTTAGGGTGATTGAAACCCCACTTGCATAGCCTCTTTAAATCCTATAAAGGGTTGGGTAGTTTACAAACTCGACGAGTAGAGAATGGCATGCTAATGTATAGGATCTCGGTAGAAGTCGAGTGGTTGAAAGCTACTCGCGAGATAGTACTTATCATCGAAAAGAAAAGAGGTAGATAATGGCTTGAGTTGTATGAAAATGAGACCCAGCAGGGGGGATAGGATGCAGTGAGCAGAGGTCTCACGTGCGTAGCCCTGTTGGTGTCGGTTGAGGACCGTCCGTGTGCGGCCCTGCTGGACAAGTATCGAACAGTACCGGATGCATACTGGCATATGGGAACCAGGAAACCGATGTAATTGGTTAACCTGGGTGTCGAGGCTTACCCAACCGCAAATAGGAGTGGGTTGAGGGTAGCAAGGTGTAAATCTGCCAGTGGGCACAGTCACGCTCCACGCGGGGACCTCCTGCCCGTTACGGATGGACCGGTTCGGCATTTGGGTTGCCTTTGAAAGGTTGTTGCATACAACAGAGTAGGAAGGGGTGTGGAATCACGCTTCTGAAAGTGGGTGTATGCAACGTGTGTTATCCGGGTGTGTCTTGATTGCAATCACCGTCCCTCGCGGTTATTTGAGTACCCGCTTGTTCACTGCGCTGTGACGTAGTAAGAAGTGAAATAAGCCAACTGAAAATGTTGTATTGATCTTAATGTCTTGAATACCTTGATTGCTGTAGATATAGAGCTAATTAAGTTTATATTACACTTTGGGCATCACCACATCGGAGGAAAGCGTTTCTTGTTTGATTGTGGACTTCCGATGTGAGGGCTGCCTAAGGCACACGAATCTGCTGCTATAAAACTGAAAGCAAGGACCAACTTATAGGCGTGTCTTTGTCGCAAATTCCTTTTCCCATCTTACATATCCTTGCACGTAGAGTTCCATGCCTAGGGTTGACGGTTAAGACTTGCCGAGCCTTCATGCTCACGGTTGCAATATTTGAGCTGTGTGCAGGTGAGAGTTATGAGGAAGGTTCCGAGGACGAGGCGATGCCCCCGTCGGGGTACACAGCCGAGCTGGAGCCCTGCACGCCGTCGTGATATCCGGTTCCATGCTGCTAGTGTGTAGCGTCCCCGGGCTGGACGGCTGCACTTTTGCATAGCTAGGATGAGAGGCTGTATATGTATATTACTTCCACTGTTTGAATAGGTTTTGTAAAAGATTTCCGCTGTTTTATAACAAATAAAAGTTTGTATGTTGTTCTTTATTATCCTTTTCGTGTGTGCTGTTGGGTGCCGCATCGTACGGCACCACCCTATGCGATCCTGGAGTGGGTGAACCACGGGGTGGTCCTCAGAGACTCAAGATAAGAAATTCTTCACAAAGAAGAAGACTTATGTACAAGCCCACATCGGAGAAGAATGGGACTCAAACGAAGAATCCTCCTCCGAAGATGAAGAAAAAGTGGCAACCGTAGCCATCAAGAGGCCAACCATGAAGAGATCACTCTTGCCAAACAAGGATGATTGGAAGAGCCGAAGTCACACATGCCTCATGGCAAAGGAAGGAAAGCGCAAGGTAACGTCTAAATCTTCTAAGTTACATATTGAAGATGATAGTGACTTTGATAGTAGTAGTGAAAACGAATTCATGTTTAAAGGATTAAACAAAAAGGCTATAGCTAAAATGAAAATGTTATCGGATGAAATATTTGAACAAGAAGAGCTTCTCAATCAACAAGAAGAGTTGTTTATCCTTGAAAAGGAAAGAAACCTTGAGATTGAGAAACTCCTTGAACTCGAGAGAGAAAAGAGTAGAACTCTTGAAAGCGAACTTACCATGAGCAAGGAGACTTGTGTTCAGCTTAAAAGTGAGAATGTAGCACTTCAAGATGAACTTGTAAGTTTAACCAAAGCTCACAAGAATCTTGAAGCACAAATTGACTCACTTAGGTCAAGTGTCTCAACTATTTTATCGTCCAAAAACTCTTTCTCAACAAGTAAAGAATCCAACTCTAAAACTTGCAAATGTGCCAGCATTGTTTTAAACTTGAAAAATGAGTTCAAAGAAGTACAAAGCAAGAATACACACAAAAGTGGGATCTTTTATAAGGAGAAGATCAAATATGCACGTAGTGCATATTCAATCACAAGATCTCCCTTCATCAAAGATGGACTTGGCTATACTAGCGAAGGAAAGCAAAACGCTAGAATCCTTAAAAACAATAACAAATGTGTAGCCTTCGTCAAAGAAAAGTCAAGTCAAGTCAAGAGTGACAACCTTACATCTACCTCACATGAAATTGCCAAAAATGTAAATTCTATCGTATTTCATAATTTTGATTCATCTTATGTTCTTATGGAAAGTAAGTTTGGTAAAGTATATGCAAAATATGCTGGGCCACTCCACAAGAGCCCAAAAACTTGTGTGTGGGTGACCAAATGCCTAGTAACTAACCTCAAAGGACCCAACCAAGTTTGGGTACCTAAGAGCAAAGTTTAAATTGTTTTGCAGGCCTACTCCTCCGGTGGCACTAAATGGGTGCACTAACCATATGACCGGAGAGAGAAAAATGTTTGTCGAGTATGAAGAAAATGATGATCCAAATGAAGACATCTATTTCGGTGACAACAGCCAAGTAAGGGTACTCGGTATTGGTAAAATTATAATCTCTTCTCAACACTTTCTTTCACATGTTCTGCACGTTGAATCACTAGATTATAACCTATTGTCCATATCTCAACTATGTGAGAAAGGTTATAATTGCGTGTTTACTAACGAGAATGTGATCATCTCTACAAGAAGTGATAACTCAATTGCCTTTAAGGGTGTGTTAAAGGGAAAGCTTTACTTGGTGGATTTTTTCACAGATAAAGCTCAACTTGACACATGCTTAATAGCAAAAACCAACATGGGATGGTTGTGGCATAGAAGACTAGCCCATGTTGGAATGAGGAACTTACAAAAACTTCTAAAGGGGGATCACATCCGTGGACTAAAAGATGTTGTTTTTGAAAAAGATAGACCATGTAGTGCGTGCCAAGCAGGAAAGCAAATTGGAACGGCTCATCCCACCAAGAATGTGATGACGACAAAAAGACCATTGGAGATTCTTCACATGAACCTCTTCGGCCCTGTCACCTATATAAGCATTGGCGGTAACAAGTATGGTCTTGTAATTGTTGATGATTATTCTCGTTTCACTTGGGTATTTTTCTTGCATGATAAGGGAGAAACTCAAGGTATCCTCAAGAAGTTCTTGAGGAGAGCTCAAAACGAGTTTTCCTCAAAAATAAAAAAAGATAAGGAGTGACAATGGTTCTGAATTCAAGAACACTCAAGTAGAAGAATATTTGGATGAAGAGGGCATCAAACATGAGTTTTCAGCCCCTTATACTCCCGAACAAAATGGGGTGGCCGAAAGGAAGAACCGACACTCATAGAGATGGCAAGAACCATGCTCGACGAATACAATACCTCGGATCGATTTTGGGCGGAGGCAGTCAACACCGCTTGTCATGCTACAAACCGCCTCTACCTCCATCGACTTTTGAAGAACATACAAGCTCCTAACCGGTAACAAACCCAATATCTACTACTTTCGAGTTTTTGGAAGTAAATGCTATATTCTCAATAAGAAGTCTAGGACTTCAAAGTTTGCTTCAAAATCCGATGAAGGTTTCCTACTTGGTTATGACTCAAACACCTATGCTTATCGTGTCTTCAACAAAACCTCCGGGTGCGTTGAAATTGCACGTGATGTGGTGTTTGATGAAACTAATGGCTCCCAAGTGGAGAAAGTTGATCAATGTGTATTAGATGAAGAAGAAGCACCATGTGAAGCACTAAGAAGAATGGGGCTTGGAGAAGTCCGCCCCAAGAAAATATAGGACAGGATGCTATAAGCTCATCACAATTGGCACCTCTCACTCAAGATCAAACTTAAGCACCCCAAGATCAAGACGGACAATTTGAAGAAGGAGAAAATCAAAACCATGATGTTGATGAAGGGGGAGAAGAAGAAGAAGGAAACCACTCAAGAAATCAAGTGCCTCACCCAAGGGTTCATCAATGCATTCAACGAGATCACCCCGTTGATAACATCCTTGGAGATATCACAAAAGGGGTAACAACATGTTCTCGAATAGCTAATTTTTGTGCACATTACTCTTTTGTGTCGTCCTTGGAACCATTTAGGGTGGAAGATGCACTCAAGGATCCGGATTGGGTGGTAGCTATGCAAGAAGAGTTAAACAACTTTACAAGAAATCAAGTATGGGAGCTAGTGAAAAGATCAAATGCAAACGTGGTAGGCACCAAGTGGGTGTTCCGCAACAAGCAAGACGAACACGGAGTGGTGACGAGAAATAAGGCCAGACTTGTGGCAAACGGATATGCTCAATTCGAAGGTTTGGATTTCGATGAAACCTTTGCTCCCGTAGCTAGGCTTGAGTCCATTCGTATTCTATTAGCCTATGCTACTCACCATGATTTTAAACTCTATCAAATGGATGTGAAAAGTGCCTTCCTAAACGGTCCAATCAAGGAGGAGGTGTACGTGGAGCAACCACCCGGCTTTAAAGACCAAGAATATCCTGATCATGTGTTTAAGTTGCATAAAGCTCTCTATGGCCTCAAACAAGCTCCTAGAGCTTGGTATGAGTGTCTTAGAGACTTTCTCATTGATAATGGCTTTAAGATAGGCAAAGCGGATTATACACTCTTCACAAAGAATGTAGACAACGATCTCTTTGTGTGTTAAATATATGTCGATGGCATTATATTTGGTTCTACTAACAAATCTTTTTGTAATGAGTTTAGTAAGATAATGACAGATAGGTTTGAGATGTCCATGATGGGATAATTGAAGTTCTTCTTATGATTTCAAGTCAAGCAACTCAAGGAAGGCACGTTCATTAGTCAAACCAAGTACACACAAGACATACTCAAGAAGTTTGACATGGACAAAGCAAAACCCATCAAGACACCAATCGCAACAAATGGGCACCTTGACGTCAATGAAGATGGACCAAGCGCGGATCAAAAGTTATATCGCTCTATGATTAGCTCATTACTTTATCTTTGTGCATCTAGGCCCGATATCATGCTTAGTGTATGCTTATGTGCAAGATTTCAAGGATCACCTAAACAATGTCATTTAACAGGTGTTAAAAGGATCCTAAGATATCTAGTTCACACACCTAATCTAGGATTATGGTATCCAAAGGGATCTAAGTTTAATCTCATCGGATACTCCGACGCGGATTACGCCGGATGTAAAATAGATAGAAAAAGCACCTCAGGGACTTGTCAATTTTTTTGTAGGTCCCTAGTATCATGGTCATCCAAGAAACAAAACTCCATTGCTCTCTCCATAGCTGAGGCGGAGTATGTCGCAACCGGGAGTTGTTGTGCTCAACTTCTTTGGATGCGACAAACTCTAAGGGATTATGGTCACAATATGAACCACATTCCACTCCTATGTGACAATGAGAGTGTCATTAAGATAGCCCACAATTCTATTGAGCACTCTAGAACCAAACATATAGACATCCGGCATCACTTCTTGAGAGATCATTCTATAAAGGGGGACATAGCTATCTCACATGTAAGAACTGAAAAACAACTAGCCGATATTTTCACCAAACCACTAGATGAAAAACGATTTTATGAACTTCGAAATGAGCCGAATATCTTAGACTCTAGGAATTTGAGTTGAAAAGTTGTGCAAATATAAGTCCTCAAAATTTTTCACAAATTTCAAAAATGTGCACAATTATGAAAAACGTGTTCCTTCTCTATTTCTTCTCTCATATTATTTTTGGCTATATTGTGGTCATCATGTAATTGTGTGATATATATATATATATATTTACATATGGACCATATAGCAGGTGCAAGAAAATCCACCGCAAACAAAGGCAAAATTCTAATATATAAGAATTTTTTTTCAGACTTTAAGAGCCGGACTAGTCCGACCTGTAGGCGGCATCCTAAGAAGTCCGAGATGCAGCGGACAAGTCCACAACGGACTAGTCCGCCCGGCACCCGGACAAGTCCGGACCTAGTCCGACAGACCGGACTAGTCCGGACTGAGGACCGGACTAGTCCGGACTGAGGACCGGACTAGTCCGTCCCCTGGAGACTTAACCTCCAAGGGTCGGGCTGATCCCTCCCCTCTCCCTAATTCACCTCCACTCCACTTCTCTCCTCCAAAACTCGCCCCCATTGGCGATTTTGGAGTCCTCCCTCAAATCCCTCGAAGGCATCCTCGATTCAAGGCTTGTGGAGTGCGGGGAACTCTTCTCCGACCATCTCCGCTCCTTCGAACCACAGATTTCATCAAATTTCTTCACTCTAAGGTACTTTTTAACCTAGCCTTGACTTTTTACGAAAATCTTATTTCTAGGACATACCTTTAGTACCTTAGGCCTTCTCTGATATTCCTACACCATATTATTGCAATCCCTCATAGTATTGCGACTACTTTGCTGAATTAGTGATCAAATCACCTCAGTTAGGGTTTAAAACTGTAGGGTCCGGACTAGTCCGGACTCCAACCGTACAAGTCCGGCCGACGCGGTCTAGTCCGTCTCCTGCCCGGACAAGTCCGACTGATACAGTCTTAGCCCCTAACTTTGGGGTTGTAAACTAATTCAAACGCAATGCTCCATCAACTAAGTACCTCTTTTTTCACCAGATCATGTCAGGACCCAGCGACAGTCCTCTTCCAAACCTCGAGGCCGAAGTGGCTCGCCAAGCCGCTTATCGTGCGGCAGCTGAGGCAGAGGCAGGAGAGGTTGCTGCAAGGGAGGCTCGGACAAAGAAACGGGCTGACAGGGAAGCACAAGCCTCTCAGCCGTTGATCTTCCAAGGAGGAAGAGGCTGGTAACCCTGAAAGAAAAACAACATGCCGAGCCCCAAAAATTAACCCAAGATAAAGGAAAAGGCAAAGCAGCTGATCCTTCCAGGAAAAAGGCCTTAGCCAACAGGGGACTCGTCATTCGTGACAACCCTAGACGGGGAAGGGAAAATCCCCCACAGAGACCTATTGGGCCTCTTGAAAGAGCATCTTCTATGCACAACCCAAACCGCCAACCCAATTTGTCAAGTGCAACCTTTAAAGGGAAAGGAGCCGACAAAGCCAGAAGGTTTCGGGAAGAGGAGGTTTATAAGTACGAGAAGTCCATACCAGACCCTCGCTTCTGGTGCGACTTCCATTGTGACTACTACCGGCTTGTCTATCTCCCAATTAAGACACTGGTAGTTGATGCTCAGTGGGTGGACTGGCCATACATGGCAAACAAGAAGCATCAAGTTTTTGATGCAGTAATTGAAGCAACAGAACGCCATGGGATCATGGACTTGATGGCCTTTCAGTATGATTGGAACATTGAGGTCATAGTCCAATTTTACACCACCTGCTACTTCCACACCTATGGAAACAGGTAAATCACTTGGATGACAAATGGTGTGGTTTACTCTGTCCTGTATGATGAGTTTGCTCGAATCCTTGGACTTGGGGAGCACTTGAACTATGAGATCATAGTTCACAATGAGAGAACCTTGGGAAAGGATGACTTGGACTTCATTTACCCTTCATATCTCTCCTATGAGGCATCCTAAACCCACAACATCAAACCCTTTTTTGGAGTGCTAAACAGGATTCTAAGAAAGACTCTAGCTCCAAAAGATGGAGATGCGGGGATGATACAGGGGTATCTCAGAAACCTGTTGAAGCTGCTCAATGAAGAAGAGAGATTCAATGTCTTTGACTACATATACAACGATATCTTCAACATCTCCCACACCCCGGATAGGTCCTGTGGCTATGCACCATACATCATGTGCATGATAGAAAGAGTCACAGGTCTGGAATTTGCAAAGGATGTGAAGCACAGAAAGTTACGTCCTCAGATGCCGACTCCTCTTCCTCGCCCTCCTGCATCCTTGGGCAGGAGCTTCTCTGCAGCTCCATCCTCCTCTGCTGGACCATCCGTCCCTCCATCATCGAGTGGCTCCTCTAGTGGGCTGCTCAAAATTTTCAAGGCCATATTCTCCTCGTGCCGGAAGGTGGAAGTTCGCACACAGAAAATGAAGCAACGCCAAGAGAAGTATCTCAAGGCCATGTGTGACAAGATGTAGATACCTATGTCTTCACCGTCATCAGATGATGATGAAGTGACAGAATTTCCCACTCTCACGGAGGACGAGCTTGCCTACTTTGGATCCTCCTCAGCTGCTCCTCCTACCTCCCACACTCATCAAGAGGATGACAATGAAGATGAAGATGAAGATGAGGACGAGAGCACCTTTTTCAAGGAAATAGAGAATAGATGGAACCGAAGCAGAATACAAAGCCTTGGCAAATGCTACTGCAGAAATTATTTCGGTTCAAACCTTACTCAAGGAATGCGGCATAGCTCAGCCGCGGGCTGCATGCTTCTGGTGTGACAATATTGGTGCGACCTGCTTCACCTTAATTGTTATTTGAACAAAAAGATCATAATAAACTTTTGGTAAAAGTTCTGTCTTGGTCGGAGTGGGGATTGCTAAGTCCTGGTATTTACTACCGCTCCGAATTAGACCATAATGGAATTTCTATATACACCGGGACTATAATATCAGATTGGGGAGGAAGACCGGAATTAACAATTGTAAAAAAAGAAAGGATATGGGCTCGCGTGAGTAGAAAACAAAGGATATCTATTTTAGTTCTATCATCAGCTATGGGTTCGAATCTAAGAGAAATATTAGATAATGTTTCCTACCCCGAAATTTTCTTGTCTTTCCCGAATGCTAAGGAGAAAAAGAGGATTGAGTCAAAAGAAAAAGATATTTTGGAGTTTTATCAACAATTTGCTTGTGTAGGCGGGGACACGGTATTTTTGGAGTCCTTATGTGAGGAATTACAAAAGAATTTTTTTCAACAAAAATGTGAATTAGGAAGAGTTGGTCGACGAAATATGAATCGGAGACTGAATCTTAGGACGAGGAGACTCAAAGTGACCAAGACGAAGATCAAGATGATAGTGATTAGATTTTTCTCTCCTTTCTTTTTCTTTTTGGTGCCTTGATGCCAAAGGGAGAGAGAATAAAGGGGAGTAGTCTGGTCGTTAGTCTAGTCTAGTCTCTAGTCTTGCTCTTTAAACACTCACTTTATGATGGTTTATAATAACTATGCCACATTATGCCATGTTATGTTATTTTGTACTGACTATGCTATTTCATGTCTTCATATTATGCCATATTGAAATATGTTTGCTCGTAAATGTTATATCTTTCTTAATACGGTTAATGCTCACATCACACTTAGCCACTCCACCATAACACATGTATGTATGAAATTCCCAAAGAACTCACTCTTGTGCATATTTTTCCTTGATAATCCTTTGTGCACAGATTTAGGGGGAGTGAATCATACACACATGTGTTATGAAAACAATCTACTATATCTATTTATCGAAAATCTTAATGAGTTGTCATCAATCACCAAAAAGGGGGAGATTGAAAGTGCATCTAGGTAATCCCCGTGAGTTTTGGTTGATTGATGACAACAATTAAGATACTAATAAGTTTCTACTGAGTATGAACACAGGTGTTTATCAAAGAAATGGATATGGAGTCTCTCAAGAAGCAAAAGGAAAAGAAGAAGACTTGAAAGAGTAGAAAATAGAATTTTCTATTAAATTTTCACATTTTCTAGTTGTGTACAGGGTCTTCTCCTTTAGAGTGCTTGAGAATCATTAGAGAGCTCAAATGAAGGGTAGAAAGTTAGAATCATGAGACGAAGTAGTCATAGGTATGAAAAAAAAATGGAGACCGGACTTGTCCGGACCATGGGCTGGACTAGTCCGTTCGGACCTGGACTAATCCGTTCTGGACCGGATAAAGAGTCTCTGAGTGAGTTCGGACTTGTCCGTTCAAAGCCGTACTAGTCCGTTGTCGTGTGAGTCTGAGTCGTTATGAGACTAAGTCTCAGAAGGCCGGACTAGTCCGCCCGAGAGGCCGGACTAGTCCGCTAAGCAGACTAAGCCGCTTAGGTCCGGAGAAGAAGTCTCTGAGTGCCATCGGACTAGTCCGCTCTAGAGGCCGGACTAGTCCGATCCTTTCAGACTAGTCCGAATTAGTACGGAACAAAGGTTCCTGTGTGAGCTCGGACTAGTCCGAAGGTGGGTGGACTAGTCCGCAGCTCTAGATCAGAGAGTTTTTAGTCTAAGTCTGGTAAGACCGGGCTAGTCCGCCCATACCAGACTAGTCCATTCTCATACGGAACAAAGGTTCCTGACTGAGATTGGACTAGTCCGCTCTTGGCCGGACTACTCCGGGGTTTCATGACCGTTTGAGTCCAATGGTCACTAAACTTTAGTTGGTAGCCTTGTGACGTGAGTGGTCCCTCAAGAACGGACTAGTCCGGGGTTGTGACCGGACTAGTCCAGACTTTATTTGATAACGACTAGATGCCGGGATTTCTATAAAAGGAGACCCCCCCGGGCTGATAATTGGCAAGATAGCAAACTAAGCGCTGAAAACTCATTCCTAGAGCTCTTCTAAGCCTCTTTCCTCACCTTCTAGACCCCTAAGATTGGATCTTAAGGAGCTAGTGTCTTTTTTGTGAGAGGAAAGACGTGGTGATCGACATTTGAGCTCTCGGTTTGAATCTCTTGCACTCTAATGTTAATTTGAGTTTTTAACAGTTGTACTTTGATTTCTAGAACTGCTTGGTTGGTGTAGGAAGCCCCAAGGTGTGAGTAGCCCCTAAGAGCATTGTATTCGCATTTGATTGATAGTGAAAGAGCCCGGGTTTGATCTTGGTGATCGCTCGGTGAGGGAAGGGTTGGAAAAGACCTGGTACTTGGTGGACTCCTCAACGAGGACGTAGATTCCTGTGTGGAATCGAACCTCGGGATAAATCGTGTCTCTTGGTCCCTTTACTATCTCACTCGCTCACTAGAATTACTTGTTAAGCTTTCATTTTGTTAATACCCGTAAACTATTCTACCATCTCGCAATCTAATCATTCACAACTAATTAGTGATATTATTGGACTACCATATATTTTCCGCTTAAACAAACTTAAAAGGAAACCTAAAACGCAAATTTACACTTAGACCAGACTAGTCCGCACTCAGACCGGACTAGTCCGGCCCGCTTCAAGTTTTATCCGCTGTTTACAATAGTTTCAGGTTTTATTAGCCTATTCACCCCCCTCTAGACAACTTTCACTGTTGACGTAGCCTTTTACAGGAACAGTTGCGGGGGTCTAATTACCGATCATGAATTAATCCAATGCAATATGCTTCAAAAACTCATCAGAAAAAAAAAGAACAATGGAAAGAAGAGATATCATATGGATCAATTGGTTTTATATCTTGAACTCTTTGTTGGGCAATGAAATTAACTTTCTTACCGATACCCATCTAATTGTTTTTGTTTTGTTTATACAATTTATTTAATGTTCAATTTTTTTATAATACCATTCCTCATGTTAAAAGTTATAATACATTTTTTACATGGTTTTGTCTGAATTGTACTCCAGCAAAGCATCAGATCTCTAACGAAAAGTAGATATTCCATTGATTCACTTTTACCTAACGCTATTGATTTTTTTATCATCATCTTTGATCATTCATTTTATTTAAAAGATCAGTCCCAATATGCAAAATTATAAGTCATGCTTCAAATATCTTTAGTGTTAAAATAATTATAACAAACATAACTTAAAAATTCAAATATATCAAATGAAAATGAATATAAAAATATAAAAAAGTATACATGAAAACATTATCAATTATTTTTGAACATTAGGAATGATATGCCTTCGCTCCTCCATCTTCCTAGAATCCTTTAGTTATCAAAAAAATATTATGCAACAATGTTATAAATACTTTATTGTGCAACATCTCATAAATTTTTGTCATATGTCACACGTACAAATGTTAAAATAGATGAGGGACATATATTCTACAACAGCCGAACAATTGTATGGGAGACATATATTAGAAATGTGAAGTGTTGCACAGAAAAGCATTTAGCATTCCACCGATTTTTTTTTACTCGTCCCAACCCCAGTCCGCCTCTCCACTCCAGTCCTCACGCAAAAGCAGATCCCACCCAACACCACAGCTGCGCAGCAAGCACGGCGGAGCGACCAGCGCACGGCTCCTCGGCGGGCACGCGCGTCCAGAACCCTCCTCCTCCACTTCGACGGAAGGTGAGAGTTGAACCCTCCTCCCCAATCCTCTAATCCTTCTCCTTTCCTTTGTAGTTGACATTTAGGCTTGATGTAGCGGTGATGAGTAGATCCCTGCCCGAGGACAGGACGGGTAGATTTCATCCCAGTCAGGGATGGGGATTGGGAGGGAGGGAGGAAGGAAGGGAGGAGGGGGGGGGGTGCTTCCGCTGGCGTTGGGTAGGGCGGCGGCCGTAGCCCTACCTCGCCCTCTTGGTCGGTTCGCCTCTGCTTACAGGAAAACCTTTTAAATTTATGTGGAATGAGATTAACTTGTTTAGATACATCGTTTTTAATGTTGTGAGGCGCCATGTGAGGCATCTTGCTGCGGCGACCAGGGGCACCTTTGCCGCCTAGGTGAAATGTCGATGCTACAGCATTGTGGTAACCTGGGGCGCCTTGATGCCTAGCCGTTGCCTTCAAAACCATGGATGCTTTTGCAGTTAACTCGTTGATGTAATCATATAGCTTGCTACCTTATATCCATTGCATATAGATATTTCATTGCCTAAAGTCTAGGATGAAATGTTTTTACACTCCTGTGGGCTGCTTGTGTCCTGGTTTATAACTACCTGATCCAGCACCAATCCAACTATAGAAGAAATAAATTATACTTGAGACAATGATTATATCCAATGGTTGTCATAACTGATCGCATGACTCCTAAGCCATGTAAACGCATCTGGTAATGTGGATGGAATTTTTACTTTGTTTATTGCTTTATACGACCTTCTGCCTTTCTTTGTATTGCTATCCATCATAGTGCTATTCTATCCCCAAAATTGCATCTAACAAAAATAGGAATTTGTTTCTAGTGTAGTGTTTCTGCCAAATCAGGATCGTCCTAGACCCACATCTAGGCCCATCATCTAGACCATCTAGAAGCGCAATTGGACCTCATTGATGACTATTAGTCATGATTAATCAGTGGTCACAGTGTGACCGTCTGACTTATCTATCATCTAGGATAACAGTGTACCTAATTTAATATGTAAATTTGTACGTAAACCCAGCAAAACCTATTCTAAAGATTATATTTATCAGAAGTTTCTGCTAACAGATGGTATTTTTGTTGTTATGAACTAGGTAAGGAATACAAAATTACAGCATGAAAGTGTTTTAACAACATTACACTTATTTCAGTTTCTCATGTACAACGTCAATACTTTAAAATTGATCAATTGACTGAGTTAAAATGGTTTGACAAGTGCATGTGCAGAATGAACATTCCTTTTATTGTGCTGCATGGAGCAATTACATAGTTACATGGTGCCTGCACTGACCTTTTAGTCTGGTCTGTCCCTGTTGCTGGTGATAGTCCAAGATTTGCGCAACTCTTGGTTCTTCTCGAGTCTAACCCTGCAGTTTGGCAGCCATGCCTTTCAAGTTTTATATTTTATTATTTGAGACGATTTGATACTTTTCATAGCATAATTTTGAGTTGGTACTCGCAGTTAAAAGTTGCATATCTAACTTGCTTATGTTATTGTTGTTGCTGATCTTTCCTCTCCTTATTGAAATGGAAGCCTATGATAAACATTCACGGTTTAGTGTTGCTCTAATGTGTTGCCTTTTCTTGGACAGTTATACAAAATATTGCTAAAAGTGATGCATCAAATTGGTAATAATATCTTTAATTTCGTGTTCAATTTTGTACCAGGACACTAAAGGATACCTTTTACAGGCTTATCTGAAGCATGAGTGGTAAAAAAGTGCAGATGAAGTTACAAAGGAAATAGTGACGTAAAACTTGATTTGACTGAAAGCCAACTGGGTAGCTTGCAATGGCTCAGCAATCGGCTTCAGTTCCATTGAATGATGCAGCAGTTGTTGATGCCAAACCCTTGCGTACATTGACTCCTATGTTCCCTGCACCACTTGGGTTCCACACTTATACCCCTCAAAACTCACCTTTGTTTGTCTGTGTGACCCCTTTTGGACCATATGCTGGAGGCACTGATTTGGGGATACCTGCTGGTGTTCCACCAATGTTTGCAGCACCAGTGGCTCCTGCCAACCCCAGCCAGAGACAGATATTCACTGTTGCTAATGGTACTGCAAACAACAGTATGATCAGCCCTACCTTGCAAACCACTCCACTAGCTGGCACAGAGGAATCTGGTAAGAAGAAGAGGGATAGGTCTAAACATGTGCAAGAAAATACTGTTCCTTTGGTTGCTTCAGTTCCTCAAGCTCCTTTGAATCCCCCAGTTCCTTCAGTTACTCCCATTCCTTCACTTCCTTTTGTTCCTTCAGTTCAAGAAGGTAGCAATATTGTTTCCCAGATACCTTCTTCAGTTTCCACAGAGGAATCTGGCAAGAGAAAAAGGGGACGGCCCAAGCGAGTGCAAGATGTTTCTGTCCTTTCAACCCCTTCAGCCCCCCAAGAAGATAATGCACCAACTCTTCAGGCACTTCCTGCACCCATTGTACATCAATCTGGTATGAGGAAAAGGGGACGCCCCAAACGTTTGCAGGATAACTCAGATAATTCAAGTCCTCCAATTCAATCAAAAGACAATGTGCCTACCTTCCAGACACCATCTGGAGCAACACCATCTGAAGGCAGTAAGAGGAAGAGAGGACGCCCCAAGCGTGTGCCTGATGGATCAGTGACTCCGCCAAGTCATCCAGTTATTTCAATAGATGATGACTCTGCAGATGCGACAAAACGTGGATGTTCTAAGAAAATTGGCACCAATCTGTTGCAGCTTCCATCTTTGCCCTTGAATGATTCTAGAGAATCTGTAGATAATGTACTTATGATGTTTGACGCGTTACGAAGGAGGCTTATGCAGCTGGATGAGGTGAAGCAAGTTGCAAAACAGCAGCATAACTTGAAGGCTGGGAGCACCATGCTTAATGCTGAACTTCGTGTCAATAAGAACAAGAGGATCGGAGAGGTTCCAGGTGTTGAGGTTGGTGACATGTTCTACTTCAGAATTGAGATGTGCCTGGTGGGGCTTAATAGTCAGAGCATGTCAGGGATTGATTACATGTCTGCTAAGTTTGGTAATGAGGAGGATTCTGTAGCAATTAGTATTGTGTCAGCTGGTGTGTATGATAATACTGAAGATGATCCTGATGAGCTAGTTTACTCTGGACAGGGCATGTCTGGTAAGGATGATCAGAAGCGTGAGAAGGGTAATCGTGCATTGTTGAGGAGTTTGATGAGAGGTAATCCAATTAGAGTCATTCGTAGTGTAAAAGATTTGACTTGTCCAACTGGCAAGATATACATATATGATGGCCTTTACAAGATCAAAGCGGCCTGGGATGAGAAAGGTAAATCTGGTTTCAATGTGTTCAAACACAAGCTGCTCAGGGAACCTGGCCAACCTGATGGCGTTGCAGTGTGGAAGAAGACTGAAAAATGGAGGGAAACCCCATCATCTAGAGACCATGTTATTTTATTGGATATATCATATGGTGTGGAAACTAATCCAGTTTGCCTTGTAAATGAGGTTGATGATGAGAAGGGTCCTAGCCAGTTCACCTATACAACTAAACTGAACTATGGGAACTTCATGACCTCAATGAGAAAGGTGCAAGGCTGCAAATGCGCAAGTGTATGCCTCCCTGGTGATAACAACTGCTCTTGTGCGCATCGAAATGCTGGTGACCTTCCTTACAGTGCTTCAGGCATTCTTGTCAGTCGGATGCCTATATTATATGAGTGTAATGATTCCTGTACTTGTTCGCTTAATTGCCGGAACCGAGTTGTACAGAGAGGTACTCAGATTCATTTTGAAGTGTTTAAGACTGGGGATCGTGGATGGGGCCTTCGTAGTTGGGATCCAATTCGAGCAGGCACATTTATCTGTGAATATGCAGGTGAGATCATTGACAAAACCAGCGTGAATGGAGAAGATGACTACATCTTTGAGACCCCTCCTTCTGAGCATAAACTAAGATGGAATTATGCACCAGAATTGGTGGGTGAACCTAGTCTCTCTGACTCAAATGAGATGCCCAAGCAACTGCCAATCGTCATTAGTGCAAAACGGACTGGCAACATATCTCGCTTTATGAATCACAGCTGCTCTCCCAATGTTTTTTGGCAACCAGTTTTGTATGATCATGGTGATGAGGGATATCCACATGTTGCATTCTTTGCAATTAAGCATATTCCTCCAATGACAGAGCTTACATATGATTATGGTCAGAGCCAAGGTAGTGTTCAGCCGGGGACCAATTTTGGTTGCCGGAAGCCTAAAAACTGCTTATGCTGGTCACGCAAGTGCAGAGGTTCCTTTGGCTAAATAGCCAACCCCATAAGGAAAGGATTGGATCTTAATTTGCCAGTAAAAGGTTGGTGCTTTCTAAATTTTGATTCATTTGTCAACAGAAAACTTTACTTTTTCAGCATATTCTTTGTGACGCCACCTGCTTAGGCATTGTGAGGGTGGTGGGTTGCCATTGTTCCCCACACGGTTTTAGTTACGGCACAACGCCTAGGCATCGACTACGCTGTGAAGGGGGGTCACCACATGACGCCCGACTACGATGCCACAAAAACCATGCTATGTGGATAATTTATGTTCTTATTTTTTTGCAATTCTTATGATTTCAGAGTATATGTGCCAACCAATAGAAGGTATTGATTGTTGTGATATACCCCCCCCCCCCCCGTTCTTACACTGTTGTCGTTAGGACAACTATTTTATTTTAATTTCAAACTAGATTTGTTGTCTTAATGGCATCAATTTGAGAAGGGAGTATTTGGATTACGCAATACAATTGGGAGTTAATCTTCAATACAATTACGCCATGAATTCAATTCTGGAAATAATGCTTTGGATCAACCATCAAATTGCAGAGTCATGGCTTTAAGCCCTTAGATCGTGATAGACTTTGGGAATGGATAGAAGTACCCATTTAGCAGGTCCCCCTACCTCAGGAGGATCTTCTACATCTTTACTTCTTTGTAAATTTAGAAGATGACATGATGTCATATCTTATTCTTGCAAACTTTACCATTTATATATAATACAATATACTCACGGTAGGGGCTTCCCTTACTGTTTCCCCCTAAAAAAAATGGGAGTTGATGTTGTTAGGCACTGTAATTAAGCGTGTCACAGGGGCATATTAGTCATTAGAGAGGGATTAGGGTTAGGGGTAGTTTAGTCCTTTCCCCCCTCCTAATCCCTCTATATAATCAGACCTGTAACCCAGCATTATGAATCATCTAATACAGCCACCATTAGTCCTCTAATAGATGTATTAGTGATTTTTTTTTAAAAATGAAAATTGGTACTCTTTGTGATAAAGAACTCGCAAGGTGTGAAATTTTATAGTTCCTTTGTTTGATCCGACTGAGTTTTCATTTCAGAAATTTGATTTGGCACATTTATAATCAGATTATTAGGCTGATACAAGTGCCCAGTTTCACTAACACTAGCTGTTAGAAAATCTTATGTCTATACAAATCATTATAACTGTCTAATGTTTTTGTTTAACAATAAATCGGGCATACAAGTCTGTACTACTACCGGCATCTATGCTGTGGGCTTGAAACAAATTTGTAAAAAAAATGAATGTCGTGCAGAGGGACCTGGAACAAAATTTGACTCCAGTATTTTTAACCTCCACCGATCTGCTAGCATAGGGTAAAAATAGTATGTCCAATTGCACCATATGTGATGTGCATAGTGTGTACACATGGAATGTTTTAAGAAGTCAGAATCTTATATTTTCTCTTTACTTATATTTCAGTACTTACCTTAATTTTTTTAATGAGACCTGAATCTATGTCTCTTCACATCGACTTGCAGATCTCTCATCTGGCCGACTATAAATTCATCCCATAATGTTTTATGTTCTACCCAATGTCCTATCTTTGAACTGATCTGTATTTAACCGTTTATCTACCTGCAGAAGCAGCTAATCGTCATTACATGCATGAAGCAGCAGAGGATTTAGGTTTGACATCGGCATTGAATAAGTCTGCCACCCAGTCATGGCAGAATGCAATAACAAGGGGAATGTCCGCTGCACAAAGCGTTGCCGATGTGTTATATCTGTTGGATTAACTAGTCTCTAGACATCTTCTATGACGGGAGAATGTATGTTATGCTCTATGTATTGAACTTGTAGTTATCTGTTATGTCCACCAGTTTGCAAATGCGGTAGATGCCATCAGCGCGACTACCGCCGATGCCACCTAGTTTAAATTACCACAGTTTTACTATTTGATCTGCAATGAGATGGACAGCAGGACAGGTCCAATTCTCCTCTCTATTTGCTTGTTGGTACCACCATCATGCATAGGCATAGCATAGATCCAGCAAAATGTGTGCTTCTAATGTTTGCTTAGCCTGAGATCGTATCACAACATATATATGACCATCAGTCCAGGTACATTTTAGAATCTCCCTTATTTTCACAATAAACACAATATAGTCCAGGAGTATTACACTAGTGATCAGATTCATGTACCCGCTGGCATACATATGTGCAGCCTGGCAGTTCACAATACAATTTTGACATCACATCTGGGCCGCACCACTGTCGGTCTCCTGGCCCCACCTGTCGGGGCAGAAGGTGACCACATACTCCGGCGCGTAGCACCCGGTCCCTGTCGCGGCGGCGGTGTCGTAGGCGTAGCTGTAGTACGCCGGGCACGCGTCCTTGAACATCCGCGAGTACACGCTGGCGCGGCACGCGTCCGGCGTCGCGTACCTGCCGCGGCAGCAGAAGGCGTCGAGCCCGAACGCCAGGCACGCGCTCTTGCACGCCACCACCGTCTTGCCGCCGCCGGCGGTGACCTGCAGCTCCGACGGGCACACCGCGTTCACGTCCTTGGCGCACCCGGGGATGGTGCACTGCTTGGAGCCCGCGCCGCCGGTGGCGGCCACGGCGATGGGGAGGTTGTACCCGTCCACGATGCTCACGTCGTAGGAGCTCCCCTTGCCGGGGTCCTTGTGCAGGCTCACCTCCACGAGCGTGGCCGGCGGCGCGCCGATGGACCCGTTGCAGGCCAGCCGGCCCTCGCAGTCGCCGGTGAGGCAGGCGGCGCCGCTGCCGTCGTCGTTGGCGGTGAAGTTGCAGCCGGTGCGCGCCCAGAAGCGGCCGTTCCAGGTGGCCGGCGCCACGACGCGCTTCGATCTGTGCGGCGGGAGGAAGAAGCCGCCGCCGGCGAGGACCGGGTGGCCCGCGTTGGGAGCCGTCGCCGGCCACACCGGGAACGGGCACCTGTTCGCCACGTGGAACACGACGCCCTCCGCCGTGAGCGCCGCGGGCCCTGCACGAAACCACGGCGGCACTAATCAGGAACGGCGTACACGTACGTGGCTATATGGACCTCCTCATATAGTCACGCAAATTAAATCACGATAGCTCGTCGAGGTCGTGTAGTCCCACCAGCGAGCACCGCCATGAGAGCAAGTAGCAGACTACGGTGAGCAGAGTAGTGCGGCGCCATATCCCTCAACCGAGCTGGACTGCAGTCTGCAAGGACCGGTGAGATGTCTGTGTGGAGAAGACACGGACGTGAAGGGGCAGAGATCTTATACATGGGTGCAAGATGCAGGGGGGGGGGCACGATGACGATGATCACCTTTTGCTGTCTTAAGGAAGGCCTAATTAAGCTTCAGGGCAACGAGATGAGGTTTGTGAGTTCAGTGTGGCTTGCATTGCAATGGAAGAAAAGGAGGGTAGTATGATTTGGAGCCGGGAGCACGTGGCCACTTATTAATTGGTGCAAATGAAAGCCCCAAAGAGGAGAGGAGCCTTAGAAGGCTCGGCGCTTGACACTTGCTTTCCATCACTTTACTGTTTGGTGAACTTTTATATTACCTTCCGTGGTTGAGTTCTCTTTAGTAAGCAACTTCGATTAAATTCTGCGGATGCATCCATCGCCTCCCTCTACTAACTATTGACCTTTTTTCTCCGTTTTGTTCATTCAAATAAAACTCTTACCTTGTCTTAGAAAATTTGTACTAAAATAAAAGTTAATACTCCCTCCATCCTATAAAGAATGTCGTTATAGGATTTAAAATTTATCTCACAAAGAGTGTCATTCTCGCTTCCTAGTACAATATCTCTTTCCTCTTTTATCTCTCCTTACTTTGTATGCACTCTCTTCTTTTTTTTCATTCCTTTTTAATCCGTGTGTCCAACTTTCAAAACATCCTTCCAAACCGGACGGATGTAGTATAGTATATTCTCTTCTAGCTTGCAGTTGCAGGTGCTGCTCTGCCACTGATGCTCAGGAAGTAACGAGGAAACTGCACTGACCTCATATCTTTGCTTTAGCCTATCTGCAATAGAGAATCTCTCCAATAGAGAATCTAAATGGCAGCTCAAATCTATTTTGGATTCTGAGTAGTAACTCAAACTCATTCAACAGTTACGTTGATTCATTTTTGAAACCTATTTTAGCTTGCATCTCGCTGGTGCCCTAAAAATAGGGACTCTCCACACAGAGACCCAAATGGGTTAGCTGTTGGAGAAGGTTTTATATGGGTCACATTGAAGATATCACATAGAGACCTAAATGGATAAATAGAGTTCCATTTTCAGGTCTACTTGTTGGAGATAGTCAGTTTTGTTAAAAACGATCTGAGCCGGTGTGTCCTCATCTGTGCACAGACGATCCCTCCTCCTTCCCCGTGAAGTTGAAGGTGATAGGTGACAACTGGAATCCGCATCCCTCGATGCATGGTGGTGCGCTGTCCTTGGTAGCGGTGTGCTACCTCTGAGGTCTGCGCTCCTCAGTGATGGTTATTGGAGATTTGCATCTGCCTGACGGCTTTTTTAAATGTAATAAATGCACGCGCATAGGAGTGGAATTGAGTGGAAAATAAATTAATTTTTATCTCAATCCATGTCAATTGAAGAGTATTCTCCTTTATCCAAACAAGCCTTGATTGAGATCTGCAAATGGTGTCGTCGCGCTCCGTAGTTCGGCAGAGGCAACTTCCAGATTACCCATGTGGATCCGGCACTGACGGTCGGAAAAGCCTAAGTGGTTTTCTAGGTCCATGGCTAGATCGAATTTTGGGCATGACCTAGTCGTTGTTCGACGATGTGACATGATAACTAAATCAATCTTAGTGGACATGGTGGTGACGTATAATTGATGGTGAGACGAGCATTGGATGGTGAACCTGTTTAATAATAGGGATGTGTTCATGTGTACAGTGTCATGAGGTGGGAATCCATCTAATATTCAAATCAACCGAGGATGTCATCATGATGAAGGGTTGCCATATGGTACATGTCCTTTTGTCTGGGTGAAAACCTTTTATCTTTAAATTATGAAATTGGGGTCTTTCATGTTTTTAAGGGAGTGGAGGTTCTTTTTCTGTTTTTAGCTTCTTGTCTGGTTATCAGTCTTTGTGATAGATTTATTTATAATATTGAATAGTTATATGCACCAGTTGATGCAGAGACTAGAATATTAATATATTTCTGTTATAAAAAATCAGCACAAACACAGCGCGGTCCAACCGCTAATTAATTTGAAGCGTACTAGTAATGTTATTATGTTTCTAATGCTTGCAATTTATTGAGTATACAATTTAATGATCAGATGTTCTTTTATAAAAAAAATTAGCATTTTTTCTTAGATTAATGGATGGAGTGTTCAAAAGGAGCTCCCAAGATAAGACAACTTCCATGCTGAATTGACATTATAATACTAAAATAAATCCATATTAGAATCCTCAATTTTAGTTTAAAATGAACATTTTGGTCGAATAGTTAAGATGAATGCTTTGAATAAAAAAAGTAATTCTCTTAGTTTCTCAATTAAAATTTACAATTCAATTCAAACACGTAAAAGGGTTCTAACAAAAACATATATTTAATTTTGATGGTTTCTTCAACATACAGACGGTAGCTACATTTAAATTTAAAACAGTGAAGATCATATCCTACACACATAATCCCTCTGTTCTAAATAAATGACGTTTAGGATAGTTAATTTAATTTAAATTGAATCACATTTCTTGTCTTAAATGTCATTTATTTCAGAAGGAGAGAGTAGTTTAGTGGCAATGATATAGAACTGAATACGATATAGGGGTGGGTGGGCAAGGGATTTCGTTGGTGAAACCGGCGGTTGCGCACTAGGGATGTGTTTAGTTTGAAGTCAGACATGGATTGTATAGGACCATTCATAATTTTTCATACTGTATCATCCAAGTTAATGTTTTGTTAAATAGATTTGATAATCCAGTTTTTTATTTGGTAGGTTGAATGAAAGATGGATGGATTGGATCATTCAATTGATGTTTACACATGATACTAATTACTTATATACTAATTATCATATTACTAGCATATATTAATATTAATACCATAATAATAATTACTAATTAATAAGCGACAAAACATACTAACTATCACTGATTACACCACTAACAAGTATATTTAGACAAGGTGGATGAGCTTATTTAATAAATATTTTTGGATCACTGCATTCAGCATCTGTAAGAATAGTCTTTAAAATTGGATGACTATGTCCAGCTAACCGTAAAACAAACACGAGACTAGATCATCCGATCCAGGCCAATCCGATACAATATAAGCAACCAAACACATCCTGATTTCATACGAGCCCCCGACAAGAAAATAGATGAGCACAGTCAGGGACGTCAAGTGAGAAGAAGAGAAAAAGGAGAAGCATTAAACATGGACCAACTCCAAAGTTTCGGAGGTGATCCCGCATCGTCGTAGTGCAACTGTAACGAAACGCCTTCCCGTACAGCGCGCTAGCTCACCAGCCAACCGCACCTCGCCACAAACGCGGGCACGAGAGCCCTCTACTCTATACTTACACGCCGCCGCCGCAGCAGCAGAGCTCGAGCTCTCGCACCGCACGGCGTGCGGAGAGCTAGCGAGGTCAATCATGGAGGCAGCCGGGGTGGAGATGTTCCCGTCGGTGGACAAGTGCGACGCGTCGGGGCGCGGATCGCACGCCGTGGCGGCGGACCTGTGGACGGCGCGCTGTGTTGAAAATCAGAGGTGGAAGCTTTGATGGAACCGTCGCTCTCAAACTCGATGCACGACGGGTTACGTGTTAATATAAATGGTTTTGTTATAGATAAGCCTTTGTTGTTACAAGATTGATCTATTCTAATCAACCAGTTCGGCATAATCAAAACAGAGAAAATTCTAACTGAAATATGTTACATACGATAATAACAGATTCTAATCTATCCTTTATTTCTTATCTTCAACCTTATAACTCAACTAACCTTCATCACGTCGTGCGTTGTCTTCTAAAACTCCCCCTCGATCTGAACTCGTAAGATTCAGATTGTATTTGAACATCTCCAATTGTTGGACTGGAATTGGTTTGGTAAATCCATCAGCTAGTTGATCCTTGGATGAAACATACTCTATGTGAAGTAGTCCTCTTGCTACTCTTTTCCATACAAAATGAAAATCAATTTCTATATGTTTTGTACGAGCATGAAATACAGGATTAGCAGACAATTATTTGGCTCCAATATTATCACACCATAATTTTGCTTTTCTGAGTGCTTGAATTCCTAGCTCATTTAATAGTGTCTGTATCCATATAATTTCAGCAGTAGCATTTGCTAGAGCTTTATATTCTGACTCAGTGCTTGATCGTGAAACTGTTGCCTATTTTCGTGCACTCCATGACACCAAATTTGAGCCTAGAAAAATTGCAAATCCTCCTGTGGATCTTCTATCATCAGGGCAGCCTGTCCAGTCTGCATCTGAAAAACCACTAACAAGAAAAGAAGAGGATCTGCTAATTTTCAAACCAAGTTTAGTTGACTGTTTTAAATACCTTAGAATTCTCTTGACTGTTGTCCAGTGTATTGTAGTAGGTGCATGTAGAAACTGACATACCTTGTTAACTGCAAATAAGATATCTGGTCGTGTAAGAGTTAAATACTGGAGAGCTCCAACTATACTTCTATATTGTTTAGCATCTCTTTCTCCAAGTGAAGTCCCTTCATGTAATGACAGTTTTTTTGATGTAATCATTAGCGTGATTACTGGTTTGCAACCAGACATTCCTACTCTTCTCAATATATCATTAGTATATTTTTCTTGGGAGAGTATTATTCCATCATTTATCTTCTTTACTTCAATCACTACAGGAATCGGGACTATAGACGACGACTGGAAACCGTCGTCAATAAGGACACTACCGTCGTCAATAAGTTATTGACGACGGTAAATGTTTACAGACGACGGTTTCCAGCTGTCGTCAATTATTAGTCGTCAATAAGTTTATTGACGACGGTAACCGTCGTCAATAAATTTATTGACAACAGCTAAATCTAGCTGTCGTGAATAAACTTATTGACGACAGCTAAATCAGGCTGTCGTCAATAAGCTTATTGATGACGGCCAGGAAACCGTCGTCAGTAACCGTGGCTTATTGACGACGGTTTACACTAGGCCGTCGTCAATAACAATGGCTTATTGACGACGGTTTACACTAGGCCGTCGTCAATAACAATTGCTTATTGACGACGGTTTCTGGTATTGGCCGTCGTCAATACTTATGGCTTATTGACGACGGCCAAGTACCAGAAACCGTCGTCAATAAGCTTTTCAATTTTTTCTAAAAAAAATAGAAAATCCTGCCCTGGCTTCGAGGCCAGCCCTGGCTCGATGGCCAGATCACAGGCAATCAAAATATACATCACAGAATTGCATAAAAACACTATACGCACGCCACACTACCCTACGCTACCCCGACCGCTGCCACCGGAGTCCAGGAAGTCGTCGTGCGCTCGTCCAAACGCTGGTTGCTGAGGGGATGGAGTTTCCTGAGCCCGCGTCGCCGATCCCTATGATGTACATGTATAGTTAGACAAATTAGAAGTTCACAAATGTGTATAAGATTAAATAAACTCATTTCAAGTTAAAATTGAGCAAGTTAGCTAGATTTGGCTATGTTTGAGTAAGTTTGCTCATATTTTACTAAGTTTGAGAAGTATGGACTAGTAGTGTTTGTGTTTGAGCTAGTTCAAAAAGTTTTGGCTATGTTTGAGTAAGTTTGGTCATATTTGACTATAGTTGAGTAAGTTGTACCATATTTTACTCAGTTTGAGGATGTTTAACTAGTTTTCTCTAAGTTTAAGTAAGTTTGATCAAATTCAACTAAATTTGAGCAAATTTAACTAGTTGCAGCTATTATGAGAAATTTTGTACCTGTGCTCCTGACGTCGGCCCCTGTGGTAGCTGTATCGGTGGCGGCGCCCACTGAGGAAAGACAACGGGTTGTCCTGTGGCCATAGCCTGCAAATATGAAGTAAATTATTATACATGTCATTTATAAATTAGAAACGTTGAGTACATTGATCTGAACTTACCTGCATGGCAGCTTGCAGCTGTAGCATGTACGAGTGTTGATACTCGTCCCTAGCCCGGAGCTCGGCTGCCTGCCTCTCGTTCGTGAGCCTCAGCGCTTCCTGCGTCCTCTGGAGCTCCTCCTGGACACTCTGGAGCTCCAGATCACGGCTGCCACGCCTGCTGGATCCACCCTGCGATGAAGAAGCCCTCGAGTAAGACCGCGCCTCCCTCGAGTCTACTACTCCATCGAAGATGGCCAACCTACACAACGAAGTAAGAGTATTAAAGTTTCGTATCTCGAAGTTAATGAAAGTAAATGAAAACAACATAACTCACCGGCCGTGAGGTTTACCGCCACCGCTTGCATAGGCGGCTTCAGGTACGATCGGCGAGTTCTGCCAATCGTAATCGTCGCCTCGAAGCCTCCGCACCTCCTCCCCATACTTTTCCTGAAAATACAGAAAATTAAAGTCATCAGAAGTTTTAAAGATAATACAATTAAGTCAACTAAAGAACTCACCAACGTCTCTGTCGCTGTCTGAGAAGACAGCTGATCAGGCTGCGAGGGGTCACTTCCCATGTGACCCCTCCTCCACACCTGGATAGCGGTCGGCTCCTGACCGATCTCGCGCTCCTATCGATACGTGTTAGCACAATGGTAGCGATAGAAATTAACTAGAATATAATTCGAGTATCACTTACCATCCGTTTAGCAAGGCGTACGTAGCCGTCCCCGCCAAGACGGTGTTTCCCGTCCGTCCCTCGACTCCGTCGGCGGGTCATCGACACGCCTTGGAAGCCCTGGCTCGCCCAACGAGCACACAGGGAACTGTAGGCATCCGGACAGGACTCAAGCCACGATACGCTGACCTGCACACATTTGTTGTTGGATAAAAACATTGATGAAAATTGGATAATGAAGCAAAGTAAAATAAAGAATTTACCTCTGCGTACTGTGCCTCCGTCAAGTACTTATCCGCCACATCCCTAAACTGCCCCGGCTCACCCTCGTCCGGATGCAACTTATAGTACGCCTTCGTAGCCTGAATGCGAGCCATTGAAATCGACTGTGTCAGGAGCTTCCTAGCGTTGTTGTTGAAGACCAGGCGAGCGTGATCCAGCTGGGCCTCGTCCTCCAAACGGTAATATTTCTACAAGTAGAAATATACAAATTAATGTATTTAACATACAATAGGTTCGCATTTAACAAATAGACGATTTACTTACCATGAATTCATGCCACACATGCTCCTGGTGGTTGCCGTAGGTAATGTCCTGGGCCGTAGCGTAATCGTCCCAAGACGTAGCAGCCCGTCCGTTCACTA
The DNA here is from genome assembly GCA_030760725.1 of Neostapfia colusana. Lineage (NCBI taxonomy): Eukaryota > Viridiplantae > Streptophyta > Magnoliopsida > Poales > Poaceae > Neostapfia > Neostapfia colusana. The sequence goes on along the minus strand of JASWHV010000014.1, from coordinate 74,497,027 downwards.
GACCGGGGTAGTGACAACGGATGAGCTGGCCCAGGACAGCGTTGACCTGGCGGTGGCGTCCTTGACCCGTGAACGAGTCATCGGCCCAAGACCTAATACACGATTCTCAATTAGTACATATATAAGTGTTAAAATATCTAAATTGATTTGTTATAGATTTACTTACCTATCGCCAACCGGACGAATAACGACCCGATCTTCTCGCCATGCAGGAACCGGAGGAGGAGCCACGTAGTGGCTCCTCCTGTAACGCCGCTGTGGAGCCGGCTCCACATCAGGCTCTGTGAAAGGCTCTGAAGCAGGGTCTGAATCCTGCGGTGCCGGAACCTGAAGAGGATCCGAAGCAGGATCTGTAACAGGCTCCGAAACCTGTGGTGTCTGAAGAGGACCCCTGGCCTCTGTCTCCTCAGACGTAGAGTCGTCCTAAAAATTTGAAGATTGGTAATATAGATTTAAGAAAGTTATTTATATAATTTATGTAATTTAATATTATTTACCTGTCGTGACCGCTCTGGTGACCCCTGGCCTCTGTCGAGGCCCAACAGCTGAGAGAGTCTACCATTGCTAGACTGACAGCCCTGGAAAACGGAGTCTGCTCTCGGGGGCAGAAAGCCTCGCGTCCCCCGTCGTCTACTGCTCGATGACATCCTGATGAAAGGAAATTTGATAATGAATTTAAAGGAAAATATAGAAGACGAAAGAAGAGATGAAAGAAACGATACTTGTACTTAATTTCAAAATTCATCAGTATCACGATCATGTACTCTACTTCGTAAACCGGACCATCGATCTTTTGTCATGGTTGTTCGCCGTTTTTGTTTTTTCACATTATGAGTCTGTACATCTTGTGCATCTCCAACTAATTCATCGAGTCGTAGACCAGGCTCAACGACAAAAGAATCCGGCAACTCTTCTTCTTGGTAAACAACATCTGCCTCATCAATGTAACCAGTATTGTCCGGTGTATATAACCGCTCACGAGGATTCATCTTTTGTACAACCCACCATGCACTAAGTTTTTCGTATGGATATTGTAGATAGTACACTTGTTCGACTTGGTGTGCAAGGACAAAGGTGTCGTAGCCTCGTAGTCGGTCCTTGTGTTTGACTTCTACCATGCCAAATTGGTTTTGTCGAGTTCCATTGTTATTATCAAACCAATCACAGTCAAAGAAGACTACTTTAAGGTCTTTACTCCCGACAAAACTAAATTCTAGGATTTTGTTTATGATCCCATAGAAATTAGTTTCATGTCCTTCGGCATCGGCGGCCCTTGTCACAACTCCGGTGTTTGATGTTGCCCCTAGAGGACGTTGAGCTTCAAATTGAGTTGAACGGAATCGGAACCCATTGACATCATATCGACCGAAGAGTTTAACTTTAATGGGTCCGTTGGACAGTTGTCGCAAATCTTCATGAACACCGACTTGTGTCTTGCACTGTCCAACATATGAAGTAAGAAGACTATTTTATGCTATGAACATAATTACTAAGAGGAACAAGACAAGGAAAACGTTACATGATTTCGAAACCACGTTTGGAAGGTAGGTCCTCCATTTACTCCATAGTGTCGCATTGTTTGTATTTGCTTGCTAGTAGGTTGCTGCTTAGACTTCCAATTTTGTCGATCGAACTCACTAAATCAGGACAAAAAAGAATTATTGGTGTAGATGTATAACACACCACACAAATTAGTATAGATGTTGAACAACCACTTACTAAAAAAAATTATCCATCCCATCTATGTTAGCGTACATGTATAACAAAGCAGCTGTCTTTTCATCTGCTGAAGCATCATAGCTCGTGCCACTACCAACAGTGGTGCCTCTCGTTTGAAAAAGTGAGAGTTCGCTACAAGACGTTGCTTCAGCCATATTATACCGTAACACCGATGCATTAACATTGTGTTCTTCTGCAAAGTAGACACTTGAAAAGTATCCTATCTCCAGAAGTGTAAATGCTTCGGCGATGCATCCTTCAACCCTTGCCCTATTACGAACCATCGGTTTTAGACATCTGAGTGCTCTTTCAATGTGGTACATCCACCTATATTGAACAGGGCCACCTACTTTAGCTTCATATGGAAGATGGATTAGAAGGTGTTGCATTGGATTGAAGAACCCTGGAGGAAATACTTTTTCCATCTTACATAAAAGCACGGGTATCTTTTTTTCCAACTTCTCCATCATCTCCCTTTTGATTTCTTTAGCACAAAGCTGTCTATAAAAATAGCTAAGCTCGGCTAACACCTTCCAAACCTCATCGTCAAGATAGCCTCGAAACATAACCGGCAGAAGTCTTTCCATGATTATGTGATAATCATGGCTCTTCAAACCAGTAAGATTTCCAGTCTTAACATTAACGGCTCTTCTCAGGCTAGCAGCAAAACCGTCTGGGAACTTCAACTGTTTCAACCACGTGAAGACTTCTTTCTTTTCTTTTGGTCGAAGGCAGAAAGAAGCTCGTGGTTTGCCACCAGCTTCGGAGAGCTCAAGACTTGGTCGGTTACAAACCTCTGCCAAATCCTTCCGAGCTTTTATATTGTCTTTTGTTTTTCCCGTCATATCCAAGCACGTGCTTATGATGCATTCGCCCATGTTACGTTCCTGGTGCATGACATCAATGTTATGCATTAGAATTAAAGACTTCATATACGGTAACTCCCATAGTGCACATATATGAGTCCAATTGTGATCCTCTCCGTAACCAACAAAATATCCAGGACGACCTTCATCTGGCACTAGATTGTTGAGCTGTTTAACAATTTCCGACCCGTTCAGACGTTGTGGTGGTCCCCTTTTTACAATGGTACCCTTCCTGAAGGCATTTTTCTGTTGCCTAAACACGTGATTTGGCGGTAACCAACGTCTATGACAATCAAAGTAGCATATCTTGCCACCATGACTTAGACGAAAACAATCCGTGTCCGAAGCACATATTGGACATGTCAATCGACCATGAGTGCTCCAGCCAGAAAACATGCCGTAAGCTGGAAAATCATGAACAGACCACAAGTACGCAGCTCGAAGGTTGAATTTCTGTTTTCTATAACAGTCGTACGCTTCGACTCCTGTCCATAACATTTTGAACTCTTCAATCAATGGCTGCATCATCACGTTCGGTCGTGAACCAGGATGATCCGGTCCAGGTACAATAAGGCATAGGAACATGAACTCATACTTCATACAAAGCGATGGTGGTAAGTTGTACGGAATAGCGAACACGGGCCAACAAGAGTATGGTGTGGCGTTTGTACTAAACGGTGAGAAGCCATCTGTCGCCAACCCAAAGCGAATATTTCTCGCGTCATTGGCGAAATCTAGATCGAAGTGGTCAAGCGCCTTCCATGCCTCACCGTCCGACGGGTGCACCATCATGCTGTTGTTCTCACGTACACCTTCTTTATGCCACCTCATGTGTCTAGCTGTTTTTTTAGATAGAAACAAACGCTTGAACCTAGGTGTGACAGGCAAGTAGCGAAGCTGCTTCTGTGCGACTTGAGTCATTACTTTTGAACCGTCGTCATTAACAACTTCGACAAATTTCGCTTTACCACATTTTAAGCACTTGTTCTCGTTGGCATGCTCTCTCCAAAAAAGCATGCAATTGTCTAGACACATATCAATCTTCTCATATTTCATACCTAGACCAGAAATCAACTTCTTAGACTGATACATATCTTTAGGCACTTTATGTGGTTGTGGAAGGATATCGCTGATCAATTTGATAAGATCGTTGTAGCAGTTATTGGAGAAGAAATACTTAGACTTAATGGCCATAAATCTAGTCATGAAAGTAAGGAGCGTCACCTCGGTGTGTTCATGCAACGGCTCTTCTGAAGCTTTGAGAAGCGTGAAAAACGCTTCAACCTCCGTTGAAGGAGGATCCTCCATCAATTCAGGATTTATGGCATCAAGCATCTCGTCCATCCTATCGACCCCCGTGTTGTCATCCTCATCTGAAACTTGTAAGGGTTGAGAAGATGTCTCACCGTGAAAGGTCCACACCTTATAATCTTGCATGAAACCGTATCGACATAAGTGAAACGCCAAATTCACTTTGCACCTTGACATTTCGTACATGGGCACCGCACCTTATCGATCTTTGACAATGAAAAAGCTCGATCTACAAAAGCATCTGTCTTTGCGAACCACTCATCCGAGTGACCACCAGAACTGTTCTTCCAACCGGTATACATCCAACTACGATCCTCACCCATGTTTGAATCTGCAGTTTAATGTCAAGGAAATTATAGTTACTTTATAATTTATTTATGTCACGGCCCTACATCTATTGGAAAGGATAGGTCCTAAACCCACCCAAGAGTGATCGAGCGGAGCGTGCTCATGACGAGACGCGTGGTATGGATCCAAACGAAATTTCGGCAGCATAACCCCGCTGTTCTCCACTGCACGCCCGAAAATGGTGCAGCAGAGAACAACAGGGTTATGCCGTCGAAATCTTGTCTAGATCTAAACCCGCGTTTCATCACATGCCACGCCCCCTCGGTCACTCCCAGGCTGTCCAAAAAGGGACAATTCCGAACGTACACGCCTCACATGCGTAACACATGTGAGACGGGCCCGTTCGAAACGGGTGACGCATGTTGTATAGGTTTACGTCAATCTTTCGTTTTTGAGTCATTTAAAAGAGAGAGAGGAAAGAACGAGAGAGAAGGAAAGAACGAGAGACAAAGAAGTGGGTCAGCCGTCCTAAGTTATGTCCCGTTGGGGCCTGCCATTATCTTACGACGCCTTTAGGGTTAGCCGTCGTACGTTATGCCCCGTCGTAAGTGGGTCAAAGATGAAACCGCACCGTCGGGGCACGCCGTCCACGCGCGGGAGCTTGCCGTCCTCCGTGCCTGTCTCGACTAATACATTACCACTAAATGAGCCGTGACAGACCCTAAATGGGTCGTGTCAGGCCGGACCGGGCCGAAACCCATTTATTTACATATAGTAACTAATCACACAATCAATCAAAGTATTAATTAAACAATAATCAATTACAATACTAATTAAACAATTAATCAACTAAGGTCGGACAGCGCGGCAGGGCGGGGCTTGGGGCGGGGCCGGGCGGCACAGCAAGGCGGGGCTCGGGGCGGGGCGCGTCGAGCGGCGGTAGTGTCAACTCCTTGTGATCCGTCTAGATCTACTTCTTGTTGTTGGGACATGCATGACTGAAACACTCAATCATGCATTTACAGAAGATTACCGCATTGTATAATAACTATCTTGTGATGTGATTGATTAGTAATTGATGGGAAGTGCTTCATACTCGCTAATTCATACTCGCTAATTCAGCTTTTTTGGGCTAGCTCCTTTGCATAGAGTTCATGCAGAAAACTCGGCAACTAGGATCTGAATGCAACACCTGGCTCTCTCCTTTGCCGAAAAAAGAAGTGACTGTGTACTCTGCTTTGCTACAAGTCATTATCTACTCTACTATATATTAGTATACTACACCCCCGGTAAACAGGCCGCAGCAACGGAGGAATCAAGATCTGAATGCATCGTCATCTGTACCCGGCCTAGCTTCCAACGCCATGGAGATTAATTTTTCTGCATGCTTCTGTCAGTTTGCGCGCAGGTTTGATGCGATGAACTCCACGTGCTTACCGACGTGCGTGCGTTGCGGGACGATCGATGCCTCCCCATGCACGCAACGACGTACGTGGCCGGTCGTCACCCGTCTCCACCATCCTCCTCCTGCTGGGTAAACAAAACGCGCGGGCGAGACGAGAGTTCATTAGCGTTTCCACGTTGCTTTCATTCGGGGTCCTTGAGCCCGCGACAGCGCCGTGTTGTTTATCATATCATCTGCTCGGATCCTCGTAATTAATTTTTTGATTTATGATGGTATACATACGCGATCGAAATTTGTTGAGCAGAGAAGGATCCATCGATATGTTTCCTGGTGTCAGGGAACGTTTTGCATGTAAGCTCCGAAATTTGGTCGATAATCTGCTCCATATAACTTGTTTTCTAGGGCAGAGGCTGGGCTTCATATGACAATTCATTTATTGCTTACGGGTCCCTGGGTTTCAACGGAAATTTTAAAATACTAATACCGCTTCTGATATTCTCACAGAATTTGACGAGTACTAGGGCTGACAAATGCATCAAGCAAAATCTAGCTGTGCTAAAGGGGGTGTTATTGGAACTGAATACTGGAGCTGTCATGGAACATGGGCGACAGAATAATACTAGTCTTACAGCACGTAGTACTACCATTATCACTAACGCAGCCAAGGTAAAATATATGTTAAGTGTCGCGCGCCAGATTAATAATCTAGAAGAAGAAAAAAACCATGGCACTGCGGCCAAACTGAAGGGACAGAAGTTCAGAGTTCCAGACGATTCGAAATTCAAACAGCCACAATGCAAATGCACCACCATAATGTTTGGTTTCTAGCTTTTGTATCAAACTCGGGGAGAGGCCGGAGGGGAGGGGACTTACCTCGGCCGGAGACGGGCGGCGGCGGTGGCGGGGACGGGCGGCGGCGACCGGGGGACGGCGGCGGCGGCGACCGGTGCGAGTTGGGAGGCGGCGACCGGCGGCGGGGACCGGCGGCGGCGGGGACCGGCGGCGGCGGCGACCGGCGGCGGCGGCGGGGAACGGCGGGGAGGGCGACGAGATTGATCGCGCGGCGTGAGTCGGGAGGCGGCACTGTGGCCGCCTCCCGGCTCGCGCACGGGTTATATGTCCGGTAATTGACGACGGTGCCAGGTCACCGTCGTCAATAACTGGGTTTTTGACGACTGTGCTAGGTCACCGTCGTCAATAATAGTTAAAGACGACGGGCACCGTCGTCAATTATTTATTGACGACGGTGCTCGCTCAGCTGTCGTCAATAACTGTGTTATTGACGACGGTGCTAGGTCACCGTCGTCAATAACTCCTCGGGTGGGCCCGAATTAAGTTGAAGACGACGGGCACCGTCGTCAATTATTTATTGACGACGGTACTCGCTCAGCTGTCGTCAATAACTGTGTTATTGACGACGGCTTTTCCTAGCCGTCGTCAATAAAATTAAAGACGACGGCCCCGTCGACAATAAATATGGTCGTCGTCAATGATCGTTTTTCCTGTAGTGAATTCCAAGAAAATAGTGCAGCTCACCCAAATCTTTCAATGCGAAATCCTTGTTTAGATCTTGTAACAAGGCCTCGGTTGCAGCCCCTGTGGAGCTGGCCACGATGATATCATCGACATATATTAATATAAACATACTCACCGAGCCTTTGTTGTAGAAAAACAAGGATGTATCAGCTTTTGAGGACTTGAATCCAATTTCATGAAGCTTAGTGCTCAATCTTGAATACCAGGCCCTTGGAGCCTGTTTTAATCCATACAAAGCCTTGTCTAGCTTACAAATGAATTCCGGTTGTGTTTTGTTTTCGTACCCAGGGGGTTGCATCATGTATACGTCTTTCTCAAGATAGCCATGCAAGAACGCGTTTTGAACATCTAACTGTCTTAGACTCCATCCTCTGGTAACTGCCACAGATAATATAATTCTGATTGTTGCTGATTTTACCACTGGACTAAACGTGTCTTCATAATCAATACAGTATTTCTGCTTAAATCCTTTTGCAACTAAGCGGGCTTTATATCTGTCAAGACTTCCATCTGCTTTCCTTTTAATCTTGTACACCCATTTACAATCTATAATGTTGATGCCCTTTTGAGGTGGAACCAAATGCCATGTTTTATTTTCCATTAATGCATTGTATTCTATGTCCATGGCTTCCTTCCAATTTTTGTCTTTTAGAGCTTCATAAACACTTTGTGGTTCACTTGTTGAGCTAAAAAATGCATACCGTATTGTGCCATCAGTATAGATCTTTTCCTTACGAATGCCACTTCGTAATCTGGTATTTGGCCGAGCTGATTCTGCTCTGTTCTGCACTAGTGCTTCAATCTGCTCTTGATTTGATGATCCCGGCGGCGCAGAAGATCCCGTCGCACACTCCAGAGTTGCTGCCGGTCCGGAATCAGCATCTGTCACGACAGGGATAGCGTCTTCTCCCAGGTGGATTTGTCCCTGTGTGCGTTGCTGCCGCATTTAATTCTGTTTAGATGTCAGCAAATTGGCTTGGATTTCCGTGTCCTCCTGTTTCTTCTGCTCCTGGCAGAGGATCCTCTGGATTTCAGCTCCGGCGTTATTTCCTGCATCCATAGCCTCTTGCACTCCAGAATTTGTTTCTCCAGGGTCATTGTGAAAATTTGAAATATGATCAAGTCTATGTTCCGGTTCAAATAAAAAGGAGGGAAGTAAAGATATTTCTGAACGAATATGTGCTCCTGCATTCGAGTGTAACTTTGAGAATGGAAATTCATTCTCATCGAATGTGGCATCTCTAGAGATGTACACACGCCCTGAATTAACCTCCAAGCACTTGAATCCTTTGTGGAGATTAAAAACACATGTTTTTGACCTAAACTCAAGCTTGTGTTTGTTGAAGGGACGAAGATTAGGCCAGCATGAGTAGCCAAAGACACGAAGAGTTGAATAATCTGGGGACACTTTGTAAAGCCTTTTTAGAGGAATTTCATAATCAAGGACTCTACTTGGTGTGCGATTTATAAGATATGTTGCTGCTAAAAATGCTTCATCCTAAAATTTTAAGGGCATGGAGGCATGAGCAAGTAGAGACAAACCAACTTCAACTATATGATGGTGTTTTCTTTCGGCTGCACCATTTTGTTGATGTGCATGAGGACAAGACACTCGATGAGTAATGCCAATTTGTTCAAAAAAGGAACTCAATTTTTGATATTCTCCAACCCAATCAGTCTGCATGGAGATAATCTTTCGATCAAACTGTCTCTCGACTAGATTTTAAAATTCTCGGAATATTTTAAATACATCAGCCTTGTATTTTAGGATATAGATCCATGTGTACCTACTATAGTCATCGATGAAACTTACATAATATGATTTTCTCCCAACAGAGTCGGGTGCTGGTCCCCAAACGTCTGAATGCACAAGTTCTAATGAAAAACTTGAGATACGATTAGATGCAAAATAGGGTAATTGATGACTTTTACCCATTTGGCAAGCTTCACAAACCGACTCTTTATTAGCTTGACTAGAACAGGGAAGATTATTTCTACTAATGACTTTTGAGAGAACGATAGATGAAGGATGACCTAATCTATTATGCCACCGCTCAAAGGTCGGCTTGGTCACTGAAAAGGCTTGTTTCTCTGGTATTGCAGCAGGTAGAGGATAGAGGCCATTGACACATCTCCCTTTAGGAATCATGTTCTTCGTGACCTGATCCTTGATCATAAAACATGTTGGGTGAAATTCAATAAATACCGAATTATCCTTAACAAGGCGATGGACAGAGACTAGATTCTTTTTACCTTGTGGGACAAAAAGAATTTTATTTAGATGCAAACTGCGTGCTTGAGCCGAAACAATAGAATGACCAATATGACTAATTTTCATACCTGTCCCATTTGCTGCTTGGATTTGATCACTGCCTTTGTACTTGTCTCGAACAGAGAGTTTGTCGAGTTCCCCGGTGATGTGGTCTATTGCACCAGAGTCGGTATACCAATTTGTATCGATTCTATAGAACTGACTTGCACCCCCTGCAAACTTCTTGTCAGTTAAATAATTTTCTTCAAAACGGTGCCAGCAGTCAGCTGCTACATGCCCTTTCTTGTAGCAGATTTGACAAAGGGGTCGATCATCTTTGTTTCCTCCATTCAGCCTTTGATTGAAGGTTGTGTAATTTTGACGTCTTCCACGTCCACGTCCGCGGGAACCACGCCCACGTCCATCAAAATTTTGGCTTCCACGACCATAGAATCCACCATAGGATCCACGACCCCCTCTTTTTGCCATATTTGCTAAGGATAGTGTGTCACCTTACTGAAGATTGATTCTAGTCTCGAAACTTAGGAGCTGTGAGTAAAGTTCTCCAATGGAGATTGGAGTTTCTCTCGCAACTATTGCTGAGACAACCGGATTGAACTCAAAGTCTAATCCATTCAATATAAAAGCTGTCAATTCTTCTTCATCTAGTGGTTTTCCTGCAACCGCCATCTCATCCCCAATAGCTTTCATCTTCGAGAAAAATTCAGAGACCGATGATGTCCCCTTTTTTTAGTTGCCAACGCCAGCCGCAGATTGATAACTCGTGCCCGTGTTTGAGAAGCGAACATATCATCAATTGCCTTCCATGCTTCTGCCGCAGTTCTTGCCGTGGCAACCTGCCCCATCAAATCTCGAGACAAGGAGGTGAGTAAAAAACTTAAGATTTGTTGATCCTTTGCGTACCATTCTTCATATGCCAGATTTGGAATCATCTCCTTGTTCCCATCTTCTATCTCAGCAGCAGGAACAATGATCTTGCCATTGATGTGTCCTTCTAATCTTGCACCACGAACAGCAGCAAGAATTTGTGCTGCCCAAACCGTGTGGTTTTGCTTGGTAAGATTCTGTGTAACTTGAAGTTTAGAGAGAGGACTTGCCAAGGATGGATGTTGACAACGCCATGACCTCTCTTTGGCTCTCGCTTAGGCTCTGATTACCATATTAAAAATCAGAGGTGGAAGCTTTGATGAAACTGTCGCTCTCAAACTCGATGCACGACGGGTTACGTGTTAATATAGATGGTTTTGTTACAGATAAGTCTTTGGTTGTTACAAAATTGATCTATTCTAATCGACCAGTTCGGCATAACCAAAACAGAAAAAATTCTAACTGAAATATGTTACATACAATAATAACATATTTTAATCTATCCTTTATTTCTTATCTTCAACCTTGTAACTCAACTAACCTTCATCACGTCGCCGCTGCTGCGCTCCCGCAGCGCGTTCCCGTACTACGCGCTGGTGGCGTTCGAGGCCGGCGGCGTGCCGCGCCTGCTGCTGCTCCTGCTCCTCGCGCCGAGAGGGCGGCGGGCCGGTCGGGGTCGCTCTTCGCCTGCTCGCACCGGACGCCGCTGGACCCGATCTTCCTCTCCGCCGCGCTCGGCCGGCCCGTGGCGGCGGTCACCTACTCGCTGTCGCGGCTCTCCGAGCTCCTATCCCCCGTCAGGACGGTGCGGCTCACGCGGGACCGCGCCACGGACGCCGCCATGACCAGGGAGCTGCTGGCCGAGGGCGACCTGCAGGTCATCTGCCCCGAGGGGACCACGTGCCGGGAGCCCTTCCTGCTGCGCTTCTCGCGCGGCGCTCTTCGCGGAGCTCACGGACGAGGTGGTGCCGGTGGCCATGGAGAACCGGATGAGCATGTTCCACGGAACCACGGCGAGGGGACTTCATGAACCCGAGCCCGGGATACGTCGTCACCATCCTCAGCAAGCACCTGCGCCGGCGGCAAGACCAGCCACGAGGTGGCCAAGTACATCCAGAGGCTCCTCGCCGCCACGCTCTCCTACGAGTGCACCAGTATCACCAGGAAGGACAAGTACCAGGCGCTCGCAGGCAACGACGGCGTCGTGGCACCCGAGCCGCCATTGCCGGCGGCCTTGAGGAAAACTAATGCTTGCTAAATGAAAAGCTAATGGTTACCTCTCCGGCCTGTATGAGCATGGTGTACCACCCGGAGTTGAATGCAAGTTTACACAAGCCCCCAGGGACATTCTCATTCGTGTTAGCAACATAAAAGCAAAGTTAGTTTTATTGTTCGGTAGATCAGTTCACGTACCGATAGGCCATAAAAATACTTGCTTTCAGTGGGGAACTGAAGAGCTCAACAAGTAAAAGGACACCAAACATATATAATCGATAAACAACCAAGCACACCCTCGGCCCCCCAAAACCTTCCCCTCTTGCTTCACCAGAAAAAGAAGACAGTTTTTCTTCGATAAGACACGCTATCACACCAAACGAAGGGACAAGATTGCTCGATCCGCTGGGATTGATTATATTGCTTAACTAGGTCAGAGTAATCGACGCAAGTTTCAACCAAGTGAAAGATGAATCCTATCTGTATTTGCTGGGCGCGCATAGGCGATCACTCTTACAATTCCTTCTTCCAGGTAATGCATTATGCTCGGTCCTATATACACCCAACAAATGGAACGACTACATAACACACGGTGTCAACTCTCAGACAATGGATTAATTGCTTACTGTACGCATACTTTGCAACTCTTTCGGCAGAAGCCAGGTGTTTCCTTGGTCCCCACCATGTAGTTAGGGTTCTTGGCGCACTCCCCCACCGCCGCCCACTGGGGACAGAGGGCGTTCTTGTCCTCACATTCGTCAGATGAACCCATCTGCATGACAGGGAAGCCAAACGACCTCACATGGATCCATTTAGTCGCGGACCACTTCTGGCCTTCGATGACGGGGCAGCTCCCATGCAAACTGTCAGAGTCTATTGTTGCATCAGGATGGAGGCTGAAGAACAGCAGAGCGTCACCCTTCTCAGGTTTAACTGCAGAGGGCAGTCAACAGTTAAACATCCAAGCGAGCAATCATATTGGCAGGTGTCTTATATTTGTAAAGTTAAAAATCAACTGATGAATTTGACTCTGTCTGTTAGGTTTAATATCTAGCCTACCCAACATGCTTGGGACAAAAGCTTTGTTATTGTTGTTGAATGATGAATTTGACTCAAGTGAGATATAAGAGTACATGATCATGGATAATACTGCACTGCTAAAGTAAGAACCAGTCAGGATAATAACTGCAGTTCCATACCTGCATATCCAGTTCTTGCACAGTCAGACCATGTTTCATTCTTGTGTTGAGCTAGCTTCCCCTGTAGAGTATCTTAGTTATTGCAAGGGAAGTCCTTTAAGATGGTAAGACAATAACGGACAGAAAGGTACCTCTGCATTCGGGAAGATGGTCTCTCCACCCTTCTCAACATTAGACAGGTACATGAGCACAGTAGCGATGCGATGGCCCCCAAGGGCTTGATTTTTCTTGTCAAGGAAGTAGTCATAGTGTGGCTCATATTTCTCACCGTTCTGGTAGTGTAATATTTGAATGGGCTCACCATTCTCTGCAGAACCAGAACAATAATAAATTAACAACACCAATATCGACAAATGAAAGGAAGAAAGTCCAAGTCCAAAAGGCTTGAGTAATTAATCTAAGCGCCTAAGGTACCTGGTGGAAGAAATGTCCAGGCAGATATCCGCTCCTCTATTCTCGTCACTACTTCATCCTTCCAAATGAATGGTTTTGTTAATATACGTAGTTCATGGAAAGGTAGAGAGCTTGCTGCCAATCAGCACATAGTAGTATTTTATAATTACGCATGTGCTATGCAGCTATGGCAGTATGTCACCGCAAATGTGCACTGTGCTGACAAGAAACATATATAACAAGCTGAGCTGAATGCATTGATGTACGGATGCAAATTGGAGAACCTTAGGGTACCCTCTGACCCTCGATTAAATGAACTACCTTTTCAAAATCTATACACTTAACAAGAATATAGTTCATTTCGTTGAACTAAAGAGGGTCATAGGGTAACCTTTAGAGTCACCCATTTGCACCCTGAAGGATGTGAAAGTAAAAATGCTAGAGTGCTTAATCTACAATGGGAGATTATGTCTGTGCATGCACGTGTCCCTGAAATATTTAATTTAGAGCAATGTCTCAGTTTAAACTGGAAAATCCTGAAAGATCACAATAAGAGGCTTAAGATTGGACAGACTCTAGACAGTGAAGTCCATCTGGGGTTTATGCACTAGCTCAGAAAATTCCATTCAATCTGATTGCTGGTCATCATTAGTTTAAAACACAATAAAGCATGTGCAGCATTGTTGCATGTTGGTCCATCTGGTGTCAGCAAAATGGAGTAATTTTTAAACGAGAGAGCCCATCACTCGTCAGGTGGAAGCGAAACCTCAAAGAAAGAATCCCTGAAAGTTTTTCTTATAGCAAAACTGGGCCTAAAAGACGAGCTTAATTCTTGGTCGAGTAGCACATAAATTTGTAATCAATTAGGGTCTTCTTTGGATCTACACCTACAGCCTTGTAAAATGTACATTACCTCGTATTATCTTCCATTGATAAAAAAATAGGTAGGACCCCCTTCCTCTTCTCCCAGTTCGTTCAGAAAATAAATAAGGAACGCAGCATGCATACATGCAGGGAGTGAGGGAGAGCAATCAAGTCTACACAAACACAACAAAAAAATTAAGCAATCTACAGGCGATGAGACAAAGTACCCATAAAGACAATTTTGACAACACATAAAATGGTAGTACAGAGGAAGGGTCCTTCAGAGTCAGGAAAACCACAACAGAATGGAAGATCACTTGACCACCAAAGAGATATTGGCCGACCAAATCCAGAACGGCAAAGATGACACATCAAAATCCAATCACTAACTAGACATGACAAAATTTGTGCAGGGTTAACTCCACGGAAGCATGATTAGGAAACTTGAATAGGAGTGCACCCAAAGGCTACAAAGGAGCATCTGTCATCAAATTAAATTCAAGTTTATGTAAATGAATAAATGGTCAAGAAAACTCGAAAACATCGTAGGAGCGGCACAGTGTCATTTTGTTAAGACAGATGACATGACAAGTCCACAGTACTGTTCAGAAACAGTGTGATCTTTTTTTGTTCTCTAACATATGCATGAACCGTTATGAAAAAACCTAATCTGGGCTGAAACTTTTAGAGAAGCCAGATCATAAAAAGGACAAGAAAAATCTTTGGATTGATCTGCACATGGATGTATTTTTGAGATCATATGGTCCTCCATAATTCTCATCTCAGATATGTGAAGCAAATAGTATGATATATAACGTTTTTAAGGCATAGCCTAGGTGACGTGTATCCAGGACAACATAGGATGCCACAAGGTCTTAGTTATGCCTAGTCAACTAGGCACCATCTAGGAAACAAGGTGTGTTCAGGCCTCAGGCTGCCACAGGACACCTTATACCGCCTTAAAAACCTTGATTAGACACAGTGAAATAATTAAGCAAGCAGGAGAGGACCAGAAGCAAACTTAATTCAAATGGATTTAATTTTGTAGACTTCAGTTTAGTGAACACATGATTTATGGCATAATGCGGCGAGGCCCTGGCAACTATAAAAAGATGTGTATCATAGTTTCTTTTTTGCGAAGTGATATGTAGCATAGTTCGTGGCACACAGTACAACTACAAGTCACAACTATCAAGAAATGGCATACACCAATTAGAAGTAGCCAAAAACATAAACAATGGCACCATTGGACGGAAGGAGCAAACTTCCATATCTTACCATACACAAGCAAAGGGATTCAGTTTAAATGGCCAGTCTTTGACATTTCATTTATGCAGAAGTTTAACTGTTCCAGCCTTCAATGAATTTAAACACGAAAAGTGTCAGAAACCAAAAGATTTAAGAGTGCTAAAAAAGTAAGACCTTTAAGCTAGGAGGTTAGAGTTAGAAAGTGAGCCTGGTAACATTTCACTATGAGCGCCACAACTAAAACCACCACTGTCGAAGTGTTTTCCTGCGACACTTCCCCGGTCTGCTCGGAAGCAGCCCACGGAGGTTTTTTTTTCGGAGGGGCTAGTGGAACTCGAAGGTCGGAGCACGACGACGAGGGTGAACACAGGGATTTACGTGGTTCGAGCCGCCAGAGCATAAAACCCTACGTCCACGGGAGTGTTGGTTGTATTGCTTGAGTGTGTGAGAGAGTGTAAGCTAGGGGTGAAAGTTGCAGATTTGCGAACCCTTAGGGTGGCCGCCCTGATCCTTTTATAGTCCAAGTTCGGGGCAGTTACAATGCGCCTGGGGCCCGACAGGTGGCCCCGCGGCTATCTGTTCCTATATATGAGCTAGGCATTTACAGCTACACGTATTGTCGCTATAAGTGGAGTTTCGGTGCAGCAAGAATTTTAGTTACGCTAGCAGCAAGAATATCTCCAATTTCAGACAAAAGCAAAATGCGTAGAACTGTACTAGCCAAGAACTAATCGGATTCAAGCATTTTCATTCATAAATATAATCACCATTACTCATGAATAAATACGAAGAGCAGCTATCAACTCAAGAACAAAGATTATCCTGGGACTTCAGATTTTCTTTTTCTTTTTTTTTGGACGAACCTATTTAAGATTTAAGTGAATGCGAGCTTAAGAGTTTCTCCATACAAAACCAAAAAAGTTAGTCAAGCTAGAAAGAGCCCAGGAGCAGCGGTAAAGCTGTTACCTTGTGACCAGGAGGTCACAGGTTCGAGTTCTGGAAACGGCCACTTGTAGAAATGCAGGGAAAGATTGTGTACAAAAGACCCAGAACGACCAGACCCTTCCCCGGACCCTGCACAAGTGGGAGATACGTGCTTCGGGGTGTCCTTTAAGCTAGAAAGAGTGCCTTCAACTCCAGACAGAACCTAAGTGCATATAATAGCTGCAGAGTCGAGATCTAATTGTATTCGAGCATTTCATCTGAAAATCACCATTACTAACTGAAGAACCATGAAGACAAAGTGAGACCTGTCAATTTCTGATCTTTTCTTATAAAGATATATAAGGTTTCGTGGTACCCAATAACAATCTATGGAACGTCATATTCCGTATCAAGACCACCATGGAAGAATACGGATACCCTTGACACCCAGGCAACCAATCAGAAAATCCTTTTCATCTCTAAACCAATTCAACGCCCGAAGTGACCGTCAATCAGTGTGATGCAGCTCACCTGCTTATTCTGCAGAAACATGCCGGAGCTGGTGCGCACCTCGCTCTGGACACTCTTCCCGGACTCATTGTCCGCCACCATGGACTTCTCCAGCTTACCCTTGGCCTTTAGAAATCAAACACCGAATCAACCAGTGCATCGACTCAAACCATAATAAGAAAATCTACGGGTTGCAAGTCAGATCAAGCGCCCTCGCTCACTACTCACCAGCTCGATCAGGTGGTCGCACTCCGCGTCAGACAGGAACCCCTTGTGCAGGAACGCTCTAACGACCGAACGGAGCCGAACGCCGTCAGAACCACGCGGGTATCAGGGATTGAGGAAAGAGATGGGGAGAGGGGAGCGAGAGGCGTATCAGATCGTCACCTGGGGCGCCACGAGAGCTGGACCACGCCGGAGGGGTCGAAGGCGCCGGCACTCGCCGCCGCGGCTGGGACCCCATCGGCCACGAGGAGGAACGATAGGGTGGCAGCGAGGAGGAGGTGGAGGTGGCGGAGAGCCATGGCACCGCGCGAGATGGAAGGCGGAGCAGGACCGGGAGGGCGGGGGGGCTTGCCGGGCAAGAAGAGCTGACGCGTCGCAGGAGTTCCGCTGGTCAGCGGGTCCGGAAAAAATATGTGGGGCCGAGTCGTCACAGAGAGAAGAGAATAGAAGAACAAGGGGGACAACGAAACTTATGTTTCCTTCGGGAACATTCCAGGACCCTGGCGTGTTGCTCGCTGCAAAGCGGAGAAGCAATGGCTCAAACTAATACGTCTTCAGAATAACGCTGTGTCATTTCAGTTTCAGTTCTTTTTTCTACTAACAGCTGAATGTTTTAGGCTTATTCGTCGCAAAACAAAAGAATGTTTCGGGCTTATATTATTTCCATTTCTTATTTAAATAAGATCAGGCTTGCAGACATAATTGGAAATTGAGGAATAGTTTCCATCAAAGATGGTCTTTTAACATGATCGACCTTAAGAGGCCGTGTAAATTGGTCCCTAGCCCGGTGTAAATCTGGGAAGATTGGAAGAAACTTCAGAGAAGCCATATCATAAAAATAACGAAAAAGATATTGGAATGGTTCTTCATGTGGGTTGATATTATACAGTTCCTCATAATTCTGACCTCAAAGCTGCAATGCATTGATGTACGCATATGCTAGGATTCTAAGCCAGAGGCGACATGGCATATGGTCCTAGTTACACCTAGTGGCCTACACCACAAGTCCTGATCAGTGATCAGGTCGCCATATGACACATTAATTCCTTCAAACTCTTGGCGATAAGTAGAAATATAATTAAGCAACCATGAACGGAGCATGACCAAACTTTAATTAAATGACAATGGGTTAATTCTGCTCAGTAGACATATAAAAGAGGATGACTGACATGTCATTACTGTACAGGTGCAGTCATACAAGCAGCTCATTAAAACTAAACGATCTTCAATCCTATCGACTCGGCAGAGGTTATTTATTAATTTACATTGTCAAAGGAGGCTTAAGTGAAAAAATACAGTAAACATTAAGATTGAAGACCGTATGGTCCCGATGAGCTACTTGTATGATTGCACATGTAGGAATGTAGGATGATTATATGCCAATCACTCTCATAACTAAAAGTATATGTATTTGTCGAAGTGTGCCGTTGACACTTCCCCTGTGCCTGCTTCAGAAGCAACCCGCGGAGGTTCTTTTTCGGAGCGGCTAGTTCTCTCGGGAGGTCACATTAGTTGTGAGAGGATTGACACAAGGATTTTTATGTGGTTCGGGCCGCCGGAGTGTAATACCCTACGTCCACGGGAGTTGTATTGCTCGGAGCTTAGAACCGGAGTTCTAAGCTCGGAGATCTGGATGAACTGAGTTCGAACCTAAAATGCTCGAACCCCTTGCAACGTTGTCAACCCGAGTCTTTTATACTTCAAGGCTCGGGCGGCTTACAAGGTGGGCCCCGGGGCCCGACAGGTGGCCCAGGGGAGATTTCCTGCCATCTACCATATCTTGCAGTGAATGCTGGTAGTTGTCTCTAGCAATGGCTTCTTGATCGTCGACCTGCCGTCGTGCCCGTGCCGCAAGCTAGGCATAGTGCTTGATGATGGCAGGGACGGCAGGGAGTGTCTTATCGCTGTATTTATTGGTCAACAGCTTCTCACATGGTGTGCTTGTCTTCACTGTGACGCGACTGGTCATTGTGCCACCTGACAGAGGCATGCGTCGCGTCTCCGTGTCTTGGGAAGGCGCGGGTCTTGAATGCCTTGATCGGACAGGGCATGGTGTGCCTTTACTCATGCTGCCTACCGAGCCGGGGTGGGCAGCACGGCACGTGGCGCCTTCGGAGCTCACCCCTGCGGAGGACGTGAGGTCCGGCACTGCTGGCCCGAGGCTCGCCTCTAAGGAGAGGGGAGGCCCGGCCCCGCTGGACAAATGGCGCCTTCGGAGCTCGCCCCTGCGAAGGTGACGAGGCCCGGCTCTGCTGGCCACGTGGCTGGCCCGGGGCTCGCCTCTGAGGAGAGGGGAGGCCCGGCCCCGCTGGACACGTGGCGTCTTCGGAGCTCGCCCCTGCGAAGGCGGCGAGGCCCGGTTCTGCTGGCCACGTGGCAGGCACGGGGCTCTCCTTTGAGGAGAGGGGAGGCTCGGCCCTGCTGGACACGCGGCGCCTTCGGAGCTCACCCCTGCGGAGGGGGTGAGGTCCTTAGGCGGTTTTTCTCCTGTGCGCGGGGGTACCCGGTACTGAGAGTATCGACAGTGGCCCCTGGGCCCACCTCGGGAGAGATAACGATCCCGCGGGTGGGGCCTTCTCCTTTTCTACCCCACGCACTTTCTTGGAAACTTCTTTAGGCCGTTGCAAGAGCAGCACGACCCAACCGCGCGGGCCCACGCATACTCCTGCACTGCTGGCCACATGGCAGGCCCGGGGCTCGCCTCTGAGGAGAGGGGATGATGTGTACAGGGGTCCCGATCTTTCGAAAGGTTCTGATAACTCTCGATTTGGTGGAGACTTGACACAAATCGATCTGGCTTCCGAACAACACGTTCTGAACCCTGCAATCGCAGCACCACGTCTCCTCAGGTTATCAACCGATATTGCGCGGTTGACCTCGCCAAGAAGGCTAATCCTTGCCTGCGAATCGAAGAACACAAGTAAGAACAAGAAAGAATACAACCAAATTGCTGAAAGATATGAAGCACTCAAGTTGGGTCTCACAAACTGATGAACGGTGAAACTGTTCTTGACAGAATAATTTAAGCAAAACCCAGCTGTTTGTGACGGCGACTAGGGGGTATAAAGAAGGTGGAGGACGACCAGGGGGTGTTGGGGTCGTGACCTAACCCTAACACACGTACATAATGGACTTGGACTCGATACAAGGCCCAATGGCCCAACTAGGTGATGCAACACCCTGACAGACTCTAAACTTTATATTCTTTCAAATTTTCCCGTCGACTCCAAGGGAATTTTGACGTGGGGCCAGTTCCATTGGAAAGTTTATCCTCTCAGCTTTTCGTGCATATGTGGAACGTCAAAACGGAGTCCGTATGCCTCCTGTGCATCCATTTTAAGGTGGACTGCTCCTGGGCCGAGTTGGACTCGAGTTTGAGTTGGGCTCGGTCTCTAACTTCTTGTTGGCGTATTTTCTGGTCCTCCACGCCTCCAAACCCCTCTCCATGTATCTCTGAAAGCGTCTAGGCCCCCGTGAGGTATGGTTTCGGTGATTAATGACAACCGTTCGTTATTTAATGAATTTGTGGATGCGAGATTTCACGTATATCATATCAAACGTTAATGAACTATTTATTCACACCATCTACTGCTCATTGGATACAAATGGAGACCCCTCAACGATCTATTCTAAGGGGTTATTCGATACTCATGAAAACTAAATAAAGAACTCATACAACGACTCTATCAAAATTGGCAACACAAGAAGCTTACACTTCATCATAATATCATTACAAACAAGTGTCAAAGAGGTCACTCAAGAAGATTCCAAAAGATCAACTCACAACAACTCGAAGCAAACAAGTTGCACTCACCGGATCATCCGATGTCTTGCAAAATGACTACATCGGTCAAGTTTGAGTTGGCAGAAGAAGAAGACCTCAGAGTCCAGTACACACCGGATCATCCGATGTGAAGGAAGTGGCACATCGGTTGATTTCACCCGAAGGATGATATCTGAGTTATTCTGAAGAAGTACACACCGGATCATCCGATGATGAAGAAAGTGCACATCGGTCAAATTCAACAGAGACAATATTTCTGAACCAATTCTGAAGATCAACTCACCGGATCATCCGATGATGAAGTTGAAGTAACATCGGTCGATTAAAAGATCCAACGGTTATATCCAACGGTCACATCTGACACATGACATCAGCTAATTTGGAATTCGACCGATGATCATATAAAGGGGTGCATCGGAGGATCCGATGTTCACTGAAAAAGTCTGCCTACTTTTCCAACGGCTATCTCGTGTGGGTTGGCTATAAATACCCCTCCAACCGGCCATTTCGACAAGTCTTGATCACCAGAGCCTCACTACACATTCTCAAGCATTCAAGACCAAGAGCTACCACTTCCACACTTAAAAACCTCTTGTACTCCAACTATTGGTTATATCTAGCTAGAGAGAAGCTTGTGTGCGTCCATTCTTGGTGATTGGAATCTCTAGGCTAGTGAGAGAGAGTGTCTTGGTGACTTCTCTCACCTTGTAAATGTTGGAGGAAGAAGAGATCGCTCCGGAGCTTACCAAGGCGTTTGTGGAAGCCCGGAGGATCACCATTGTACAAGGCTTGAGCTCCACCTTGCCGGAGAAGGCGAACGGAGAAAGATAGTGGATTCCCCTGTCTTGGTGACTTGGGAGTGGATGTACCCTTTGGTGGGTGCCACAACGTGGACGTAGGTAGATCTTTTTGATCTTACCGAACCACGGGAAAAATCGCCGTGTCTCCGAGTCTCCGCGGGAGTTTGCATTTCTCTCCTTAACCCCTTACTATTACGCATTTACTATTCCGCACTTAACACTCTTGCTTGCGTAGTTAGTTCGCATAGGAAATTGGGCTTTAGCCATCAAGTTTTAAATTGCTCTAAAATTTGAAAAAGCCCAATTCACCCCCCCCCCTCTTGGGCGTTTTGATCCTTACAATTGGTATCAGAGCAAGGTTGTTCATTGGATCATTCTAGCTTCACCGCTAGAGAGCGAAAATGGCCAAGAATGGGGGTTCGGTTCCTACCTTCGAGGGCAAGAATTTTGCTTATTGGAAAGCACGCATGCGCGCTTACCTTGAGGCAATTGCTCCCGAAGTGTGGGAAGCAACCCATGCGGGGTTTGGAAATCTTGACTATGTTGGTGACCAACTAAAATGGGATGCTAAGGCTAGAAATGCCATATATGAATGTATTAGTCAAGATGTCTTTGCTAGGATTGCTAGTAAGGAAAAAGCATGTGAAATTTGGGCATGTCTAATTGAAATACATGAGGGCTCATCTCGTGTTAAAGAACTCAAATATCACATGCTTAAATCAAAATATGATGAATTCAAGATGTTTCCTCATGAGAATGTTAACCCAATGTTTTCTCGTTTAAATGTGCTCATTGAGGAAATTAACGCACTTGACATTGCTTCTATTGGCAAGGGACTTATCAATCGCAAGATCCTCATGCTTCTACCCAAGCCCAAGTACAACATTATCAATTCAATGCTCCAAAAAGAGTCTCTTGACAACATTGAAGTTTCGGAGCTCATTGGAGAAATTCATGCTCATGAGATGAGCGTACTTGGAATGATGGAGGAGTCATCATCAAAAACCATTGCTCTCAAGGCTTCAACCAAGAAGACAACTCCCAAGAAGAAGAAAGTGGTTGAGCCTAGCTCAAGTGAAGAAGAGCAAGAAACAAGCGAAGATGATGATGATGAGCTTGCTTTGATGATGAGGAAATTCTCACGCCTCAACTCCAAGATTGCAAAGAAGGGATACTCTTATGATCCCAAGAAGAAAGCCTTCTTGCCAAGAAAAGATGAGAACAAGACGTGCTACAATTGTGGTGATCTAGGCCACATATCATATGATTGTCCAAGACCGGACAAAAGGAAGGACAATGGCAAGCATCACAAGCTAGAAGAAAGTGATGATGAAGAGGAGGTCAAGCCCAAGCGCTCTTTTGGAAAGAAGAAATTTGACAAAGGCAAGAAAACCAAGCTCTTTCCAAAGAAAAGAAGAGGGGCTCAAAAGGTCTTCATGTGTCAAGCCAATGAGTGGATCACGGATGAAGAGTCAAGCGAAGAAGATTGTGAAGATGAAGAAAACTTGGCGGGCCTCGCCGTCGTCAACAAGGATGACTCACCTCTTCGTCCACCTCCTATGTGCCTAATGGCGAAAGGTAACTCAAAGGTATGTGAAGATTCTAGCGATGATGATGATGAGCTTTCACCCGATGAATTAGCATCTATGATTAATGAATATCATGCCATTATAAAAAGGGAAAAGGCTAAGGTTAAGGCTCTTGAGCTAGCTCGTGCTAAGCTTGAAAGTGCTAACCTCGATTTGCATGACAAGTATGTAACCATACTTAAAGAGCATGACACGCTCAAATCAAATGTCAAGCAAATCAAGGAGGAGAATGCTCAAATCAAGCTTAAGTATCATGAGCTTGACTTAGCTAACTTAGCACTTTTGGCAAAGCACAATGAGTTGGTTCAAGAACATGAAGTGCTTAACCTTGCTTATGAAGCGATTGAACTTAAATTGAAAAACACAAAAAAAGAAACCCTTGATGGCAAAATATCATCTAATTCACATGCCACAAATATTTTGGATAAGTCTTTGCCTTTGAAAGCAAGCCCTAGGGAGAAGGAGCTAATGGACGAAATTGAAAGTCTTCGCACTAGTGTGGCAAGACTCTCTAAGGGGGAGGACAAGCACAAGGAAATCCTCTACCAACAAGCTAAAAGCTTCAACAAGAAGGGACTTGGATCCTTCCCGGTGCCCAACAAAGGAAAGGTGCCCTCACCGGAGCTTAGGACGAGCTTCATCAAGGGAGTTGGCTCCTATTGTCAACATTGTGAGGTCACCGGACATCACACGAGGGAGTGTCCTCTTCCCAACCGTCCTTCTCCCAAATTGCCTCCTAACTACAAATCTACTTTCAATGATTGTCACTATCTATTGAGCAAAGTAGGTGGAAAGGTGAAGGAAAGGTTCATCGGCAAAGACATCAAGGGCATGAAGGGGAAGCTCCCCAAGCAACTTTGGGTCCCAAAATCACTTGTATCACACATACAAGGACCTAAGTTGGCTTGGGTTCCTAAACTCAAAAACTAACTTCATGTGTGTAGGTGAACTATAAAGCCGGAGGAAAGCATTGGGTACTCGATAGTGGGTGCACTCAACATATGACCTGCAATGATGGTATGTTCACCTCCATAGAGAACCCCGGCAATCATGAACAAGTCACCTTTGGTGATAACTCAAAGGGGAAGGTAATTGGTTTGGGTAAAATCACTATTTCTCATGATTTGTCTATCTCTAATGTGCTTTACGTTAAGTCTCTTAGTTTCAATTTACTTTCTATTGCACAATTATGTGATCTTGGACTAACGTGCACATTTGACAAGAATGGTGTTGTGGTGACTAGTGAATCAAGCAAAGAACTAATATTCAAAGGTTTTCGGCATGGACATCTTTACTTGGTGGACTTCTCCAACAAGGATGCTAGCTTGACCACTTGTCTTTTCACCAAGACAAGTTTGGGATGGCTATGGCATCGGCGCATTGCTCACATTGGGATGAGCAAGCTCAAGAAGTCGTTCAAGCTTGGGATGGTGACCGGCGTGAAGGATGTCACATTTGAGAAGAATAAACTTTGTAGCGCATGTCAAGCCGGGAAGCAAGTTGCCTCACACCATCCGATGAAGACAATGGTGTCAACCTCCAAGCCACTTGAACTACTTCACATGGACCTCTTCGGACCGTCCACACACCAAAGCCTTGGCGGTAACCTCTATTGTCTTGTTATTGTTGATGACTACTCTCGCATTGTTTCTAGGTGACAAGGGTGAAACTCCGGAAATCTTCAAGACCTTCGCTAAACGAGCTCAAAGGGAATTTCAACTTCCCATCATCAAGGTCCGGAGTGACAACGGCACCGAGTTCAAGAACTACAACATTGGGGAGTGGTGTGATCGTGAAGGAGTGAAGCACGAATTTTCGGCCACATACACCCCTCAACAAAATGGTGTCGTTGAAAGGAAGAACAAGACTCTCATCACCCTTGCAAGAGCAATGCTTGATGACTATGGCACGTCAGAGAAGTTTTGGGCCGAAGCAATCAACACGGCGTGCCATGCCGCAAATAGGGTCTATCTTCATCGACTACTTCAAAAGACCCCATATGAGCTCCTCATTGGGAGAAAGCCCAACATCTCCTACTTCCGAGTCTTCGGCTGCAAGTGCTACATCTACCGCAAGAGAAGGCTCGGTAAGTTTGAAAGAAGGTGTGATGTTGGTATCTTTCTTGGTTATGCGTCAAACTCAAAAGCATATCGAGTATTCAACCAAACCTCCGGGTTAGTTGAAGAAAGTTGTGATGTTGAGTTTAATGAGACTAATGGCTCCCAAGAGGAGAGTTTTGGTCATGATGATATAGATGATGAGCCTCTACGAGAAGCTATGAAGAACATGACCATAGGAGACATCAAGCCCGAAGTTGAGGAGAGCCATGATCAAGGGGGAGCCTCAAGTTCCAACATCAACACCTCCATGGCGCCTCAAATTGATGAAGAAGAAGAGAAAGATGATCCATTGCCAATGGAAGATTCACATGCCACACAACACCAAGAAGAAGAAGAAGTCCAAGGTCAAGTCCAACCACAAGACGAGCAAGATGCCTCACCACCACCAAGTGTCTCACAACCTCTTATGAGGCATGGGCGCATCTCCAAGGCACATCCGATGGATCAAATCATCGGAAGTCCGTCACGGGGAGTAAGTACTCGTTCTCGCCATGTTACTTTATTTTGTGAGCACTACTCTTTTGTTTCGTGTGTAGAACCCACAAATATTGAGGAAGCACTCCAAGATCCCAATTGGGTGATGGCTATGCAAGAAGAACTCAATAACTTCACCCGCAATGAAGTTTGGGTATTGGAGGAGCGACCTAAGGACAAGAACGTCATCGGAACGAAGTGGGTGTACCGCAACAAGGCAAGGCTTATGGCCAAGGGTTTTTCACAAGTTGAAGGACTAGATTTTGGAGAGACATTTACCCCGGTCGCACGGTTAGAAGCTATTCGCATACTCCTTGCTTTTGCTTCGCATCACAATATTATGCTTTATCAAATGGATGTGAAAAGTGCCTTCCTCAATGGTTATATTAACGAACTTGTTTTCGTTGAGCAACCTCCCGGGTTTGAAGATCCGAGGAATCCTAACCATGTGTATAGGTTACACAAGGCGCTCTACGGGCTCAAGCAAGCACCTAGGGCATGGTATGAACGTCTAAGGGATTTCCTAGTCATGCAAGGATTCAAGATCGGGAGGGTGGATACCACACTTTTCACCAAGGACATCAACGGGGATTTATTTCTTTGTCAAATCTACATTGATGACATTATTTTTGGCTCAACTAACAAATCTCTTAGCCTTGAGTTTGGCACCATGATGTCTAGGGAGTTCGAGATGTCAATGATTGGAGAACTCAATTTCTTCCTAGGATTTCAAATCAAGCAACTTCAAGAGGGGACTTTCATCTACCAAGAGAAGTACACCAAGGACCTCTTGAAGAAGTTTGAAATGGAAGATTGTAGCACAAGAAGTACTCCAATGGCGATAAATTGTCATCTCGATGCGGACATGGACGGTAAACCTATTGATCAATCTCATTACCGTTCCATGATTGGTTCACTGTTATATCTTACCGCATCTAGGCCCGATATCATGTTTAGTGTGTGCTTGTGTGCTCGCTTTCAAGCAGCACCTAAAGAATCGCATCGTAAGGCGGTCTTTAGGATACTTAGATATCTCAAGCATACTCCAAGTGTAGGTTTGTGGTACCCCAAGAACGCTAGTTTCCATCTCTTGGGTTACTCGAATTCAGACTTTGCCGGATGCCGTGTGGATCGCAAGAGTACCTCCGGTGGGTGCCACTTAATTGGGCGTTCCCTAGTATCTTGGTCGAGCAAAAAGCAAAACTCCGTGGCTTTGTCCACCGCGGAGGCAGAGTATATAGCGGCCGGTGCATGTTGTGCCCAAATTCTATATATGAAGCAAACCCTTTAGGACTTTGGAATTAAATTGGATTGTGTGCCTCTCCTTTGTGATAATGAAAGTGCGGTTAAGATAGCTAGAAACCCCGTTCAACACTCCCGCACTAAGCACATAGATATTCGCCATCACTTCTTGCGGGACCATGAGGCTAAAGGAGACATCTCTTTGCAAGGTGTTAGGTCTGAAGAACAATTGGCGGATATCTTCACTAAACCACTTGATGAGAAAACTTTTTCTAGACTTAGAAGTGAATTAAATGTGCTAGATGCATCTAACGTCATGTAAGTTGCCATGTTCATGTAAGGTTGCATATCAAATAGGTCTTGTCTAACTCCCAAAGGATAGGGGCAAGCTAGAAATAGTTTTCCCTGAGGAAGCCTTTGGCAGGTTTAAACTTGGAAAGATAGATTTACATTACGCCTTGCATGATTCCTGCCACATAGACTTGCACTCATTTAATATCTTGCATTATTTTGTTTGGCATTGCATACGGTAGATTGTCACAAAGGGGAACCCACATCATGAGAAGGAGACTTGTTCAAAATGCAATATCTCAACTCATATGATGTGGATAGAGCAAAATTCTAAAGGTACATGCTTTAAAGAGATAGAAGTTTTCTATACTCTAGCTCACAAAGCATGGGCCTTACATTTTCATGGTTTCCCTCCTAACCTTGTGTGTTCTCTTTGCTTAAGGGCTTAGCCAATATGTGGCACTATATTTGAAGCCTTCCATTAGAGGTTAGGAGTTGCCCAAAAAGTCCTAGGACCCATCCTTATCTTTGTGTGTTTAAGTCCAAGGACACATATGGGCAGTCTTAGGTTTTCTGTAGTCATCGGATTATCCGATGCTAGGGCCAGCAGATCATCGGATCAATTGATGCTTCAGTTCAGTGCTCAGATCAAGTCAGATGTCACAAATCAACCGATGAGTTCATTTCAGAAGACATCGGAGCATCCGGTGTTTAGTTTTCTGGTGCCCTGCAGAAATAGACCGATGATCGCCACTTCAGCGTCGGTCCATCCGGTGTTCAAAGAGAGTTTTTGGAACAACTCTCTGTTGAACTCGACCGATGCATCCTCCGATGATCATCGGTCCATCCGGTGTTTTGTGCGCGGCTAGGGTTTGCCCGTACAGTTTAAAAAGCAGCTCGGCCGGATTTCGTTTTTTCTTTTCTCTTCTTCCCCGACCTTCGCCGCCGCCCGTCGCCCTCGCCGGCTCTCCCACGCGCGCCGCCTCCCAGCCGCCGCCGCCGCCCTTCGGCCGCCGCCGCCTCCCAGGCGCCGTCACCGCCGCCACCTCTCCCGCGCACGCCACCTCCAGGCGCCGCCGCCGTCGCCTCCAAGGCGCAGCCGCCGCCGCATCTCCCGCGCACGCCACCTCCAGTCGTCGCGCGCCGCCTCCCAGTCGCCG
The DNA here is from genome assembly GCA_030760725.1 of Neostapfia colusana. Taxonomy (NCBI): domain Eukaryota; kingdom Viridiplantae; phylum Streptophyta; class Magnoliopsida; order Poales; family Poaceae; genus Neostapfia; species Neostapfia colusana. Next base: position 74,468,725 of record JASWHV010000014.1, on the reverse strand, counting down.
CCACCACCTCACAGGCGCCGCCATCGCCACCTTTCGGCCGCCTAGGCGCCGCCCGTGCCCGCGCCGCGGCCTCTCCCGAGCGTGCCGCCGCCGTTCCACCGCGCCGCCGCAGTTCCCTCCTCCGCCGCGCCTCCCTCGCCATCTCACTTCCACCACCGTGCATCACCCTCTTCGCTAGGGTTTCGCCGTGGTTCGCCGTTCGTCGATAAGGTTTGCTCCGTGCCGCGCGACGCCCTTCGTTGTTTTCGTCATTCATCTTCACCATCGCTAACCCTAGCTCTCAATTGCATCAAGATGGGTCGCGATCGCAAAGGAAAGGGCAAGGCTATTGAGGAGCCCGCCGCGAAGAAGCGCAAGATGTCCAAGGACGCTCGTCGTGCGGAGTTGGCCGCTCGCGCCGCCGAGGAGCGTGAGCGCGGCCATCGCGGTTCCTTACGGATCCGCGAGTCCCGGCAGAGGCAGGAGCAGCCTCCGATCCAGCCGGTGCCTCCCGAGGGCTCCGACGAGGAGGAGACCGAGGTGCCGCCTCTCATCCGCCGGCGCACCCCGAGGACTCGTGGGGGTGGACAGACTCCTACGGCGAGTCGGCGTCCCTCTGCGGCTGACCGCGTCGAGGATAGAGAGGCCGAAAGGGCCATCCACCTGATGGACACAGCTGTCCGTGTTGCCGAGGATGTCAGACTCACCGACTACAGGAAGACAAAGGCTAGGCAACTGAAGAAGCTCAGATGGTCAGTGATCCTTGAGGAGTGGTTCCCGCGGCCTAGGGACTCTCGAGTTGACTCCCGTTTCTGGACCCTGACACAGGCGTCCCTGTACGAGACTTACAGGCGTCGGGGTCACAAGCTATTCCAGCATAACAGAATTGACTGGGATCAGCTTGCAGTGGCAGCAAGACACGGGATCAGGCCCCTCTTTGAGAGATACAGAGGACTTGTGGATTTGCTCTCACACCAGAGGAGTGTCTACGTCGAGGAGTGGGTCAGGGTGTTCTACGCGACACTCTACGTCTCTGAGGGCCGTCGCTCGATCCACTTCATGTTCATGGGGCGGATCCACGACGTGTCTCGAGACTTGTTGGGCAGACTGCTTGGTGTGGAGCTTTCTACTACGTGTCTGCACCAGATAGTCTACGGAGACGCAGACCCGCCGAGGAGGCCACTGACTGGAGGAGTGGCACCGCCCTTCGAGGAGATCAGAGGTCTGTTCACTCAGCCGTTCACTCCTGACCAGCCGAGGGTACCAGCACTTCTCACCCCAGCAGCTCGGACAGTTCACCACGTCCTCAGGCGTACTCTACTACCGAGGTCTGGCTACTTGGAGGGCTTCACGAGCCTTCAGAAGACCATCCTGTTCTATGTGATGAACGGGATGGAGTTCGACATCATAGATATTCTGATCTGCGAGATGGAGGACATGATCACCGACGGAGTTGGGATGCTTCGACAGTTGGTCTTCGGTGACTGGATCTGTCACCTTCTCCACCAGTTGGTTCCAGAGGACACTCGAGGAGTTTCTCAGCTGACGGAGATGCACGTGACCCGGTTCAGCTACTACCGAGTCCCCACTCCGGGAGACCGCCGCCTTGGCCGTCCCGTCGAGCGTGAGGTTCGAGCCAGACTGTCAGAGGAGGACTGGGCAGAGCTGACTCAGGAGGACGCAAAGCTGGCACAGACAGAGGCTCAGGGAGGAAACCTACAGCACATATGGTCGGACAGCGACACCAGCGACAGTGTCGAGGAGTACTTCCCTCCTGCTCCTCCTTCACCGAGGCAGCACGACGCAGAGGCAGGAGGCTCAGCAGCTCCACCACCTACACCTCCTCCAGTGTCAGAGGCTCAGGTGACTCAGCCGTCAGAGCTCACTGCCTTACTTCAGCGGATGGCTCAGCAGCAGGAGCAGCAGGCAGCTCGACAGTAGCAGCTTCAGAGGCAGCAGCAGGAGATGCAGTTGGAGATCGCCCGTCAGAGGCGAGAGGACACCGACAGGTTCACCAACCTTGTCGACCAGATGACGCGACGCACTCTGGACCAGCAGCAGCAGACTCAGCAGATGTTGTTGGGCATCCTGGGGTTGGTCACCAACCTCTACCAGCAGACGGGAGTCGCCCTTCCACCTCAGCACTCGGGACTGAGTCAGACTCCAGGTGCACCCCCACTGGCACCAGCTCCAGTACTGCCGCCGACGTCGTTCCAGTCCTCACCTCTTCCGGCAGTACCTTCTCCACCGGCGCCAGCAGTCTCTGCGGATCCCCCAGCAGCTCCAGCTCCAGCTCCCCCCGCTCCAGCTCCAGCACCAGCGACTTCCACCTCCAGCAGCTCCGGCGACAGCACCGTCGACGCCGACCGCTTCACCATCGCCAGGAGCGCGCCTGAGTCGTAGGCACTCGACTTCCCTTTTTGGTGTCTTGATGCCAAAGGGGGAGAAGAGTTAGAGTTAGGGGGAGTTCCTGGTAGGAGGTTAGCTCAGTTCTAGGGGGAGTTCTTGGTTTTAGGGGGAGTGTCTATCCTTTTGCTACTTTATTTGAGATTGTCTGTTATCTTATTATTTGCTATTATTGTACTCTGGGTACTACTTTGTGCTTTTACGCTTTATTGTTTATTATTTGAGCCTTCGAGCCACTTGTGTTGCAATTTGTACGTGTTATATTCCTTTTTGAGCATTGCGTTTTAATTCCATTAATTCCACGCTCTACTCGTTGTGTTGTCATCAATCACCAAAAAGGGGGAGATTGAAAGCATCTAGGCCCCCGTGAGGTATGGTTTCGGTGATTAATGACAACCGTTCGTTATTAATAATGAATTTGTGGATGTGAGGTTTCACGTATATCATATCAAACGTTAATGAACTATTTATTCACACCATCTACTGCTCATTGGATACAAATGGAGACCCCTCAACGATCTATTCTAAGGGGTTATTCGATACTCATGAAAACTAAATAAAGAACTTATACAACGACTCTATCAAAATTGGCAACACAAGAAGCTTACACTTCATCATAATATCATTACAAACAAGTGTCAAAGAGGTCACTCAAGAAGATTCCAAAAGATCAACTCACAACAACTCGAAGCAAACAAGTTGCACTCACCGGATCATCCGATGTCTTGCAAAATGACTACATCGGTCAAGTTTGAGTTGGCAGAAGAAGAAGACCTCAGAGTCCAGTACACACCGGATCATCCGATGTGAAGGAAGTGGCACATCGGTTGATTTCACCCGAAGGATGATATCTGAGTTATTCTGAAGAAGTACACACCGGATCATCCGATGATGAAGAAAGTGCACATCGGTCAAATTCAACAGAGACAATATTTCTGAACCAATTCTGAAGATCAACTCACCGGATCATCCGATGATGAAGTTGAAGTAACATCGGTCGATTAAAAGATCCAACGGTTATATCCAACGGTCACATCTGACACATGACATCAGCTAATTTGGAATTCGACCGATGATCATATAAAGGGGTGCATCGGAGGATCCGATGTTCACTGAAAAAGTCTGCCTACTTTTCCAACGGCTATCTCGTGTGGGCTGGCTATAAATACCTCTCCAACCGGCCATTTCGACAAGTCTTGATCACTAGAGCCTCACTACACATTCTCAAGCATTCAAGACCAAGAGCTACCACTTCCACACTTAAAAACCTCTTGTACTCCAACTATAGGTTATATCTAGCTAGAGAGAAGCTTGTGTGCGTCCATTCTTGGTGATTGGAATCTCTAGGCTAGTGAGAGAGAGTGTCTTGGTGACTTCTCTCACCTTGTAAACGTTGGAGGAAGAAGAGATCGCTCCGGAGCTTACCAAGGCGTTTGTGGAAGCCCGGAGGATCACCATTGTACAAGGCTTGAGCTCCACCTTGCCGGAGAAGGCGAACGGAGAAAGATAGTGGATTCCCCTGTCTTGGTGACTTGGGAGTGGTTGTACCCTTTGGTGGGTGCCACAACGTGGACGTAGGTAGATCTTTTTGATCTTACCGAACCACGGGAAAAATCGCCGTGTCTCCGAGTCTCCGCGGGAGTTTGCATTTCTCTCCTTAACCCCTTACTATTACGCATTTACTATTCCGCACTTAACACTCTTGCTTGCGTAGTTAATTCGCATAGGAAATTGGGCTTTAGCCATCAAGTTTTAAATTGCTCTAAAATTTGAAAAAGCCCAATTCACCCCCCCCCTCTTGGGCGTTTCGATCCTTACAATCTCCATGTCCTCTCCATGGTTCCTAATCATAATTAATCCATTAGGTAGCAACATACTCTCAAAATTCACATATAAAGAATTGTTCTGGAACGAGCTCACCTCGAAATTCAATTGTCGTGCTCGAGCTCTAGTAATTGGACCTTGCATGTCTACCATGTGAGTGTTGTGTATATCTGCAGGAGTGATGTCCACATCATCCTCCCCCTCTTGCATTGGAGTCGTCCTCGACTCAAGCTCATCTTCTTCTCCCAAATATGGCCTCAAATCTGAAATGTTAAAGATGGGACTAACCCCAAACTCGGGAGGCAACTCAAGTTTATATGCAATATCATTAATCTTCTCAAGTATTTTAAAAGGACCATCAGCTCTAGGCATCAATTTAGACTTTCTCAGTTCTGAAAATCTATCCTTTCTCAAGTGTAACCGAACTAAATCACCCGGTTCAAGTCTAGCTTTCTGCCTACCTTTACTACCAGCAATTCTATATTTTTCATTCATCTTTTCAATATTGTGTTTAGTGGTCTCATGAATTTTCAAAATAAAATCAGCACGTTCCTTTGTATCATTATGAGTTCTCTCACTAGTAGGTAAAGGCAAGATATCAATAGGAGCACGAGGATTGAATCCATACACTACCCGAAAAGGACTTACCTTGATGGTAGAATGTGTTGTCCGATTATATGCAAACTCCACATGTGGCAAACATTCTTCCCACATCTTTAATTTTTTTTTTTACAAAACAGCTCTCAACATGGTGCCCAAAGTGTGGTTCACTACTTCTGTTTGCCCATCAGTTTGTGGGTGACATGTTGTAGAGAACAATAGTTTTGTACCCAACTTGTTCCATAGGGTGCGCCAAAAGTGACTCAAAAATTTAGCATCACGATCTGAAACAATAGTAGAAGGCATACCATGCAAGCGAACAATCTCTTTGAAAAAAGGTCGGTAATATGTACAACATCATCACTTTTCTGACACGGTATAAAATGTGCCATCTTAGAAAAATGATCCACCACAACAAAAATGTTGTCCCTCCCCCTCTTAGTCCTAGGCAATCCCAAAACAAAGTCCATAGAGATATCCGACCAAAGAATGGAAGGAGTGGGAAGAGGCATGTATAAAGCATGTGGATTCAAACGGGACTTAGCTTTCTAACATGTGGTGCAGCGAGCCAAAAACCGCTCTACATCTCTCCTCATCTTTGGCCAAAAGAAATGTGTGGCCAGAACATCCTCCGTCTTCTTTGCGCCAAAATGGCCCATCAAACCTCCACCATGTGCCTCCTGTAATAACAAAAGACGAATGGAACCAACTGGAACATAGGCGGTTAGCTCTAAACAAGAATCCATCATCCAGTACAAATTTATTCCAAGTATGACCTTTTCTACAATGCAGCAACACATCTTTAAAATCAGCATCAAGAGCATATTGTTCTTTAATTGATTCAAGTCCAAAAATTCGACAATCAAGTTGGGATAACATATTATATCGTCTAGACAATGCATCAGCGATCAAATTATCCTTCCCTTTCTTATGTTTAATGACATAAGGAAAAGACTCAATAAATTCAATCCATTTTGCATGTCTACAATTTAGATTATTTTGAGAACGAATATGCTTTAGCGATTCATGATTAGAATGAATAACAAATTCTTTAGGCCATAAATAATGACGCCATGTCTCTAAGCATCGTACGAGAGCATAAAATTCTTTATCATATGTGGAGGAATTCAGGACAGGACCGTTAAGTTTTTTACTAAAGTATGCAACCGGTTTACCACCTTGCAGTAAGACACCACCAATGCCAACTCCACTAGCATCACATTCAAGTTCAAAAGTCTTACTAAAATCAGGAAGTTGCAACAATGGTGCGTGTGTAAGCTTGTCCTTCAAGGTGTCAAAGGACTCCTCTTGTGCTTTCCCCCAATGGAACACCACAACTTTCTTAGTCAACTCATGCAATGGGACGGCAATAGTGCTAAAATCCTTGATGGAACGTCGGTAGAAACCTGCAAGACCAAGAAAACTCCTTACCTGTGTGATGGCTTGAGGTATTGGCCAGCTCTTGATCGCTTGAATTTTCATCTCATCCACCTCAATTCCCTGTGGAGTCACAACATAGCCAAGAAAGGAAACTTGATTTGTACAAAAGATGCACTTTTCAAAGTTACCAAATAAACGTGCATCTCTCAAAGTATTAAAAACAGCACGTAAATGATCTACATGTTCATCCAATGACTTGCTATAAATCAAGATATCATCAAAGTAAACCACCACAAATTTTCCAATAAAAGCTCTCAAAACCTCATTCATCAAACGCGTGAATGTACTTGATGCATTAGTTAAACCAAAAATCATTACTAACCGCTCATACAACCCAAATTTGGTTTTGAAAGTTGTTTTCCATTCATCTCCCAATTTCATTCTTATTTGGTGGTAACCACTACGCAAGTCAATCTTAGTAAAAATTATAGAACCACACAACTTATCAAGCATGTCAATAGGAATAGGATGATACCTTATAGTAATATTGTTAATGGCTCTACAATCAACACATATACGCCAAGTACAATCTTTCTTAGGAACCAAAAGTACAGGAACAACACAAGGACTAAGGCTTTCACGTACATACCCACGGTCTAAAAGGTCTTGGACTTGCCGCTGAATTTCTTTAGTCTCCTCGGGGTTGGACCTATATGCAACACGGTTTGGCAAAATTGCACCTGGAATCAAATCAATTTGATGTTCAATCCCTCTCAAAGGTGGAAGTCCCGGGGGTATCTCAGCTGGAAAAATATCCTCATACTCTTGCAACAAGTTAGTAACTGTTGGAGGCAAATACCTAGCAATATCATCAATGGAGAACAAAACTTGTTTGCACACCAATGCACAACAAATATCATGATCAGAAATTTCAGCAAGGTCTGATTTTGTAGCAAGCATTACACGACCCTTCAATTTAATTCCCTCAGTCTTAGAACTAGGTGTAGATCTCTCATTATTTGGTGGTACACAGAATTAATGACTTGTCGATTTTCTTATTTAGAACTACTAGAAATTCCAGCTCTCTCCCTATCAGCTTGTACAATTTCAGCAGGAGTCAAAGGTATCAAAGTAATTTTCTTTCCTTTATGCATAAAAGTATATTTATTACTTCTACCATGGTGCAAAGCATCCTTATCATGTTCCCAAGGTCGACCCAATAAAAGTGAACACGCTTGCATGGGTACCACATCACAATCAACGGAATCAAAATATGTACCAATCAAAAACGGAATTCTGCAAGTTTGTGTTACCTTAGCTCTTCAGAATCATTCAACCATTGAATATAGTACGGATGTGGGTGTGGTCGTGTATTCAAGCTAAGCTTCTTGACCAATTCAGAACTCACCAAGTTGTTGCAGCTTCCTCCATCAATGATGACACGTGCTCGCCGGTTCTTGATGACAAAGAAAATCTAAAACAAATTATGGCGTTGTAATCTATCAAGTTGTTGTACCTGTGTGTTCAGCATCCGCTGCAAAATGATGCTCATGTAGGCTGATGTGTCTTCACTCCCAAAAACATGTCCCTCATCATTGTCCGTGGCAGCTTCATCATCATTGTTGTCTTCAACATCGGAGGTGCTGATGTATCCTCCCTCTTCTGTATCCACGTATGTCCGCTGACTAGGACAATCTTTTTGCACATGACCAAGACCATGGCAGCGGTGGCACTGAATGCCCGAAGTGCGTCCTGTTCAATCAACGGATGAAGCACTTTTGGCGGGTACCTGCATGGAATTTTTTACCGAATGCGCAGGTCGTGCAGGTGGTGGTTTCGGTGCCGCTGAAACGTTGTTGCTGCCAGAAGAAAGCTTGGCTGCTGGTTTTGGTGAAAGGGCATCAAAACGGAATGACTTGGACGCCCCCGAAGATGTTGTCGTGCGTGGAGTGTAGGAGGTACCGCTGCTGCTCTTGTTATTTTGTTGACGACCCTGTAACTCCTTTTCTGCAAGCATAGCAAGCTGGAACAACTGGTTGACAGTATTAAATTCCTTATAATCAACAATATCCTATATCTCACGTCTCAACCCCCCATAGAAACGACAAATTTTATCTTCAGTGTCCTCTACTACCCCACATCGTATCATACCCTTTTGAACCCCCGCATAATAATCTTGGATAGTATTATTTCCCTGCTCTAAGCGCTGTAATTTCTTTCGTAAATCACGTTGGTAGGATGGAGGAACAAAACGATTACGCATAGCTTCTTTTAAACGTTCCCATGTATCGGGTTGTAAGCGTGCAGTACCTAGTTCATTCCACCATATTATAGCAAAATCCTTAAACTCACTAGTGGCTTGTCGAATTCTATGTTGTTCAGGAACAAGGTGGGAATTAAATTTCTGCTCAACCGTCATTTCTCAATCAAGATATGCCTCAGAAACATAAGCACCAGAAAATGAAGGTATGGAAAATTTAACTTTAGCAAAAGGGTCATCAAGAGGGCGGTTATTGTTACCACGCATGTTGTTTCCTACCATACCATGAGTGTTTTGTCGAAGGCGTTGACGTAGATGTACATTCTGCGCAGCACGTGTATCCACCTCTCCATTGACATCACACAACATGTCTTCTTCTTCTTCAAAGTTGTTGTGGTGGGTAGCATCATGGCTGAATGGTAGGTGGGTATCCATATCATTAATCCTTCCAACTAGCGAGCTTAAGCGTTTGTCCAACCTCTCAAGGGTGTGGGGTATTCTCTGTTCAGCAAGATAATCTTTTACCCCTTGTGCGATTGCTTTCTTGACGGACTTCATCATTTGTTCTATGTAACCCTTCATCTCACTTTTCAAAACACACTCCGTAGGATCAACATGATCTCACATTGTTAGCAAGAATAATATGGATAACAACAAGATTATCCCTATTAACTACGCAACAATGATGGTGGAACTTACAAAGCAATGGGTCGAGTCTTACCAAGCTCTTACAAGTTTGTTACCACAACAAGGCAAAGGATACCTGGACGACGTGATTCAGCGATTGCAAGGGTCAAAAACTTGTGCTCTTCGAAAGGATGAATGTGGAGTTTGGATGGCCAAATATATGTGAGTAGTACACAATTCAATAACAGATAGTAATGCTGAATAGATGTCCAAACACTTGTCCTAGTTGCTAGCCTACTCGTGTCTTATCCCGGATGTTATGAACAAGACAACAAGAAGTATGAATGATAAGGACAATAATTAAGCAGGAACAATTGCACCACAAGGCAAAATAACACACCCAAGTTTTGATATTTGTGCTCCTCTTCACAAATTTTTTTTCTATTTTTTTCTTTGATTTTTTATATCTGTCGTGAAATCAGGAGCACTAATATACACGTCGCACAAATTTTCAGCTCACTTGAAAAAAGAAGATGTGGACAACAGAAATTTAATATGTTTCTTTATGATTATTGTTGAACCTTTAGATGCCAAATAATCAATCTTCCAAAGTGAATCTGGGCAATGTAATTTAACCCAATGCCAAGGTTATGGCTGTTTTAAGACAGCACCACAAGATTATATTTTTGGTGGAGCTGAATTGGAAACGGTGGTGAGAAAAAAATTGGATATGGTGGTGGCAATGTGTGGGATGGTGTGCGTATATCAAGGAGGATAAACTCACGTAATATGTCATGAAAACTGAAGAACAAGGATAACCCTAGCACAATGAATAGTTATGGTGATCGATTTGATAACGATTGTGGCAGCTAGGGTTTCGATAGAATGCAGCGGATGGAATAACAAAGTAGGAACAAACCACGATTAAACCAGCAACAAAACACGAACTAGGACACAAATTCAACACTACCGACTCCAAAACAGAATTGTGCAAAAGGCTAAACAGAATTGTGCAAAAGACTATAATTTTTTTCGCTTTTTCATGGACGATAGGACGAGTTCAAGATAAACAAAACTAGAGGAAGGCGAACCTGATGGTGCACCTAAAACTCTTATTACCACTTGATGTGTATAGGGGTCTCAATCTTTCGAAAGGTTCTGATAACTCTCGATTTGGTGGAGACTTGACACAAATCGATCCGGCTTCCGAACAACACGTTCTGAACCCTGCAATCGCAGCACCACGTCTCCTCAGGTTATCAACCAATATTGCGCGGTTGACCTCGCCAAGAAGGCTAATCCTTGCCTGCGAATCGAAGAACACAAGCAAGAACAAGAAAAAATGCAACCAAATTGCTGAAAGATATGAAGCACTCAAGTTGGGGTCTCACAAACCGATGAAGGACGAAACTGTTCTTGACAGAATAATCTAAGCAAAACCCAGCTGTTTGTGACGGCGGCTAGGGGGTATAAAGGAGGTGGAGGATGACCAGAGGGGTTCTGGGGTCGTGACCTAACCCTAAGACACGTACATAATGGACTTGGACTCGATACAAGGCCCAATGGCCCAACTAGGTGATGCAACACCCTGACAGACTCTAAACTTTATATTGTTTCAAAGTTTTCCGTCGACTCGAGAGAATTTTGACGTGGGGTCAGTTTCATTGGAAAGTTTATCCTCTCAGCTTTCTGTGCATATGTAGAACGTCAAAAACAGAGTCCGTATGCCTCCTGTGCATCCATTTTAAGGTGGACTGCTCCTGGGCCGAGTTGGACTCGAGTTTGAGTTGGGCTCGGTCTCTAACTTATTGTTGGCGTATTTTCTGGTCCTCCACGCCTCCAAACCCCTCTCCATGTATCTCCATGTCCTATCCATGGTTCCTAATCATAATTAATCCATTAGGTAGCAACATACTCTCAAAATTCACATATAAAGAATTGTTCAGGAACGAGCTCACCTCTAAATTCAATTGTCGTGCTCGAGCTCTAGTAATTGGACCTTGCATGTCTACCATTTGAGTGTTGTGTATATCTGCAGGGGTGATGTCCACATCAAGGGAGGCCCGGCCCCGCTGGACATGTGGCACCTTCGGAGCTCGCCTCTCGGAGGGGGCGAGGTCCGGCACTGCTGGCCGCGTGGTAGGCCCGCGGCTCGCCTCTAAGGAGAGGGGAGGCCCGACCATGTTGGACGCGTGCCACCTTCGGAGCTCACTCCTGCGGAGGTGGGAGGTCCGGCACTGCTAGCCACGTGGCAGGCCCCGGGCTCGCCTCTGAGGAGAGGGGAAGCACGGCCCCGCTAGGCAAGTGGCGCCTTCGGAGCTCACCCCTGCGAAGGCGGTGAGGCTCGACTCTGCTGGCCTCGTGGCAGGCCCAGGGCTCGCCTCTGCGGAGAGGGGAGGCCCGGCCCTGCTGGACACGTGGCACCTTCGGAGGTCACCCCTGTGGAAGGGGTGAGGTCCGACACTGCTGGCCACGTGGTAGGCCCAGGGCTCACCTCTGGGAAGAGGGGAGGCCCGGCCCTGCTGGACACGTGGCGCATTCGGAGCTCACCCCTGCGAAGGGGGCGAGGTCCGGCTCTACGCCTTTGGAGCTCACCCCTCCGGAGGGGGTGAGGTCCGGCTCTGCGCCTTCGGAGCTCACCCCTTGGAGGGGGTGAGGTCCAGCTCTGCGCCTTCAGAGCTCACCCCTGTGGACGGGGTGAGGTCCGGCTGTGCGCCTTCAGAGCTCACCCCTGCGGAGGGGGTGAGGTCCGGCTCTGCGCCTTCAGAGCTCAACCCTGCGGAGGGGGTGAGGTCCGACACTGCGCCTTCGGATCTCACCCCTGCGGAGGGGGCGAGTTCGGCCTCTACGCCTTCGGAGCTCACCCCTGCGGAGGGGTGAGGTTCGGCACTGCGTCTTCGGAGCTCACCCCTGCGGAGGGGGTAAGGTCCGGCTCTGCGCCTTCGGAGCTCACCCCTGCGAAGGGGGTGAGGTCCGACTCTGCGCCTTCGGAGCTCACCCCTACGGAGGGGGTGAGGTCCGGCTCTGCGCCTTCGAAGCTCACCCCTCCGGAGGGGGCGAGGTCCGGCTCTGCACCTTCGGAGCTCACCCATACGGAGGGGGCGAGGTCCGGCTCTGCGCCTTCGGAGCTCACCCCTGCGTAGGGCTTGAGGTCCAGCACTGCGCCTTCGGAACTCACCCCTGCGGAGGGGGCCAGGTCCGGCTCTGCGCCTTCGGAGCTCACCCCTGCGGAGGGGGAGAGGACCGGCACTGCGCCTTTGGAGCTTACCCCTGCGGAGGGGGTGAGGTACGGCTCTGCGCCTTCGGAGCTCACCTTTGTGGAGTGGGTGAGGTCCGACTCTGCGCCTCCGGAGCTCACCCCTGCGGAGGGGGTGAGATCCGGCTCTGCCCCTTCGCAGCTCACCCATGCGGGGGGGGGGGGGGGGTTAGGTCCGGCTCTACACCTTCGGAGCTCACCCGTGCGGAGGGGGCAAGGTCCGGCTCAGCGCCTTCGGAGCTCACCCCTGCGGAGGGGGTGAAGTCCGACACTGCGCCTTCGGAGCTCACCCATGCGGAGGGGGTGAGGTCCGGCTCTACACCTTCGGAGCTCACCTGTGCGGAGGGGGTGAGGTCCGACACTGCGCCTTCGAAGCTCACCCATGCGGAGGGGGTGAGTTTCAACACTATGCCTTCGGAGCTCACCCCTGCCGAGGGGGTGAGGTCCAGCTCTGCGCCTTCGGAGCTCACCCCTGCGGAGGGGGTGAGGTCCGGGAGGCCTCTCAAGAGGTCCTGCACACGAGTAGGAAAACGGTAATTCTGCTAAGAGGTTCTCCCTTCCTTGTCTCTTAGTCTTATTTGGCTTACAGTCATGGGCCTGTATACGTGGATTGGGTAATTCAGTGCACTCGGTACCAGAGGTCTGGCTCCCTCCTTGGTTAGGGTGTAACCGTCCGGCCCCTAATACTAGACCGTAGCGCTGGGGAGGCAGAGTGCGCACGCTTTGGGTGCAGGACTAGCCAAAGAAGGCTGCACACCCTTGAGCTCCCGCTCTGGCGTAGGTTTTTCCTAGAGGAGACCAACTGGCGTCACAGTACCCTAACAGGGGGAGGTCCGAGAGGCCCCCGGGTCTTTGGCAGGTACCTGAAGCACAACCGTCTTCGGTAGGATGGCAAATGCCGACTAGGCATGAGAGTGGGAAAGGAGAGCCGAGTATACGATGAACGCACACTATCTTGAGCATGGGAAGGTGATCATAAAAATTAATGCATAATTTAAATGAACATATAAGTAAGCGTGGTAGGACAGGGTTCTTTTCATTCATGTAAGTCCATAGGAGGAAAACAGGCCGTACATGGAGGCAACGACCCGCCCCATTGTGAAGGGGGGCAGGGCCTACGCGCTTAGGGTACAGGACCAAGCTAAGTCGGATGTAGTACTGGACCACCCCCTGGGGCTTAGTTGCTACGAGCGTTGCTCCTGGGCTCTATGGATCTGTTATAGAAAGAATAAACCTGTCCTACCAATACTCTAAGGCTAGAACTTACGGAAGCATGGCGCACGCACCCGGGGCGGCAAACTTTCATGACTCGGAAGGGACCTTCGCAGCTAGGGGAGAGTTTGTTGGCCCCTTCTCGAGAAAGTATACGCTGCAGCACCAGATCGCCTTCCTTGAGCTCCCATGCACGAACCTCTGGTGGTAGCACTGGAGCGCCTGCCGGTACCGTGCGTTTAGGAGCGTTGCTTGCCATCTTGCCTCACTGACGAGGTCGGACATGGGGGAACCCCATGGTGATCTTCGGGGGAAGCACGGCTTCGGCCCCGCATACCATGAATAAGGGTGTTTCCCGTGGCCCGGCTCTAGGATGTCCGGCTGGCCCCAGACGTAGAGGAACTGGTATCCCTCGACGTCTGTGGGGAAGGCCCCTAGGATTTCCAACCCCCATACCACGAACGGCCACGAGGGTGGGATCATCTGCAGCGTCTGCGCCGGTGTGTGGATCTGCTTGGCATGGAACTGGCATGTCTTGCATCTGTTAACCAGCTTGACGGCGTCCAGGAGGCTGTCGGCCAGTAGAAGCCATGCCGGAAGGCTTTACCGACCAGCGTGCGGGAAGATGCGCGTTTCCCGCACTCGCCTCCGAGGATTACTGCGAGCAGGCCGTTGCCTTCCTCATGGGTTATGCACCGCAATAGGATTCTGTTGGCGCCACGCCCGTAGAGACCCCCTTCTACCAGTGTGTATCTCTTAGCCATTCGCACAATCCGTTCAGCAGATGCATGTTCATTAGGAAGGATGTTGTCTTTCAAGTAGTCCCGGACCTCCGTGGTCCATGCATCGGGGCTTACTTAAGCTTCTGGATCTTGGGCGCTGGATAGCATGGAGTCCCCAGTTGCGCATACGATCCTTGGCGGGCACCATGGCTGCAGGGCCGTCGGGACCGCCAGCTTCGAGGTGCTGGTCTCGCCCCCTTCGCCCGGTTCGGCAGGCCGGGTTGTGAGTCGCGGCAACGTCCTTTCGAAGATTCCTTCGGGCACCGGGGCTCCGGTAGAGGCCTTCATTGACAGGTCGTCGACGACGGTGTTGTCGGCGCGTGGTACATGGCACAAATCCAAGGCCATGTTGTTGGTTGCCTTGAAGTTGAGGCGCACCATGTACTTGAACTGCTCCCCCGTCGGTGTGAGGAGCAGTACGCCGGCTCAGGTCCCCTGCTTCCTCGAGGACCCGTCGAAGTAGAGCGTCTAGTGAGGCTCGGTGAAGACCGATGCCCGGGGCTCCGGTTCTCCACCTTTAGGGCCCCCTGGGTTGCTTGGTGATGGTGTCCACTCGGCCACGAAGTCAGTCAGTGCTTGGCTCTTGACTGCATGACGTGGTAGGAAGTCCAGCTTGAACTCCGCCAGCTCCGGGCTGGCCTCCTGCTTCGGAGGCTCGCTGTGAGTGCCAGTTACGCCCTTCTGCTGCTCTGGCGCACTTGTCCGCCAGACTGAAGAGCTCCGATACGTCTCGCACCTCCCTGGTGGCCAAGTTCTCGAGCATCTTTTTGTCCCTAACACCCTGTCGAAATGCAACCACAACTGATGCATTCTGGATGTGGGGGATGGTGTTCCGTACGTGGGAGAATTGCTGGATGAAGGAGTGCAGTGATTCCCCCGGTTGCTGTCGCACGACGTGAAGGTCCAGCTTCGTGCCGGGACGCGTGTAGGAGCTGCTGAAGTTCGCCATGAACTGTCGGCATAGCTCCCCCCAGGAAGTTATGGAACCCTAGGGCAGGTTCATCAGCCATGACCGTGCCGGGCCGGTCAAGGCGACGGGGAAGTAGTTAGCCATGATGGCCTCATCCCCTCCTGTTGCGACCATGCAGTGGGAGGCGACGGTGGATGTGAGCGACGCGCCACCACCAGCGGTTGAGGGTGCAAGATGGCGGTGGTTGAGGTGGTGTGACAGAAGGCGATGTTGTTCCAATGTAGTAGTTGTGGAGGAAGGGCATGAGGAGGAGGAGGAGGAGGAGGAGGAGGAGGAGGAGGAGGATGTGTGCTAAGAAGTTCTACATGTGTGAAAAAATTAAGATAATTAGTTTGACACATGACGAGCGTTAGAGGAGGTCGCACGATAACCCCCCGTTATTAAAAAATTGGTAAACACATACTCATAAGAGTTAAGAGAGTAGAACCATAATCAACATAGATACAATGGTGTATAATTTGTGTTTATAAGAACTTTTAATTTGCTACGACTATCGTGTATCCTATTTGATCAATCAAATGGAACTATTTTCAATGTAAGGTACAATAATGCTAATAATTATTTTGAATGCTAAACATGGATTACTGTCAAGTTTGTACACAAGAGTCGGTTAATCTATAGATGTCAATACCATATTGTTTTAGGCGGATATTGATATACTCCCATTATTTAATAATAATTGGTTTTTTATGATTACTTTTTTCAAAACAAACCAAAGCAATTTTCAACCACATAATTTTCATGTGCAACCCTAATTAATACAACCTCCCATATCAGTCTTTCCACCACAAAATCACCATCGCCTTTTGCCATTCCCCGTTCCCCTCCCGCATCTGCTCCCTATCCTGCCCACGGTTCATCAGCGCCGCCACTGCTCCCCCCGTCCCCATCTCCTTCCCTCCTCATCTCGATGTGGATGGTCTTCCCCTACTTGGTGTCTTTGTTCGTCCCCATCCCATGTGATGTGATTGTGGGATAAGGAAACTCCTGGATTCTCCTTCCCATCAGCATCACGAATTGATGTCATAGATCTATGGATCTAATCCGACCACGCGACATTCCTTCATGACGGTGAGTGGGTGCCATCGCTTCACTCGTGGGATCTCGTCCACATCCACATCGTCCAGGTCAAATAGAAGGCTTCCTCTAGCGAGCCACTTTTTTTCCTATCCTAGATCTTTGTTGCTCATCTTCTCCCTTGTTGGTTCTTGTTTGACGGTGAGGACTTCTTCCTTTTTTATGGCAGTTTTGATGATGGGTGGACCTTCATACTCGACATCTCATCAATCATGGTATAAGGAAACACCTGGAGCCTTGTTTCCATCAACATCATCAACGTTGATGTAGTATATCTATAGATCTAATCCGACTACACGACATTCCTCCATGATGGTGAGTAGGTGCCACCGATTCACACGTGGGACCTCGTCCACATCGACATCATCCATGTCAAGTACAAGGCTTCCTCTAATGACCCACTTTTCTTCCTATCCTAGATCTTCGATACCCATCTTCCCACTTGTTGCTTCTTGTTTGATGGTAAAACTTCTTCTTTTTGTGACATTTTTGATTATGTGTGGACCTTCATATTCAGACACATCTGGTTGAGGCGAGGTGAAGGTATCCGACATGGATCTGTTGAGCGACTATAAGGTTCTCGACATAAAAGCTAAAAAGTAGTGGTCGTGGCTGGCGAGTCAATGTACAAGAGTCTAGGTGACGACACCAACCTTAAAGACAAGGACATGACATTTGGTCTAGATACAAAGGAGAGGTGCAAAGAGTGATACCAACCATGTAGATGAGGGCGAGGACATCACCCCAATATGGGGCCATCTTGTGTTCCCAGGTTTGATGAGGTTCCAATATTACTTTTGTTAGAGTACTTGGAAATCATAGCATTTATTACAAAAGATTTATCCTAAATGGTGGTTGCTACATATAGAAGTAATAAAGGAAGTAGTGGAATTGCAACTATCTATATTTTGAAACAGGGTATAGAGTTTGGATATAAAACATATTAGTTGGTTCACGTAGTGATACTAGTCTTTGCATATAATTACATATGATTTTTATTGGGTACATTTTTTAGCCTATTTCATATATATCACTTAAGTTTACTTGTTCTTTTGAAGGCAACAACATAAAACTATAACAGAAGATATTGCATTGAAGATTAAAATGAGACTAAGACTTCTTATTTGGAAGGTTTCATATCGACGAATTGCAAGATGTAAAGCAGAGTAAAACCATGATTCAAATAACTTATAAAGATCTTTTAACCTAATGGTTTGTTTGGATGTCCAAATATTGGTTACTATCTTTGTGAACCCTTGCATAGATTGTTCACCTCTTAACTTCTTTTCTCTTTCCAAAAGAATCTACATTGTTTATCGATCTTGGATTCAGCACATCCTCTTAATCATGTTGGATAAGTGAAAAACTCTCACACTAGCCTTATGCACCACACAGAAATAGTAGACCTTATTCCTTCCGGTTCTTGGTGCCGCGTACCATTTTCGAAGTCTACAAATACGCAGGGGGCACGAGCCTCCAAGAGAGCCCCGAAAATTCCAACGAGAACCCGGAAACCGAGAACTCCAATTTCCCAAACCCGACGCGAGCAGGCAGACCAGGATAGTGCGCGAAGGCGAAAGAGGAGAGGGAGGGAGGAAGCGCAAAACCCAAACCCTAACAATCATTTGCAGCCGCCGCACCGCGTCTTCGGAACATTCCAGAACCTTCGGGCGACCCGGCGGAATCTTCCACAGGTAAGCCTGCGCGCCCCGCCCAGATCCCCCCCCCCCCCCATTTCCTCCGGTGTGAGCAGGATCCTGACGAGGTTTCGTGATGCAGGAGCAGGCGTGAGCGCGGGCGTTTGGATCGGAGGACGCAACGCTGGCGGCGCGCGGCGGGGGCAGGTGATGGCGGATCCGCCTGGCGGTGGGGGATCTAGGGCTTGCGTCGAGGTTGAGGCCGCGGGGCTAGGGCTTGCGAGACGAGAACAGGGGAGTCGGAGGAGGGAGGGAGGATGCTGAGCGTTGTCCGTGTGCACCTGCCGTCGGAGATCCCGATCGTGGGCTGCGAGATCACGCCCTACGTGCTGTTGCGGCGGCCTGACGGCTCCATCTCCAACGATGATGTGCCTGAGACCGCCCCTGCTGATGGACAGTTCATGCGATACAGATGGTGAGCAGCTTCTGACTTCGATTAGCAGTTTTTTGTTGGTTACGCCACTGCATAGTGCTAGGTCCTTTTTTATGTGCCTGTCGTAGCGAATTTTATTGTTGGGCTTTCTGGCAAAAATCTAGATTTTGTGAAGGACAGGCCTAGTGCAGTGGTTAAGTCGCCCCATTAGACATGTTTTGTGTGACAGCATCATCACCCATAAAGTTACTCAGATATTGAAGGGGATGGAGATAGATAAGCAGTTGATAATTCAATGAATAATTCAACAAGCCCTCTGATATCCAACCTATTTGCATTTCAGAAGTTCATGGCTGTAACTGTTTAGAATTACTTAGAGTCATTTATGGGAGTTCTATGCTTGGCTATTTTCCCTTTTAACAGATTTATATAGTACATTGAGGCAGCCACTAAATATTGTGGAACTGAATTTAGGTTATCCAACTGACAACTGCGAGTTTATGGGTCACATGGCCTAGGGTTGGTATATTTATTGAACTAGAAAGCAACTTTAACTTGACTAGGTGATTTGTAGGGAACAATGCTGAAATCTATTATTTCTTTCTCTGAATTCTGAAACTCCAAAAAGAGTATTTCTTTCAACAGCAACAACAACAAAGCCTTTGTCCAAGCACGTTGGGGTCAGCTAGACATGAAACCCAACAATTTTTATTTTATTTTTAAATGAAGTAAAAAAGAGGAAGAGATATAAGAGTAACAAAAAAACTAAGATTATGGCACATGAATTGCTACGTTCCATACAATCCTATCATGAGCTAAGTCTCTAGATATATTCCAATCTCTCAAGTCTCGTTTTACCGCCTTCTCCTAAGTCAACGTTGATCGTCCTCTACCCCTCCTAAAATTTTCTCTACCTCTTAAAATCTCACTATTAACCGGTGCTTCTGGAGGTCTCCGCTGGATATGTCCAAACCACCTTAGTCTCTAGATACATCATGA
This sequence comes from Neostapfia colusana, assembly GCA_030760725.1. Taxonomy (NCBI): domain Eukaryota; kingdom Viridiplantae; phylum Streptophyta; class Magnoliopsida; order Poales; family Poaceae; genus Neostapfia; species Neostapfia colusana. Next base: position 74,449,283 of record JASWHV010000014.1, on the reverse strand, counting down.
GCTAAGTCTCTAGATATATTCCAATCTTTGAAGCCTCGTTTTACCGCCTCCTCCCAAGTCAATCTTGGTCGTCCTCTACCCCTCCTAATATTTTCTCTACCCCTTAAAATCCTACTGTTAATTGGTGCTTCTGAAGGTCTCCGCTGGATATGACCAAAACACCTTAGTCGATGTTGGACTAACTTCTCTTCAATCGGTGCCACCCCTACCCTGTCGCGAATCACCTCATTCCTAATTCGGTCTCTTCTTGTGTGCCCGCACATCCACCACAGCATGTGCATCTTCGCGACACTCATTTGTTGGACATGTTGCCTTTTAGTTGGCCAACATTCTGCCCCATCTAGCATCGCGGATCTGATCATTTCCTTTTAGCTTTTGTGGGACCTTCCTATCATGTAGGATTCCAGAGGCTTGTCTCCATTTCATCCACCCTACCTTGATCCTGTGGCAAACATCCTTGTCGATATCGCCATTGCTTTGTAACATTGATCCTAAGTATCTAAAAGACTCCCTCCTAGTTACTATTTGTCCTTGTAGATTAACATTTCCCTCTTCACAACCAACACCACTAAAGTCACACCTCATATACTCGGTCTTTGTCCTACTAACACTAAACTCCTTGGACTCTAAGGTTTGTCTCCATAGCTATAATTTCTTATCAACACCATCCCTAGCTTCATCTACCGGCACTACATCATCGGCAAAGAGCATGCACCAAGGGATATCCCCTTGTATGTCCTTCGACACCTCATCCATCAAAAGAGTATTTATTTGTTATTATAAAATCAAGTAGGCACCATATTAAGTTTAATTTGAGGTTCAGTTATCTTATTTTACTTATTTGAAGGTAAAAAGTATAAAACAAATCTTCTATAGTTTTTGTTTTATTGACCACCTGTGTCTTGCTGCCTTTTACCAGTTGCCCCATTTGCCAACTCCACAAAAGCTCAAAATTCCGTGAGCTGCCTTGCTGTACCCATTATTTTTTTAATGCAAAACTGTTCCATCATATGCTGTAGTATTCTGAACGGCAATGCTCTGTAGATAACTTTTAATAGTCCGTCCACTATTTCAGGATCAGTATTGTCTGTGCATGAATGTTTTGTACTTTTGTTCACTTCATTACTTTGAATTTGCACAAGTTAAACACATATCTTTAGACTTTAGGACCTGGGCCTGTAAGCATGGACCCAGATCACAGCAGACGTATAGTTTCATTGATCTTGTTCTTGTAACTCTTCGTTTTCTTATGATCATCCTGGGGCCTTTTATCCAACTGCTTAGTAAAATCTCATTCATGATTATTGTCTTGTTCTTACAAACTGATAATTGAACCGGAGCATGTTTCAATGAGCTGATACATTACAAAACACCAGCTCTTCAGATGCCGTTCTTGATTTCACTGGTTTCAAGCATATTTTCCCAGCTTTCTTTGTGTCCAATAGGTTTTGATTATTTTGATGTGATTCCTACTTGAAGGTATCGCATACAAAGCGATCGGAAAATCCCTATCTGCAGTGTACATCCAATGGAACAAGCTACAATTCAGTGCCTAGGGTGTCTCAAGTCAAAAATACCTGTTGTTAAGAGCTATCACTGTTCAGCTAAATGCTTCTCTGATGCATGGCAGCACCACAAGGTTTTACATGAGCGAGCTAGTAGTGCTCTGAATGAAAATGGTGCTGAAGAAGAGGAGTTGTTTGGCAGATTTAGTAGTGGTGGTTCTGGGGTTTTAAGTACTACTGGGTCTGGTTCATTGTCAAATTTTGGACAGAGCCCTGGAGTTAGTAATGGACCCGTGCCTTTGTATCCCTCAGGCACTGATAAGAACTCTGGTGAAACTTGGTTTGAAGTGGGACACTCACGAACATATACACCAACTACTGATGATATTGGCCATGCATTAAAGTTTGAGTGTGTAGCTGCGGACGCAGAAAAAAAGGCTCCAGTGGGGCCTCCATCTTCAATTATGACATCACGTGTAATCCCAGCACCAACTCCTACTCCACGTCGCCTAATTCAAGTGAATGGAGATGTTTTGGGCCACCTGGATTTGGACAGCCAGGTTTCGTCCTTGGGAACATTCACTGTGCTTTCCTACAATATTCTTGCTGATGCATACGCTACAAGTGATGCATACAGCTACTGCCCAACATGGGCACTTTCATGGACATATAGAAGACAAAATTTATTGCGTGAAATTATTGGCTATCATGCCGATATCATCTGTCTTCAGGAGGTAACATTTTCTAAACTACCTTTCCTTTCTTATATCCTGCTTTTCTATTTTTCCTGTGTTTGCATGTGACTAAGGTAAGTATATCTAGCATGACATGATTTTGTGATTTAATAGATGTAAGATTGGTAACTGGTGGTCTACAATATTTTAGATTTTTCTGCAAAGTCGCGATAGCTATCTTCGGCCGTTCACCTGTTCTGCTTGTTTTATGCCAGATTGTGCTGTTTTACCAGCTATTTCCGCTAAAATCATATCTTGCTTGTAGTCATTCAGAGTTTTCTACAGTTATATTTTTTGCATGATTCTCACACTCTTGTACTGAACTGATATATATATATATATATATATATATATATATATATATATATATAGTAAAAATAAACCTAGCATAATGATTTATGCAACAGATTCTTTTGATAAGCAGAACCAATATGTTTCTACGTTCATCAAACTCAAACTCTTTTGTTTTAAGGTGCAATTAAACCACTTCGATGACTTCTTTGCACCTGAGCTTGACAAACATGGGTATCAGGCGCTTTACAAGAAAAGGACAACAGAGGTACCTTTGAGTCAACCTTATTTTGTTAACTTGGTTCAATAACTTCTGCTATCCTATTTGATTCTTCTCTGTGCCTCTCACAGGTGTATTCCGGAAATCCTCTGATCATCGATGGCTGTGCTACTTTTTTCCGTAGAGACAAATTTTCGCATGTCAAGAAATATGAGGTAAGACCACTTCCACACTAATAGTTATCTGTAGATCTGCATGTATGTAATGCTTGCACTTGCATGTGCAGGTTGAGTTCAATAAGGCTGCACAGTCTTTAACAGATGTGATTATTCCTGCTGCTCAGAAGAGAATGGCTTTAAGTCGACTGATCAAGGTAAGGAAAAAAATAAAATAGATATTATATTCCGCATCACAAATTCAGCTTCTTAATTTGGACATCCACCTTTCTTGCAGGATAACATTGCATTGATTGCAGTTTTAGAAGCCAAATTCAGTAACCATGGAGCAGAAAATCCTGGTAAAAGACAGCTACTTTGTGTGGTACGTGAATACTCTTCTTTCTTTTGGTGTGTTAAAGGCAATTGTGCTCCTTGCTTCCTTTCAATCTGTATGATTACCAACTTTAGGAACTATATCTGTTTAAGACAGTCTAATTAAGTTGTCTAGAAAGTTTGATATTTGGATGACTATTTTGCCATTTTGCTCTAGATGTCGAGAGCAACTTTACTACGAACTATCTATCGTATGTTGCTCTTTTTTATTGTATATTCTCTTGACTCTTGATTGAACTTGTATAATCTTGTTTCCATCAAAACTCGGTGAAAAATGTTCATGGAGGGCTGGTCTCATTTTTGTCACAATTGTTTCATTTTGCAGGCAAATACACATATAAATGTTCACCAAGATCTAAAAGATGTGAAGTTATGGGAGGTATGTATCACAACATTCTATATGTTTGCAGTTCACCTCCTATGATCAGATTGAATATAATTATGTTTTTACAGGTTCATACCCTCCTAAAAGGTTTGGAAAAGATAGCTGTTAGTGCAGACATTCCAATGTTGGTCTGTGGAGATTTTAATTCAATCCCTGGGAGGTAGGTGTCAATATTCACAGAGCAACATTTGCATGTAAATCGCCATAAATGATGGTCTGAATTATGAATTTCTAAGCACTTAATTGTACCTTTCAGCACTCCACATGGACTTCTTGCAGTGGGCAAAGTTGATCAGTTGCATCCTGATCTGGCCATAGACCCCCTTGGTATTTTGCGCCCATTGAGCAAGTTGAATCATCAACTTCCACTGGTACAGCTAATTTGGCATAGTATTGCTTACCCTCTTTGATCTGTTCAACCTCTGATCAAAGGTGCTGTTTGTTCATAGGTCAGTGCCTATTCTTCATTTGCGAGAATGGCAGGTGTTGGCTATGATTTTGATCACCAGCGGAGAAGGATGGACCCATCAACAAATGAACCGCTCTTCACAAATTGCACAAGAGATTTTATTGGGACCGTCGATTACATATTTTACACAGGTTGGTGCATACTTCTTGCTCAGCTGTAGGTCTGTTACATGTTTGAATCTTTGATGCCTCCACTGTTATGGGTATAAGCAGCTATTGCAATTGTACCGTTTGATGATGCCTGTGTTTGGTCGCTTATTTCAGCGGATTCGTTGACAGTGGAGTCATTATTGGAACTTCTGGATGAGGAAAGCTTAAGAAAAGACACAGCTCTTCCGTCACCTGAATGGTCGTCCGATCACATAGCACTCCTAGCCGAGTTCCGGTGCAAGCCTAGAATCAGGCGGTGATACATTAGGTATGTTATGAGGAGATCAGTGTTGTCAGCATATATTCTAGTACTACATGTTGATTTTGTTCAGATGAACCGCAGTGAGCTTAGGAGGAAAACCTTCTGACATGCAGTTTATTTTATCTTAGTTTTATATTGCTCCCATTGTGCGTTTTAAGTAGTCAAAGGGCAGAAATAGTTTTATATTTCATTCCTTTTTATAATTTTATTTATTGCATCTTTGCAATAATGTTGAGGGGTAGCCCTAACACAGCGTTAAAGCTGTTGCCTTGTGACTATGAGGTCACGGGTTTGAGTTCTGAAAATAGCCTCTTGCAAAAATGAAGGGAAAGACTACGTACAAAATACTCAAAGTGGGTCATACCCTTCCCCTAATCATGCACAGGCGGGAGCTACAGGCACTAGGCTGCCCTTTTTATCCTTGCAATAATGTTAGAGGGAACCATTATATATTTTAATGTAGATATAAGACCTAATTTACTTTATAGGTTTGTTAATTATTTGGATCTTTTTACCCAAGAAAGGAAAATGACTTTTGTGAACCGCGCCAATTTTCTGCTTTGGCCTCAGGAAAATACTTCACATACAATTTCTTTGAAGCCAGTTGATTCACATACTTTACATCAGCATTTATTCATCATGGTTTGAACCTCCAGGTCTTGTACAAATGGTTAGGATCAGCATACTTTGTGTTGGTACACCAGAACAGTCTTCCTCGTTGGAACTAGAGGCACAGCAGGGCACGGGCCGTCGGGGAAGCAAATTTTAGGAAGAGCAGCAGCAGCAGCAGCCTCAGGAAGGGGAAGGCTTGTAACGTTGATTTACTCTCTTACTACATTTCATCCTCATGCTATTTAAGCTCCCCCTGTGTACTACTACTTTCTATAGAAAAAATTCCTTAAGAGAGAAATATTTAACAGCATTTAAGCCTTTTTTTTTCTTTCCTTCTCGTGCCTTCTGCCTCATTCCGTTTCACTTCTACCGATTTTTTTTCTTCTTGCTGTGACCGGGACTTTTAACCCGTGCAGCATTCAAGTTATCAACATTCCTCCGCTCGCCCGGGGTTGTACCAGTGGACTGCTGCCTCCCGCCGCTGGTTTATGGTTAGTTGCGGCCATGGCGGGTCGGCATATACCTTTTGTTGCAAGTGAATGGAATCTAGCGTAGTTGAGCTGTGGCCGGTGCCACCTTGTCACAGGCGTTGGTTAGAGCATGTCTGCCCGAGTCCCTGTGCGTGAGCTTATGTACGTACAGCTCGTTTTCTTGGTTTCTTCGTCCTAATAATAACCGGTACCTAAACATGTTGGCAATTCAAACAAGGATTGCATGTGCTGGTTATTTGGATTTTTTTGGATCTTTAAATAGTTTTTTGACCTATAGGACAGTGATCCCACCTAATATGTCATATGGAACGGAATGTTGGTCTAATAAAAGGTGATATAAGTAAAGTAGAGATGCGTATGTTATGGTAGATTTGTATAACATTATTTTAAACAATGATATACCAGACGGGTTAGAAGTGACAGAAGTTTGTATAACATTATTTTGAGATGATTTGGATATATTCAATATCCAAAAGAGGTCTCAAGAGGCAATGCTATGTAGCGGGATAGTAGAACACCCTGATAATTCAAATAGAGATAAAGGAAGATCAAACTTAACATGAGAAGAGTCCGTGAGGCAAGGCATGAAGGTTTATAATATTGTTAAGGAGTTAGGATATAACTAGGAGAATGTGTAAATTAGTAATACACGTGCCACGACCTTGATGTCCAGTTTCTCTCCTTTTTTGCCCTTTTCTATTTGTTTTTTTCTGGATCTCTTTTCCTTTTTTTTTCTCTTTTTCCTTCTCGTCCTTTTTGTTTGTCTTTCTGTTTTGGATAGGTTTCATCTATCGTCTACCCTAATTTACTTGATACAAAAAGATTTTATTTTTGTTGTGATAGTTTGGTTGATGTTTGACGCTGTACTTTTGTTATGGTCAACATTAAGGTTGGTGTGTCCCATGGATTGAATGGCAACGTGGCAAGTTGCTATGAGTTGGCCCAATAAATGGTACCTGAAGAAGCTTCTGTTGTATGTACACCTTAAAAGTCAAGCCCGCCACACGTCAAGAAAGCTTACCCTGGTTTGACCACGTAATCTCAACAGAACTGTATGCGCGTCCTCTGGTTTCACTGAGACCATCGCCCCGCTTGCGTTTAATCTTCAATAGCACAACCCCTTTTACACTTTCTTTCTTCTATAATACAATACTCTCTCTGTTTTGAAATAAATAATATTTAAAATAAAAAATCTAGTTTAACTTAAACTAAATAAACTGTCCTAAACATCATTTGAGGGAGTATCTCACACTTATTTTCCTCTATCTACTCTATACGATATATGTCTATCTGTCAACCACACAACTACATTTTAAAGGAATAAACGTTTAATCTTCAATAGCACAACCCCTTTTACAATTTCTTTCTTCTATAATATAATATCTCACACTTATTTTTCTCTACGTACTACTCTATACTATTAAGACAGGACATATGTCTGTCAACCACACGACTTCATTTTAGAGAAATACACAATGTTGCTCTAACAACATTTTCACCCCTTTATTTTAAATTAACTTTAGAGTATTCATTGTAAACCCATTTACTTTAAATATAGAGTCATGTATGGTTTAAAGTAACTATCCGCGAACAATCTCATTTTTCTATGTTCCTATAAATTATCACAAGAACACTAGTCAACGCGGTAATGCTGTAAAATCTTCTTTTTGGTAATTTCAGAAGATGATTAAAATTCACGCATGAACTAGGTCAAAACAATTCTCGAGTTTCAAATTAAACTGTAGCACAATAATCTTGAGATAGAGACGTGAGATATGTAGTTTTGATAGTTGTTTAAGCTTTTGATGCCCACATATCAATTGTAAACGGTTTAACATATAATTTCGATAAGTTATTCGTGTGATTGCACTTGCATAATGATTGTTCCAAAAATCTTATTCATATGAAAGGGAGTTAAAGAAGGTAAAGAAGAGGTGAATCATAGCTCAAGTTTCAAAACGCCGTACCAAATCCACACGAAATGTGACGAAAGCCAAGCCCACTAGCCCAGGGTGCATCTCGCAAAATCACCGCCAGTTCCGTCACCTCCTCTACCCCCCTCCTGGCTCCTGCCTCCGCCTCCTCTCCCCGGAGAAGGAAAGGAACCCGGGGTCACGCGACAAAAAGCAGCGCGGTCAGATCCCTGCCGATCTCGCGCCCAATCCGGCCCGCAGGAGGAGGCCTCCCCGCCAGATCTCCGCGCCGTTCGTCGGATTCCGCAGCCGGCGGAGGTGAGGCGTCATGAAGGCGCGGATGAAGGACATGGTGCGGGTCGCCACCGCGCGGCTCGGCGGGGAGCAGCAGGCGGGGCCCTCCTCCTCATCCTCCTCCTCCTCCTCCCCGGGGTTCGGGCGCCGGGAGTCGACGGCGACCAGGACGGTGCGGCTCGGCGGCGACAGCCTCCGGAGGCAGCCGCAGCCGCAGGCACCCACCGTGCGCACCGTCTACTGCAACGACCGCGAGGCCAACGCGCCCGTTGGCTACAAGGTACGCCGCGCATGCTCCCCCTTTGCTGCCATTCGATCGATCCGCGGGTTGGATCTCGTTAGTATAAACGTGTTCCAAGCTGTTGGGGTGTGGCTGGGATGGAGCTGGATCGTCTGCTGCGACGAGCTTGCTTGGACGCCCTGCCTGTTACTCGCACGACGAATACTCGCTAGCGCAGAGTCTATCGCCTTGTGCATGTGCCTTCGGTGGATTAGATCCTCCGCACGGCTTTGGTGGCCGATTAGAATCTCCGTGCAGCTTAGGAGACAGTTGTGCTTTTGATTTTGTTAGTTCCGGGAATGGGAGATGAGATATAACATACTTTGCCATTTACAAACAGCAACATCGCAACAAATTTTTCATGTCCAGCTGGTTATGCATGGGGATATGAGGTTTGGCATCTGAGCTATTCTGTACATCCTACCAGTTGCTATGGGGCCTAGGGCCATGCAAGCTACCTCAGGAGAACCCTTCTATAGCACAAAGCAAAGGCTATTTGCCTGGAATTGTGGCACTGTGGGTTGAAGTCAATTAGCACAAACACAATTTGACTGTGGTAATATATCGTTTAATTTCACATTTTCGCCTTTGCCATATACGTTTGAGTGGATCTTGGTGGTATTCTTTTCCATCTCCTCCTTGTTAATTAATTGCTGCAGCTTTGCATTCACAAACCTGGTGCATAAAACTGATGAAACTTCAGTGTAACTTATTGAACATGCCAACATGGTTAATTGATTATTCAAATATGATTAACCATATAGCAATATGCTTAGTCTGTTGATGGCTCATTTGTATATTTAGTTCTACAATCCCTTACATGTAAGCTGTCAATTCCGTGACTTATAATGCTAGGGTTTTTACTTTGTTATACTATTGTTATCTAGTGTTACTTCCCTGTTTAGCATTCTCTTTGATGCTTTAATTTGTAATTCCAGGGAAATTCTGTGTCAACGACGAAGTACAGTATCCTGACCTTTCTACCTAAAGGATTATTTGAACAGGTATTAATACATTATTTTTATTCTTTACATAGTTATCCATCAAACAAGCCCTGTGGTTTGGCATCTTTAGGAGCATATTTTCCCTTCAGTTTCTTTTTAGTGGAAAGGTATTATTAGTTTAATCACAATGTGCAGTTATATGAATTTGCTTCCCTCCCTGTTTCCGTTTCCCAGTTACCAGATTGTTTCAATAAGAATTGTGGACCTATTTCCAAATGAAACTAATATCTTGTCATTCTTGACTGTGCAAACTGATCTTTCCTAAAACATGTCCCTGTCATGTGCTTTGAATCTTTGATTTGGCACTATATTGGCTTTGCATATTATGCATTTATGCATATACTGTTAATTTCTTCTATTGTGGTTTATGTCCGTGTAAGCCACATGTTCACTGTGTTTCACCCAGTTACTAGAAAAGTAGGAGATATGTGCGCCAATGAGCTTCATGGATAATCATCATTGAGTCAGATAACTATTCTTATTGTGTGCACTTCCCATGCCGAACAATCATCTTTTGGCATGATTGCTGCAACAGAAATTCAAATATTTTCCCCTCATTATCATGTAACTTTATTTATTTATTTGTGATGAACCATGCAACTGTATTGTCTATTGTCAACAAAACCCTTTTGTGATTCATTATCTTTTGCTTTGACAGTTCAGGCGGGTGGCAAATCTCTACTTTCTTATGATTTCAATCTTGTCGACGACACCAATTAGGTCTCTCTCTCTCATGTGCATTTTCCTAGTAATGGGTCAACTCGATGATCCTTAGCTTTCTTCTGGCATGAATTCTAACTTTGCAATTTTATTTTCAGTCCAGTTCATCCTGTCACCAATGTCGTTCCACTAAGTCTTGTGCTTCTAGTGTCTCTTATCAAGGAAGCGTTTGAGGATTGGGTTAGTAATTCTTGGATGTTTTAGTATTTTTCTCTCCGCCATGCTTAAACTAAGAGAACTGATGCACTCTCCTTTTTTGTTTGCTACTCTTTATACAGAAACGTTTCCAGAATGATATGTCAATTAATAATGCACATGTCGATATATTGCAAGGTCAACACTGGGAAAGTACTCCATGGAAAAGACTGCAGGTTGGAGATATTGTGAGGGTAATGGCAACTGTCCTTTACTCCCTTGGTATATTAGTAGTCCATCTATCTATTCCTTTCTCAAAATAATTGATCCGATTCTTTCCCTTTTGTACTATTGAGCTCTAAGTGCCAAAAAAACCTAATAGTGAGGATGTTTCTTAGAGCAGATCAAGCAAGATTGTTACTTCCCTGCTGATTTGCTCTTCCTTTCAAGCACAAACCCTGATGGCGTTTGCTATATAGAGGTAATAAATTTTTTTATACTTTTGTTCCATTTATTTGCTTAACCCTGCACTTTGAATTGTAACAAATCAGCTTGACAAAAAATTTTCACCGAGCCAATTTTCTTACATACATTAATTTATTGCAGACAGCAAATCTTGATGGAGAAACAAACCTGAAAATAAGGAAGGCTTTGGAGAAAACTTGGGACTATACGGAGCCTGAAAAGGCATCTGAGTTCAAAGGTAAGTTATTGATTTGTACATACGAAGCTTAAATGTGTAAAGCGGGCAATTGTGGTTTGTACATTGAACTGCTTCATAGTGAACTTAAAATAATCTGTTTACAGGTGAAGTCCAGTGTGAGCAGCCAAATAATTCGCTTTACACATTTACTGGCAATCTTATTGTGGACAAGCAGACTATACCACTCTCACCAAACCAGTTACTACTACGGGTAAGTTTTTGTCTTTCAATTTGTTAAAAAGATTACCCCCTTACCACGTTTGCTTGTTCATAGACATATGACCAACTACTTCATATTCCCCTGTTCAAATCCTTTGTTTTACCAAGCCGCTTTGGAGACCTAGATTCACCACATTACAATGACTTTTCTAGATTCATTTTGACATTGTTTCTATGTAATATTCATGTTCTGTTTTTTGAAAAAATTAGGATAGTTATTCCCTTGTTTTAAAACTTACCGTAGTAGAAACAATTTGTCAAAGTGAGTAAGTGACATCTCTGATATGGTAAAGTGAATACATCAGTTAATCCTTATAACCATAGGGATTAGGAAGCATCTCCAAAGCTCCATGTTAGAGGGTAGTTAAGTGAATTTTTATTTGCCATGAATGATGGAGAGGGAAATTAGCTGATATTCAATGCTTGGATAAGAGGACATTCCTTTTGTGGTCCTGCAAATTTTTGAGGGCACAGAAGAACCAAGTAGAAGCTACTATTTGCATGACTCAGCTCTTGAATGGATACAAGGCTAGGAGTAACTCTCCTTTCTTATGCATTTCTTAAGCGCCTCTTTCGTTACTGCTTTAGAGATGCTCTACATTCATCTAGTCTTTGTCTTTCTGATGTCCACTTTCATTAATTGTTTTATGCCTTGTGTCACAGTAAAGTGTGTACTCGTACAATGCACAGGAGTGCATCAAATGTTCAGTGAATTATAGATATTAACTTCTGGTTGCCTTCTTGCTACAGGGATGCAGCCTTCGTAATACTGAATACATTGTTGGTGTTGTCATCTTCACTGGGCATGAGACAAAAGTATGACATTTTTTGTTCCATATCTGATTGACTTGGCAGTTTGAACTTGTGGAAGATTTCTTCAAAATTTGTTATTTACTGCTGTTGAAAATTGATATAGGTTATGATGAACTCCATGAATGTTCCCTCTAAAAGAAGTACGTTAGAAAAAAAACTGGACAAGCTTATTCTTGCTCTATTTGCAACCCTCTTCACAATGTGCGTCATTGGTGCTATTGGAAGGTCAGTTTCCTTGCGGCCCACTTCTTTGTTTGGCATAACTTGACATCTCTTTTGGCTTCAAAACCACATCCATCTACTTCGGTTATGAATATTCATGTCAGTGTTGCCCTATGAATCTATGGTTTGTGCTGTCAAACTAATGTGAATTGAGAAACATCAGATGCGAGGATTTTGCAGACATAATTGTCTTACATTTTGCTTTCGATGATGAAAGATGAATTTGTACTGATGGACCTTATATTGGCTTCTGTTAATAGTGGTGTGTTCATTAATGAAAAGTACTTCTATCTTGGATTGCATGGGAATGTGGAGGACCAGTTCAACCCGAAAAACAGATTTGTGGTATATATTATTTCAGGTAGTTTTTGTTGTAGTCTATTTCCTATATGAGCTCTAAAACACTATTGCTGCTGCAGGTGGCCATTTTAACCATGTTTACTCTAATCACTCTGTATTCAACTATCATCCCCATTTCTCTTTATGTGTCCATTGAGGTATTTCGTGGAACTTGTCATTATAGAACTTCCTTTCCTCTGTTTCATCTGTTGGAGCTAATATTACTTGTTGTTCACAGATGATCAAGTTCATTCAGTGCACACAATTTATTAACAACGATCTTAATATGTACCATGCTGAGAGCAATACCCCAGCATTAGCACGGACTTCTAATCTTAATGAGGAGCTAGGGCAGGTAATCTCTCCCTTCTGTCCCTTAACTCCCTAATTAGTTACTGGAATAGGAGTATGTGACCCGGCGGAGTGGTAGAGTCTCTCCACTTGTCTTGAAGGTCCTAGATTCAAATCAGTCTCCTTGCAAAATAAGCATGGGGAAGGCTGCTTGGAAATTCCCTTCCCCAGACCCCATGATGTGTGGGAGCTTTTAGCACTGGGTACACCCTTTAATAGGAGTATGTGACCATCTGCTTGTAAGTTAAATGAATTGCTCTCAAGCATCAGGCTGCATATGGCAGCAACCATCACGTGCTTGTTAGTTAATAGGGGCTGATTTCAGCATCAGGCTGCATACAGCAGCTAGCATCATCTGCTGAGATAAACGGAGTTGTTTGAGGTAGGATGAGTAGAAATAGGATGAGTTAATGCCCGAATCCTGGTACTGCATCAATGACGCCAGGTGGCTGTCACTATTTTGGTGGCCGGATCCCTCCTCTGTGTACCTGTCCCATGGTCTATAAAGAGCAAGGTGTTCCTCCTCAAAGCAGCTCAGCTGCGCTAATACAAACTCTTTGAGCTCGGTTTCAGCAGAGAAGAAGAGAGAAAACAGAGAGGGAGAGGAAAAACACCCAAGTGCGAAAGGGGGGAAATCAGGGGAGAGTGGGTGACGATTACCTGGAAATCGAAGACTAAATCCACACAAATTACCCGTAATTTTTGATTCTGGTGCAACACTGAGCCACACAGCCACACTACATGGTTATGTTAGTTATCGACACAGGTGTCCTCACTCTAGCACTGTACTTATTGCACAAGTTGGATGAATTGAATGCACCTGTGGAATGATGGTTCTCTAGTCTAGCATTAACATTAGTATGCATTCATCACTCATGTTGTATTCCTCAGATCATATACATAATTTAATGAAATGAATTAGTTCTCAGTGGGATACTGTTGATGTATTACAAATTACCAAAATAAAACAATTTTGATATATTTTATTGTACTTTGGACCTTATACAATTAAAATAATGATCCAGGTTGAATACATCTTTTCTGACAAAACTGGAACACTTACAAGAAACCTGATGGAGTTCTTTAAATGCTCGATTGCTGGAGAAATGTATGGAACTGGCATCACAGAGATTGAAAAAGGAGGAGCTGAGCGAGCTGGAATCAAGATTGATGAGGAGGAGGTTTAATATTTTTCATCTTGAAGTTTGTAAATGTGTCATGATGTCACAAGAAATTAATTCTGTTTATATTGCTTTATTTACTTTCAAAGGGTAAAAGATCAGCTGCTGCAGTTCATGAGAAAGGCTTCAACTTTGATGATGCTAGACTCATGCGTGGTGCTTGGAGAAACGAACCTAATCCTGATGCTTGCAAGGTAGACAGTTGTAGTGTTTTTGAAATAAGTTCAATTTCTCCTTGGCACCTTTGATTTTGACAGATGTGCTTCTACATAAAAGCCATATTTTTGTTCTTACTGCTTCAGGTACTATAATTTGCATTTGAACTGGTGCTGAAAAGCCACTGTTTCATATGTTTTTTTTTCTCATAGGAATTCTTTAGATGTCTTGCAATCTGTCATACAGTCCTTCCAGAGGGTGAGGAGACACCAGAAAAGATCAGTTACCAAGCTGCCTCTCCTGATGAGGCTGCACTTGTGGCTGCTGCTAAGAATTTTGGTTTCTTCTTTTATAGGTAATCCTTACCCCAGAAATAGTTTAGATTCCCTACATTTTTATTCTTCTATCTCTATGCATTCAAGCAGTCAGAATTTCCAAAAATACCTGTCACTGTCATGAATGAAATGCATACACCCATGTTTTGCTGATTTGGGTATGATATGTATAAGCTCTGTTTTGCTAAACGGGATTAATTCACGATACAACGTGTTTGCCTAAATGGCCATGTCACCCGGCTAATGTCATGTACCTGCGCTGTTCAAGTGGGGATGCTGGACAGAGGTGCACTGACCTAGGCTGAATCCGTAGGAATGAGTATACGTAGGAGAAACCAAGCTGCAGTTGGGTAGGCTAGTATCATGTGCAGTGGGCTGTTTATTAGAGGATAAATGAATGCTTAATTAATCTTAGGGGGGTAGGGTACATATATATATAATTACATAGGTGGGCTGGTACATGGGCCAAGCCCAACACACAACTCTACACAGTCCAACACCCCCCCGCAGTCCCAACATCTAGCCACAACAGATGTTGAGACTGGACCGAAACTCAGAAAACAGCGACGACGGGAGTCCCTTCGTGAAGATGTCGGCGAACTGTGACGTCGTCGGCATGTGGAGAACTCGAACCTCGCCACGTGCAACCTGCTCACGAACAAAATGGAGATCAATCTCCACATGTTTCGTGCGCTGGTGCTGGATGGGGTTGGTGGAGAGGTAGACGGCACTGACATTGTCACAGTAGACCAACGTGCTCCGGGTGACGGGGGAGTGGAGCTCCTAAAGTAGCTGCTGGAGCCAAGACGCCTCTGCCACGCCGTTAGACACGGCGCGGTACTCCGCCTCAGCACTGGAGCGAGAAACCACGGGCTGCCGCTTCGAGGACCAGGAGACAAGATTCCCCCCCTAGGAAGACGGCGTAGCCAGAGGTGGAGCGGCGGGTATCTGGGCATCCCGCCCAGTCAGCGTCGGTGTAGACCACCAACTCAGAGGGCGAGTCACGTCGAAGTAGAAGGCCGTAGTCGATGGAGCCGCGCAGGTACCGAAGAATCCGCTTCACAGCGTTGAGGTGCGGCTCCCGCGGGTCGTGCATGTGCAAGCACACCTGCTGAACCGCGTAGGAGATGTCTGACTTGATGAAGGTGAGATACTGTAGTGCACCTGCAAGACTCCTGTAGGCAGTCGAGTCGCTGACAGGAGTCCCATCAGCATAAGAGATCTTTGCCTGGGTATCCACCGGTGTGGAGCATGGCTTACACTCAGCCATATCCGCACGCTCGAGGATGTCCAGACAATACTGCCGCTAGTCAAGAAACAGGCCGCCTGGTCCGTCCTCGACTGCAATCCCCAGGAAGTGGTGAAGCAAGCCCAAGTCCTTCATAGCGAACTCCTGCTGGAGAGCAGAGATAATCCGCTGAAGGAGTGTAGGGCTGGACGCCGTCAGCACAATGTCGTCGACGTAGAGAAGGAGGTAGGCAGTGTCATCCTCCCATCGATAAACAAAGAGTGATGTGTCCGACTTGGCTTCAACGAAGCCCAAGGAGACCAAGAAGGAGGCGAACCTACTATACCAGGCTCGAGGTGCCTGCTTCAGACCGTACAAGGACTTGTTCAGCTTGCAGACCATGGCTGGGCGAGCTGAATCAACGAACCCTGTCGGCTGAGAGCAATACACCGTCTCCGTCAGAGTACCGTGAAGAAAGACATTCTTGACGTCCAGCTGGTGGACTGGCCAAGAACGCGAGAGAGCCAACGACAGAACAGTCCGCACTGTCGCTGGCTTAACCACCGGACTGAAGGTCTCGTCGTAGTCCACTCCAGGGCGCTGAGTGAAGCCCCGAAGTACCCAACGGGCCTTATATCACTCCAGGTCCCGAAGTACCGCCTCAACGTGAGAAGGAACATGTTACGCCAGCGGGCGTAGGTGGTGGAGTTAGAACTCAGGACGATCGGCACCAGTGTCCGAATGTTCTGAACTCCAGCTACCTGTGCTTGTAGAGCGGCGACGAGAGACGCCGAGTATGCGGAGTGCGCACTGGTGTCCGAGGTATGCTCGTGTGTAGCGCTCAGCGGTCGGTGAACGCTCTCCTGGATCTGGTGAGAGAGAGCAGCTGCCGAAGCGCGCTCTTGCTCCAGGGCAAGAGCAAGTGCCCGCTCACGTTCGCGAGAGGCAGCGAGGGCTGCGAAGATGCCGGAGGTGTCCGCAGCCGTCGAGGCGGTACTATCGACTCCATAGGGTGGAGCAGTGGCCGCGCTGTGAGCAGCGACGGCAGTAACAGCGGGACCATCTAGTCTGGAGCCTGTCATGAAGGCAACGGCAGTAGGGCCGGCAAGAGAGGAACCGGCTGCCGGACCAGGCGCTGAGTCGTACGTGCGTCGAGGTAGAGCAGCGAGTGGACCGCCTGCCGTCGGACCGGTGGCAGGCTGCGCGCCGGGCAGTGGCACGCCGGCCAGGAAGGAGCCGGCAGCCGGCGGCGCAGGTGGCGCAGGCAGCGCAGGCGCGCCGGACAGAAAGGGCGCGCCGGCCAGCTGCTGCAGCGGCGGGCCAGGGCGGTGCAGCCGCTCCGGCCAGTGGCCCGCTGACCAGGGGGCCGGCGGCGGCTGAGGAGGCCGCGCCATAGGGAGGGTAGGGGGCAGCTGCTGCGGGAGAGAGGCGTCGGCCAGGGGTCCGGTGGCCGGCGGTGGCTGGGGAGGGGTGGCTGCGCCGGCAGCGGCCGGCGGCAGAGGAGGTCGCGCCATAGGGTTAGGTGGCGGCGGCAGATGGGGGATTAGGTGGCGGCGGCTAGGGTGGTGGGATTAGGGTTAGGATCAAGGCTGATACCATATTAGAGGATAAATGAATGCTTAATTAATCTTAGGGGGTAGGGTACATATATATAATTACATAGGTGGGCTGGTACATGGGCCAAGCCCAACACACAACTCTACACAGTCCAACACTGTTGAAGTAGGCTACCAAATCTTAGATGCACTAAGCCTTTGCTGAAGCCACTGTAAGGGATTCATGATAAGAGAAACAAAACACCTGCCGTGATCAGGCAAGGAAGCAAAAGATTTTGGGTCCTTGTGCTGCCTCCAATTCAATCCACCCATATGTAGCGTTGTCTTGTCCTTGATTCCAGTTGTCTCGATTGTAGCCATATATAGGATATCCATATCTAGTGTTGGATTTTGAAAATACACCTCAGGATGCTGGTTCTATTAAAGTTCCTTCTCCATTACCATGGGTACAAAAGGAGCACCCAAACTTCTACATTCACAAATGATAATTTTTAGAGGTGACATTTTGTGCATGCTTTGTAGGCGTACACCAACAACAGTCATGGTTCGTGAATCACATGTTGAGAGGATGGGAAGCATACAAGATGTTCCATATGAAATTATGAATGTTCTGGAATTCAACAGGTTTGTTTTTTTTATTTTTTTTACTTTTGAATGTATGAGATGAAGACATGAAGTAATTGCTATGTGGCTTAAACTTCATGTACTAACAGCACAAGAAAGCGCCAATCTGTGGTTTGTCGCTTCCCAAATGGAAGACTTGTTCTCTATTGCAAGGTGATACAAGAAAAAAGTTATAATTTCGCTTTTATTTTGTTTATTATTGTGCTGACATGAAACAATCTGTGTAAATAGGGTGCTGATAATGTTGTTTATGAACGGTTAGCTGATGGAAATCATGATATGAAAAAGATCAGCAGGGAGCATCTAGAGCAATTTGGTTCTGCTGGTTTGCGCACTCTTTGTCTTGCATATCGGGATCTTAATATAAAGCAATATGAAAGCTGGAACGAGAAGTTTGTTCAAGCAAAATCATCTTTACGAGATCGTGATAAGAAGCTTGATGAGGTTTGCCACATCACTATCTTTTTACTACTAATATGACAATTAGCATGATAATATGTAACAAAGCATATTTATGGGAAGGTCTGACATTTTGGAACTACATCTATTGTGAGTTAACCTGCTCATTGCTTGTGTGGTTTCTTATTTTAATGGATATACCTCTTGCATTATTTTGTGGAAGCTTGCAGTAACTTAGAGCATTTTGAGCTGTTGACATGTTTACTTTTTCCCTCTGAGATCATCATGGCACTCATTAGAGCTTTGCTATTGCTAATAAGTTAGAACTTTTTATTGCCATCTTTTGTTTTGTGAATTTCTTTAGGCCTTTGTACTTTTACACAGCTAGATGACTTGTGTGATTTGCAATTCATGCAGTTTTATCTAGCTTGTTATTATGTGCTGTTATAATCATGAGATAAGTGGTGCGAACATCCTGTAATTATTTCCCAATTAGATATTAGACGACTTGATTGCACAAGCTGTGAGGCTTATGGAATTAGTTTGAACTTCCTTGTACATTCGTGTTGTTAGGAATGAGGATCATGTGATTTTCTGCCACTCCTATTATAATAACAATATCAGAGAATTTTTCTTTATTTTGAAATTGAAAGCCTTCTGCCATAACGGGCTACTGTTGGAATTCCAGCGAAGGAAATTAGGAATAACTAGACAGGATTATCTTATTCAATGATTGGCTGACGTTATATAGCCGGTTACACTCTGATTTGTTTCTATCTAGAACTCTCCTTGCCTAATTTAAATGGTAGCAAATTTTCTTTCTATAGGACTTTTATTCCCAGCCTTATCTATTAGAGCGCTACATTGAAATAGCTCCTAGGAGGCCCTGTTCGAACCAGCCTACTGCCCGTGCCTGGCCCTGGCGCAATATCATCCAACATTCTTCTCCTGATCTTGTTGCTTGCGCGTGACGTCAATGACACCAATCTGAGTCAGAAGGACTATAACCCTTGGTTTCCGTTGCAGGCTCATGCATCCTCCACGTCGCCTACCATCTCCCTGCGACCATGATGGGTTTCGAACCCATAATCTCCATGCGACCATGATGGGTCTCGAACCCATAATCTCCATGCGACCATGATGGGTCTCAATCCCACCGTCGGCTGCGCGCATGATGGGACTCAAACCCACAATCTATTGTGACAATGATGGAACTCGATCCCATAGTCGACCTCACGTGCAATGGAGTTGTATTTGGTGGCGTGGGGGTGTCTCCTCTGGCATGCTCCGCGCGCTGAGGAAGATGTTCTTGCAAAGTTGTGACCAGTCCACACGTCCATGTAAACGCCTGTTGTCAAGCTTCTCCTAGCTGGATTTGCTAGCCTTCCGTAGTCGCCAACATGACGTCCATGGCGTGCAGGACCCGGTGCGCCTTCTCAGGGTCAGCTTAGTCAATGACAGGTCACCTGTCGGTTTGTGGTACGCTTGAGTGACTCGACAAATCGAAGCAGTCCAGCTTTGTTCTCCATCAAGCCATGCGCAACTGTCTCGTAACGTCAGCTTGGACTTCTTTGTGGTCAACTATGTGAGGTGCCACACCTCCACCCGTGTTACAGCCTGTCGGCACCACACCCTCGCTATCGTGAGAGAAGGTTGTCGGGTCTTGTCACATCGCTCCAAATCTTCTAGATTTGAGCCGCCGCCCCGCCTTCTAATTCCCATGACCGCATGCTCGGCGTCGCGCGTCAACGCGCGTCCCCTCCGACATGACTCTACTCGTCTGGCCCGCTAGCTCGAACCGTGCTCGCCTGTAGGCGTGTTGCCTCTCAAGTCCACGTCCGTGCCGTTGGGATCATGCCACTGCTCGATGCGAAGCCAAATCGACCTGCTCCTCTTGGCGAGCGCTGCCGCACACTCCCAATCTGAGCGCCATCGCACGTCCCATGGGCCATTGCGCGCGCCTCCTTGCTCATGCGTGCCTCGTAGGCCTCCACATGGCTGCCTCGAGCTGCTTCACTTTGAGGCGCCGCAGCTGGGATTTGGAGCCGCTGTGGCCTGCCGCCGCGGTCGTTGAACTCCACACGACTGTCTTGCTCGCGTCCGCGTCGAGCTCGCACGAGGCTGCCTCGTGCTCGCTCGTTGCATGCTGTGCGCCACACCTTATCCTGTGTCGTCGCCTCTGGTAGAACTTGAGAAGGCTGCCATCAAGATCTACCACTCCAGCCACCAAGAACCATTAATTGGTATTGTTGGCTACCCACTACCATTGGGATCTGCCCAGACTGTCGGCCGTTGCTCTAGGATCCGTCTCGATGCTGCACGTTCGTGGTCGTTGCCTCCGAATCAGGTCGCCTCGGCCCCGCGCACCCTGTTGCCTACATTGGATCCAATTGTTGGCACACTGCTAGGCCGGACCCGCTCACTTGGCCTCTGCCGCGCGCCTGTCGCTGTTGCGCACATTGCCACCGGGCGTCTCACCGCTGTCAGGATCCTGCCCTTAGGCAGAGTATAGGAGACTCTATTCTAAGCTCGTGCTGCAAGCGGCCGCTCCGTGCTGCCACCGGGAAGGCCTCGCCTCCGTTGCTCACGTCTTGCCTAGATACTGGGTGGCGATGCACACTCATGGTCACCAGTAGGGTGGGTCGCTTGCGGGGCTGGATTTGCTGCCTTCGGGAGCATAGATTGCTCCTCCCTAGGGCATTGAACTTGGATCGGGAACCTAAAGCTCCGATACCATATTATTAAAATTCCAGCGAGGATAATCTTGAATAACTCGAGGGGATTATTTTATTCAATGATTTGTTTCTATCTAGGACTCTTCTTTTCTAATTTAAATGACAACAAACTTTCTATCTCTAGGATTTTATTTCCTTATCTATTAGAGTCCTACCCTAAAATGACTCCAAGGTGCCCCCTAGCCGAACCAACCTGCTGCCTGCCTGGACCATGCCGCTCATAGCATGATGGAATTGATACTCACTCTTATTTTGGTTTATATGTGTTTATTACCTTAAGGTCACATCAGCGCTGTCATAGCAGTAGCAAGTGGTTCAACTGTAGAAGCAGGACTTCAATTCTTGCAGGATAGGGTATGTAACATAACAACTTGCACAGTTTGCTTGTAGCTCTAGTTTGCAGTGCCATCTTCAATGCTCACTTGCAGCCAGGGTTTTAAATCCCTGCCTGGACGCCTAGGCGCCCAGGCGGCCTGCCAGGTGCCCAGACGGTGGCGGCGGGCGGAGCCGCCAGGAGGGTAGAGGCAACGGGCGAACAGGCGTGAGCGGGCGGCGGACGGGCGTAGGCGGGCGAACGGGCGCGGTCGGGCCGGGGGGCTGGACTTAGCCCGATTAATGAGGACAATCGGATCTCATCTGACGGTCCTGATTTCAGATCAGGCCATATAAATTTAACCTACCGCTCACCCCTAACCCGAACTCCTTTCCTCCCTCACCCTCTCCCTCCACTAGCGGCGAGCAGAGGCAGCTGCGGCGCCTCCATTCCTCCCTCACTCTCTCTCCCTCCACCGGCGGCAGGCAGAGGCGGCCGGGATGGTGGCGCACAGGCGCACCTAAGCGACGCCTTTTAAACACTGCTTGCAGCTGATCATAGTTTTTAGTATAAATATCAATGCAATGGAGCAAAGTAATGCAGATCTTCAGTTTGCAAAAGCTCACCTGTGTGTGAAGGCTCCTAAAATCTCTTCTTCCCTGTTCTTTACTGCTGCGCTACAAGAGAGAAATTCAATATAGCACAGGATCATCCAACAGCTACATACTAATGCAGTTTTCTTTGTTTTTCCCTGCTGTAGGTGGCTGAATTGATTGAGAAAGACCTTATATTGATAGGATGCACTGCTATTGAGGACAAACTTCAAGAAGGGGTGCCAGCATGCATTGAAACCCTTTCTGCTGCTGGCATAAAAATTTGGGTGTTAACTGGAGATAAAATGGAAACAGCAATTAACATAGCATATGGTAAAGCTTCTATTCTTTCTCGATTTTTTTTGCATTACTTTACTTGACCTGGCGCAGTGGTAGTGTGTCTCCACTTGTGTCTTGAGGTATTGGGTTCGAACCAGCCTCTCTGCGAGAGCAGGGGTAAGGCTGTCTAGAAATAACCCTTCCCCAGACCCTCACAATGTGTGGGAGCCTTCGGCACTGGGTACACCCTTTACTTTATTGTTCTGTTGCATAAAGGGAATACTATTCTTTTGGTTAATTTTGGATTCTGAATGTTCTTTTCTTGATCTTTCTTTCATCTGACGTGCAGCATGCAGTTTGGTAAGCAATGATACAAAACAGTTCACCATTAGTTCAGAGACAGATGCTATTAGGGAGGCTGAAGACAGGGTAAGATGCACAAGTTAGCGAGTTTCGTAAATATAGTAGTTTCTGTTTAGTTTGTTTGCTTCATATATTAGCCGTTAATGATAAAATCTTGAGACTGTTTAAGTTGTTGGCCATGAAAATTTTACTTTAGAACAATAAGGTTGCTTAACCACAAATGTACTGCAAAGTAAGAACTTCTAGGCTGTCAAGTTCACTTGATTACTTGGGTTACCACGGCTGTGTAAGTTAAATGAGTTGGTCTCAGCATCATCAGGCTGCACACGGCAGCATGAATAATCCGCTGAGCAAAGCAGAGCAGTTAGAAGTAGAAGTTAATGTCAGAATCCTGGAACTGTACCGACGGCGCCACTGTTCTGAAGGCAGGAACTCTTCCGGTGGCCGGACATCCCTCTGTGTACCAAGCCAAATGGCCTATATAAGAGAGAGGTGTCCCTCAAAGCCACTCAGCTGCACTCGATACAGACACATGAGCTCGTTTTCATCAGAGGAAAACAGAGAGAGGAAACAAACCAGTGTTCGAAACAGAGAGAACAGGGGAGGTGGCAACCAGGGATTGAGAAGAGGATTATCTAGAGATTGATGTCCAATTCCACCCAATTACCTGTTATTTGCTGATTCTGGGCTGACAGGTTGTTGGAAACCCAATGTTCTCTATGCCAGAAAACCTCTGTACTCGCTGCTGGATTCAAACTGCAGAATCGGCTGGTGAAGAACAGATGATACAGTTGCTGCTAGCTTGAGCAAGGAAACAGAGGAGGGCTTGGGGCAGGAGCAAAAGAGAGAAATAAACTGGAAGGGGTAGAGTTTTATTCCTCAGAAATACCCGTCTGTTTATGGCCTTTTACAGATCTGATTGAATCTGATCAGGACCCTTCTATCTACTAGAGATATACACCAACTCTATCTGTTGGATCTAACTAACTTAAACTGATCTATCTAAACAGATCAGACCAACCGAACAGAGTTGATATGTTCTCACCCTCCCCCCAGGTGTGCACACTAGGTCCAAATCAAGCTGGCTGGGCCTGGACGCACCTGGGCTGCCGCACGGAAAAAGATCAGCCCACATACTCTAAACTAACTAGAGAACAAGATTAACTCTCACAATCCTCCCTTAATCTTATTTTGTACAACACACTTGCACTAGTTTAGGATGACAACACAACTGTTCCATCCTAGTACGGTGACACACCTATTGCACCCTCCACTAAATTTTAGTATGGGCACATCTATATCCTTAGGATGACAGCACGACTTTTCCACCCTGCACTCAAACTCGAGATGAGCACATCTTCATCCTGACCACACCACACCTTGATGGGAGATCGCAGCAAGGTCCCCCCCCCCTAACGCAAGTAGCGTCATCTCATCATCCTCTTTGTTATCAGGACACTCACGGGCAAAATGTTCAAGCTTTGATAATTGAAGCATCGAATTTTCGATTTGTCAAATTTCTTCGTTTTCTGACCATCGGACTCTGCCTCCCTTGCTCTCCACTCAATCTTTGTCAAGAGGAGTTGCTCGTCATGCTCATTGTTGTCGAAGCCATACACTCGTTCCTCACGCGCCTTAAGTCTGTCAATAAGTATCTCCGCAATCATTGTCTTCAAGTCATCAAACGGCTTAATAGTAGATGCAATATAGAGAAACTTTGAAGGCAAAGTACGCAACAATTTCTTCAAAATATAGGTCTCTTCAATCTTTCCACCTAGTGTACGTATCTTTGTGACGATGATCGCCACACGTGTGGAAAAATCATCGATGGGCCTTCATGCGCATCAAATCAAGCTCGTTCTAAAGAGTTTAAATCCTTGCTTCCATCACATGTTCTCCACCCAAGAAAATGGTCTTGATCACGTCCCGAGCGACTTTCGTCGTCTACTTCTCGGAAATCTGCATGAGAGTATCCTCATCAATAGGATGATAGATGATTGCAAGAGCCGTCTGATCCTGCCTTGCGTGAGCACTGTTTTTTTGTATCCAAAGCTTCCCACATCCCCCGCGCCTTCAAAAACGCCTTCATCTTGATTGCCCATGCTGCATAATTGGTCTTCGTTAGCATCGGATATGTGTGACTGTTTCTTCTCTATTGCTCTGGTACCAATTTTTGGAAACCGGACATTCTCTACGTCGCAAAACCACTGTACTTTCTGCTGGACTCAAACTGCAGCAGCAGATTGGATTGGCTGGTTAAGAACAGCTGCCACACATGAAGAACAGAGGATACAGTTCCTGCTGGCGTGAGCATGGAAATAGAGGAGGGATTGGCGCAGGGGCAGAAGAGACAAAAATTATCTGGAAGGGGTAATTTTATTCCTCAGAAATAACTGGCTATTTAGTCTTTTACATATCAGATTGAATTTGATGAGAACTCCTTTAAACTTGCAATTCTATCTCTAGGACTATCTACTAGAGATATAAACCGACTCTATCTGTTGGATCCAACTAACTTAAACTGATCTGATCTATACAGATCAGACCAGCCGAACAAAACTGATCTGTTCTCCCCCTCTCCTCAGGTTCGCGCACCCCCTGGGCCCACCTGGGTTGCTGCAGGAGAAAAGATCAGCCCACACACTCTAAACTAACTAGAAAACAAGATTAACTTTCACTCAGCCTAGGGCTGATAAAGGGCCCAAAAAATGAACTAATAATGTGAAGGGCCGGACCGGATTAGGGTCGAGCCAAATTTATATTCATTTTAAACGAATATTTAATAAAGGACGGAATAAATTGTGAAAGGGCCTGTGGGCCGAGCCCAATTACCACCCCAACACTCAGGCAGTACTTTTACTGGACTGTTTTTTAGATTTAACCTTGATTATAGACTTTCATTTGTGATTTTTTTGTGGAATATATATCAGAAGTAGTACTTTAGTTCTAGTTATGTGGATTTTGACAATTACATTGACATTTATCGTATGCATTATCTTATGGTATTTAATTTTTATTGCACCATCAGTTAGATGATCGCATCCAATTTGTATAAGCCAACTTGTATCAATGGTGCAATAACCTCTATTATGATCTACATCGCTTTAGCACTGTAGCATTACTATTTCTTCCATGCTTACTTTTTCACTTGCCTACCTATGCCAAATTTTTACCTTTTTCCAGGGTGACCCTGTGGAAATAGCACGTGTTATTAAGGATACTGTAAAACAGAACCTGAAAAGCTTTCATGAGGAGGCCCAGCATTCTTTAAGGAGCATACCGGGAAGAAAATTGGCACTCATTATTGATGGTAGATGCCTAATGTATGCACTAGACCCAACTCTTCGTGTGGATCTTCTTGGTTTGAGTCTAATTTGCCATTCAGTTGTATGTTGCCGAGTTTCTCCGCTGCAGAAAGCACAGGTAAATATTATTTCATGCTGTTCCACAGAGAGGAACTAACAATTTGGTGTCTTGTTTTAAAAGAGTAAGAAACTCAATGCACATACCTGAAAGGAGTTAAATGTGGTTTCCATGCGTTATATTTATGAGTGTGCTCATATATCGTGAGGTCACAGTTAGGTCACAGTCTTAAGGGTGTTTTTTTGCTTTAACCAGCTACCACATTTTATTTTTCCGCTGCAGTTACTGAAATTTTTTTATGTCGGTTGTTTAGCTTGAGGAATCAACTCATCTATTATGGGATCTTCCCATGATTATGGTGTTATGTACTTATGTTACTATTCCTTATGTTTATCCGACACCGATACAGCAATTTCTAAGAAAACCAATACAGATTATTGGAGGAAAATGAAGTCTCCATTCTATTGATAATGCAAAGGGGTTACATATATAGGCTATGAAGACCAACTCAAATGACCAAAATACCCCTTGACACACACACAGTCTAACGTCCCCCGCAGTCGAAACTTTAGCTGCGACAGATGTTGAGACTAGACAACAACATACTTCCTACATGAGTAAATACAAAAACACTCTAATAAGACCCCCTCGCAGTCACAACATCTATCTGTGGCAGATGTTGAGACTGAACCAAAATACCCTACATACAGAGTAAACACACAGTGTAACAGCTTCCTGCGGAGAACACCGTAGAAGAGCCCACTCACGTTCCTGAGCGGTGGCGAGGACGGAGTGGGCCGCAAACACCTCGCCATGAGAGGCATGACCGGTAGAGATAGCCTAAGGGCACATGGCGGAGGGCGACGACGCATGCGAAAGGCCGGCAGCGCGAGATAGGAGGGTAGGGACGCGCGCGGAAGGCCGGCAGCGCGGGATAGGAGGGCAGGGACGCGCGCGGAAGGCTGGCAGCGCGGGGTAGGGGGGACGCGCGCGGCGGAGGCCGATGGCGCGCGGTAGGAGGGCAGGGATGCACGCGGAAGGCTGGCAGCGCGGGGTAGGAGGAGAGACGCTCGTGGGGTAGGAGGGCAGGGACGCGCGTGGAAGGCCGGCAGCGCAGGGTAGGAGGAGGGACGCGCGCGGAAAGCCGGCAACACGAGGTAGGAGGGACGTGCGCGGCGAAGGCCGACGACACGGGGTAGGAGGGCAGGGACGCGCGTAGAAGGCCGGCAGTGCAGGATAGGAGGGCAGAGACGCGTGCGGAAGGCCGGCAGCACGGGATAGGAGGGCTGGGACGCGCGCGGAAGGCTGGCAGCGTGGGGTAGGAGGGCAAGGACGCGCGCGGAAGGCTGGCAGCGTGGGGTAGGAGGGCATGGACGCGCGCGGAAGGCCGGCAGCGCGGGGTAGGAGGGCAGGGACGCACGCGGAGGGCCGGCAGCGCATCGTAGGAGGACGGGGACGCGGGCGGTGAGGCCGACGGCGCAGGGTGCGCGTGGCAAAGACAGCTGGTCCGACAGTGTCAAAAGCTCGACTTCAGCAGCACCAGGGCCGGCGACAAGGGCGGGCCCAAGCCAGCGACGACCCACCAAGATGTGCAGAGGTCAGATCCGTCGATGACGGCTGCAGCGGGTGCAGAGGCGATGAAGTGTGATGTCTCATCACGTCGAATCGCCGCTGGATTTGTGGAGGCGACGACGTAGCCGGATCGGGTTGGGTCGGTGGCGGCGGGGGAACGCCGGCCTGGGGCATGGCCAGGTCAGAGGCGCGCTGGCAGGAGGCGCGCCGACCAGGGGCACTGGCGGCAGAGGCAAGGAGAGGGGCGGTGCTCCCAGATCGGGCCGCCATAGGGCCATGGAGAGGGGCGGCGACCCCAGATCGAGCCGCCATACGCCCGGCCAACGCTTGGATCGGGCCAGAGACCCCTGCGGAGGGACCCAAGGCAGCGCCCGAGGCAGCGCCGGCCTGGCCAGGATTGGCGGCGGCAGTTGCACCCACGGGAGCGGCGTGGGAGGGGCAGAAGAAGGCGGGCGCGACGGCGCGGGAGGAGGAGCCCGGGGACTCCGTCCGCAGCGACGATGACGACGTGGGGCACGGTGACGGAGATGTGGCCGAAGCTCGACGCCGAGGACGCGGCCGCAGCGCGGAGCCTAGGCCCTCGCCGACGGCGCCGCGGTGGAGGCAAAGGTAGAAGGCGAGGAGCGCGATGGCGACGGCGTGCGCGGCTAGGTGCGGGCAGGGCGGCGGCAGATCAGAAGCGGACTGCCGCCAGCTCACCGGCCGGCGGCAGCGCGCTGGCAGTGGCGGCGCGCCTGCTACATCGAGGAGGGGGTGGCGGCGGCTGGTGGTGGGGAGGCGGTGGCTGTGGGGGAGAGAGAGGAGGGAGGAGAGGAGGCCCAAGAAACCCCAACCCTAGTCTGATGATACCATATTGGAGGAAATGAAGTCTCCATTCTATTGATAATGCAAAGGGGGTTATATATATAGGCTATGAAGCCCAACTCAAATGACCAAAATACCCCTTGACACACAGTCTAACACAGATATGTTTGATAAATTTATGAAATACTTCAAATCCAAGCTATGCTAAGTTCTATCACATAAGAATAGCATACAAGTATCAAATTTAGGAAATAGTAAAATGATAATTCATAAAAGACTGTTGAATCGCCGATCACCGTTGACTACTGAGGCAGTGAGGCTTAGGTTTGTATCCTCTACCTAGGCGGTGGTGGGCGGCAAGGCATCTTCTGTTGGGTGGGCATTGTTAGGAAGGCGTCGTCACGTGGGCGTTCTCAGTCAGGCAGCGATGTCAGGCAGGTGTCCCCAGGTGGTGGTGGCGGGCGGGTGTCTCAGGTGGGTGTCATGTAGGATGTCGTGACGGGGCGCCATCAAGCTGCCATCATCAAGCGAATGGTGATTCAGCATTGCTGCATTAGTTCTTTGCTCGTGGGTTGGCACCGGCATACGACATCGAATGGAAGCGAAGAGACAAAGCTATTGATAAACCAGGGGACCCTAGGTCATATGCGGTTGTATAGACTAAATGGGCCGACTAGGCTGATCAAAATGAGCGGGCTGCATGCCTGCATCAAATGTCAGCCCAGGACATCTCAGTGGTGTATCTGAATTTTAGTTTTTTCTTATTTTTTTGGATACTTCACAGATACATATCCGCGACATACCCTAAAACCCTAAACTGTTTCGGACATGGATACGCTGGTCCCTTGACGTATCAGTATTATGTAGGATGGGCCAACTGATTCCATTACTCAAAACAAAACAAGTAGTTTAGGTTCAGATTGAGGATCAATTGGTCCATCACCACCCAATTCTTCAAACCAAACACACCGATGCTCTTTGAGTGTGTTGATTATTTTATAACCTTTTTTATCTGGATTTTATAAAAATTTCTAATGTTGAGACATCACATGCTTTGTAGGTTACTAGCTTAGTTAAAAAGGGCGCTCGGAAAATAACTCTCAGCATCGGCGATGGTGCAAATGATGTGAGTATGATTCAAGCTGCTCATGTTGGCATTGGAATTAGTGGACAAGAAGGAATGCAAGCTGTTATGGCTAGCGATTTTGCCATTGCACAGTTCCGATTTCTTACTGATTTGCTTCTTGTACATGGGCGCTGGTCGTACTTGAGATTGTGCAAGGTAAAGTCATGGTTGCTCACATTAGATGTATATATAATTAAAAATATAATAATTACTGATGTGTTCCATTGCAGGTTATCACATATTTCTTCTACAAGAATCTGACATTTACACTAACTCAATTCTGGTTCACTTTTCAAACCGGTTTCTCTGGTCAGCGTTTCTATGATGACTGGTTCCAGTCATTATATAATGTCATTTTCACGGCACTACCTGTGATTATTGTTGGATTGTTTGACAAGGTATGATAACCATTTTTTTGTTGTCATGGTGTGATGCTACTTTCTGCATTGCACTAAACCACCCCCTTTCAGGATGTGACTGCATCGCTATCTAAAAAGTACCCACAGCTTTACAAGGAAGGAATTAGGAATTCTTTCTTTAAGTGGAGAGTGATTGCAGTTTGGGGTTTCTTTGCCTTTTATCAGTCAATAGTGTTCTATTACTTCACGGCAGCTGCGAGTAGGCACGGTCACGGTTCATCTGGCAAGATTCTGGGTCTATGGGATGTCAGCACTATGGCCTTTTCTTGTGTTGTGGTGACTGTGAATCTCCGCCTTCTCATGGCGTGCAACTCTATAACGAGGTGGCATTATATCAGTGTGGCAGGCAGTATAGTGGCCTGGTTTGTATTTATTTTCATATACTCTGCGATAATGACATCGTTTGACAGACAGGTGAGTAACTTATTCATGGTTAAATGTATACCCCAGTGGTTTATCATCTAATTCTGATGCTTTTGCAGGAAAATGTGTATTTTGTGATTTATGTTTTGATGAGCACCTTTTTCTTCTACCTCACAATATTGCTTGTTCCGGTCATTGCTCTCTTTGGTGACTTCCTATATCTATCGTAAGATGCCTGATTCCTTCTTATGTCCAAATTTTTCTTAATTTGATCGTTTGATCTATCACTGATCTTGCATTGTTGCCCCAGTATTCAAAGATGGCTATTCCCCTATGACTACCAAGTGATCCAGGAGATGCACAAGGATGATCCCCACGAGTACAGCAGGGTGCAATTGCCGGAGACCAGCCACCTAAGTCCAGAGGAAGCCAGGAGCTACGCGATCTCGATGCTTCCTCGAGAGAACTCCAAGCACACCGGCTTCGCCTTCGACTCCCCAGGCTACGAGTCGTTCTTCGCGTCGCAGCAAGGTGTGGGCGTGCCCCATAAACCATGGGATGTGGCCCGGAGAGCCAGCATGAAGCAGCGGCAGCAGCAGCCGCAAAGGACAGCACGGTCCTGACTCCTACCCGCCCGACGGCCTGGCTCCCATTTTCTGTAAAGTTTTGCACATCGTGTCTTTTTGTTTTGGCTGACAGGTCACAGGAGTGTATCAGTAGGCTTCTAGCACCTTTTCGTGTCTGTCAATGGTCACCCATATGTTGTGTTGGGATGATAGTAGGCATTGATCCATTTGGCCGGAGAAGCATGTAGGCACACTCAAGTTATTAAACAGCAAAGGTGGATTCTGGAATGAAGCTAGGAATTATTCCTGACAAGCACGGCAACCTGCTTGCCCGATCGTCGAAGATTCTATGGGTCACCACTTAATGCGTTTCTCGCGTCGTGTTCGGTCAGTGGTACTGCTAACGGTCTGCACGTTTCGTGAATGTTCGGATTACGTTAATGTTGCGGTTGCTTGACTGACATGTGGGGCCGAGCGACTATTACTGCATGCCCAGTAATTTGAACTACCGGGTTTGCAAAAGGTGGCAAGTTAAGTGAAAAGGTGACAGCTGACAGGTGAAAAAGCTCTGCTCTTCGGAGTTTCTTGCTTTCACCGGAGCTCCTAGAAGATCTTTTCCCGGGCCGGCCTGGCTAAGCGTTTGAGGAGGCCTATTTGTTTGTTTTTTAAGTACACGGGCCATCTACTCTCAAATACTGAACCCGCGTGGCAGTGTGACGACGCCGGCGCTAGCCAGACGAGCAAACGCCTTTTTCTAAGCGACCCTTGTTGATCACCGGGCGCGACGGGACCGGAGAAGCTCGGCTCCTCCCGACGCGGGGCAGGATGGAGGCGGAGGTGGCGGCGCTGTCACAGCTGCAGCTACAGCTCCTCGCCCTCGTCTCCGAGCTCCGCATCCTCCGCGTGAGCCCGCCGCACCCCTCCTCGAACCTTCTAGGCTCGTTCGATCGCCCAAAACCCCTAATCGTTGTTCCACCCCCTTCGCAGGAGCGGGAGCGCACCGCACGCGAGGAGCTCCGTGACGCCGGCCAGGTGCGTGTCCGCGCTCGCTTTATCGAGGCGACCGGTCGCAGGGTTAGCTCCGATCGCTTATGGGGTTTCGGCGCAGAGATGGGACGAGGCGGAGGAGGAGCGCCGCAGGGAGGCTAGGGAGCTGCGCGCGGAGGTGGAGGCCCGGGACGACACGCTCCGGAGGCTCGAGGCCAGGGTTAGTGAGTGCTCCCCCCCGGACTCTCGTCACCGCCACTCACCTCCCCCTTTTCGCCCTCCTCGCTTTGGGTGTCCCGGTTCACGCACCCGTCATTTCAGTTTCCCCGCCAAGGAATGCACCCTCGTTGGATTGTGGTGCTGCTAGATTATAGGGAAGAAATAAATTGCCATGGAACGTGCCCTGACGCCTTGTCACGTTGCGGCTTGCGGGGTCGCGGGTTCTGGTTCCATGTCAAGTTACTGTTGCCTGTCTCGAGCTATGCTGTTGTGGAATACTCGGTTCCTTTGCCTGCCTCTAGCCACACTATTTATAAACTACCGAGTTCATTTGGTCCTATGCGTGCTTCCCTTTGATCTTTTACAAGTCATTGCCAATCCTCACCAATACTTGATGCTCCATTTTTATCTACCCGGCTGATATTCTGCGTTTCCACCATACGTTTTTCTGTACAGATTAAATGCCTCGAAAATGAGAACAAGGTATTGCAGAAAAATGAGAAGAACTTGAAAGAAAGCATGGAGGTGCTACTTCAATCAAGAGAGGCTTTCATAAAACGTTATGAGGCAGGTATCTATCCTATATGTTTTGCTTTGTCCCTGTGCATGTCTTGGTCTTTGTAGTAATCAGTTGTTCAGGCATTTATGCATAGCTCTTTCAGTTGATCCACTCAAGATTTTCTTATGATCATTATCGTCGACTAGGGTATAATGCAGGAGATGTACTGCTGTATTTCTCTCTGTCATCTCTAGTTAACGGCTGCAATCTGCTTTTATGTATACTGACTATCGTCGGTTATCAATAATGTTCTAGAAGCACTCATGCATAAAAATTGTAGTAACACCATTTCAGTTTCACTGACGCAACGTTTTATTATTTAGTTTGCTTGGGTATTTGGCTTGTGTTCTGAACTAACCCATGTATGGAAGCAGACTTACATTTGCCTCATGATACCATGTTTGTAGGCAGGACTCTACTTGTTCTATGCAATGGACCATCCAGATGAAGGACAAACAGATCGCTGTAATTTCGGAGAAGCTGAATTTCCATCTTGTTTTATTTAGCTCAGTAGAAAAGGAAGTTGCTGCAGTGAGACGAGTGCTAGGTGACATGCAATGTCTAGTTGGTGAGAAGGAAAATGTAGGTATGAATATGTCTCAAATTAAACGCACTTATTCTGATGTTGTCTTAACAACCCATTTCATCGTGATTCTTACTTTCCCTTGCTTCTTTTGAACTGTTATTTCAGTGGCTGACTTAAAAGACAAGGTTCAAAGAATTTCTGTTCTTGAGAAAGATTTTGTTGGTAAGGCTGCTTAGTGTGATATTCCTTTATTGTATTGTGATTTCCATATGATTATAGTGGCTTTAGCGTACATTGAAATTCTTTGTAAGATCCTCTATTATGCATTGACTCTCATGTTGCCTTTTCGCAGAGAAAATTAACTTCTTGGAAAGCAAAATCAGTAGTTACCAGCTTGAGCTCCGGAGTAGGGCGAGGATGGTATATGAGTTAAAGGGTCACCTTGAGGCTGAGAAGCTTAACAACAATTTTCAGCCTCAATTAGAAGAAATATCCGCTTACTAAGTCAAATGCATGTGCATATATTCAATCTTCATTCGTATCAGTATAATCAACTTGGTTGTTCTCTTTAATGATAGTTACCTTAAGAAAGCTTTACTGGCAAAGGATGAGGTTATTGATAGATTAAATTCAGAGAAACAGGTTATCTATTAATAACACTGCAACTTTACATTTGCTTCTGATGCTCCAATTGAGCGCCGTTTCTTCTTTATGCAGATAATGCATATGGAGCTTCATAACATGGAAACTGCTTTACGGAAGTTTCAAGATATATTCAGCAGTATTGGGCATGAGGTAAGATACAGATAATTGAGTAAAAGCTTAAATGCCAGCTTTTGTGACATTTCTCGGACGGGCTCTTGCTATTTTAGTGAAATACCATCGGGTGCCCTTTGCCCCCACCAACCAAGTTTCTTTACTGTTCTTATAGTCAGTCTTGCATTATAAGATTATTCCCTCTTAAGTTACTTTTTTTAATCATGCACACACTTTTGTTTAATCGAGCCATTTTTGTTTGATCTTCTAATTGTATAGGGAATGAAAAGCTTTTCACGGGTCTGTGAAAGTCAAAATGTACAAGATGTGAATGAAGAGCAGCTTGAAAGGTGAGCATTCCCTTTGAGTATTTAGTATTTGGATCAAGAAATTGATCTTTTTTATAGCGTTTAACATGCTTTCAGTGCTACATGAAAAATCGACAGCATTCCAGGTACACAAAGCCGTCCAGCCAATGAGCATACCTTGATAACTGCAGCTGATGAAACAGGTAATTCCTCCTCTTTCAACGAGCTTGATATCCAGTTCATATCAGCTTCAGGGGCATAACTGTCACTGAATTTAGCTGAAAAATGGAAGTCAATGTCATAATTGATATTCCTTCCATGCAACTCAGAGTCCCGAGTTTCCTTTTGTGCACATGTTCGAAGATCCACCTAGAGTCCATCCATGTTGTTCCTCAACCACAATCCCTGGTGGACCTTGACTGCTTGAAATATTATCCCTGGACACATCACACACACAACAAATTAGTAAGCAATATGCTGACTACCACTGCCCGGTATAGATATATTTTGCTTTAATCTCACTATTCATGATTCAACGTTGTGTTTTGTCTAACCGCGTGTGACAGCCTCCACTCCAGATGTAGAACATCAGATGGAAATTGTTCCAGGCTACACACAAGTACGAAGCCCAATTAAAGTGAGTATCCTTAATTGTTCATGTCGCATGAAATTGTTCCAGTTTCATAGTATTTCGATCATTATAAACTGAGAGGTGAGTATCCTTAATTGTTCATGTCTAATAGTCTTTTGATCATTATAAACTGAGTTCTGTACCTGCTTGTAGTCCTCTGCCTCGCCATCACCTGAGCCATCAGCTGCAAATGCAGACTGCGCTCTTGAGTCCAAAGGAGATACTGAGATGGTATAAGCTCAACTTCCTGTACCCTTGTCTTCTAACTAGCTGCTTATGCTGGGCCCCTTGATGTCTGCAGGGTAATTTATCATCAGCGCAGCCAACACATCCCGTGGACCAAGATCCTAACTCGGAAAATCAATCCTGATCTGCAAACAGCTGATCCCCATGGCCAATAGTTGCTGCTCATTTTTTTAGAAACGGGAATATGTAGACTCCTGCTTAATGCTTATTGTTGACCCCCTGTTTGTAACAGCCATTAGCCAGTTTGGTAGCTTGTTTGTTTTCTGCTCAGCGTGTTAACTTGCAGCCCTCTTGCTCTCATTCCAGATAACATCAACGGTATCGTTTTGTTAACATTGCAGCAGCTCGTTTCAGTGTCAATTTTACCAAATTCCAACGTTATGGACTTTGTTATATTCCGACAGGTTATTTTGAGAAGATCAAAATTCGTGAAGATATAGAATAAGAAAAGAAAAAGAAATAACTTTTGTGAGACGGAAAAACATTTCCGTTTCGTTGTGGTGGTACACGAGCTCGATCCCTATTGACCTTTCCGATCCGATGCTATGACCTTGAGATTCATAGTATAAATGTTTAACCTTGATTTTGAGCTCAACTTTTCTAGAACGGGCCAGTGGCCTGATGTGCATCGAGATGTCGTCGGGGGCCGACGTTATCCGTTGCACCGCTGACAATGCAGTACAGGCAGCGTCCCCCGTCGGGTAAGCACGCGTACAAAACCGGATCGGACTAAGATTGATCCAACTAAACGAGAACAAAGGCTGGATTGGAGTCCGGATCGGACCCCGGCCCATTATCAGGCCAAATTGAAGCCCACATATTTCGGCCCAAGTCATTCCGCCCCCCGAGTCAGCGACTCCTCCTCCTATATAACCACCCAAAGAGAGCTAGGGTTTTGCCTCCTCGCCCGCCCGCCCCCTCTCTCTCTCTCCTCTTCGTCCTCCTCGCGCAGCAGCCGCCGCCGCCGTCGCCAGCAGCGAAAGAAAGGTTCGCATCCGATCCGCCCCTTCTGCTCGATTCGCGTAGCGTCAGACGTTTCTCTCCATGCGGGCAGTTCGTGTTGGTGGCGTGCGTCCTTCTGGCGATAGAGATGACAGCTTTTCTCTGTGCGGTTGTGACGTTTACCTTCGATCTTCCGCAGTAGAGCTGCGCACTCTACGAAACAATATTAGTTGTCCTGGTTAGATCATTAGCTAGACAATTGTAGGAAATTCATCTGCAGAGTTGAGGCAACACTGCCAAGTGTTGCTAGATGTTCAACATTGTCTGCTGCTGTTTTTATAGTCGGGATTTGGGAATTTAAGTGGTGATCAATGGAAAGTTAACATGGTAGGGTCGGTTTGCTCCTGCTGACACATAACTTGTTCTGTTACAGATATAGCATCCATTAACCACAGAAATAGTATGAACCGCTGCTCTTCATTTGTGTTGCTATATATTCTTGATATACGCTAGAGCTTTCAAACTGCAGTTGAAACCTGGATATGATCACAGGCTTTATCCGCAACTCGGTCAGGTCGAAGTACTTGCTATGTTCATATGACCACTCCTTCTTTGCCTAATGAAATTCATTATTTGTGTGGTGCAGCATGGATACCCAGGTTAAGCTTGCCGTTGTGGTCAAGGTGATGGGCCGCACGGGCTCGAGGGGTCAGGTGACCCAGGTCAGAGTGAAGTTCCTCGACGATCAGAACCGTCTCATCATGAGGAACGTCAAGGGCCCTGTCCGGGAGGGAGACATCCTCACCCTGCTCGAGTCTGAGAGAGAGGCCAGGAGGCTGCGTTGAAGCAGCCTGTCGTCCTCGGTTCCTCTCTTGAAACGTTGCCATGATGGATCGTAGCTCCCTTGCTTGGTGTACTGCTTTCTTACCATGTTATTGGACCCTGCTGCTTCTGTCTCTCTGGGTAGGCTATGTAGCATGATGTCTGGATCGATGGAAATTCAAGTACTCATCTTGGTTGCAGTTTTGTACTAGTGCTGTTATGCAACATGTTTATGCTTTATCTCCTCGGGTGGTAATATGGGTGGCGTATCATCCTTTTTCAGTGTTGCATCGAGTCGGAATTGTTTATTTGGTTTCACCTGTAAAGTTGCTTGTTTGGTCGCGTCATTATCATCATTAGGGACTTTTACTGTGCTATGTATTAATGAGGCTGGGTGAGTATCCTAAGCTAATTTAATGTGCTCAGCTTGGCTTTCGTACTTTCCATTTGTGTGGAATCTGGAGCATATACGATATTCCATGTAGAACTTGAAATCTGCTATTAATATCATTGAATTATTAACATCATTGATCCATGGTGATGGCGTATCAATTTAATCCACATGTTAACTCTGAACTAAATTGATGCGTTGTCCTACTCTCCACAACTAATCATACGCTCTCATCATTCCCTCCCATTCTGCACAGTTTGCATCGCCCAAAAATAAGCTCGACATGTCCACTTCAAAAGGCAGCCCAAGTGGCACTCCTCTGCCTAGGTTTGAGTGATACGTTCATGTTGTGAGCCTGCGTCGTGGGAATGCTGTTTGGCGTCAGTGCACTCGGCCTCGGCGACGCGAACCTCATCGCCCTGCTGCCCCGGGGCGACAGGCTGACGTCTTCCAGTGCCAGGAACTGGAGCTCCGAGGGGTAGTCGCGGACGCACCCGATCCGCGGCCCCGCTCCGGTGCTCCATTGGAAGGGCAGCTGCTTCCCCAGCTGGTACGACCTCATCGACCTCTTCGAGTTGATGCGGCTCAGGATCAGCTCCTCCGGCACCTCGACCAGGTCATCCTCCTCGTACCCGTCCTCCGCAAACAGATTTCGCTTGCAGAAGTCCAGGCACTCGCCGAACGTGGCGGAGTCTGGTACTATGTCTTTTGCACCCGGTGATGCCCTGGCGTTGCTGCAAGTAGTGGGTGGCGTTGGGATCCTGTTGTTGGAACTGATCTGCAGCCTGGGTGGCCGCTTCCCTTGAAGCCGGTTGGATGTGGGGATCTTCCTCATCGTTGTCGGTGTGCTTGTCTCGGTCTCGGTACCATCTTTGTCATGGTCGTGCGCAGCTTGTGCCTCTTGTTCATTCTCTGGCTCGCAGAGTTCAGATAGATCAAGCTGGGATTGGCCACCTTTCAAGCTGAAGTCAGCATCTTCTTCATCTTCTGAAGGGCTCAACTGTAGCCAAACCGGGGAAAAAAAACAAGTATCAGGTAACATAGAACCGTATCTTGGCCGTTTAGAGTGATAGATAGGGCTCTTTTCTTGATTCTCACCTGCACGTTGGTAAGGTCCACGCTCCTCTCCTTCAGGAAGTTCATGAACTCCTGGAAGTTCTGCTCCGTCGGTCGATAATGCCCGCTGTGAGGCCACACCGCCTGAAACGGACAAATTCAGAGTCAAGCAAGAGCAAACTCGGTGTTGCTGCCATGCAATCTACATATTGCTTCGGTACCTTCAGAATTCCGTCCTCTACAACTAGTCTCCCTGCAGCAGATGTGGCTCCCCCTGCAAGGAAGCTTGAGTGCTGGAATACCCCCTTTTGTTTCTGCAACCATGTCCAAGATTTCAGCATCTCATCAATAGCTAGAATAGTCTAAATGTTCACCAAAAATGTGTGTGAACTTTTTTAAAAAGGGGAACTTACCTGCCCGATGTAGAGATTCTTGCATGTGCTCAGAACGAAGATCCATTTTATCCCCCCGTCGCTTCCTGTCGTGTCGACTATCTGATGGCTCAGCTTGTACATCAGCCTTGCATCCTGGACTATCACTTCATAGGCTTCCCTTTCTTTCTGCACAATGCAGTGGCCACATATCTTGTTAGTAGGATGTAACCTCTGCAACCGAGTAGATTCTTTCTGAATGGCTGTTGAGTTCTGAACAGAAAAGTGATGAAACTTACAGGGCCAAGGTACTTGATGCATTGTTTGTGTAGCTTAAATCTAGGGCAACGCTCATCCAAGCTGACATCTTTCCCTTCACCTACATCCAGCCTATTAGAAGAGTTACAGAATTATTAGTAACTATACTCGCTCTTTCGACCTGGAGATGCGACTACTGTTCTGAAAATATTTACCAGTAGAAGAAGGGTTGCTTGCTCTGACAGTGGAGCCAACGGTGGTAGTAGAAGTGCAGGTTATGACCATACCGGTGTCGAGGGTCAATCTGGCAATAAGAAATAAGTAAATTTCATTTTTATTTGAACAATGCTGTCACTAGAACAGTGTTGAGACATGATATTATCACTGCGTACCGCCTCTAGCCAATGCTGCAGGGCAAGTTTCTGGGCCTTTTCATCCTTGGATAGACCTTTGCCGACCTAAAAGTGATAGCAACACTACGACTGTGTCAGTGCAGTATACTCCAATACTAGTGTAGTTACATAGGTGTGGCAATGCTATCGATGATGCTATCTGAACAAAAGGACATTGTTACTACCTTGGCAGCCCTCATTCTTGCCCGGGACCATTTTGAAACAGCAGTCTCAGGCTTCTCTATGTCAAAGAATGACACTGAATTTCGCTTGAGCAGTGCAAAATCAAGCAACTTCCACCTGCATTTTAGGATCATAAAGATTCAGAATTTATCATCCCCTTGTGACAGAAATAAGCTGCACCTTCTCTATGAACTGAAATTCAAAACAACTGCAGAGTATATCAGTCCTACCATCTCTGTTCCACAAGAACGGCGCAATCCGCAAGCTGCCGCCTTGTTCTGAAACTCTTGTACACCTTCTGCAGCCTGAGAGCGGCGGCTTGGTGCCTTGGGCTGTCCATTCCGATCACCGGGTGGTCCAGTGGACAGTCGCTGAATGGCCTGAGTCTCGATGAAGCAGCTTCAAAAGCACTACCATTGATGTTGCAAACTTCTCTTTCAGGTTTAGGACTCCTAATGGACAGCATGGTCTCCATCTGGACGTTTTCAGTCTCTCTCCTCTTGAAGCTCAGGGAGCCTTCAATGATCAGCTTGCTTGAGCCGAAAGTAGGGAGCAATGCTGGAGGGGACTCGACTTCATCCTCCATGTCGTCGAAGCTGAGGGATCGGATGAACAGCCGACCCATGTTGTCCTCCACTGCTGGCAGGTAGTCATCTGGTGGGTATGAGATTGACAGCCCCATTTTCCTTGACAGAAAGATAAGGTCTTCCTTTTTCTCTGATTTGATTAGTCCGCTGTGGTTCGTGTCAACCTGTGGCAGGAAAAGCTAATTATTGGATATCAAGTTCTCTACCAATGGGTAAGAGCTATTTCGAAAGAACAAATTTCAAGGTTTTTACCTTGCATTCTTCTACTTTCTACTGATTTATTTTCTCCTGAAACAGAATGCATTTCAGGAGGCATGAACAAAGATTCGAGAAACCAAAGAGAGCATGCATCTCAACAAGAACAGATAGATTTCATTTACCCCCTTCTATCATTTAGGAACATAAATGACCATGATCCAAGAAACAAATGAAACAGGCACAAGAATCAAGGCACACACCTTGTCGATTGCCTCGAAATCCTTGTGCCAGGATTGAGCAACCTCGCAGAGGAACGCAGGGCAGAAGAAGAAGGCTAATTGTTGCCATGCTTTGCCAATGGAGAGGAGATTTAGGAGGAACAGAATCTAAATGGGGTGCGGCCATACAAGGAAGGTTAGGTAGCAGCAGCCCAAAGCATGCTGCCCCCTATAAATAACCAGGCAAAACTTGGATCTATCCTAGTGTCCTGAATAGGAGAAGGGGTCACTGACAGGTTTGGTGCGTTAAAAAAAACACATGACGACAATTTACTGACACTTAACATGTATGCAACCTGCTATCTAATAGCTAAGAGACATGCGAGCGTGGATTAAGGAGCTCTCACACTGCTGGTCCTCCTTGGAGTGACATGGTGTCGCGGCTGCGATTGCTAGAAGCGCCGCGTACGGGAGAGGAGGACGATCATGGGTAGTAGTTTTTTAATTTCGAGAGAGATTTGGCAATAGACAGAGTAGTTTTGTAATATTGATTGTATGAAATGGGCTCAGTAGTTTAGTACCACACGATCCAAACCAACGGCCGTGATCTCCTAGCACCCTCTAGCATCTTCCTCTACCACAGATCATGTTCCTCCGCCGCCGCCGCCGCCTCCTCTCCACCGCGGTGACGGCGGCCGCCCGCGGTCCGCCGCCGATCCGCGTCGCCCTCACGGACTCCTCCGGCCGCGGCGTATTCGCCACACGCCATGTGGCCGCTGGCGAGCACCTCCACTCCGCGGAGCCCCTGCTCGCCCACCCCGCCCCCTCCCTGCTCCACGAGGTGCGCCCTCCTCCGCCCGCTTCCGTTTCCAGCAACGTCCTTGAAAACGCGGTTCACGGGACCTGCGAGCTGAGCTGGAACGTCGCTTAGGTGTGCTACAGCTGCCTCAGGAGGAAGGCCGCCAGGGAGGGGCGCGGCGGGGGCTGCTACTTCTGCAGCGATGCGTGCACGGAACACGCCAAGGTGACGCCTTTGGTCCCGATTCCTCGTTTGGTTCGTCCACATTAAGTACTTGTTATGTGTAGTATGGCCATGTGCCAGTGTTAAGATGGAACCAAGTCTGGAGTACTGCCAAAGAACCGAGATTCAGTACGTCTTATGCTCGTGCACTTGGTGCAACCGTTTATTTTTGGCTAGGTTGTGTGCTAGTAGAAGTGCAATGTGGATTTGAACTTATTCCCTTTGGACCATAGAATCGATGTTCCTTGACATGTCCCATAGACCAAAAGATTGAATAACTTTGCTGCTTTTTGCACTCTTTCATTCCAAGTGCTTCATTTTTAGGTGATTGTGGGCTTGATTTAGCTAACAGGACCTGTGCTTTCCATCACTTTAGGGCTTCCATGATGTTGGACAGAGCGTGGATTGGTCTCTGTTTGATGACCACTGCAGGTATGGTGGTACTCCCAAGTCTACTTTTCATCTGTCTGTAAATGTGCACCTCCTAGCGTTCTCACTTGCCGTGCTTTTCTTTGTTCTGAAGTTCACGAGGTCTGAAGTACCCATACATGGCCAAGCGGCTCGCTTGCATGGTTATATCAGGAGCTGCTAGCGCAGATTGTCTTGACATACTTCAGCCAGCTAGTCTGCATCAGAAGGCACTAATTGAGGTACTGATTGCTGTCCTTCTGATAGTCCCAACCTCCCTTCAGTTAAGTTTTCATTTCAAGACATAATCATGTAGCATTCTTGCTCTACGATGTCATTGGTTGCATGTTAATTAGGCAATGGAACATTTTCAGATGGAAGAGGAGTTCGAGTTGTTAGAGTCTGCTTTTAGAAAGGCAGGAATTCAGGAAGAAGTCAGAACATGTATCCTTGATATTTAATTTTACTTCCATCTTTGATTTAGCCTACTTTCTTGATGTAACAACAGTTGGACAATTATCAAACATTGACATACTAGTAAGAACTAGGTTCTTGTTTCAATCCTCTGCACCTTTCCCCAGTTACTTTCTTTGACAAAATCAGTTTTGACCAAAGAGTGGTACATTAATGTACTGGCGAGAATACGCATAAATGCGTTCCGTGTTGAATTGCCTGCAAGCTCATATGAGGATCTTCTGTCCTCAGCAGCAGCTTCAGTATCTTGCGACGCTTCAGTTGGCAATGCACTCTATATGCTTCCTTCTTTCTACAACCATGACTGTGGTATGGATCTCCGTATACTCATATGGAGAACAAGCGATACTTACCATTCTCTTGAGATGTTTATTCTATTGGTTCATGACCTCATGAATTTTTTTAATTTGGTGGTGCTCTTTTGTTGTAGTATAGTTGTTGTCTGTTATTGGTCTCTAGCTTCTTGGTTCTCAATCCTGTTCCTGTACTCCGTAATCCACCTGTAGATAAAAAAAAAGGCAGCCTGGTGCATATAGCTCCCGCTTGCGCAGGTCCGGGGAAGGGTCCGACCCACTTGAGTCTTTTGTATGCAGCCTTTCCCTGCATTTCTGCAAGAGGATGTTTCCAGGACTCGAACCCATGACCTCATGGTAACAAGACAACAGCTTTACTGCTGCACCAAGGCTCCCCTTCATAATCCACCTGTAGATAACCTTGCTAAAATTGTCCTCACTGGTTTGACATATTTTTAAGTTTCTATGCACACTTTTACTATGGGGGATGACCAAATGTATATTATTTCATTGTGTAATAGCAAATTCTAATTGATGACGGTATATTGTTCCTTTTGAATTGCAAGTTCAAATATTCACATTTTTCCCTGTTTATTTCCAGATCCGAATACTCACATAGTTTGGCTTGAAAATGCAAATGTGAAATTGAAGGCCCTCTGTGATATTGAAGAAGGTACGAAAAAGTGCAGTCAAGTTCACCTGTTACCGAGGCAGTCCCTGGACACAGCTAAAAAAATAACAAGGACCACCGAATTGCTAATGTAGAGCTATTGCTTCTATTATAGGTGAAGAGCTGCGTATCTGCTACATTGATACAAGCATGGATGTGCATGCTCGGCAGAAGATTCTTGCTGATGGATTTGGCTTCGAGTGCCGCTGCCTTCGGTGTTTGTCTGGAGATTAGAGGTCATGTTTCACCTCAGAGTTTGCTCAACGTGGCATTGTGCTCTTCTGGCACCGCTCATTGAAGTCACTTTTTAAAAGTAGGCCATTGTTGACCTGACTCAAATTCTCTGCAGTACTGTATATGCAGTAGCAGTCACTGACATGTGGGCCCGTGGTCTGCATGGGTCCACATGTCAGTGACTGCTACTGCATGGGCAGTACTGCAGAGGATACGCACACTTGACCTTGGGTCCGCTATTGCAGAGTTTCAGTGATCCGATGAAGCATCTTGAAAATTGGGCGCTTGGTTGCCTGATCATGTGTTGAAATACTTGCAGTAATGGTTCCTATCGTTGATGACTAAAGCATGGAAATGCAGATCTACTTAAAGATATGAATGTTGTGTTTGTAAATACTGGTTTCCTTTGCTTTGTGATTTAACCTATTGCTCAATACTCCCTCCAGTACTTAATGGAACCGAAGGGAGTACCTGTAGTGTTGAAAACGGATCGGATATATTTTGATCCATCCGCTACTGTTTTCGGGAATATTCGATCCATATCCATTTTTTCAGATATTTTAAGGATTCGGATATTTAATTTCAGATATCGGATCAGAAATGGTTTTAGTATATATCCGTCTGTTTTGTCGTATATTCGTTTCTGTTTGGATATATCCGAATCAATTTGAATCGGATATCCGGACCTTGTTGGGGTAGCCTGTTTTCTGTGGAGAAAACCCTAAGTGCCCTATTCCCTAACCCGCAGCCGTAGCTGGCGCCCGCCTCGACTGAGTCCGCGAGGTCGAGACGTT
Organism: Neostapfia colusana; assembly: GCA_030760725.1. Classification (NCBI taxonomy): domain Eukaryota; kingdom Viridiplantae; phylum Streptophyta; class Magnoliopsida; order Poales; family Poaceae; genus Neostapfia; species Neostapfia colusana. The sequence goes on along the minus strand of JASWHV010000014.1, from coordinate 74,405,102 downwards.
GCTGCCGCTCGCTGCCCCTCTCCTATTCCCTGTCAGCTCTAGCTCCCCTTTGTCGCTCGCCTGCTATCTGCTGGCCGCTGTTGCGCCTGCCCGTACCCGCCCTTCGCCCGACACCCACACTTGAGACGAGGCCCCCGCACCCGAGGCCCGAGCCCTCGACGCGTTGGCCGCCACCCCGAGGCCCCGAGCCCCGACGCGTCCAACCGTCGGTTGCCGCCCCCGTTTGTCCGGCATTCGATTCTCGACCACGCCTCCCGGCTGCCGCCCTCGACGCGCCACCCTCCGCCCTCACCCTTTCACGCTCCGGTTGCCGCCCCTCCTTCACATCCCATCGCCGGTAAGAAGCCTCTCTCTCTCTCTCTCTCTCTCTCTCTCTCTCTCTCTCTCTCCTCTCTGCCCTTAAACAATTTGCAGTGAGGATGTAGATGCTTGAATGACTTGTTTGATACTTTGATCCGCCAATTAGAGTGGAAAGATTTATAGATGGCCTCTAATGCACCCACTGAAGAGAATTAGATACCCAGCAATACCTCGGCTTCAAAATCAGCTCCCACACCGCGTCTTTTTTTGGAGCCCCCACCACATCCACCGTCCATGAATTGTCGAACAGCAGGTAAAAACTTAGATGTTTCATGTTTGATGAGTGACACATAATGGATAATTTGAAGATTAGCTATATGTTCACATGTTGCTATACTATTGCTTGGTCATGTGCAGGAATCTCTATTAGAAGTAGCAATGTAGCGGCATCTTCTTCAAGTATAAATGTAGCTGCAATGGTACCGACTAGCAGTAGCAATGATCAAGTTGTTCTTAAAGATGATGATGTTGAAAAAGGTGCAAAGAGTTCTAAGAAGAGCACATCACAAGTGTGGTAATATTTTACCAAGGAGGACAAAAGTATAATGATTGAGGGCAAGGAGTATAAAGAGAAATGGGTATCTTGCAACTTTCCAAAGTGCAAGGTAAAGTATAGATGTGAGAGCACCATGGGAACAACTAGATTTTAGACACATCTAAAGAATGCACATAGTGTTGTTAAAGGTCAACAACGGTTAGGAGCTGAAAAGGATTGCGAAAAGGACATGCATTATGTTGAACTATACAGGTATGATCCAGAAGTGAGCATCAAGAAGTTTAATTTGACAATTATCATGCATGAGTATCCATTTAATATAGTCGAGCATGAGTATCTTGTGTACTTCCTCAAATCTTTGCGTCCTATCTTACCAATCAAATCTCGCATAACTGTTAGAAAAAAATCATGGATATATACTTTGATGAAAAGAGCAAATTGTATGCACACCTTAAGACTTTTAAATGTAGATTCACTACAACAATAGATATGTGGACTTTGAACCAAAATAAAAGATACATGTGTGTCACGACACATTGGATAGATGATGATTGACATATTCAGAAGTGGATTATTGGTTTCTTTCATGTAGAAGACGACACACGGGACAAAAGTTGTATGAATCTTTTACTGAGTGCATGGTTAGATGAAACCTTGAGAATAAATTGCTTTCATTTACTCTAGACAATGCATCAGCAAATGAAGTAGCGGTGGAAGATATAATCATGATTTAAAGACAAATGGAGGTGCTTCTTTACTGTGTGATAGTGCTTTTTTTCATGTGAAATGTGCTAATCATATTTTGAACTTAGTTGCTAGAGATGGTTTAAGTATGATTTCTCGGACAATTGAAAATGTTAAGTCATTAGTCCTAGTTGTCAAGGGGTCTCAATCCCGATGACCCTACGTCCAATTCGGGGTGTTGCCCCGTTTTTAGCACGAGCATGACAATCCTACGTCCTAGTTGTCAAATATAATCCGATTCCGATGATACCGTTTTTGACTCCGATTCAGAAATAGAAATATGAATATGAAAACGGTTTAGCCTTTTATCCGACCTTTTCATTCCTAAGTACCCGTCATACAGTTATCAAGCATGTAGATAACGCGTCTTGTTTTAATAAATTATAATATCAAATATTTGACCATCAGAACCTTAGGAAACCTTGTAGTCATAGTTGAGAGGCTCATCCATTACAATTCTAACGGTTTTTATGGTAACACCTCTGAAATGTATTTCTGAACTCCTGAACGGGAGAAAAAAAAACTATAAACACCATTTTATTATCAAGATGGGTTGAAAGAACAACTGTACTACAGAAACTGTAACATGGGATATTAAACAGATAATCATTAGTTGGACATCATCTAAAACAACCATTAGTTGGGTACTTCTCATCTGTTAGCAAAAGTATATGCTCGTAATCATTTCAGTAGCGCGTATCAGCAATAGCCTTATTCAAATTAGTTTGTTGACGTCAGCAGCAATTAGTTTCCATCACAATTATGTTTTTTTCTTCAGGAAACACGATACAGACACTCACAAACCCCATGAATACACGTATGAACACTTTATCTCAATGAGTGTTTTTGAAAGATTGGATTGACTTCTTCATATTCACAAAGTCATCACAGGTTTCTTGCTATCAATAGATACACCATCTATAGTTGATAGAATAATTAGTCAAAATACAATATTCATGTTGAGTCTAGGACTTGAATCCAGATAGGTTGATTCCACCATAAAGAATGTATGTTAGCAATGTAGATGCTGTATAAGGTCACAGAAATGTCACAAAATTATTGTGCTTTAATTAAGCATTAGTTTGGCTTCTACACAAACATATTATCTTTTTTTTGTTAGCCTACCCCAACATGTTTAGGACAAAGACTTGGTTGTTGTTGTTGTAACTACTAAACCATTTTTTTCACAAAAATAAATAGAGAGTGCGTCAAACAGCTAGCTTCTCCAGCAACTTATTAGTTTAGTTGCTTCTCAGAATTAAGACCACGTTTGGCACAGGCGCACAGCTTTCGGACCAACTTCTCACGAAAATGAGCTAGGGTTATGTCAAACAGTCAGTTTCTCCGACAACTTATTAGTTTAGTTGCTTCTCAAAAAGGGCATACCCAGTGATGAAAGCTCCCACACGTTGTGGGGTCTGGGGAAGGAAATTTCTAGGCAGCCTTTCCCTTGCTTATCAGAATGAACTAAAAGCAGGATATAAGATTAAACTGTTATCCAAACAAAATATTTTTTTAATAAGTTGTGCCAAACAGAGCCTAAAGCTTAAGCTGTTGTGCATTAGCTTTTCAGACAAGTTATGCTTTTAACAATTAAGCTGTGTCGAACAGAACCTTAAGTCCCTAGAAGCCCAGAAATGCTGGCTTTACTTGAAAAGCGCAAAGTTGCAAGAGCTTTATGCACCCAGCAATTTAGCATTTTGTGCCAGAGTCAGAGATTCGCAGTACCAGCGTTATTAAGCACTATAATGCCTATGGACTACATGCGCTTGAACTTCAGAAGACCCTGTTCCGGAATTGTGCTCTTGAGGTTCCACCAAATATACACTACACCTCGTATTCTATCATTCAGTGTCATTGGATTGATTTCGAAAAAAAATCAGTGTCATTGATAAAAGAGGCCACGGTTTCATTTGGTCAGAGAAAGGTTATGCAGAAAAGAGTACGGGAAGTATTATAACATTACAAAAATGAGAAGGGAAAGGATGAGGTGCTTCTGTGTTATATCATTCAGTGTCATTGGTAAAGTTGCAGATTCATGTAGTTGGCAACAGATCATTCAGAAAATAATACAGGATAATACAAAGTACATTGTTTGCTCATGTTAGCATTACAAAATGAGAGTGTGGCAGGGAGGGAGGCACCGATTAACCACCTAATTTTAAGAACATGTTTGATCATGTTCACCGTTGGTGTGGGTGATAGTCTGATACCTCTTGCTGGCAATGAGGTTGCTCACCACCTGTTTGGTTGGTTGGCTGAGCACTTTGCTGGTAAGCACGCGATTAAGGCTTCAGCACTTTCTTAAAATTGCTGGTTGGTTTGATTCTAATGAGGATCCAACAAAAATGTTGCTGGCCAGCATCTACTACTGCAATCTTGCTGAAATTAAAAAATGATCCCAAGACATAATTCAGAGGAAATAATCAGGTGTTCTTCGTGTCACATCAGGTTCACCTCTCCTAGGAGCTGGCTCAAACTGCAAGAACCCCAGGTGAATTTCGACAGGCAATGTCAAAACTTACACGACAATAGTAACACAACGATTACCTGGATAAATGTGTGGTTCCTGCAGTCATCAACCTCCAGGATGGATGCCATGTTGCCACATCGGTAACAATAATTAGGCGCACTGAATATAGTCACAACCTTTTGTTCCTGCAAATTTGTGGAACTTTTAAGTCTTCAAAGGACTGTCCAGATGGCCTCTAGAGGCTCTCTGATCTTAAAAGAACCAGAAGACCATGTAAACAAAACAAATGATGCAACTATTTTGTGCTAAAGGACTTACATGCGCCCAGTTATATCCCTCCATAACCAATTGATGAGCCCGGGCTACAAGTTTAAGATTGTTGGTGTGATTAAACTGTTCTGATATGTCCTGGAAAATTGAAGCTATAAAGTTGAGAGCAAAACTGGTTGCAGCCTATCAATAAATAAATATATATATAATATTGTAACTAGTACTTGGCCAAAAGTGTATCCGGCGCCACGTGGGGATATGCCCCAGCCACATCTATCATCTGGATCAGACCAAAGAAGGTCACACATAGATCCCTCATGAGGGACCTCTTGAACACGATCTAAGCTACGGACACTATCAAGATTCTCGATGGATGGAGATAAACCACCATGTAGGCAGAAAATTTCTGATTCCACCTTCAAGAAGAATACAACATCAATAAGATTCCCAAACAAAAGGCCAAAATGGATTTTTGAACTTCTGTGCAAAACAAAAGAAACAAATATTGATTATTAGCACAGCAATGGAGCAGCTAGAGTAGATAGCAACAATAGTGTCAATGATACAAACATGAAACAGAAAATTACAGTTTATCAATCATATATAAACTATTAAAAGGCAGATCGTTTCTAATATTCTATAAGTCCTATCATCCATAATTTTTCATATGGTCGTGTCAATGATACAAACATCACACAGAAAATTACAGTTTATCCATCATACATAAACTATTAAAAGGCAGATCCTTTCCAATATTCTTTAAGTCCTATCCATCCATAATTTTTCATATGGTCGTGTCAATGATGCAAAAATCAAACAGAAAATTGCAGTTTATCCATCATATATAAATTACTAAAAGGCATATCGTTTCTGATATTCTATAAGCCCTATCCATCCATAATTTTTCATATGGGCATGAAAACACAACAAAAATGAATGTGGCAGATGGGTGTATTAGTGCATCACTTCCCTGGCAGTTTTTCCTCTATACATATTTTCAAGAATAGTGAAGAATTGAGTTGACAAAATAGCACATGTGAATGATAAAAAATAGCTTAAATTTAGAGTGCTTTAATGCTCCGTTGATATCAATGGATAGTGTCATTAATGGAAGACTAGCAAAAAAAAGTTAGGGGGCGAGGCGCCAAGGCCTCAAGCTGAGCACACACACCAATGCTGAAATTGAGTTGACAAAATAGCACATTGATTGATGAAAAGAAGATTAAATTTGTAGCACTTTAGTGTTTCATTGAAATCAATGGATAGTGTTATTAGTTGGAGCCAACAGCGAAAATAATGTACAGCAAAACAAGGTTTGGGGGGGGGGGGGCTCAAGCAGAAGACACACCAACGCCGTCAGTGGAAAATAATCAAAAAGATCAGTGAAAATTTTCCAGACAGTTGCGCTGCCATACCTGTGTAAAAGAATTAAAAAAAGTACAATAGGGTCAAACAAAAACCATAACACTTTGTAGTCAACAGATATAACTAGAAAAACAGACTAATGGAGTACAGAGTATATCAAAGTGTGAATGAAATTATTTCATCATTTCATGCAAATATTTATGAGCCAGAGTTCTTAGTTATGGAGACCCTTTCTCAAAGAAATTATTAAGTGAACCATACAACCAGAGCCAGCAGATTTTCATTCAGCAGAGTACAGATTGCAGTTATTTAAGGGTAATTGAAGTTGAACTTCCTAGATTAGTGTTGCAGCATGATCAATAAGACAACAAGAATATTCTTGACTACCAAAAGTTCCTTTAAAACTTCCAACAGCAAAATAAGCCCTGCAGAGAATGCATCATAATTACTACAGTTACTTGAGTATTTGGCTACAGTCAAATCTCTAAATTGTAGAGTTTTCAGACCAACTGTAGGCAACTTAGGTGTTGTTACAGTACATAAAGGAACAAAATACTCGTGGAATAAAAGCAAGACAACTTTCAAGCACCTAAATGGACTCACTTTCGTAGGCACTCATCGTAGAAGCCATACACCTGTGTGATCTGCAATAATTGAAGAGTTTTCAAATAAAATAAGAGAACAGAATGAGTTCACATCGAAGAGCACAAATAACCATATGTTTACAAAGCATACGATAGTTTAAGAAAGAAAAGTGAAACTTAAAAAACAACAAGGTCTGTATTTTTGAATAATGAAAGAGAGAATCATGCCATCTGATGGGCATTGTGGGGGTTAAATTACCTGCCGACTCTCATGGTTTCCACGAAGGATTGTAATGCGTTGTGGGTAGCGTACCTTAAGTGCCACCAAAAGCTGCATGATAGAACTATATCATGTCAATGTATAAAGCATGAAGGTGGGAGAAGTTCAATACCATGAATTTAAGCATAAGATCATCAATAGGTATAAGCAAATTCAGCAAATGAAACTAGATTTGGTAATGGTGCTAGAATGGCTACACTTTTAGTCTAGGTAGATTAATAGGATAACAAGTGGCAACAGAAGAAGCTATGACCAAAGACAAGTAATTATATTTGAAGAATAGTATTTGCAAGATGCATATTTCAGGTAGTATAACCAGTGTTTTAAAACAGCGCCTGGATGCCTAGGCGCTCGCCTGGACTCCTAGGCAACCGGCTATGGTGCCCAGGCAGAGGCCAGGGAGGCGGCGATGGACAAGCGCCAGCCAGGCAAGTCGAGCAGCCATGGCATCCAGGCCGGAGCATCTGGACGCCTAGGCGCCAACCTAGGTGACGCCTTTTAAACACTGAGTATAGTAACCAACAGTGTTTGAGTGTCCATCCAATAATATTGACCTATCAAGTAACCATATCAAAGAACCAATAAACTAAGCTGCTATTCAATCCTACTTAAATCTTTGTCAGTTATTTTCAGAATTAGCTAGACAACAGGGTAGGGTGGACTGGATCAGCAAATGAAATCTAAACATGGGAACATTGACATGTTACAATTCATAGAGAAAAAAAGAGCAATAATAAGGTAATATCTTACAGTTACAGTCTCAACAGAGTAATATCCACGATCTACATAATCTCCCATAAACAAATAATTTGTATCTGGACACTAGCAAACAAGAAGGAAGATAGTGTCAGCTTTTATGGAATGATGAAGCGAACAATGTTAAATAACACAGAGAGAAAACAAGCATAAAGATAGGACAGTGTATTGAGTACCTTTCCGCCAATCCGGAAAAGTTCTACAAGATCATGGAATTGCCCGTGAATATCACCACAAATTGTCACTGGGCTCTTAACTGGCTGTAAGTGAAATATACAAAGATTTTCAGTTGGAAATTACAATACATATGCTAATAATATGCAGGGTTTTAAATTGGCGCCTGACCGCCTAGGCGGCCGTCCAGGAGATGGTGACGGGTGGCGGCGCTGCTGGCGGGCAGGTGGAGGCGGCGGCGCCTCAAGCAGGTGTCGAGCACTCGGGCAAAGGCAGCAGGATGGGCCGGGTCGGTCTCTTCTATTATGAACCGTTGGATGAGACCCAACGGTCATCCCTTTAAGTCGGATATATAAAAAACCATCCCACCCCTAACCCTAGACAGCCTTCTTCTCTCACTCTCCTCCCACCCCGGCGGCGGCGGCGCGGCGAGGGGCTGGCGGCGGTGCAGCGCAGCGAGGGGCCGGCGACCGGCGCAGCGGCGACTTCCCAGGCGAGTCGACCGGCCATGGCGTCCAGGACGGAGCACGGCGACTAGGCATCGCCTGGTAAACAATGATAATATGTACATAGTTACATGTGTAAAGCATGAAATTTGCATGATTTGCCCATGGCCAATTGCGCTAAGACTGTGAGCCCAAACAGAAGCTAATAGTTAACTTGAGGGAGACAAAGTGTATTAGATCACCTTTTTGCTCATACATATGCTAATATTAAATCACATTTTCACTGTAGCTATATAGCCAATAACAGTCAAGGATGAAAGATAAAAAATTGAATTGTATGTACTATCATGTTAGGTTCCAATGCAAAAGCAGGATTTTAGCTTTGCATAATTTGCCTAAATATGTATACTTTGCACACCTGGTAAGATCAACACCAACATGGTAATTCTTGTGAAGCAACAACAGGAGAACGATACCCATAGGATTATATGGCTCCTATCCAGACAAGTTCAACACCAGTATTGGTGGAAAAACCTTGCCTTTTGGAAGAAAGAAAATGTAAATACTAAATAGCGCATATACCATTTTCCACTTATAAATATTAAATACACTCACTAATTTGGAATTACCTAACCAATAGAGTGCCAACCATATTTTCCCTCTCCTCTATCACTCAATGCTTCCCCTGCCCACCCGCTACCGCTACATAGTGTGACTACTGAGAGTAACAGCAAATTCACAGTATCAATACCCTCCAGAAATTAGATTTCAAAAGGTCAACTTCTTGCATAGGACACTATAAAAAATATGTGCAGCAAAGCTTCAATCCGTCTTGTCCATATCATGTTCGTTTGATATAAAAACTGAAAAGGGCATGGGGACCACAAATAGAATGGATGGGGGATGTTATTCAAACTGAGTAGAACATGTGTTGATCATTTTCTCTAACCACCCCTTAGGACCCAAACGCATGGATATCATTATAATACAAATGCACTATTATAGCAGCTCTGATAAAAAGACAAGATGAGTAATTGTGTGCAAGATCTACCATACCTGAACATTGCTTTCGTCTATTAATATCTCCTTGGCCTTCTCACACAACGCTTTAACCTGTAATAAGTGCTCCAATGAGTAATAAAAATAATAATCTCTCCCGGGAATGTTACAGTATTTAATAGACCAAATTCTACCTCGCACTATCTGGAAAAAAAACGAGATGCAAATTCTGTGTCACCCATGTAACAGGAATAGGGACATGAAACACCAAGTAGTGAACATGTCGATTCAATGACAGGTGCAGCCATCATAAATCCAGGGGGAGTAACACCATAGAGCAGACAGATTCCGCACCCAAACGCATATTCCGATCCAGCAATCAACGGTGGAGCTCATAAAGCTGCGCCATTTATCCCACCCCCCATGACAAAATGGATTCCACATTTCCGCGTGAGATCTACCACCGCAGGCTGGACACCACAAAAGAACAAACTTTGCCCCTCCGAAATCGATCTAGCCCTAGAACCTCTCCGGCCAGACCGCCAAGCCCAAGCCTCCCCGGATCCCGCCAGAAGAAGAACCAGTCACGACCAGATCGAAAGGAAGGACATGGCGCCTCTCACCTCTGGCTCCGGGAGAGGGCGGCACTCCATGAGCTGCTCGATCTGCGCGTCCAGGCCGCCGCATCCCCCGCTGCCGCGCGAGACTGTGGATTCCTCCATGCCTCGTCCCTGCAGCCGGCCGAAGCCCTGAAATATCCAACCCTACGTGCAGCTCGTCGCCGGCGAGAGGGCTAAAGGGAGGAAGAGGGGGCGGCAAGGAGGTGGGAGCCGGAGGGCGAGGTGTGCAATGAAGAGGAGACGGGCATGAGAGGGCGGGACCCACTTGCCAGTGGGTCTTGGTGCGTGTCAGTGAGACCACGGGTCCACGGCGGAGGATGTGGGACCAAGGTGTCAATCGCCAAACCAGTACGGCACCCCGTGTCAGCTACAAACGCTTCACTTGTGTGGTTTGGCTTTTTTTTTTACGATAAGCAGGCGGGTGTGCTCTGCCCATTTCTAGAAAAGGAGAACAAGTTACATATTAAATGTTCTATGTGTATTGGTAACTTAAGCTACCAAAAAACAGAGGTCACAAAAGTGTGACACATCGCATTTTCCATCTCAGTTTTTCAAATCATTTCACTAGCATTTGGTTAAGTTATGCTCAAAACCCATATTAGTAGTTATGTGAATAATTTATATTTTTATATATGCATCAAAATAATTTTTGCTCATCAAGCATGGCACACTCATTTGCAATATAGCATGTGCATTATCAGCATACCAGATTGAGTTTGCATCAAAAACATGCTTAATCAAGGTGAAAATAGCTCATATGCATGTGTGCATTTGAAAAATCATAAAACCAAGTTAAAATTCACTCAAATTTAAAGTTTAAGGTTTCAGAATTTAGTTCAAGATGTCAAGAAGCTACCATCAAATTTTCATGATTTTCAGAGTTTATTTGTTATTTGTTTTCCTATTTTGAAACCTGTATGTTGATTGGGAAAACCGAGAAAACTTGCCTCTATGACAGCAGGACCTCACTTGCCAACCTCCTTCCTTCCTCGTGCTGTCTTCTCTGTTCCAGATCGTACAGAGAGCTTGTGCTGCGCCCAGCAACCACACACACAAAGAGTAAAAAGAGCGCCACACTTTTTCCTGCTCCGCACTCCACACACTACACCCTCGACGGCTCTGCGGTCTCCGTTCGCCTTCATGTTTGTCACTCACCATTGACGCCTCGTTGCTACGCTGCACCATAGCTCGAACCAAGGTCACGAATTCGAGCGCCAGGTTTCCCTCCCACTCTTCCCTACTCCCATCCCTGCGAAGACCCGAGAATCTTGGCTGAATTTCTACTTCTTTCTCCAAGTGCACTAACCGAACCTTCATCGCGTCGCCGGCTCGATTCTCGCTCTCCGGTGAATGTGAGTACAATTCCTTTCTCAAATGGCTTTCTAACTCACATGTGCATGTCCCTAAGCACTTCATTCGATAGAAAAACTGAAGCTTGAATCGGATTTTGGAGCTTTGTCGCCGCCGGCCACGAACCACCTCGATCTCACCGGTGTGCCCCCATTTACAGCTGATTTTCTCACGAACTCCACACGCCGACCTTCCTTACTCGAGGTGAAGGTCTCCATGCCATTTCTCTCATCTCTCTCCCCAAGGAATGAGCGGACGCCACCGCCGAAGTTCGGCGCCATGGCGGGCTCGTCGCCGGCGTGCTGCAGCCTGCCCCGGTGCTGTTGCTACCCAGTGGCGAGGTGTCGTGGACGCTGCAGTTCGGTTGGGCTTCTCCCCGCTGCCGAGCGCCGCTTCGGCGAGGCTTGCGGCAAACTTCCAGCGAGGAGCAGCCTGAGCAGACGCTAGCCATGGCTGGTCGAGCTCCAGCCGAGATCTGGTGTGACCAACGCCAGATCCTATGCGCCCAGGGCACCTTGTGGCTCTATGTGGCAGGCTCAACCACTTTAAAAATTCCAGTAAATTGCCCCCACTTTAAAAATTCATAGAAAATTGTATGAAACTCCAAAAATGATGAAACCAATTTTGTTGAGTCCATAAAATACTCCTCTATAAGGCTGTGATCTTGTTATCATAAAAACCTATAATATTTTCTAGGTAATTTAATTTCTCCAAACCCCATTATCTCAATTTTGGGGGCTCTATTGCTTTGATTGAGCCCAAATTTTGCCAGATTCTCCACCTATATATTATTGACCACCATAAAAGTTCCAGCTTCATTGCTCTTTCAGAACTTTACTAATTGCAACAGTGGCATAATAAGACATAATTGCTTATTATTTTTACTGTGGGTCCACACTTAAGTGGTTTGACCTCAAAGTTTGCAACAACCCTTTTCATAATACCAGAAGCTTGTCATAAAAATTTCAGCTCCATTTACCATGTAAAACTATTTTTAATTCTAGGATTTGCAAAAGGGGCACATAAACACTAAAGTGAGAAAGTATATGCATTTTATTTCTTAAACCTTATTACCAGCTGCTATAGTTGATCATCACATTGCTAAAGACTATCGAGCCACACTAAGTTGATTCTTAGAATCATTTTCATCACAATTACACCTTATGCACCTATATGATTAAGTTAGCGATTGATCTTCTTTTTGCATGCATGGCACAAATTAGAAATCGAGGAGCTCGAGGAGGTACAACAAGAGGAGGAGGAAGATCATCTGAACCTTAACTTAAGCACTAACATAGAGCAAGGCAAGCCCCGACTTTTTTCTCATAATCCTTGAATTGAGTCCTTTTGTATAATCTCACGTGTTCGGTTGTTTTATTTGTTTTATGTGCATTACGTTTAGGCGTTGGATGAAACCTACTTGCATGGCCATAAAAGCCTTGGGTTTGAATGGGTTTAGAACCTACCCATTCTATGCTAATCACCATGTTCTACCACTAGGAATGAGTAAGTGGGGAGTACTTATGGGGGTATGACCACATGAGGGTTTATGTGGATTAATCATCCTTTAATGAAGTTTGAGACCGAGTGAGTATGTAGGGCAGGGGTACATGGGTGTCGTATGCATAGGCTTGCTCGTGTCAATTGAGAATCATGTCATAGTCGACCCCTTGAACAAGTATTAAAAGTGCATCTAGACACCCCTTGTGGGTTGGTTGATTTATGACAAACAAATGAGACCCTAACAAAATTGTTGAGAATAAGCGCAGGTACTCAAAGAAATTAAGACGAAAGCGCAAAAAGAAAGGAGAAGGAGGATCAAAATGGATAAGAGCTCAAGAACTGAAAAGAATATATCACTTAGTATAGAGTGTGTTGGAGAAACACACCCCAAGAGCTCAAGAGAAAGAAATCAAGCTTACTGCACAATTTCAACACGCCCGAACTAGTCCGCTTTTGTTTCTGACCAGAAAACGGACTAGTCCGATATCATCCGGACAAGTCCGATTTTGTCTCTGGACAGAAAATGGACTAGTCCGCAAAATCACGGACTAGTCCGATATCTCACAACACTTAGGGTTTTTTAAACACTGCACATCGGACTAGTCCGGAGTCAACCACGGACTAGTCCGGACATCGCAAACCCTAACGTACACTTTAGAAACCCAACTATAAAAAGAGGTGTACGGCCATACAAACAAAACTTTCGATCTCCCTGCGCCGTCACACCTCCTAAGAGCCCAAAATTCACCTCTCTTCATACATTCTAACCCAAGAAGTATCAATTCTTGTGGATTGGCAATTGATCATAGGAGAGACTAGTTCTACATCATCTTGAGCTCTTGGGTTTGATCTCTCGCACACTTTTCATTGTTAATTGTTCATATGTTGAGTGTGTTGAGACGTGTTGATTTATTTGTTGTAATTCTTGGGGAGCCCTCAACTTGTGAGAAGGCCCCTTGAACAAGTTTATTGCCCTTTGTGATTAGTGGAACAGAATCGACCTTTGTGGCGATTCGACGAGGGTAGGGTTGGAGAAAACCCGGTCCTTAGTGGACTCCTCAACGGGGACGTAGATTGCCTTCGTGGAATCGAACCTCGGGATAAACACTTGTCTCCCACTCTTGTTTATTAATTGTTCATCATTTGAGAGTGTTTAATCAATCCATTGAAACTCATGTTCAAGCATTAACATCAAGTTGATTCCTGTCATTCATTGTATTATTGTTGCAATACATCTGAGTTATCGTTCAATTTCCGTTGCATAAAGTATTAAAAGTGAACATTGATCAACCTTGATCTCCCTGGTCCACGTATACCGGACTAGTCCGCTCAGTACCGGACTAGTTCGATTTTTCTGTGTTTAGAAAACGGACTATTTCGCACTCTACCGGACTAGTCCGATTTCTCTGTGTTTGATAGAATACTAAGTGTTTCAGGTTTCAACAAAGCATCGAAAAGCCTATTCACCCCCCTCTATGCTACATTCGATTTGTATCAGAGCCAAACTCTTCAAAAGAGACTCACCGCTCGAAGAGACGATATGAACGTCAAGGATGCAAACAAGAAGATCGACGACGAAATGAGAAATGATGAAAGGACTCAAAAGCTAAAGAAGCTACTTGATGTCATTCAAGACAGTGAGGATGATGATGATGAGGTTCTCCAACTCAAGACTCTTCTACGGAAGAAGGCAATCTCCCCAAAAGGGAAGAGGAACACCGATGATGAAAAGAAGAAGAAAGGGGGTAGTCACACAGACTACTCCCGATATCCTTTTGATTATGAGCGTTTTGAATTCTCACAATAATTATTACTTATCAATTCCCCTAAGAAAAGCACCTTACTTTGATGGAAACGATTATTCAATGTGGAGACAAAACATGAAAATGCATCTCATATCTCTTAACCCGAGTTTGTGGCATATAATGTGCATAGGGATAGATATACCGGATGATGATGAAGAGTTGACCCCAATCCAAGAAAAAGCCATTCATCGAAATGCTCAAGCTGCAGCTGTGATCACGTCATCACTAAGCCGAGGCGAGTTCACCAAGGTGGATGGACTTGAAATTGCCAAGGAGATATGGGACACACTACAAACTGCACATGAAGGTGATCATCACGTACGCGAAGCCAAGATAGAAATGATTGAAGGTGAATTGGGAAGATTCACGATAGAAGAAGATGAATCACCACAAGATATGTACAACCGACTAAAGAATCTCATCAACAAAGTCCGAGCTTATGGCAGCAAGAAGTGGAATGACCATGAGGTTGTGAAGCTGATTCTGAGAGCATTCATGCCTCGCAACGTAACCCTTTGCTCTATGATCAGAGAAAGCCCCGGGTACCGGAAAATGACCCCAGACGAACTTCTTGGCAAGATCATCAACTTTGAGATGATGGAGAAGCAAGCCAAGCATGTTAAGAAAATTGCCGATCTCACCTCGGCAAAGAAGAAAGGAGTCGCATTGAAGTCAACTTGTAAACCCGTATCAAAGGAAGCTCGAGAAGCTTATGGAGAAGATGACAGTGACGATGAAAGCAGTGATATCGATGAAGAAGACATGATCTTGTTCATGAAGAAGTTCAAGAAAATGATGAGAAGAAGAAAGGGCAACAGCTCAAATGACGGAAGACAAAGAGACAAACAAAGACCCAAGATGAGACGGGCGTGCTATAACTGCGGAGGATACGATCACTTCATAGTAGATTGTCCACTTGATGAAAACAAGAAGAAGACAAAGGATAACAGGTCTCAACAAAAGAAAATGTTCAAGAAGAAGAAGCAATATGACCAAGCACATCTAGGGAAGGAGTGGGACTCCAATGATGAATCTTCATCCGAAGAAGAAGAAGAGATGGCCACCATAGCCACAAAGAAGACTACCAAGAGATCTACTCTCTTCCCAACCATGGGCGCAGGGAATGACACCGACAACACCTGTCTAATGGCAAAGGAAGGTAAACGAAAGGTACCGACTAAATCTTCCTTCCTGCATTCTTTTACTAGTGATAGTGATAACACTAGTGAAGATGATAGCAGTGATGAAGATGAGTATATGCTTAGAGGTTTAGATAAAAAGACAGCTGCTAAAATGAAATTTCTACTTAATAAGCTTGTTGATATGGAGAAGCTAGTCAATCGTCAGGAAGATATGATCATCTCCCAAAAGGAGGAATATCTTGAGATTGAAAAGCTTCTTGATTTTGAGAAGGAACAAAATAAATCACTAGAGCTTGAATTAGCTTCAAGCAAGGAGGCTTGCTTGAAGCTAAAAGACTCAAACACCGCCATCATGGATGAACTTGCTAACTTAACCAAAGTTAGCAAGATCCTTGAGGGACAAGTTGAGTCACTCAAGCAAAATGGTTCGTCATCAACTACTACTCACATTCTCAACACACAAAGTCTAAAACCAGCATCACTTGTACATGTGCCAAAAATGACATTAACATGAAGAAAAAGCCAAACTTGACAAAGGACAAGAAATATTCTCAAAATGGCATATTTGACAAGGAGAAGATCAATTATGCACACAGTGCATACTCGGTCACAAGACCTCCTAATGTCAAATATGGCATTGGATATTCTAATGGTGAAAAGTACAATGCTAGAAACCACAAGAATAACAAGGATTACACTGCCTTTGTCAAGGGAAACTCTTCTCAAACTACAAAGCTTAGTAATGTTGATAAATTTAACAATGTGAACACATATGAACAGAAACTTCTTTTTAGAACCTTTGATGCTTCATACGTACTTATGAAAAGTAATCTTGGAAGAGTTTATGCTAAACATGTTGGGCCACGCCATGGGAATACCAAGTCTCATGTGTGGGTGCCCAAATCACTTCTGACTAACCTCAAAGGACCCAAGCAAGCTTGGGTACCTAAGACCAAGGCATAATTTATTTTTTGCAGACTTGTTTATCTGACGGAGCAAAATGGGTGCTAGATAGCGGATGCACCAATCACATGACCGGAGAAAGAAGAATGTTCATGGAATATGAAGAAAATGAAAATCCAAGCGAAGGCATTTACTTTGGTGATAATAATAAAGGAAAAGTACTTGGTACCGGTAAAATTGCAATTTTATCACAACATACTCTCTCTCATGTTTTACATGTTGACTCCCTAGATTATAATATGTTGTCCATATCTTAATTATGCGACAAGGGTTATAATTGCTTGTTCACTAATGAGGGTGTGAGTGTCTTTAGAAGGAGTGATAACTCAATTGCATTCAAACGTGTGTTGAAGGGAAAACTTTATCTAGTTGACTTCAACAAAGATAAAGCTGAACTTGACACATGCTTGGTTGCAAAGACCAACATGGGCTGGCTGTGGCATAAACGGCTAGCACATGTTGGTATTAGAAATCTTCAAAAACTCCTCAAAGGCGATCACATCCGAGGTTTAAAGGATGTTGTTTTTGAGAAAGACAAGCCATGTAGAGCACGTCAAGTAGGAAAACAAGTAGGATCACCCCATCCCGCGAAGAATGTCATGACTACAACAAGACCGCTTGAGCTCCTTCACATGGATCTATTTGGTCCAATTACCTACATAAGCATCGGCGGTAATAAATACGGTCTAGTCATTGTTGATGATTTTTCACGCTTCACGTGGGTTTTCTTTTTGCATGATAAGACAGAAACTCAAGGAACTCTCAAGAAGTTCATCAAGCGTGCCCAAAATGAATTCTCATTGAAGATCAAGAACATACGAAGTGACAATGGAACAGAATTCAAGAACACCCAAGTTGAGGAGTATTTAGACGAAGAAGGGATAAAACATGAATTTTCAGCACCATACACTCCTCAACAAAACAGAGTAGCCGAAAGGAAGAACAGAACTCTCATTGAGATGTCGAGGACAATGCTCGATGAATACAATACTTCGTACAGGTTTTGGGCCGAAGCGGTTAACACCGCTTGTCACGCCATAAACCAACTATATCTTCATCGGCTGCTCAAGAAAACCTCTTATGAACTACTCACGGGTAACAAGCCAAATATTTCATACTTTCGAGTCTTTGGTTTAAAATGCTACATTTTAAATAAGAAGCCAAGGGCCTCAAAGTTTGCTTTGAAGTCCGATTAAGGTTTCTTACTTGGCTATGATACGAACTCCTACGCTTATCGTGTCTTCAACAAAACCTCTGGACTAGTTGAAGTAGCACGTGACATAGTGTTCGATGAAACTAACGGCTCTCAAGAAGAGCAAGTTGATCAGTGTGTGCTAGATCAAGAAGAAGCTTCATGTCAAGCATTGAGAAGAATGGCTTTGGGCGATGTTCGACCACAAGTGCCACCTTCAAATGTGAATGAAGAAAATAAACCACAGATGGAGGAAAATGATCAAGGGGGACCTTCCATACAAGATCAACCTCAAGAAAACCAAGAAGGCCAAAACATCAATGAGGGCAACTATCCAGGGGGAGAAGAAGATGATAATGAAGATTCAAGACAACAAGTGCCACATCCAAGAGTACACCAAAGCATCCAAAGAGAGTAATCGGTGACACCCCATTGACAACATAATCGGTGACACCCGAAAGGGAGTAGTAACTCGATCTCGCATAGCTAATTTTTATGAACACTATTCCTTTGTATCTTCTTTGGAACCATACAGGGTCGAGGATGCATTAAAAGATCCGAACTGGGTGATGGCGATGCAAGAAGAACTGAACAACTTCAAAAGGAACGAAGTGTGGGAGCTTGTTGAGAGACCGAAGTCCAATGTCGTCGGCACTAAATGGGTCTTCCGCAACAAGCAAGATGAACATGGAGTGGTAACAAGGAACAAGGCACGACTTGTGCAAAAGGGTACTCACAAGTCGAAGGTTTGGATTTCGATGAGACCTTTGCTCCCGTAGCTAGGCTTGAATCGATTCGTATATTACTTGCATACGCTACTCACCATGATTTCAAGCTTTATCAAATGGACGTGAAAAGTGCCTTTCTCAATGGACCAATCAAGGAGGAGGTGTACGTGGAGCAACCACCCGGTTTTGAAGATCAAGAGCACCCCGACTACGTATTCAAACTGCGTAAGGCTCTCTATGGCCTCAAACAAGCTCCTAGAGCTTGGTATGAGTGCCTTTGAGACTTTTTGATTGAAAATGACTTCAAAATTGGAAAAACTGATTACACCTTATTCACTAAACACTTTGATGATGATCTCTTCATTTGCGAAATCTATGTTGATGATATTATATTTGGTTCAACTAACACATTTTTTGTCAAGAATTTAGCAAGATGATGACAGATAGATTTGAGATGTCCATGATGGGAGAGCTAAGATACTTCTTAGGATTCCAAGTGAAACAACAAATGGACGGTACATTCATAAGCCAAACAAAGTACACTCAAGACATTCTCGAGAAGTTTGGAATGGGCAAAGCAAAAGCCATAAAGACTCCCATGGCGACAAATGAACACTTAGATCTAAATGAAGACGGACCTAATGTGGATCAAAAGGTATATCGTTCCATGATTGGCTCCTTACTCTATCTATGTGCATCTAGGCCTGACATCATGTTGAGTGTATTTCTGTGTGCAAGTTTTCAAGCCAATCCTAAGGAATGTCACTTGACAGCCGTTAAAAAGGATCTTAAGATATTTAGCTCATACACCTAACCTAGGACTTTGGTATCCCAAAGGTTCAAATTCAATCTCATTGGATACTCCGATGCAGATTATGTCGGATGTAAGGTAGATCGAAAATGTACGTCTGGTACTTGCCAATTCCTCGGTAGATCCCTAGTTTCTTGGTCCTCCAAGAAACAAAACTCAATTGCTCTATCCACACCCGAAGCGGAGTATGTTGCGGCCGGGAGTTGTTGTGCACAACTCCTTTGGATGCAACAAACTCTAAGGGATTACGGT
The DNA here is from genome assembly GCA_030760725.1 of Neostapfia colusana. Classification (NCBI taxonomy): domain Eukaryota; kingdom Viridiplantae; phylum Streptophyta; class Magnoliopsida; order Poales; family Poaceae; genus Neostapfia; species Neostapfia colusana. The sequence continues at coordinate 74,385,789 of JASWHV010000014.1, read as the reverse complement.
TACAATATGAGCCGTATTCCACTTCTTTGTGATAATGAGAGTGCTATCAAAATTGCCCATAACCCTGTTGAGCACTTTAGAACCAAACGTATAGATATCCGTCATCATTTCTTGAGAGATCACTCAATGAAAGGAGACATAGCCATTTCCCATGTCAACACTAAAAAACAACTAGCCAATATCTTTACCAAGCCACTTGATGAAAAACGCTTTTGTGAGCTCCGAAATGAACTAAATATCCTTGATGCTCGAAACGTGGCTTAAAAACTTGCATATCTGTATGTCATCCTCAAAATCATGTTAATGATATTGAGAAATCATCTCTCTATTTATCTCTTAAAAACTATGTTAATTACTTGATCTTGATGAATTATGGTCATAGCTTGATTGTTGTATGTTTACTGATCATATTCATCAAGAATACTATGTGCCTTTGTACCTTATTTCCCAATAGAAATGTAACACCCCAAAATCTTGTTAAGAGGGGAATTTAAAATTTTTTGGACGTGTTGCATGTTTTGCAACAATTTAAATTCAAACTGGAATTCAATTTAAACTCAAAACAGAAAAGAAATAGAAAAAGAAAAAGGAAAACAGAAAAAAAACCGGCCAGTGGGCCGAAACCCACCAGCCGGCCCACCCTGCCCTCGCGCCAGCCCGCAGCCGCGCGCCCGCGCTCTCTCTCTCTCAGACAGGATCCGCCGTTTTTACTCCGGTGAGAACCCGAGCCCCTCCGGCGAATTCTGGCCGATCTACGCTCGGAAATTCCTATCTAACTCGCTGGTCTTGATCCACCGCCTCCGGGGAACCTCGCAGGTGCAGAAAACTCGGTGGTTTGCGGTTCAAACACAGCGCCGACGAGCCTCACCGTGAATTCACCTCGGACCTCGTCGCCGACCACCTTCCAGGACCTCCGAGCTCAAGAAAACCCCCGAGTTGAGATCCCCGACCTCCCCTCCACCGATCTATGCCATAAAATCACAGTGTTAGGAAGAATTCCCGAAGATCCGAAACTCTCCGACGAGATCGCCGCCTCCCGCCGCCGTGCGCCGCCGGGCAGCGCCGCCCGCGCTCGATCAGAGCGACGTGGCCGCTTGTGCGCCGTCTATTTTAAATCGCACGGTAGACTTTAAATCCCCGCGTACCGGTTCGACGTTATAATCTCAGCCGTCTGTTTTAAATCGGGCGGTCCACGTCAGCCCCGCGTTATAAAGACTGGAAATCTTACGTGCTACCCCCTGGGGTTCTCGGGAAATAAGAGCTAGCCCCGGAAACTTCTGATCTAGCCCCTAGAACTTCAGAAAATCATGTAAATTCATTTAAAAATCAGTTTTAGCCCCTGGACTTAATAAAAATTAGGAAAAATCCCTCTGTTATGTGTAGCTAGGCCCCTGAAAATCGTTAAAATAATATTATAGACCCTGTAGAGGGGTGAGTTTACCTTTTTAACCCTGTTTGATATTTAATTTAGGAAATTGAATATGTGGCTAGTATTTAAAAGTTAAAAAGTGGGACAAACATATTGTCAAAATTAAATTAAAAACTTTCTCAGTACTTAGAAAACTTTGGAGTGAGATAAAAATAGATTTTGGGCTGAAATGAATCTGTTTAATTTATTATTCACATTTATTAGTTATAGGGACATATTTTTAAGTGAAGAATAGTTCTGAAAATTAGGAAAATAAATGTAAAATAGTTTACATCCGAGGAAAGGTCAAAAATATTTTATTAAATATTTTAGGTCAGAACCTATTCTGTTTAGATGATGTGTCTTGTTATTTTCATAATAAAGTTCACATTTAGGCATAGGAAAATATAGCAACTAGTAAATGATAAATGGAGTTTCTAAAATCCAAAGAATTCAGTTTAGGGTTGGTAGATATTCTGAAGACACATATGGAGAAGGAAAATACCTTTCATGCATACTTGGTAGCTAAAAGGTGTAGTAATTTTAAATTGGAAACTCATATATAAAGTATGCAAGCATAAATGTGAATACAAAAGTAGGAATCATATATACATGATTAAAAGTGCATGTAAGCCAAAGGTCAACACCCATAGAGTAAACACAGCACATAGAGGTTGTGAATGGCTTTGTTACATATGAATGTGTGGTGTGTATGAAGTGGAAGTCTGAACTATGTCTTATGGATTATTGTTTTTCTTTTGCTATGTGTGATGGTATGATGTAGAACCTGTTCAAGAGCAAGTTATTCCTTTCCAAGATCAGAACTACCCATTTCAAGAGCAGCAGGAAGGAGGCAAGTGTCCTTGACCACTTTGATCCTATGCTAGGATGTGTAGATAGAATTATTTGCATTGTCAAGTTAAATATGAAACCCATACTAGGAAGTTTCCCTAGAATTGCATCACCTTGTTTCCTTGTAGCTTGGGTTGGGATTTATTTTATCATGTCATTTATTATTATGCATATGCTTAGCCATGCTTAGAATGGGATATTTAGGATATGAGATCATCAGTTTATTTTACCATACTCTTGAATGAGATATTGTGAGTTATGTAGAGGTAGGGATCAAGGCAAGTTGGATGTTTTGGTTGTGTGCTGGGTGCACGAGACTCGGGTTTGTGTTTAGTACTTGCCTGGATCCTAAGGACCGGTTCATGGAGCATGTAACCTGGCTTTACCGTGCCAACCACATGCTGAGATGGGGCAGCTTGGCCAATTAATTAGGTGTATCCTCGGCATAGTATGGGTGTGTTGGATGGTGCGGGGAATAGGTGTCAGCTGGACTACCATATGAACCGCAAGGCTCAAGAGGGGGCCACTGCAGCGGGGTTGGAGCCTCTTGTATGCTGTTAGGGGTGAAACCTCAGTGGGTCCACGCTCGTCGGGAATCCCTTTGTAAAGGCTTCGTAGTGATCTCCTGGCTACACACCTGGGAAGTGTGAATGTGGTTCGTAGCCACTGGCATAATGGAGGTTCTTTTAGTCCACCCGGCAACGGGGGATGAAATCACTACATGTGGGTACAGTGGTACAAACTCTGCAGAGTCAAAACTGTCATGACAGCCGTGCTCACGGTCAAGAGCGGCTTGGACTTATTCATGATTAGAGTATGATGGCCTTGGAGGGTGTGAATGTTAAGCGGGGAGCTTAACATTTGAAATGATGTTATGGTTATTTGATTATTATGATGGGATGGGAGTTTGGGACCATTTCACCTGTGTAGTAATGTAGGTGCTTAATAAGCTAAGGTGATAGGTATTAATTGCGTAGTGCTTTAACCCTGAGTTCAATCTCTCCTTGTTCTAGCCATGCATGACATAACTTTCCCACACTTGCTGAGTACCATCGGTACTCAACTTTGCATATTTGTTGGTTCATATTGCTGCTCAGGTCAAGATAATGAGGTGGTGTATAATGATCAAGACTTTGGACCCGAAGAAGGTTTCTAGGTTCATGAAGACCCCGGGGCAACGCCTGTGACGGAGCCCACAAGAATAATTTTCCGCTGCTAGTTTATTTACTTGTGATGAACTTATTATTGTCCATCGAGACATTTGCTATGTAAGATTTATTTATTTCGACACCTGGCTTGTAATAAATGATGCTTCACTATTTGTCATCACATGTATGAGAGAATGATCCTGGCATACATGTGATATTCACTTGGTTGTTCTTCGAAAAACCGGGTGTGACAAGAAACCCTTGAATATATATATATATATATATTATACACCTCTGTACAAGGAACCACGGACTAGTCCGTGGTCACCCCGGACTAGTCCGCACTGGCAGACTAGTCCGCACTTAGTCCATTAGTCTGGACTAGTCCGGACAACCACAGACTAGTCTGATCTTCTCTCTGGACAAAAAATGGACTAGTCCGATATGGTTCGCACTAGTCCGATATTTCAACTCCATAACCCTAAGGACGACTCAAACCTAATCTCCTTCATGCTCACAACCATCCCAACTCTCTCTCTCCTCACTCAACTGCTCCCAAGGTGAATTTGCAAGTTCTCCACCAAAACCTCTCAAATTTCCGTGGAAATCATTCTCCACCACCAAGGGATCAAAGACCCCGGACTAGTCCAGATCAAAAACTCCCTCAACGCCTCGAATCGAAGGATTTGGTAAATTTTTCTCCAAACCCTAGAACCATCTATCTTCCTTGTTTTTGCTCAAATAGCTTAGATCCTCTAGTCAATACACGCTTCATTGATGTATTACATGTACCCTAGATCACATTTGCAATGAATAATCTCAAATTTCAACGAATTAGGGCTTGAGCGGCCACATAATGGACTAGTCCGTTATTAGGGCAGACAAGTCCGACACTCCGGACTAGTCCGACCCTGAACTCGGAACTAGTCCGATATGCCCTGATTCAGAAATCTTGTTAGGGAATCATAGCTTATGCAATCCTTTGTCATTCTTGATTATTCATACCCACTTTATCTTTCTTGTCAGAAAACATGTCGGGATCAAATGAAAGTCTCTCCGACATTGAGGCAGAAATGGATCAAGATGTCATATCTCATCATCCAGAGTCTCGCTCCAAAAAGAGACAAGATCACGTTGACGAGCCCTTGCTCACACCACCTAGAGTTCACCAAAAGGTCACAATCAAGAGACCAACCTCAAGAGAAAATGTGGTTGGCTCTAGCTCGGTGGCTCAACGCCAAGTCAAAGGCAAGGGAAAGGGGCTTGCTTTTGGCCCAATCGGTCCCCTCAAGATGACAACTCCAAGGCAGGGACATAGGGATCCCTCGGAGCAGAAATTCAATGGCAAAGGGAGCAAAGTGGCATGGAACCTGAGGAAGGTTGATGCCTACAACTCTGGCAAAAAGGCAGCGACAAGAGATTTTGGAGTAACTTTCACTCGGACAACTACAGTTCAGTGTACCTCCAAATGAAGACTTCAGTGGTCCGAAGTCAATGGATCGACTGAACGTACTTTGAAAGGAAAAGTTGTGAAGCTTTTGAGGAGGTCATAGAGGCTGCAGAGAGACATGGACTCAAGGACCTGCTTGCCTTCAGGTACAACTGGAATGATGAGATAATCGCCCAGTTTTATTAGACCTGCCATTTTGCTCATGATGGAGAGGACAGAGTGACTTGGATGACACATGGATCCAAGTACACAATCTCCTACACTGAATTTGCCAGACTGCTACATCTTGAGGACACCAATGATGATGAGATTGTGATTCATAATCTGGGAGTGGTGGAGAAGGACAAGATGGAATTCCTCTATGATACTTGACTTCCTTTCAACCCTCCCTCAACCAAGAACATGAAGCCTTTCTTCATTGTTCTCAACAGAGTGCTCCGGAAGACAATCGCTCCAAAGGATGGAGATGCCGGGAGCGTCCAAGGTTATCTTATAACCTTGATGAAAGTGATCAGTAGGAGGAGAAGATTTAACATCTTCGACTATATTTGGAATGACATGGTAAACATATCCTGCACACCAAACCGCTCCTGTGGCCATGCTCCTTTCTTGATGTTCATGATTGAGAAAGTCACAAAAATTGAGTTTGTGAAGGATGTAGAGCACACCGCTCTAAGGCCTCAGAAGCCTCCTCAGACCTCCCTCCCAGCTACTCCCTCACCTGGATCACCTGAAGAACATCTAGAGAGAGTGTATGAAGAGGCAAGGCCTGCATCCAAGACTAGGGCCTCTCCACAGAAAGGTTCCTCCAGTGGGATCATGAAGATTTTGGCTGCTATCTTCAGCTCTTGCCGCAAAACTGAAGTGAAGCTACATAAAATGAACAAGGCAAGAAAAGCAGAGATGAGATACATGAAGGCCAATGTTAAGGAAATATGCCAAAAACGGGAGATTGAGCTCGTTGGATCCCCGATCATCTCAGAGGACTCTGCATCTGAGTTTACAGAGCTTCCTTCTCTCTCTCCTTCAGAGCGTGCCTACTTTGGCACTACGAGTGGTTCCTCTCCTCCTCTTCCTCAGACTGATGACGAAGATGAAGAAAGGACGGACAACGAGGAGTGAGCCGGCCACGACAAGCAGATCCCTTCTCTCCTTCTTTTTGGTGTCTTGATGCCAAAGGGGGAGAGATTTAGGGGGAGTCCTAGGTCATGTAGGTCTCTTTTTGTATCCTAGCTTATGAGACAAGCTTGTGTAAGACTTATGCGACCATTACTTATGCGACCATTATGCGTTTGTAAAACTTATGTTATCATTATGCTTTTGTGAGTTATCATTATGCTTTTGTTAGTTGACTATGTTATGCTTTTGATGAATGATGTATGCTATAACTCTTGATAATTATGCTCATAATGATATTTACATCAAAATTACTGCTCAACCATGTAGTTTTGCACCCCACCATAAAGAGTGCACATATGTTTCATGTCTTAATTGCCCATTTTGTTCAAAACTCATATGTGCACACTTTATGAAAATCTGAATTCTTATTGTCATATTTTATGAGATCTCAATTGGTTGTCATCAATCACCAAAAAGGGGGAGATTGAAAGTGCATCTAGGTACCCCTTGTGGGTTTTGGTTGATTTATGATAAACAAATGAGACCCTAACAAAATTGTTGAGAATAAGCGCAGGTACTCAAAGAAATTAAGACGAAAGCGCAAAAAGAAAGGAGAAGGAGGATCAAAATGGATAAGAGCTCAAGAACTGAAAAGAATAGATCACTTAGTATAGAGTGTGTTGGAGAAACACACCCCAAGAGCTCAAGAGAAAGAAATCAAACTTACTGCACAATTTCAGCACGGCTGGACTAGTCCGATATCAGTCGGACTAGTTCGATTTTGTTTCTGACCAGAAAACGGACTAGTCCGATATCATCCGGACAAGTCCAATTTTGTCTCTAGATAGAAAACGGACTAGTCCGCAAAATCACGGAATAGTCTAATATCTCACAACATTTAGGGTTTTCTAAACACCGCACACCGGACTAGTCCGGAGTCAACCACGGACTAGTCCGGACATGGCAATCCCGAACGTACCCTTTGGAAACCCAACTATAAAAAGAGGTGTACGGCCATACCAACACAACTTTCGACCCCTTTGCGCCGTCACACCTCTCAAGAGCCCAAAATTCATCTCTCTTCATACATTCTAACCCAAGAAGGATCAATTCTTGTGGATTGGCAATTGATCAAAGGAGAGACTAGTTCTACATCATCTTGAACTCTTGGGTTTGATCTCTCGCACATTTTTCATTGTTAATTGTTCATCTTATGAGTGTGTTGAGACGTGTTGATTTATTTGTTGTAGTTCTTGGGGAGCCCTCAACTTGTGAGAAGGCCCCTTGAACAAGTTTATTGCCCTTTGCGGTTAGTGGAACAGAATCGGCCTTTGTGGCGATTCGACGAGGGTAGGGTTGGAGAAAACCCGATCCTTAGTGGACTCCTCAACGGGGACGTAGATTGCCTTCGTGGAATCAAACCTCGGGATAAACACTTGTCTTCCACTCTTGTTTATTAATTGTTCATCATTTTAGAGTGTTTAATCAATCCTTTGAAATTCAAGTTCAAGCATTAACATCAAGTTGATTCCTGTCATTCATTGTAATATTGTTGCAATACATCTGAGTTATCGTTCAATTTCCGCTGCATAAAGTATTAAAAGTGAACATTGATCAACCTTGATCTCCCTGGTCCACGTATACCGGACTAGTCCGCTCAGTACCGGACTAGTCTGATTTTCTCTGTTTAGAAAATGGGCTATTCCGCACTCTACCAGACTAGTCCGATTTCTCTGTGTTTGATAGACTACTAAGTGTTTCAGGCTTCAACAAAACATCGAAAAGCCTATTCACCCCCCTCTGGGCTACATTCAAGTATTGATTTTGTACCTAAAGGATGGTAGTAATATAGGAACTAGTAAACCAACGTACCATAAAACCTCGTATCGAATGATCCTACGACCGACCTTGGTCAGGCGTTGAGAGGACAATAGGTAATCCTGCACAGGGTATGTCTGAGACATCACGTGGGGAACCCTATGTCCGGATCGGTCACCTTTTTTTGGCATTAGGCGAAGCGGGAAAGGTTACCACATACGACTTGAGTGAGCGCGACGTGCGTCCTCAAAAGTGTGTATGTGTCGTTTTTCCGGGTTATGTCCTGCATAATAAGACCATTGGTTTGAATCGCCGTTCACTCGCGGTAAAGATGAGTCCACTTGTTTAAGCCGTCGTCGCATAGTAGCAACTGGCATAATATTGAGATTTGATGGTTGTGTAATTACAAATTCCAAATTTGCTTGCACCCTTGTATGTTTAGTTATAGTTGCTAATTAAGTTTACACTTCCATTAATTATTAACTTGAGGCTAAAATATGACCACTGTCCTAATATTAATGCTTTTATGCTATCCACTACCCTTTGAAACAAGTACTTGAGCCTTGCATACTAGTATGGTCTAGAAATTATATTCATCGGGTAAGTCAAGCTTAGTAGCTTACCAGTTTGTTGATCCTATTTTTCAGGTGAGCCTCTCCTTTATGAGCATGATGCATATAAGGGTTTCCCTAATATTGCACCACCACCCGAGGGATGGGTGGCACAATGGGAGCTCGAGTCGTCGGCGGCTTGATTTGTGTGTTGCTAGTACGGCGTGCCATTGGGCTATGGCGTGCTGTTTTGCTAAATATCTTTATGAGAGAATACTCTGTTACTACTCGTATTTTGCTACTCTCATGTATTTTGTAACGTTTAACCTATGTACGACACTTTAAAACTTTATGTATGTTGTTTTTAAATTATGTCGTTTGTATATGCAATTGACAGTGATGCATCGCGTGTCACCGTCCTGTGCAAAGATCCTGTGGCGTGATTGTGTCGGTTGCTTTCGAGTGAACGGCCATCACAGAAAGTCTTATGTACCCTTTGGAGTGGAGGATTTTTTTATAAATCCTATGTTTTCGTGATAAATTGAACTATTTTTTATGAATTTTTTGTACCATTCTTGTGAACTTCCTATAATACCTTATGAAGGTATGTGTCGAAGTGTTTTCCTGCGACACTTCCCCCGGTCTGCTTGAGCAGCCCGCAGAGGTTCTTTTTTCGGTGGGGCTACTGGATCTCCGAAGTCAGAGCACAATGGCGAGAGGAAAGACACGAGGATTTACGTGGTTCAGACCCCCGGAGCGTAATACACTACGTCCACGGTGTCTTTGCTGTATTGCTCGCGCGTATGAGTGTGTGAGTTGGCTGGGTCGCGAACCCTTTGCTCGGAGGCTGCCCTGGTCCTTTTATAACCCAAGGGCTGGGCATTACAAGGTGGCCCGGAGCCGGACAAGTGCCCCCACGGCTATCTGTCTCCTATCCATGAGCTATAGGTATTTACAGCTACATGCATTGTCACTTTCGGTGGGGTTAAGGCGAGCCGGCTGACACATCCGACGCCTCTGGCCGGGTGGCTGGTGATGATGAAGTCACCGTCTTGTCGTCGCGTCTCCTCGCTCTGCTAGGCGGCTCTACGCTGTTGGGCGGCACTGTTGTGCCGTCAAGCCTTGCCGCCCTGTCTTTCACTGTAATGGTGCGCAGACGGGGGATGGAGGCGTGCGTCATACGCCATGCTTCTAGGGAAGGCGAGAGCCTTGAATGCTCGGCCTGACAGCGTATCTTCCTCTTTACTCCTTGGCCATCTGCCCGTTGCTTGTCCGTGTGACGTCCGGGCGGCTCTCCTCTGGGACACGCGTCTCCACCGGAGCTGTCCCGCGGAGTAGTGGGTGGTCTGGAGTCCTTGGGCACGTGGCAACACCGGATCCCTCCCGTGCTGGAGGTTGGGCCCGGGGCCGCAGGACACATGGCACATCCGGGGCCTTCCTCGGGCGGAAGGTATACCTGGAATCGTTGCCCATGCGGCGGCACCGGGGTCCTCTCATGCTGGAGGTCGGACCCGGAACCACAGGACACGTGGCACATCCGGAGCCTTCCTCAGGGGGAAGGTATACTCGGAGTCGTTGCCCACGCGACAGCACCGGGGCCCTCTCATGCTGGAGGTTGAACCCGGAACCGCAGGACACGTGGCACCTCCGGAACTCTCTCTGGCGGAGGGTGTGGCTCGAAGGTTCCAGGCGCGTGGTAGTGCCAGAGCCCTCCTTGGCGGAAGGTACGATCCGGCACCACCGGAAACGTGACGACTCCTGAGCCACCCTTGGTCGATAGTCCGGCTTAGGGACTGAGGACACGTGGAAACCCCGGGACTACCCATGGGCCCAGGGCATGTGGCTGGCGTTGGGGCCCGCCTAAGCAGGGAAGCGGAACCCAGGTGTTTTATATCCACTACGCGGGTGTACCCGGTTCGCAGGGTACCAACAGTGGCCCACGGGCCCATCTCGGGGGAGGTATTGTGCCCGCAGGTGGAGCCCCTATTCTCCCGCGTCGTGGTTTTGGTATTGCAATTTCTAGGAATTGAAGTGGAGGCGTGATTTTCACGTAATGGGCGAGCGGCCATACCTTGGAGATGAAGAGGTTGTTCATCCTCGATGTAGTGGGTGCACTCAGTCAAAGCGGCAGCGCATCGTCGCGTTCACTCTAACTTGATCAGTCGCGGCGTGGCAGCCGAGGGGTTGCCTCGGGGCTATTACTACGACTGCCCGTGACTGTAGGAGCACTGCGCCGCTTCCCTCGGGAACCAGCGGACGTTCCTGAGTTTATACCCGCTTGACCCGCCGATTCCTAACTGGTGGTCTTGGGCCCTACCTGTCATTGGCAAGGGCTAAAGCAGCGTGCTTACGGGGTTGCCTCGGGTTATCTAGTGCGACAACCAATGAGTCGGTCGCACCGCTCTCCTCGGGAACCACGGGACGTTTCTGAGGGGCTATCCTCCCGACTCCTAGTGAATGATGGGTGGTCCTTGATCTAGCCTGTCGCTGGGGGAGACAAATAGCTCACGGCGTGCAGCGGTGGCAACCCAATCACCACGCCTGTTGTGCTGCCTAAGGCCGTGGAAGGGTATAAAAGGAGGCCTTGCGGTGTAGGATGGCACTCCTCCTCACCATGTGGCCTTCGTTCTCCTCTTACGCGCTGGAAGTCTTCTGCTTCCATACCCTCTCGCCCACTAGATACTCCGTCACTCGTAGCTGTCTTCGTCCACTTCTGCAAGATGTTCGTGTGTGCGCGGCCTCTGGTGAGGGTCTTTGACGGATCCCTCTCCTTGACGACCTTGGATAGAGGCACAAGCCATCCTGGTGGCATGCCGACGGTAGGGGAGGCCGTCGGGGACAAGGTCTTTGATCCGCTGTAAGCCCCAACGCCAGTGTCGGGTGGAGCACGTCCTCTAGGCGCTTTGCCATAATAGGACTGTATGCCGGTACCGGAGGAAGGCTAAGTCGAGAGTGATCAAGCCTTTCTCCTGGTACTGTTGTAGACAGCAAAATCTACCATAGATGGCAATTTTGCCCACCCGGTACTAGATGTTACTGTTGCCTTAGTCCAGCATGCACCGCCTGATACAACATTTGGATGTCATCATTGTCTTCGTCTAGCATGCACTGCTGCCGACCTCGGTCTAATTGCAGGTGACTGTATCACTGCACAGAGATCGGCTCGGGGGACAACCAAGCAGTTCACGGAGCAGAAGACTACTCGACTTGCAACTGTTGAGTTTCTTAGTTGTCTTGTATCCCCTTTTGTATGTAAAGACCCCAATATCAATGAAAACTTCTGTGTTCTAAGTCTTTCATTGTCTTGTCTTTCTGTGTTGATGAATGAAAAAGTGTCTCTGTTGATCTTCCTAACATCAACCGCTTGGTGCCGGATCAAAGGAGTTGGCGTTTCCTTGTTGCTTGCTATAGACGTGTACCCGCTTCCCTTTACGAGTTGTCGGGATCCGGGCGACTTGCTTAGTTTGACTAGTCACGATGACCCCCCTGGCCAACGGGTGCCAGTGTAAGACACAAGCTTCGAGGCCTTCAGGAGGCGTCGACTTTTGGGAGTCCGAGAGTGGCCTCCTTGGGAGAGTTGGAGTTACGGCCCCATGGACCGGAGGCCTGCGGCTTGGACAAACACTAGAAGATAAAGGATAATCAATGCCGTGTAGTTGCATTTTCTATGCTCGATAGCCCCATTATGACTTATGGTCCTCTGCTAAACTACGGGGCCTGGGCAATTCAGTGTACTGCTTCCAGACCTCGGTTACTCTCCTTCCCGGGGTGGTGTGTCGTCCGGGCCCCCCGCACTTGGGTGCTGTGCTGACAGAGGCAGGACGCGCACACTTAGGGTAGAGGACCAGTCTAAGCAGGCTACACACCCTGGACCTCCCGCTGACCAAACACTTCGAAGAGGGGAGCGTCCTTCCGGCGTCACCAGGCTCGAACAGGAAGGTAGCCAAGGGGTCCGGAGGCAATACAGGTGCCTCAGGCATTTCCGCCTTGTAGCAGGACTTTGGCCAAGGGTGAGATAGATAAATACAACTATGTACACGTCAAGAGGTACGCAAAAATATATGCAAGCTTGAAAGGAAAGATGTATTGGTAAGGGAGCGCAAAGTTCCAGAACAACTTAGCTGGCGTGGGCAGCACTTTGCCAATGTCCCAAGTTTGTTCCTCCGGGCCCTCAGTGGCATAAGGACTCACGGTGCCGTGGCGGTGTGGCTACCATTCTTTCTAGACCCTAGTAACTGAAAGTGCATCTAGGTAATCCTCGTGGGTTTTGGTTGATTGATGACGACAATTAAGATACTAATAAGTTTTTACTAAGTATGAGCACAAGTGCTTATCAAAGCAATGCATGATGAGTCTCTCAAGAAGCAAAAAGGAAAAGAATAAGACTTAAAGAGTAGAAAAATAGAAATTTTCTATTGAGTTTCAATTTTCTAGATTGTGTACAGGGTCTTCTCTTTTAGAGTGCTTGAGAATCATTAGAGAGCTCAAACTAAGGTTAGAAAGTTAGAATCGTGAGACGAAGTAGTCATAGGTATGGGCGAAAAAGGAAGACCGGACTTGTCCGGACAACGGGTCGGACTAGTCCGTTCCAACCCGGACTACTCCATTTTAGACCGGATAAAGAGTCCCTGAGTGAGTTCGGACTTATCCGTTCTAGGCCGGACTAGTCCGTTGTCGAATGAGTCTGAGACTTTGTGAGGCAAAGTCTCGGAAGGACGGACTAGTCCGCTAAGCGGACTAAGCCGCTCGGGTCCGGAAAAGAAGTCTCTGAGTGACATCGGACTAGTCCGCTCTGAAGGCCGGACTAGTCCAGTCCCTTCGGACAAGTCCGATTTAGGACGGAACAAAAGGTTCCTATGTGAGCTCGGACTAGTCCGATGTTGGCTGGACTAGTTCGCAGCCCTAGATTAGAGAGTTTCTTAGACTAATTCTGGTAAGACCGGACTAGTTCGCCCTTGGGGCTGGACTAGTCCGCCCTTACCAGACTAGTCCGTTCTCATACGGAACAAAGGTTCCTGACTGAGATCGGACTAGTCCGCTCTTGGCCGGACTAGTCCGGAGTTTTATGACTGTTTGAGTCCAACGGTCACTAGACTTTAGTTGGTAGCCTTGTGACGTGAGTGGTCCCTCAAGAACGGACTAGTCTGGGGTTGGGACCAGACTAGTCCGGACTTTAGTTGGTAACGGCTAGATGCTGGAATTTCTATAAAAGGAGAACCCCCCGGCTGAGAATTAAGGAGAACAACCCTAGAACTGAAAACTCATTCCTAGAGCTCTTCTAAGCCTCTTTCCTCACCTTCTAGACCCCTAAGATTGGATCTTAAGGAGTTAGTGGTTTTGTGAGAGGAAAGACGTGGTGATCGACGTTTGAGCTCTCGGTTTGATTCTCTTGCACTCTAACTGTTAATTTGAGTTCTTAACAGTTGTACTTTGATTTCTAGAACTGCTAGGTTGGTGTAGGGAGCCTCAAGCTGTGAGTAGCCCCTAAGAGCATTGTATTCACATTTGATTGATAGTGAAAGAGCCCGTGCTTGATCTTGGTGATCGCTCGGTGAGGGAAGGGTTGGAAGAGACCCGGTCCTTGGTGGACTCCTCAACGAGGACGTAGATTCCTATGTGGAATCGAACCTCGGGATAAATCGTGTCTCTTGGTTCCTTTACTTTCTCACCCGCTCACTAGAATTACTTGTTAAGCTTTCATTTTGTTAACACTCGTGAATTGTTCTATCATCTCGCAATCTAATCAGTCACAACTAATTAGTGATATTATTTGACTACCATATATCTTCCGCTCAACCAAACTTAAAAGAAAACCTAAAACGTAATTTTATACTTAGACCAGACTAATCCGCCCTCAGACCGGACTAGTCCGACCTCCTTCAAGTTTAATCTGCTGTTTGCAATAGTTTCAGGTTTATTAGCCTATTCACCCCCCCTATAGGCAACTTTCAATTGGTATCAGAGCCTAACTCTCCGCAAAAGCTTAACCGCTTGGAGAGGATATGGGGGACAAGGCCGGTAGCCAAATTTATCTCATTAAGGGAAAAGGAGCAAGTATGAGCAACTTTGAAGAACAAGGTTCTAACCCGCCTCCAGCGGTTAGTCCTCCACAAGACGTTTCAAGCTCAGAAGAAGATGAAGAAGTTCTTCGTCTCATGGCACTCCTCAAAAAGAAGAAGGAGGAGGCTAAAAAGAAAAAGAAGGAGAAGTTGGAGAAGAAGCTCAAGGGTAGTCAACAAGACTACTCGCGATATCCTTTTAATTATGAACGTCTAAATTCTCACTCTAGTTATTTATCAATTCCTCTAGGCAAACCACCTCACTTTAATGGAACTAACTACACAATGTGGAAACACAACATGAAGTTGCATCTAATTTCCTTGAACCCAAGTCTTTGGCATGTGGTGTGTACAGGTATAGATATCCCCGAAGACGCGGATGAACTCACCCAAGAACAAGAACAACAAATCCATCGCAATGCACAAGCGGCGGTCGTGCTCAACTCATCTCTAATCATTGAAGAATTCAACAAGGTAGATGGGTTGGAGCTCACCAAAGATATCTGGGACACCCTCAAGATCGCACATGAAGGAAATTGATCCGTGAGGGAAGCCAAGATTGAGATGATAGAAGGAGAGCTTGGAAGGTTCACCATGGAAGAAGGTGAAACACCTCAAGAAATGTACAACCGACTCAAAACTCTTATCAACAAGAGTCGATCATACGGATGCAAGAAATGGAATGACCATGAGGTGGTCAAGAGAATGATAAGAGCATTCATTCCTCGCAATGTGACCCTATGCACTTTAATCCGGGAAAGCCCAAACTTTCACTTGATGACTCCGGATGAAGTGCTAGGGAAGATCATTAACCACGAGATGATGGAGAAGGAAGCCCAACACGTCAACGACCTAGCAAAGATCACTTCATCCAAGAAGAAGGGCATTGCTCTTAAGGCCACATCCAAGTCCAAGGCAAAAGAAACACAACTCATAAGTGAAGATGAAGAAAGTGATGATGAGAGCGCGGACATGGATGATGAAAAAATGGTATTCTTCATTAAAAGATTCAAAAGGTTGATTAAGAGAAGGAGAAGCCATCACTATGAGAACAAGAGCAAAGACAAGGGCAAGTCTAGAACAAAGAAGACTTGCTACAACTGTGGAAAATATGGGTATTTCATTGTGAACTGCCCCCATAGCAAGGAAGACGACAAGAGAAAGAAGAAGGATGGGAAGCCTAAAGACAAGAAATTCTTCACAAAGAAGAAGGCTTATGGACAAGCCCACATCAGAGAAGAATGGGACTCAAATGAAGAATCCTCCTCCGAAGATGAAGAAAAAGTGGCAACTGTAGCCATCAAGAGGCCAACCATGAAGAAATCACTCTTGCCAAACATGGGTGATTGGAAGATCCCAAGTCACACATGCCTCATGGCAAAGGAAGGAAAGCGCAAGGTAATGTCTAAACATTCCAAGTTACATATTGAAGATGATAGTGATTTTGATAGTAGTAGTGAAAACGAATTTATTTTTAAAGGATTAAACAAATAGGCTATAGCTAAAATGAAAATGCTATCGGAAGAAATATTTGAACAAGAAGAGCTTCTCAATTAACAAAAAGAATTGCTTATCCTTTAAAAGGAAAGAAACCTTGAGATTGAGAAGCTCCATGAACCTGAGAGAGAGAGAAGAGTAGAGCACTCGAAAGCGAACTTGCCATGAGCGAGGAAACTTGTGTTGAGCTTAAGAGTAAGAATTTAGTACTTCAAGATGAACTTTTGAGTTTAACGAAAACTCACAAGAATCTTGAAACACAACTTCACTCGCTTAAGTCAAGTGTCTCAACTAATTCATCCTCCAAAAACTCTCTCTCAACAAATATAGAATCCAACACTAAAACTTGTAAATGTGCTAGCATTGTCTTAAACTTAAAAAATAAGCTCAAAGAGGCACAAAGCAAGAATACACACAAGAGTGGGATCTTTGATAAGGAAAAGATCAAATATGAATGTAGTGCATACTCAATCACAAGATCTCCCTTCATTAAAGATGGACTTGGTTATACTAGGGGAGGAAAGCAAAACGCTAGAATCCTCAAAAACAATAGCAAATGCGTAGCCTTTGTCAAAGAAAACTCAAAACAAAACAAAAGTGACAACCTTGCATCTACCTCACATGAACATACCAAAAATGTAAAATCTATAGTATTTCATAATTTTGATGCATCTTATGTTCTTATGAAAAGTAAGTATGGTAGAGTTTTTGCAAAATATGTTGGGCCACTCCACAAGAGTCCAAAAACTTGTGTGCGGGTGCCCAAACGCCTTGTAACTAACCTCAAAGGACCCAATCAAGTTTGGGTACCTAAGACCAAAGTTTGAATTGTTTTGCAGCCATACTCCTCCGGTGGTACTAAATGGGTGCTAGATAGTGGGTGCACTAACCATATGACCAGAGAGAGAAAAATGTTTGTCGAGTATGAAGAAAATGATGATCCAAGTGAAGGCATCTATTTCGGTGACAACAGCTAAGGAAGGGTACTCGGTATTGGTAAAATTGCAATCTCTTCTCAACACTCTCTTTCACATGTTCTACATGTTGAATCACTAGATTATAACCTATTGTCCATATGTCAACTATGTGAGAAAGGTTATAATTGCTTGTTTACTAACGAGGGTGTGACCGTCTCTAGAAGAAGTGATAACTCAATTGCCTTAAGGGTGTGTTAAAGGGAAAGCTTTATTTAGTGGACTTTTCCACAGATAAAGCTCAACTTGACACTTGCTTAATAGCAAAAACCAACATGGGATGGCTATGGCATAGAAGACTAGCCCATGTTGGAATGAGGAACTTACAAAAACTTCTAAAGGGGGATCACATTCGTAGACTAAAAGATGTTGTTTTTGAAAAAGATAGGCCATGTAGTGCATGCCAAGCAGGAAAACAAATTGGAGCAGCTCATCCCGCCAAGAATGTGATGGCGACGACAAGACCATTGGAGATACTTCACATGGACCTCTTTGGCCCTGTCACCTATATAAGCATTGGCGGTAACAAGTATGGTCTAGTAATTGTTGATGATTATTCTCGTTTCACTTGGGTATTTTTCTTGCTTGATAAAGGAGAAACTCAAGGTATCCTCAAGAAGTTCTTGAGGAGAGCTCAAAACGAGTTTTCCTCAAAAATCAAGAAGATGAGGAGCGACAACGGTTCCGAATTCAAGAACACTCAAGTAGAAGAATATTTGGATGAAGAGGGCATCAAACATGAGTTTTCGGCCCCCTATACTCCTGAACAAAATGGGGTGGCTGAAAGGAAAAACCAAACACTCATAGAGATGGCAAGAACCATACTCGATGAATACAAGACCTCAGATCGATTTTGGGCGGAGGCGGTCAACACCGCTTGTCATGCTACAAACTGCCTCTACCTCCATCGACTTCTGAAGAAAACCCCATACGAGTTCCTAACCGGTAACAAACCCAACATCTCTTACTTTCAAGTTTTTGGAAGTAAATGCTACATTCTCAACAAGAAGCCTAGGACTTCGAAGTTTGCTTCGAAATCTGATGAAG
The DNA here is from genome assembly GCA_030760725.1 of Neostapfia colusana. Classification (NCBI taxonomy): domain Eukaryota; kingdom Viridiplantae; phylum Streptophyta; class Magnoliopsida; order Poales; family Poaceae; genus Neostapfia; species Neostapfia colusana. Next base: position 74,367,866 of record JASWHV010000014.1, on the reverse strand, counting down.
GTTTCCTACTTGGTTATGACTCAAACACCTACGCTTATCGTGTTTTCAACAAGACCTCCGGGTGTGTTAAAATTGCACATGACGTGGTGTTTGATGAAACTAATGGCTCCCAAGTTGAGCAAGTTGATCAATGTGTACTATATGAAGAAGAAGCACCATGTGAAGCACTAAGAAGAATGGGACTTGGAGAAGTCCGTACCCAGGAAAATGTAGGACAAGATGCTACAAACTCATCACAATCGTCACCTCTCATTCAAGATCAAACTCAAACACCCCAAGATCAAGACGGTCAATTTCAAGAAGGAGAAAATCGAAACCATAATGTTGATCAAGAGGGAGAAGAAGAAGAAGAAAACTACTCAAGAAATCAAGTGCCTCACCCAAGGGTTCATCAAAGCATTCAACGGGATCACCCCGTTGACAACATCCTTGGAGACATCACAAAAGGGGTAATAACACGTTCTCGAATAGCTAACTTTTGTGCACATTACTCCTCTGTGTCGTCCTTGGAACCATTTAGTGTGGAAGATACACTCAAAGATCCGGACTGGGTGATGGCCATGCAAGAGGAGTTGAACAACTTCACAAGAAACCAAGTATGGGAGCTAGTGAAAAGACCAAATGCAAATGTGGTAGGTACCAAGTGGGTATTCCGCAACAAACAAGATGAACATGAAGTGGTGACAAGAAACAAGGCCCTACTTGTGGCAAAGGGATATGATCAAGTCAAAGGTTTGGATTTCGATGAAACCTTCGCTCCCGTAGCTAGGCTTGAGTCAATTCGAATTCTATTAGCCTATGCTACTCACCATGATTTTAAACTCTAGCAAATGGATGTGAAAAGTGCCTTCCTAAATGGTCCAATCAAGGAGGAGGTATACGTGGAGCAACCACCCGGCTTTGAAGATCAAGGATATCCTATGTGTTTAAATTGCATAAAGCTCTCTATGGCCTCAAACAAGCTCCTAGAGCTTGGTACGAGTGTCTTAGATACTTTCTCATTAATAATGGCTTTAAGATAGGCAAGGTAGATTATACACTCTTCACAAAGAATGTAGATAATGATCTCTTTGTGTGCCAAATATATGTCGATGACATTATATTTGGTTCTACTAACAAATCTTTTTGTGACGAGTTTAGTAAGATAATGACAGATAGGTTTGAGATGTCCATGATGGGAGAGTTGAAGTTCTTCCTAGGATTTCAAGTCAAGCAACTCAAGGAAGGCACGTTCATCAGTCAAACAAAGTACATACAAGACATACTGAAGAAGCTTGACATGGACAAAGCCAAACCCATCAAGACGCCAAAGGCAACAAACGGGCACCTTGACCTTAATGAAGATGGACCAAGCGTGGATCAAAAGGTATATCGCACTATGATTGGTTCATTGCTTTATCTTTGTGCATCTAGGCCCGATATCATGCTTAGTGTATGTTTGTGTGCAAGATTTCAAGCATCACCTAAAGAATGTCATTTAACAGTCGTTAAAAGGATTCTAAGATACCTAGTTCACACACCTAACCTAGGATTATGGTATCCAAAGGGATCTAAGTTTAGTCTCATCGGATACTCCGATGCGGATTACGCCGGATGTAAAATTGAAAGTTGCCTAGAGGGGGGTGAATAGGCTAATAAAACCTAAAATTAAAATAAAGAGCGGATAAAACCAGAGTGGGCCGGACTAGTCCGGTATGAGGTCGAACTAGTCCGGTCTAAGCCTACTTTGTGTTTTAGGTTTTCTGTTTTGTTTGAGCTGAAAATATGTGGTAGTCAAATGATGTCATAAATTTGTTGAGAATAATCAGATTGCAAAATAATAGAACAATTTGCAGAAAATAACACAATGAAAGTTTAACAAGTAATTCTAGTGAGCAAGTAAGATAGTAGAGAAGAAAAGAGACCCGAATTATCCCGAGGTTCGATTCCACATAGGAACCTACGTCCTCGTTGAGGAGTCCACCAAGGATCAGGTCTTTTCTGACCCTTCCCTCACCGAGCGATCACTAAGATCAAGCCCGGGCTTTCTCACTATCAATCAAATGTGAATACAATGCTCTTAGGGGCTACTCACACTTTGAGGCTCCCTACACCAACCAAGCAGTTCTAGAATTCAAAGTACAACTGTTGAGAACTCAAAATAACAGTTATAGTGCAAAGGAATCAAACCGAGATCTCAAACGTCGGTCACCACGTCTTTCCTCTCACAAAAACCACTAACACCTTAAGATCCAATCTTAGGGGTCTAGAAGGTGAGGAAAGAGGCTTAGAATAGCTCTAGGAATGAGTTTTCAACGCTTGGGTTCATGTTCTTTTCATTCTCAGCCGGGGGGTCTCCTTTTATTGAAATCCCGGCATTTAGTCGTTACCAACTAAAGTCCGGACTAGTCCGGTCCCAACCCCGGACTAGTCCAATCTTGAGGGACCACTCATGTCACGGCTTATCGAATAAAGTTTTAGTGACCGTTGAATTCAAACGGTCATGAAACCTCGGACTAGTCCGGCCAAGAGCGGACTAGTCCGATCTCAGTCAGGAACCTTTGTTCCGTATGAGAACGGACTAGTCTGGTAAGGGCGGACTAGTCCAGCCCGAGGGGCGGACTAGTCCGGTCTTACCAGACTTAGTCTAGAAGACTCTCTCAACTGGAGCTGCGGACTAGTCCAGCCAACCTCGGACTAGTCTGAGCTCACACAGGAACCTTTGTTCCGTCCTATTTCGGACTAGTCTGAAAAGATCGGACTAGTCCGGCCTGTGGAGCAGACTAGTCCGATGACACTCAGAGACTTCTTCTCCAGACCTAAGCGGCTTAGTCCGCTTAGCGGACTAGTCCAGCCTTCTGAGACTTAGTCTCATAATGGCTCAGACTCACACAACAACGGACTAGTCCGGCCTTTATCGGACTAGTCCGAGCTGACTCAGGAACTCTTTGTCCGGTCTAAAAAGGATTAGTCCAGTTCTGAACGGACTAGTCCGGCCATTTGTCGGACAAGTCCGGTCTTCCCTTTTCTTCATGTCTATGACTACCTCATCTCTTGATTCTAACGTTCTATCCTTCGTTTGAGCTCTCTAGTGATTCTTAAGCACTCTAAAGGAGAAGACCCTATACACAACTAAAAAATGTGAAGATTAATAGAAAATGCTATTTTCAACTCTTCCAAGTCTTCTTCTTTTCCTTTTGCTTCTTTAGAGACTCCACATCCATTTCTTTGATAAACACCTGTGCTCATACTCAGTAAAACTTTATTAGCATCTTAATAGTCATCAATCAACCAAAACCACGGGGATTATCTAGATGTGCTTTCAATCTCCCCCTTTTTGGTGATTGATGACAACTCATTAAGATTTTCACAAAGTAGATATAGTAGATTGTTTCCATAAAGATTTACTCCCCCTAGATGTGTGCATAATGGATTATCAAGAACGAGAGAAAAATGTGCACAAGAGTGAGTTTATGGGGAATTTTATGCTTACATGTGTTGTGATGGTGGGACTAAGTATAAGCAGTAACCACATTTAGAAAGATATAACATTTATGAGCAAGCAGATTTCATTATGGCATAATTTTAAGAGATAAAGTAACATAGTCATTACAAAAGCAACACAACGTGACATAATGTAGCATAGTTATTACAAGCCATCATGAAATGAGTGTAATGAGCAAGACTAGACTATGACTATGACTAGAATAGTCCCCCTTGTTCTCTCCCCCTTTGGCATCAAGGCACCAAAAAGGGGAAGGAAAAGGAGAAAACCTAATCACTATCATCTTGATCTTCGTCTTGGTCACTCTGGGTCTCTTTGTCCTCATCCTTTTCTTCATCGTCATCCTGGTGATGGGTGTGGGAGGTAGGAGGAGCAGCTGAGGTGGATCCAAAATAGGCAAGCTCATCCTCCGTGAGAGTGGGAAACTCTGTCACGTCGTCATCATCTGATGACGGTGGAGACATAGGTATCTCCATCTTGTCGCACATGGCCTTGAGATACTTCTCTTGGCGTTGCTTCATCTTATGTGTGCGAACTTCCACCTTCCGGCACGAGGAGAATATGTCCTTGAAGATCTTGAGTAGTCCACTAGAGGAGCCACTCGATGACGGAGGAATGGATGGTCTGGCAGAAGAGGATGGAGCTGCAGTAGATCCCCTGCCCATGGATGCAGGAGGGCGAGGAAGAGGAGTCGGCATCTGAGGACGGAGCTTCCGGTGCTTCACATCCTTTGCAAACTCTAGCCCTGTGACCTTTTCAATCATGCACATGATGTATGGTGCATAGCCACAGGATCTGTTCGGGGTGTGGGAGATGTTGAAGATGTCGTTGTAGATGTAGTCAGAGACATTGAATTTTTCTTCTTCATTGAGCAGCTTCAACAGGTTTCTGAGGTACCCCTATATCATCCTCGCATCTCCATCTTTTGGAGCTAGAGTCTTCCTCAGAACTCTATTCATCACTCCAAAGAAGGGTATGATGTTGTGGGTGGAAGATGCCTCATAGGAGAGATAGGAGGGGTACATGAAGTCCAAGTCATCCTTTCCCAGAGTTCTCTCATTGTGAACTATTATCTCATAGTTCAAATGCTCCCCAAGTCCTAGGATGCGAGCAAACTCATCATAGAGGACCGAGTATACTACACCATTTGTCATCCATGTTATTTTCCTGTTTCCGTAGGTGTGGAAGTAACAGGTGGTGTAGAACTGGACTATGACCTCAATGTTCCAGTCATATTGAAAAGCCATCAAGTCTTTGATCCCATGCCGCTCTGTTGCTTCGATTACTGCATCAAAGGCTTGATGTTTCTTGTTGGCCATGTATGGCCAGTCCACCCACTGAGCATCAACTACCGGTGTCTTCATTGAGAGATAGACGTGCCGGTAGTAGTCACAATGGAAGTCACACCAGAAGCGAGGGTCTGGTGTGGACTTCTCATACTTGTAGACCTCCTCCTCCCGGAACCTTCTGGCCTTGTCGGCTCCTTTCCCCTTGAAGGTTGCACTCGCCAAATTGGGTTAGCGGTTTGGATTGTGCATGGGAGGTGCCCTTTCAAGGGGCCCAACAGGTCCCTGTGGGGGATTTTCCCGTCCCCGTCTAGGGTTGTCACGAATAACGAGTCCCCTGTTGGCTAGAGCCTTCTTTCTGGAAGGATCAACTGCTTTGCCTTTTCCTTTGCCCTGGGTTGTTTTTTGTGGCTCGGCAGGTTGTTTGTCCTTTAGAGTGACTAGTCTCTTCCTCCTCGGAGGGTCAACGGACTCGGAAGATTGAGCTTCCCTGTCAGCCCGTTTCTTCGTCCGAGCTTCCCTTGCAGCAGCCTCTACTGCTTCTGCCTCGGCTGCCGCATGATAAGCGGCTTGACGAGCTGCTTTGGCCTCGGGATTTGGAAGAGGGCTGTCGTTGGGTCCTGACATGATCTGGTGAGAAAAGAAGTTTTTTTAGTTGATGGAGTATTGCGTTTGAATTGGTTTACAAACCCAAAGTTAGAGGTTAAGGCTGTATCATCCGGACTTGTCCGGGCAGGAGCCGGACTAGTCCGCTCCGGCCGGACTTGTCCGGTTGGAGTCCGGACTAGTCCGGACTTTATAGTTTTAAACCCTAACTAATGTGATTTGCTTATCAATTCGTCAAAGTAGGTGCAATACTACGGGGGTTTGAGATAATATGGCCTAGGAAACTCAGAGAGGCCCTAAGGTACCCAAGATATGTTCTAGGAATAGGATTTTTGTGAAAAAACAAGGCTAGGTTAAAAAGTACCTTGGGGTGAAGGAATGTGATGAAATCCGCGGTTCGAAGGAGCGGAGATGGTCGGAGAAGAGTTCCCCGCACTCCACAAGTCTTGAATCGAGGATGCCTTCGAGGGATTTGAGGGAGAACTCCAAAATCGCCAATGGAGGCGAGTTTTGGAGGAGAGAGGTGGAGTGGAGGTGAATGAGGGAGAGAGGGGGTCAGCCCGACCCTTGAAGGTTAAGTCTCCAGGGGCCGGACTAGTCCGGTCTTCAGTCCGGACTAGTCCGGTCTGTTGGACTAGGTCCGGACTAGTTTGTAGTCCGGACTTGTCTGTGTGCCGGGCGGACTAGTCCGTTGTGGACTTGTCCGCTGCTCCTCGGACTTCTTTTAGAATGCCCGGACTTGTCCGACCACTAGGTCGGACTAGTCCGGCCTTTTAAAGTCTGAAAATTCTTATATATCAGAATTTTGCCTTGGTGGATTTACTTGTACTTGCTATATGGTTTACATATATATATATATATATATATCAAACATATAATTATGTGATAACAATATAGCCAAAAATAATATGCGATGAAAATAGAGGAGGTACAAGTTTCTACAATCATGCACATTTTTGAATGTTGTAAAAGAATTTTTGAGAACTTCTATTTGCACAACTTTTTCAACTTACATTCCTAGAGTCTAATATATTCAGCTCATTTCAAAGTTCACAAAATCGTTTTTCATCTAGTGGTTTGGTAAAGATATCGGCTAGTTGTTTTTCAGTTCTTACGTGTGAGATAGATATGTCGCCCTTTATAGAGTGATCTCTTAAAAAGTGATGCCAAATGTCTATGTGTTTGGTTCTGGAGTGCTCAACGGGATTGTGGGCTATCTTAAAAGCACTCTCATTGTCACAAAGGAGTGGAATGTTGTTCATATTGTGTCCATAATCCCTTAAAGTTTGTCGCATCCAAAGAAGTTGAGCACAGCAACTTTCGACTGCGACATACTCCGCCTCTGCTGTGGAGAGAGCAATGGAATTTTGTTTCTTGGATGACCATGATACTAGGGACCTACCCAAAAATTGACAAGTTCCTGATGTGCTTTTTCTATCTATTTTACATCCGGCGTAATCCGCATCGGAGTATCCGATGAGGTTAAACTTAGACCCCTTTGGATAACATAATCCTAGGTTGGGTGTGTGAACTAGATATCTTAGGATCCTTTTAACGGCTGTTAAATGGCATTCTTTAGGTGATGCTTGAAATCTTGCACATAAACATACACTAAGCATGATATCGGGTCTAGATGTGCAAAGATAAAGTAATGAGCCAATCATGGAGCGATATACCTTTTGATCCACGCTTGGTCCATCTTCATTGAGGTCAAGGTGCCCATTTGTTGCCATTGGTGTTTTGATAGGTTTTGCCTTACCCATGTCGAACTTCTTGAGTATGTCTTGTGTGTACTTGGTTTGACTAATGAACCTGCTTTCCTTGAGTTGCTTGACTTGAAATCCGAGGAAGAACTTCAACTCTCCCATCATGGACATCTCAAACCTATATGTCATTATCTTGCTAAACTCATTGAAAAAGGATGTGTTAGTAGAACCAAATATAATGTCATCGACATATATTTGGCATACAAAAAGATCGTTGTCTACATTCTTTGTGAACAGTGTATAATCTGCTTTGCCTATTTTAAACTCGTTATCAATAAGAAAGTCTCTAAGACATTCATACCAAGCTCTAGGAGCTTGTTTAAGGCCATAGAGAGTTTTATGCAATTTAAACACATGATCAGGATATTCTTGGTCTTCAAAGCCAGGAGGTTGCTCCACGTACACCTCCTCCTTGATTGGACCGTTTAGAAAGGCACTTTTCACATCCATTTGATAGAGTTTAAAATCATGATGAGTAGCATAGGCTAACAGAATACGAATAGATTCAAGCCTAGCTACGGGAGCAAAAGTTTCATCGAAATCCAAACCTTCGACTTGAGCATATCCCTTTGCTACAAGTCTATCCTTGTTTCTTGTCACCACTCCGTGTTCATCTTGTTTGTTGCGGAACACCCACTTGGTGCCTACCACGTTTGCGTTTGGTCTTTTCACTAGCTCCCATACTTGATTTCTTGTAAAGTTGTTTAATTCTTCTTGCATGGCTACTACCCAATCCGGGTCCTTGAGTGCATCTTCCACCCTAAATGGTTCCAAGGATGGCACAAAAGAGTAATGTGCACAAAAGTTAGCTATACGAGAGCGTGTTTTTACCCCTTTTGTGATATCTCCAAGGATGTTATCAACGGGATGATCTCGTTGAATGCTTTGATGAACCCTTGGGTGAGGCACTTGATTTCTTGAGTGGTTTTCTTCATCTTCATCTTCTTCTCCCCCTTGATCAAAACCATGGTTTTGATTTTCTTCTTCCTCAAACTGGCCGTCTTGATCTTGAGGTGCTTGGTTTTGATCTTGAGTGAGAGGTGCCACTTTTGATGAGCTTGAAGTATCTTGTCCTACGTTTTCTTGGGGACATATTTCTCCAATCCCCATTCTTCTTAGTGCTTCACTTGGTGCCTCTTCTTCGTCTAATGCACATTGATCAACTTGCTCCACTTGGGAGCCATTAGTTTCATCAAACACCACGTCACGTGCAATTTCAACGCACCCGGAGGTTTTGTTGAAGACACGATAAGCGTAGGTGTTTGAGTCATAGCCAAGTAGGAAACCTTCATCGGATTTCGAAGCAAATTTTGAAATACTAGGCTTCTTGTTAAGAATATAGCATTTGCTTCCAAAGACTCGAAAGTAGGAGATATTGGGTTTGTTACCGGTTAGGAGCTCGTATGAGGTTTTCTTTAAGAGTCGATGAAGGTAGAGGCGGTTTGTAGCATGACAAGCGGTGTTGATTGCCTCCGCCCAAAATCGATCCGAGGTCTTGTATTCGTCGAGCATGGTTCTTGCCATCTCTATAAGTGTCCGGTGCTTCCTTTCAGCCACCCCATTTTGTTTGGGAGTATAAGGGGCTGAAAACTCATGTTTGATGCCTTCTTCATCAAAAAATTCTTCTACTTGAGTGTTCTTGAATTCAGAACCGTTGTCACTTCTAATCTTCTTAGTTTTTGAAGAAAACTCGTTTTGAGCTCTCCTCAAGAACTTCTTGAGGATTCCTTGAGTTTCTCCCTTATCATGCAAGAAAAATACCCAAGTGAAACGAGAATAATCATCAACAATTACAAGAACATACTTGTTACCGCCAATGCTTATATAGGTGACAGGGCCGAAGAGGTCCATGTGAAGCATCTCCAATGGTCTTGTTGTCGTCATCACGTTCTTGGCGGGGTGAGCTGTTCCAATTTGCTTTCCTGCTTGACACACACTACATGGTCTATCCTTTTCAAAAACAACACCTTTTAGTCCACGGATGTGATCCCCTTTTAGAAGTTTTTGTAAATTCCTCATTCCAACATGGGCTAGTCTTCTATGCCACAGCCATCCCATGTTGGTTTTTGCTATTAAGCATGTGTCAAGCTGAGCTTTACTTGTGGAAAAATTCACCAAGTAAAGCTTTCCTTTTAACACACCCTTAAAGGCATTTGAGTTGTCACTTCTTCTAGAGACGGTCACATCCTCGTTAGTAAACAAGCAATTATAACCTTTCTCACATAATTGAGATATGGACAATAGGTTATAATCCAATGATTCAACGTGTAGAACATGTGAAAGAAAGTGTTGAGAAGAGATTGCGATTTTACCAATACCTAGTACCCTTCCTTGGCTGTTGTCACCAAAATAGATGCCTTCATTTGGATCATCATTTTCTTCATACTCAACAAACATTTTCTTCTCTCCGGTCATATGGTTAGTGCATCCACTATCAAGCACCCATTTAGTGCCACCGGAAGAGTAGGCCTGCAAAACAATTTAACCATTGCTCTTAGGTACCCAAACTTGGTTGGGTCCTTTGAGGTTAGTTACTAGGCATTTGGGCACCCACACACAAGTTTTTGGACTCTTGTGGAGTGGCCCAACATATTTTGCATAAACTTTACCATACTTGCTTTTCATAAGAACATAAGATGCATTGAAATTATGAAATACTATAGATTTTATATTTTTGGTAATCTTATGTGAGGTAGATGCAAGGTTTTTACTCTTGTCTTGACTTGAGTTTTCTTTCACGAAGGCTATGAATTTGCTATTGTTTTTAAAGATTCTAGCATTTTGCTTTCCTCCCCTAGTATATCCAAGTCCATCTTTGATGAAGGAAGATCTTGTGATTGTGTATGCATTGCGTGCATAATTGATTTTTTCTTTATCAAAGATCCCACTCTTGTGTGTATTCTTGCTTTGTGCCTCTTTGAGCTCATTTTTTAAGTTTAAGATAGTGCTAGCACATTTGCAAGTTTTAGTGTTGGATTCTATCTTTGTTGAGAGAGAACCTTTAGAGGATGAATTAATTGGGACGCTAGACTTAAGTGAGTCAAGTTGTGCTTCAAGATTCTTGTGAGCTTTGGTTAAACTTGCAAGTTCATATTGAAGGGCTATATTATCACTTTTAAGCTGAGCGTATGTCTCCTTGCTCATGGCAAGTTCACTCTCAAGTGTTCTACACTTTTCTCTCTCAAATTCAAGAAGTTTCTCTATCTCAAGATTTCTTTCTTTTTCAAAGATAAGCAATTCTTCTTGTTGATTGAGAAGCTCTTCTTGTTCAAATATTTCATCCGATAGCATTTTCATTTTAGCTATAGCCTTTTTGTTTAATCCTCTAAACATGAATTCGTTTTTACTACTATCAAAGTCACTATCATCTTCAATATGTAACTTAGAAGGTTTAGTCATTACCTTGCGTTTTCCTTCCTTTGCCATGAGGCATGTGTGACTTCGGCTTTTCCAATCACCCTTGTTTGGCAAGAGTGATTTCTTCATGGTTGGCCTCTTGATGGCTACAGTTGCCACTTTTTCTTCATCTTCGGAGGAAGATTCTTCATTTGAGTCCCATTCTTCTCCGATGTGGGCTTGTCCATATGTCTTCTTCTTTGTGAAGAATTTCTTGTCCTGTGGCTTCCCATCCTTCTTCTTTCTCTTGTCATCTTCCTTGCTATGGGGGCAGTTCACAATGAAATACCCATGTTCTCCACAGTTGTAGCAAGTCTTCTTTGTTCTTGACTTGCCTTTATCTTTGCTCTTGTTTTCATAGTGATGGCTTCTCCTTCTCCTCATCAACCTTTTAAATCTTTTGATGAAGAATGCCATTTCTTCATCATCCATGTCTGTGCTTTCATCATCACTTTCTTCATCTTCACTTGTGAGTTGAGTTTCTTTTGCCTTTGACTTGGATGTGGCTTTGAGAGCAATTCCCTTCTTCTTGGATGAAGTGATTTTGGCTAAGTCATTGACGTGTTGGGCTTCCTTCTCCATCATCTCATGGTTAATGATTTTCCCTAGCACTTCATCCGGAGTCATCAAATGAAAGTTTGGACTTTCTCGGATTAGGGTGCATAGGGTCACATTGCGAGGCATAAATGCTCTTATCATCCTTTTAACCACTTCATGGTCATTCCATTTCTTGCATCCGTACGCCCGACTCTTGGTGATAAGAGTTTTGAGTCGGTTGTACATTTCTTGAGGTGTTTCGCCTTCTTCCATGGCAAACCTTCCAAGCTCTCCTTCAATCATCTCAATCTTAGCTTCCCTCACGGATCGGTTTCCTTCATGTGCGATCTTGAGGGTGTCCCAAATATCTTTGGCGAGCTCCAACCCATCTACCTTGTTAAATTCTTCAATGCTCAAAGATGAGTTGAGCACGGCTGCTGCTTGTGCATTGCGATGGATTTGTTGTTCTTGTTCTAGAGTGAGTTCATCCTCGTATTCGAGGATATCTATACCTGTACATACCACATGCCAAAGACTTGGGTTCAAAGAAATTAGATGCAACTTCATGTTGTGTTTCCACATTGTATAGTTAGTTCCATCAAAGTGAGGTGGTTTGTCTAGAGGAATTGATAAATAACTAGAATGAGAATTTAGTCGTTCATAGTTAAAAGGATATCGCGAGTAGTCTTGTTGACTACTCTTGAGTTTCTTCTCTATCTTCTCCTTCTTTTTCCTTTTGGCCTCCTCCTTCTTCTTTTTGAGGAGTGCCATAAGACGAAGGACTTCTTCATCCTCTTCTGAGCTTGTAACGTCTTGTGGAGGAGCAACTGTGGGAGGTGGGTTAGACCCTTGTTCTTCAAAGTTGCTCGAGCTTGCTCCTTTTCCCTTGTTGAGATCAATTTGGCTACCGACCTTGTCCCCCATCTCCTCTCCAAGCGGTTAAGCTTTTGTGGAGAGTTAGGCTCTGATACCAATTGAAAGTTGCCTAGAGGGGGGTGAATAGGCTAATAAAACTGAAATTAAAATAAAGAGCGGATAAAACCAGAGTGGGCCGGACTAGTCCGGTATGAGGTCGGACTAGTCCGGTCTAAGCCTACTTTGTGTTTTAGGTTTTCTGTTTTGTTTGAGCTGAAAATATGTGGTAGTCAAATAATGTCACAAATTTGTTGAGAATAATCAGATTGCAAAATAATAGAACAATTTGCGGAAAATAACACAATGAAAGTTTAACAAATAATTCTAGTGAGCAAGTAAGATAGTAGAGAAGACAAGAGACCCGAATTATCCCGAGGTTCGATTCCACACAGGAACCTACGTCCTCAAAGAGGAGTCCACCAAGGACCGGGTCTTTTCTGACCCTTCCCTCACCGAGCGATCACTAAGATCAAGCCCAGGCTTTCTCACTATCAATCGAATATGAATACAATGCTCTTAGGGGCTACTCACACTTTGAGGCTCCCTACACCAACCAAGCAGTTCTAGAATTCAAAGTACAACTGTTGAGAACTCAAAATAACATTTAGAGTGCAAAGAAATCAAACCGAGAGCTCAAACGTCGGTCACCACGTCTTTCCTCTCACAAAAACCACTAACACCTTAAGATCCAATCTTAGGGGTCTAGAAGGTGAGGAAAGAGGCTTAGAAGAGCTCTAGGAATGAGTTTTCAACGCTTTTCATGTTCTTTTCATTCTTAGCCGGGGGGTCTCCTTTTATAGAAATCCCGGCATTTAGCCGTTACCAACTAAAGTCCGGACTAGTCCGGTCCCAACCCCGGACTAGTCCGATCTTGAGGGACCACTCACGTCACGGCTTACCAAATAAAGTTTTAGTGACAGTTGAATTCAAACGGTCATGAAACCCCGGACTAGTCCGGCGATGACACTCAGAGACTTCTTCTCCAGACTTAAGCGGCTTAGTCCGCTTAGCGAACTAGTCCGGCCTCTTGGGCGGACTAGTCCGGCCTGCTGAGACTTAGTCTCATAATGACTCAGACTCACACAACAACGGACTAGTCCGGCCTTTATTGGACTAGTCCGAGCTGACTCAAGAACTCTTTGTCCGGTCTAAAAAGGATTAGTCCGGTTCTGAATGGACTAGTCCGGCCATTTGTCGGACAAGTCCGGTATTCCCTTTTCTTCATGTCTATGACTACCTCATCTCTTGATTCTAACGTTCTATCCTTCGTTTGAGCTCTCTAGTGATTCTTAAGCACTCTAAAGGAGAAGACCCTATACACAACTAAAAAATGTGAAGATTAATAGAAAATGCTATTTTCAACTCTTCCAAGTCTTCTTCTTTTCCTTTTGCTTCTTTAGAGACTCCACATCCATTTCTTTGATAAACACTTGTGCTCATACTCAGTAGAACTTTATTAGCATCTTAATAGTCATCAATCAAGCAAAACCACGGGGATTATCTAGATGTACTTTCAAAAATAGATAGAAAAAGCACCTCAGAGACTTGTCAATTTTTGAGTAGGTCCCTAGTATCATGGTCATCCAAGAAACAAAACTCCATTGCTCTCTACACAGCCGAGGCGGAATATGTTGCAGCCGGAAGTTGTTGTGCTCAACTTCTTTGGATGCGACAAACTCTAAGGGATTATGGTTACAGTATGAACCACATCCCACTCCTATGTGACAATGAGAGTGCCATTTTAAGATAGCCCATAATCCTGTTGAGCACTCTAGGACCAAACATATAGACATCCGTCATCACTTTTTTGAGAGATCATTCTATAAAGGGGGACATAGCTATCTCACATGTAAGAACAAAAAAACAACTAGCTGATATTTTCACCAAACCACTAGATGAAAAACGATTTTGTGAACTTCGAAATGAGCTAAACATCCTAGACTCTAGGAATGTGAGTTGAAAAATTGTGCAAATAGAAGTCCTCAAAATTTTTCACAAATTTCAAAAAAATGCGCACGATTGTGAAAAACTTGTTCCTTCTCCAATTCTTCTCTCATATTATTTTTAGCTATATTGTGGTCATCATGTAATTGTGTGTTCGATATATATATGGACCATATAGTAGGTGCAATTAAATCCACCGCAAACAAAGGCAAAATTCTAATATATAAGAATTTTTTCTCCAGACTTTAAGAGCCGGCATCCTAAGTAGTCCGAGATGCACTGGACAAGTCCACAACGGACTAGTCTGCCCGGCACCCGGACAAGTCCGGGCTAGAGACTAGTCCGGACCTAGTCCGACAGACTGGACTAGTCCGGACTGAGGACCAGACTAGTCCGACCCCTGGAGACTTAACCTCCAAGGGACGGGCTGACCCCTTCCCTCTCCCTCATTCACCTCCACTCCACTTCTCTCCTCCAAAACTCGCCCCCATTGGCGATTTTGGAGTCCTTCCTCAAATCCCTCGAAGGCATCCTCGATTCAAGGCTTGTGGAGTGCGGGGAACCCTTCTCCGACCATCTCCGCTCTTTCGATCCGCGGATTTCATCAAATTTCTTCACTCTAAGGTACTTTTTGACCTAGCCTTGACTTTTCATGAAAATCTTATTTCTAGGTCATACCTTTAGTACCTTAGGCCTTCTCTAATATTCCTACACCATATTATTGCAATCTCTCATAGTATTCGACTACTTTGTTGAATTAGTGAGCAAATCACCTAAGTTAGGGTTTAAAACTGTAGAGTCCGGACTAGTCCGGACTCCAACCGGATAAGTCCGGCTGATACAGTCTTAGCCCCTAACTTTGGGGTTGTAAACTAATTCAATCGCAATGCTCCATCAACTAAGTACTTCTTTTCTCACCAAATCATGTCAGGACCCAACGACAATCCTCTTCCGAACCCCGAGGCCGAAGCGGCTCGCCAAGCCGCTTATCGTGCGGCAGCTGAGGCAGAGGCAGCAGAGGCTGCTGCAAGGGAGGCTCGGACAAAGAAACGGGCTGACAGGGAAGCACAAGCCTCTCAGTCCGTTGATCCTCCAAGGTGGAAGAGGCTAGTGACCCAGAAAGAAAAACAACATGCCGATCCCCAAAAATCAACTCAAGACAAAGGAAAAGGCAAAGCAACTGATCCTCCTAGGAAAAAGGCCTTAGCCAACAGGGGACTCGTCATTCGTGACAACCCTAGACGGGGAAGGGAGAATCCCCCGCAAGGACCTATTGGGCCCCTTGAGAGAGCACCTCCTATGACAAATCCAAACTGCCAACCCAATTTGGCGAGTGCAACCTTCAAAGGAAAAGGAGCTGACAAAGCCCGAAGGTTCAGAGAAGAGGAAGTTTACAAATACAAGAAGTCAACACCAGACCCTCGCTTCTGGTGCGACTTCCATTGTGACTACTACCGGCTCATCTATCTCCCAATGAAGACACCGGTAGTCGATGCTCAGTGGGTGGACTGGCCGTACATGGCAAACAAGAGGCATCAAGCTTTTGATGCAGTAATTGAAGCAACAGAACGCCATGGGATCAAGGATCTAATGGCTTTTCAGTACGATTGGAACATAGAGGTGATAGTACAATTCTACACCACCTGCTACTTCCACACCTATGGAAACAGGAAAATCACTTGGATGACAATTGGTGTGGTTTACTCAGTACTGTATGATGAATTTGCTGAAATCCTTGGACTTGGGGAGCACTTGAACTATGAGATCATAGTTCACAATGAGAGAACCTTGGGAAAGGATGACTTGGACTTCATGTATCCTTCACATCTCTCCTACGAGGCATCCTCAACCCACAACATTAAACCCTTTTTTGGAGTGCTCAACAGAATCCTGAGGAAGACTCTAGCTCCAAAAGATGGGGATGCGGGGATGATACAGGGGTATCTCAGAAACTTGTTGAAGCTGCTCAATGAAGAAGAAAGATTTAACGTCTTTGACTACATATACAATGATATCTTCAACATCTCTCATACCCCAAACAGGTCCTGTGGATATGCACCATACATCATGTGCATGATAGAAAAATTCACAGGACTAGAATTTGCAAAGGATGTGAAGCACAGGAAGCTACGTCCTCAGATGTCGACTCCCCTTCCTTGCCCTCCTGCGTCCTTGGGCAGGAGCGCTTCTGCAGCTCCATCCTCCTTAGCTGGACCATCAGTCCCTCCATCATCGAGTGGCTCCTCTAGTGGGCTGCTCAGAAATTTACAAGACCATATTCTCCTCGTGCCGGAAGGTGGAAGTTCGCACGCAGAAAATGAAGCAACACCAAGAGAAGTATCTCAAGGCCATGTGTGACAAGATGAAGATACCTATGTCTGCACCGTCATCAGATGATGACGAAGTGACATAATTTCCCACTCTTACCGAGGACGAGCTTGCCTACTTTGGATCCTCCTCAGCTGCTCCTCCTACCTCTCACACTCATCAAGCGGATGATGATGAAGACGAAGATGAAGATGAGGACGATGAGACTCACAGTGACCAAGACGAAGATCAGGATGATAGCAATTAGGTCTTTCTCTCTTTTCTTTCCCTTTTTGGTGCCTTGATGCCAAAGGGGGAGAGAATAAGGGGGAGTAGTCTAGTCGTAGTCCTTAGTCTTGATCTTTAAACACTCATTTTATGTTGGTTTGTAATAATTATGCCACATTCTGTCATGTTATGTTATTTTGTAATGACTATTCTATTTTATGTCTTCATATTATGCCATATTAAAATGTGTCTGCTCGTAAATGTTATATCTTTCTTAATGCGGTTAATGCTCACTTCAAACATCACACTTAGCCACCCCACCATAACACATGTATGTATGAAATCCCCAAAGAACTCACTCTTGTGCATAGTTTTTCCTTGACAATCTTGTGTGCACACATTTAGGGGGAGTGAATCATACACATGTGTTATGAAAACAATCTATCATATCTATTTGTTGAGAATCCTAATGTGTTGTCATCAATCACCAAAAAGGGGGAGATTGAAAGTGCATCTAGGTAATCCCCGTGGGTTTTGGTTGATTGATGACGACAATTAAGACACTAATAAGTTTTTACTAATTATGAGCACAGGTGCTTATCAAAGAAAGGGTCAGATATCAATGTGTTTGGTCCTAGAGTGTTCCATAGGGTTGTGGGCAATCTTAATAGCACTCTCATTATCACATAGGAGTGGAATATGGTTCATATTGAGACCGTAGTCTCTTAGAGTTTGTCTCATCCAATTGTGCACAACAACTCTCGGCTGCGACGTACTCCGCTTCGGTTGTGGATAGGGCAATGGAATTTTGCTTCTTGGATGACCATGGCACTAAGGACCTGCCCAAGAATTGACAGGTGCCCAAAGTACTTTTCCTATCCACTTTGCATCTGGCATAATCGGCATCGGAGTATCCGATGAGATTGAATTCGGACCCTTTAGGATACAACAACCTTAGGTTAGGTGTATGAACTAGATAGCGCAAGATTCTCTTTACGGCTGTTAGATGACACTCTTTGGGTGCGGCTTGAAAACTTGCATACATGCATACACTCAACATAATATCGGGCCTAGATGCACAAAGATAATCAAGAGAACCAATCATGGAACGATATACCTTTTCATCCACGCTAGGACTATCTTGATTGAGGTCGAGGTGTACGTTTGTCGCCATTTGGCGTTTTGATGGGTTTGGCCTCTTCCATGCCAAACTTCTTAAGTATGTCTTAAGTGTACTTTGTTTGACATATGAAAGTGCCTTCCTTGAGTTGTTTCACTTGGAAACCTAGAAAGAACTTTAGTTCTCCCATCATCGACATCTCAAACCTCCCCGTCATGATTTTGCTAAATTCTTCACAAAAAGATTTATTAGTAGAACCAAATATTATGTCATCGACATAAATTTGACACACAAATAAGTCATTGTCTAAGGTCTTCGTCAAAAGTGTGTAGTCGGCCTTTCCTATCATAAAACCATTGTCAATGAGGAAATCTATAAGACATTCATACCAAGCTCTAGAAGCTTGTTTGAGGCCATAGAGAGCTTTGTGAAACTTAAAAACATGGTTAGGATACTTATCGTCTTCAAAGTCGGTTGGTTGCTCCACATACACTTCCTCCTTGATTTTTCCATTGAGAAAGGCGCTTTTCACATCCATTTGGTACAACTTAAAATCATTGTGAGTAGCATAGGCTAATAATATACATATTGATTCAAGTCTAGCTACGGGAGCAAAAGTTTCATCGAAGTCCAAACCTACGACTTCTGAGTATCCATTCGCCACAAGTCTAGCTTTGTTTCTTGTTACTATCCCATGCTCATCTTGCTTGTTGCGAAAGACCCACTTGGTGCCTACTATATTTGCATTTGGTCTTTCCACAAGCTCCCACACTTTGTTTCTTTTGAAGTTGTTAAGCTCCTCTTGCATCGCCATCACCCAATCTGGATCTCGTAGGGCATCTTCAACCTAGAAAGGCTCCAAAGAAGATACAAAAGAGTAGTAAGCACGAAAGTTAGCCATACGAGAGCGAGTCATTACCCCCTTGGAGATATCTCCAAGTATATTGTCAATGGGATGATCCCATTGTACACATTGATGGACTATTGGGTGTGGCACACTTGGTCTTGAGTCAATTTCTTCTTCCTCTTCATCTCCCCCTTGATCGTTGCCACCATTGTTGCCTTCGATGTCTTGAACATGGTGATCTTGATCTTGTTCTTCATTTAGGAGATCTAGTGCTTGATCATGTGTTTGGATCACTTCTTTTGACGAGGATGGGTCACTTGGGTCTTGTATCTCTTGTGGTCGTATGTCACCGAGTGCCATCCTCCTTAATGCCATACATGGTGCCTCTTCTTCATCTAGTGCACGTCGATCAACTTGCTCCCTTTGGGAGCCATTAGTTTCATCAAACACTACATCATGTGCGATTTCAACACAAGCGGAGGTTTTGTTGAATACACAATATGCATAAGTGTTTGAATCATAACCAAGCAAGAAACCTTCATCGGATTTCGAGGCAAACCTCGAAAGTCGAGGTTTATTGTTAAGAATATAGCACTTGCTACCAAAAACTCTAAAGTAGGAGATATTTGGTTTGTTACCCGTTAGGAGCTCATAGGGAGTGTTCTTCAAGAGACGATGGAGGTAGAGATGGTTTGTGGCATGGCAAGCGGTATTCACCCCTTCCGCTGAAAATGGGTCGGATGTCTTGTACTCATCAAGCATTGTCCTTGACATCTCTATTAGAGTTCGGTTCTTCCTTTCAGCCACTTCATTTTGTTCGGGTGTGTATGGTGCCGAAAACTCGAGCTTGATGCCCTCCTCGTCCAAGTACTCTCCTACTTGGGTGTTTTTGAATTCAGTGCTGTTGTCGCTTATTATCTTCTTGATTCTCAAGGAGAACTCATTTTGAGCTCTCCTCAAGAAACTATTGAGGACACCTTGAGTTTCACACTTATCATGCAAGAAAAATACCCAAGAGAAGCAAGAAAAATCATCGACAATAACTAGACCATATTTATAACCTTCAATGCTTATGTAAGCAATAGGACCAAAAAGGTCCATGTGGAGCATCTCTAGCGGTCTTGTTGTTGTCATCACATTCTTGGCGGGATGAGCCACTCCAACTTGTTTCCCCGCTTGACATGCGCTACAAGGTCTATCTTTCTCAAAAATGACATTCTTAAGACCTCGGACGTGATTACCTTTTAGAAGTTTTTGGAGATTTCTCATACCAACATGGGCTAGCCTACGATGCCACAGCCAACCCATGTTAGTTTTTGCCATCAAACATGTGTCGAGTTGAGCTTTATTCGTAGAAAAGTCTACAAGATAAAGCTTTCCTTTGAGCACACCTTTGAAGGCAATTGAGTTATCTACTCTTCTAGTGACAATCACGCCTAGGTGTGTTGTGGAGAAATGGAGATTTTACCCATACCTAGTATACTTCATTAGCCATTGTCACCGAAATAAATATCTTGACTTGTATCATTGGTTTCTTCATACTCTACAAACATTTTTCTTGCTCCGATCATGTGGTTGGTGTAGCCACTATCTAACACCCACTTTGTGCCGCCGGAGGAGTATGCCTACAAAACAAGTTTAGGCTTTAGTTTTAGGAACCCAATCTTCGTTGGGTCTTTTAAGGTTAGTGACAAGAGTTTTGGGTACCATACACCAGGCTTTGGGCTCTTGGGGAGTGGCCCAACATATTTTGCATAAACATACCTAAATTTGCTTCTCATTAGTACATAAGATGCATTGAAATCATGGAATAGTGTTAGGTTGTTATTCTTAGTATTACTAGAATCTTTAGTCATTTTAATAGAAGTACAGATATGACATTCATTCATAATTTTGTATGATCCTTCTTTGACAAAGGCTATATGCATCTTGTCACTCTTAGAGATGTTTGTATTTTGCTTTGCTTTCCTTGAATAGCCAAGACCATCTTTGATCAAAGGAGACCTTGCAATTGATCATGCACTACGTGCATACTTAATCTTCTCCTTGTCAAAGATAATACCCTTAGGTGCATTCTTTGCTATGTTATGTTCCTTCTTTAAATTAGGTTCAACTTTTGCACATTTGCAGATTTTAGTGTTTACCTCTAAACTAGAAAAGTTTGAGCTTGTTGAGTGAAGAGAAATAACATTCGACTTGAGAGTTGCGAATTGTGTTTCAAGATTCTTATGAGCTTTGTTCAAACTCGCAAGCTCATCTTGGAGCATAACATTCGAACTCTTGAGACTTGAAGAGGTCTCCTTGCATTCCGCAAGTTCAAGTTCAAGTGCCATGTTTTTCTCCCTCTCAAGCTCGAGGAGCTTCTCAAGGTCAAGATTCTTTTGCTTCTCCTCGATAAGCAAATCCTATTGTCTCTCAAGAAGTTCCTCCTTATCTAAGATTTCATCAAATAGTTTTTTCATTTTATTTAGTGCATTTTTACTCAGTCCTTCAAACAAATAGTCATTTTCACTATCACTATCAAAGTCTTCATTCTTAATAGAATGCAAGGAGAGTTTAGTTTATACCTTTTGCTTTCCCTCTTTTGCCATTAGACATGTGTGGTTTGAGATTTTCCATTCCCCTTTGTTGGGTAGGAGAGTCTTCTTCATTGTTGGCTTCTTGATGGCGATGGTTGCCACCTCATCTTCATCATCGGAGGAGGACTCATCATTGGAGTCCCATTCTTTGCCAAAATGAGCATGCCCATGTGTCTTCTTCTTCTTGAGTATCCTTCTGAATTTCTTGATGAAGAAGGCCAACTCCTCATCATCCATGTCGGTGCCCTCTTCTTCACTTTCCTCATCATCACTTGAGACTTGTACTTCTTTGTTCTAGGCCTTGGATGACGCTTTGAGAGCATCCACCTTTTTCTTGGTGGATGTATTCTTGGCAAGATTGTCGACGTGACGTGCTTCCATTTCCATCATCTCATGATTGATGATTTTGCCAAGCACCTCATCCGGAGTCATTTTGTGGAAGTTTGGACTCTCTCGGATGAGTGTGCAAAGCGTCACATTGCGAGGCATGAAGGCTCGTATCATCCTTTTAAATACCTCATGGTCCGTCCACTTCTTACAACGTACACTCGACTCTTGTTTATGAGAGTCTTGAGTCGGTTGTACATCTCTTGAGGGGTCTCGTCATCTTCCATGGCAAATCTCCCAAGCCCCCCCTCAATCATCTCAATCTTTGCTTCTCAGACAGAGCGGTTGTCTTCATGCGCAATTTTGAGGGTATCCCATATTTTTTTGGCTTGTTCCAACCCATTCACCTTGTTGAATTCTTCTTGGCTCAAGGAAGAGTTGAGTATGGCTGCTGCTTGAGCATTGCGGTGGATGAGTTGCTCTTGCTCCGGTGTAAGTTCTTCATCATCCACGGGGATATCTACACCTGTGCAAACAATGTAACGAAGTGTGGGGTTGAGAGAAATAAGGTGCAGTTTCATAATGTGTTTCCACATTGTATAGTTTGTGCCATCAAAGTGTGGAGGTTTGCCTAAGGGAATAGATAAGTAATTTGTGTGCGAATTTAAACGCTCATAGTTAAAAGGATATTGAGTGTAGTCTTCTTTGAGCTTCTTGAGTTTCTTTTCTTTCTCAAGTCTCCTCCTTCTTCTAGCTTCATATTTTACCTTTTGAAGAAGATCGACAAGACGCCTCACTTCTTCATCTTCGTCGTGGGTCTCCAAGTCGAAGGGAGAGAGCCTTGGCATGTACTTGATTGGGTTGATGCCCTTATGAGGTAAGAACTTGACCCCTTCACCGTTGTGGGTGTTGTTCTCGCCAGCGCCGGTGGTATCGATGGGCGGTAAGTCCTTCTTGTTGTTTTCCCCCATTTCCTCTCCAAGCGGTTAAGCTTTTTAAAAGAGTTAGGCTCTGATACCAATTGAAAGTTGGCTAGAGGGGGGGTGAACAGGCGGAAAATCTGAAATACAATTTAATAAAAATGATTAGTTCACAGAGTGCAGACTAGTCCGGTCCTGAGGACGGACTAGTTCGGTCACAGAGAATTTTAGCTCAAAAGACAAGGACACAATATTTATCCTGTGGTTCAGCTCCACAAATAAGCCTACGTCCACGTTGAGGAGTCCACCAAGGACCAGGTTGCTCTCAACCTTTTTCTCACCAAGCCACCACCAAGGTCGGCTTGTTCTTCCACTATATCACAAATGCTTCACAATATATAGTGGGGCAACTCACAATTTGAGGATCCCAGGAGAACTCAGCTCAAAGCACTTACAAACCAATGCCCTTCAATAGCACACTTCCCACTCAGTGCTAGAGAATAAACCAAGAGCTCTATGGTGCACACTCCCCTTCTTCTCCTCTTCCCAAAACTCACAAACACTCAAGAATCACACATAGGGCTCCAAGAATTTGAAGAGAGGGGACTAGAAAAGCTCTAGGAAGGCTATTTCGACGTTAGGGTGCTTCTTACTTCCTTTGAGGCCCGGGCAACCCCTTTTTATATAGGTCCCGGGAACTAGCTGTTGCCAACAGCTAAAGTCCGGACTAGACCGCCCTTTGACTCCAGACTAGTCCGGCCTGTGGGGATCGATGACATCACTCTCCACCTACTAAACGGTCAGATTCTACCAACTAAACGGTCACATTCTATGGACTAGTCCGGTCAACAATGGACTAGTCTGATCTCATACAGAAACTATTGTTCCGGTTGAGAACGGGCAAGTCTGGTCCACCGGACTAGTCCGGCCTCCAAGGGCGGACAAGTACGGCCATCCAAGACTTAGTTCCTTCAGCTATTTCCAAGTCCCAAACGGACTAGTCCGACTCACAGAGGACTAGTCTGATGTCACACAGAACCTCATGTTCCGGTTGGAAACGGACTAGTATGAACCTACGGACTAGTCCAGCCTCAAAGAGCGGACTAGTTTGGTCCTTCAAGACATAGCTCCTGAAGAGCTTAGACACTCTCTACACGGACTAGTCCGTCCCCAGACGGACAAGTTCGAACACACACAGAAACTCTTGTTCCGTTCTATATCAGATTAGTTCAATTCTTCGAACTAGTCCAGCCTTCCACCCCGGACAAGACCGAACTCACACAGAACCTCTTGTTCCATTCTACATTGGATCTGTCCGATGTACCGAACTGGTCCGACCCTCGAGCCCGGACAAGTCCGGTCCTATTCCTAGGGCTATCCCAATTCGTCACTGTAAGGGCCTCAGTTTTGGCACACATTTGAAGTGTTCATCACCACACCACACACCTCATTTGAGGAAAGATGATGAACACAAATGAAGAGCATGTAACCACCATCAACATGGTCATTAGAGAACAAACTCACATATTGAAAAAGTGGTATTTCCCAAATGTGATATAGGTGGGCTGGACTTATGAAAACTCCTACACATTGCTAAGGATGTCCATGCCAAGTTTCACCCAAATTCAAAACCTTTTTGAGGTCATTTTGGGTATAGATAGAAAGAGGGCAGTTTGAAACCACATTCAAATTCAAACTGTTTTTGTCCCATGAATTTAAAAGTGGGAGGCATATTCTTATTCAGCACATTTTTGTGAGCTCACACACCAATTTTCACTCCATTTGGAGTTGATCTTGACATGATCTAAGTGGGACGAATTCAAACTTTATTTGAATTCAAAACTGAACTTGTGCTGAAATTCACTCAAACCGAACCCAATTTGAATTCTATTCAATTCAAATGGCTCAGGGGTGAATAATTTGAATCACCAGGGGTATTATGGGGCTCACTGTTTACAACAGTGATTAGGAGTAAATTTCAGAGGTTAAAACCCCGGGTGGGACCCACATGCCATGGAGGGAAGAAGGAGAAACTTGCACCCAAAGTCAGAGTCTCGGTGGGAAATTCCGCCGAGCAGCTGTCGGCTGTGCCACCGAGCAGCTACCGGCGCCACCAGCTGCTTCCCTCTCCGCGCGTTGGCGCCCAGGGAGGCTGGCTCGCGCCCCCACGCGACCGGCACCGCCTCAGCCGAGCAGGAGTCGGCCGACTTTATCTTCTCGCGGGCAAACCCGAGCAACGGCATTGTTTCTCGCCGCAGCTCTCTGCTCAATCGGGAAAACCAACAAAATCATCTCCTCCTTCGTCCCTGAGCTGCTAGGCAGCCACCTGAGCTCGCACTCCACCTCTCCAACGCCAGAAACCTCGAGCTCCGACCTCCTTTGCCCAAAGACGATCGCCACCGCGGCGACCTAGCCTCAGCCGAGAGTCAGGCGCCCGTGGGCAGCGTTCCACAGACGTTTTCACGGTCCAGCGAGAGAGGCAACAGGAGCGCGCAACCACCGTGCTGCTCTCCTCCAAGTTTGGAAGCCAACCGTGAAGAATCCGCAGAGAATTTCAAGTTTTTGCTCCGGCGACCGTAAACCGAACTTCCGGTACGGTTTCTTTAAATTCTCGCTCTATGATCTTTCGGAGGTCATCAAATCTTGCACATAGACGCTGGACTAGCCGGCGATCAAGTTCTTTTCTGCATCCGTAGCGTGAAACTGTCTAGGAGTGACGAATATTGAGCTCGATCGAGGGTGGTCATGGCGGGCACGATCGGTCACACGGTGCCGACCGACTTGCCGCCATCCCTGAACCCTTTTGACACCTTGTCGAGCTTCCTAGAGGTACACTGATGCTGTAGGGTCGTTTGTTCGAGGTGTTGGCGGGTTTAGAAACCACGGTCGACGGTGTCGAACCTCAACCGAGGCCGCGGCACGTCGCCGAGCTATTTCCGGTCACCCCCAGCCCGACCTGTCACCCCCAACGTGTTCCTCGACGTCGACAACCCCCTGGCGGCAAGTTTCAGACCATGGGAGGTACGGCAGCGGCGAACCGGCGAGCCCCGAGTCTGCTCCGGCGAGTTCGGCGGTGCGGGCGCGAGAGAACGGCGGGAGGAAGACGAAGCCGGCTGGCCCACATGTCAGCGGCTGAAGGATTTAAATCGGGATCGGGTGTGGCCAGGGATCGGCTGTGCTGACGCGCAAATACCCTGTGAGCTCCGGTGTGCCGGACACCTCCGCACTCGACATGTGTGGTATCTCCGGTGTGCCGGACACCTCCGCGCTCGACACGTGTGGTATCCCCGGTGTGCCGGACACCTCCGCGCTCGACACGTGTCCCCGCGGGCCCCGAGAGTTTAAACTTTTCCCCCGATTTTCAGAATTCTTCCAAACTTCAAATCCTCATAACTTTGGCTAGAAAGCTCCAAATCGGGTGAACCAAATTTTGTTGGATTCAGCTCTCTGAGCAATTTCCAGCAATACCAAATTCAGCTCATGAAAGAGAATAGTTTTCCAGAATTAAATCCCTAAAAAATTTAAACTGTTGGGAATTTTATCTGGAGAACTACTTTATGAAAAATTCTGAAATTTGGCTGAAAGGTTCATTGGAAAATCCCTGAATCCCAGTAAAATTTTCAGACTCATCCAAGTTCATTTAGTTACCCTAATTGGGTGATTAAGGGAACTGCCCAGAAAAAATAGAAAAATATACAGAAACATTTTTCAGATTTTCTCCAATCTTAGTTAGGACATAACTTCCTGTAGAATTCTTCAAATGACATGAAACCAACTCCATTGGAACCATCCTAAATTTTAGCTTCCAGAAAGTAATGGTGGGAGCCATGAAAAACCCTGGAATTACTTAGAGGCTCAATTATTGACCAAAGAGGCTTTTATTTGTACAAGGTTCAATTGAACTTTGTTTCAAATAAAACTTGGTCACAACTCTGGTTAGGATCCTACCAATCCACCATAAAAATTTCAGAACCCGAAGGGGAGGGCTAGCTAGAGTTGTTAGCAATTATGTATTTAAGTTCACACATTGCATTTAAATTTACATGTAGTATTGTATTCAACGTGTAGCCATTGAAGAAGAGACCCCGGAAGTGCTGGATTTCCTTCTTCCGGACGAAGAATTAACTACTGACCAGCAGCAACAAGGCAAGCCCCGGTTTGCACAAACCTTTTATAAGTTTTTACTTTGTTTACATGTGTCATATGAAGTATGTATGTGCATTAGGTATAGGATGAATGAAACCCCACTTGCATAACCAAAGGTTCCTAAAAGAGTGAGGGTAGTGTCAAGGACCTCGAGTAGACAGGCTATGCTTAAAGATTCATAGGGCTTCATTACAAGTCGAGTAGTTGGAATCTACTCGCGAGATAGGCTTGGAACTCGCGGGTTCGGTTGAGTGATGTGAGATCACGTTAGTAATGAAAATGAGACTAGGCAGGGGCTAGGGCGTAGCAAGAGGGAGTCTTGTGTGCGCAGCCCTGTCCGTGTCGATTGAGGACCGATCCGTGTGTGGCCCACGCTGATCAAGTTTGAACGTACCGATGGGCCCCGATAAACCGATGTAGCCTAAACCTCCGGGCGCCGAGGCATAACGCACCGATTTATAGGTGTAGGCTGAGGGCAGCAAGGTGGAAATCTGCCAACGGGCATGGAGAGATGCTCCGTGTGGGGAACCTCCTGCTCGTTTCGGTGCGACCGGTTCGACGTTTGGGCTGTTGGGTGAAAGGTTGTCCCGTACGACATCGAGTGAGCGTGCTGTGCAGCTCCACGGGTGGGCGTACGTGACGTGCTCTTTGGGTTTCTCTGCAGGTGTATATCGAGTCGATTCGCCGTCCCTCGCGGTGAAGAGTACCACTTGGTCACTGAGTCGTGACGTAGATTAATGGATGAAACATGATGATTCAATATTGCTGGTTGATATTATTGTATTGCTACATGTGTGCCACCAAATACTGCTTACTAAATTTCAGATTTCATGAACTGTTAACTTGTTGCTAAAAGATGAACTAAGGATGAACTTGTAGGCGTGTCCTTTTGCTGAAATGTTACTATCCTATGTCCATTGTACCCCTCATGTAGAGTTTCATGCTTAGGTGAGTCGGTTAAGCCTTGCCGAGCCTTCGTGCTCACGGTTGCTGCTTAAGTGTTTTTTTTCAGGTGAGGAGCCACCCACGGACTCGGAGTACGAGTCCACCGGCGCGGGTTACCCTCCATCGGGGACCACGGCTGAGTGGGAGCCGTACACGGCGCGCTGAGCTGAGGAGTGCAGCTAGTGTGGGTTGCCCTAGGGCTGGGCAACCAACTTTTGCTAGATAGGCGGGCGTGAGTTGTTTAGTGTAGACTTCCGCTGTGTAATATAAACAATAGTTGTAACTGAAGTTGTACCTGTTTGTACAGTTTCAGTTGTTTTTCCCATGTAATATATTATGTTCTTATGACGTGTGCTGTCGGGTGTCGCGTCGTGCGGCACCACCCTCTGCGATCCTGGATGAGCGGATTCCGGTCCGCCACAGCCTGGTATCAGAGCTGCAGTGGGGATAGCACAGTACTTAAGAACTGCATTATGAGAGAAACTTAGGTATACGGTGAGAAATCGGTAGTTGCCCAAGTAAGGACTATATTAGAATAGTTACTTAAAGTGGCAAAGACTAACCTATGTGTTATAATTCTGAATTTCAATTATGTAACGACGCACCTACGCTCTGGTAAGTATGGTAAGGAACGCCACCGAAAGCGGTTCAATTTCGGTTAGCTCCCCTTGACGAGGAATGTGGTTCAGGGATTTGTCTCACAGCTTGGTGTGAGACGTCAATATGAACCTCTTGAACTCTTCATGTGCCTGAGTTCATATGAAACGCTTATCCCTAGCGTGCATTAGTCAAGTAAGTGGAGACCCCATCGCGTGGTCAGTAACGCGAGAGTGTGTTTGTCTAGAAATAGCCCAGGAGGACATACGCAGCGCTTGCCATCGGCGTGCCCTGCAGGGCAGTAGGTGGTATCTGTTGGGTTGATAACATTCCCAACCGTGACGACCCGTTCATGACCTACTCGGGTTCCCCGTCCTGTGGTGTTGAAACACGATCACGTACCTTGAGACGTGACCTAACTCAAGGACGGCCGTATGGAAATGATACGGGCGTTTGTATTTATTTTCAAATATAGTACTGCCTGAAATGGAAACAAAACCCTTGAGTGCATCACTATTGTGTGGTCTTCTGCAGGTACTAACCACGTTGTATCCGTGTAGTAAACGTGTGCGAGAGACCGTTTAGTGCCACACTTGAGACGTATATACCGGTATGATCCGGTTAGGATTTTCTTTTGTGAGGAACATAGTGCCGAGATATCATAGGCATATGCATGCAAAATAATGATAACAAGGAATTAAAATCTATAGGTTCAACATTTAGGACCCTGGTTGGGTATAAGAATGGGATAGTGATGAGTGTAGTTCCAAAAAGACTGAAAAACAGAGTGCTCTGTTTTGGACAGCAAGTTCACTGATCTTCAACAGGGCATAACTCACAGGTCTTTTAGCCCAGAGAGGTGTGCTATGTAGTTCTGGAAAGGTATTTAAGTACTCTACAACTTTGTTGTAGACTTCCAGAGCTGAAACACACCTTAAGATGGCTGAAATCCTAGAGGAATGTAAACTGTCCAGAACCAGGACAGAGTAAAACATTCTCCGAACTGTTCTGTTTTCAAACATAATTTCTAGTAGCAAAACCAAAAAAATTCATATGATACCTCCTTATAAAGAGTAGAAGAGGTGTGACATCTTTGCAATTCAAAGTTCCTGAAATTTCAGCACAGAATTTAGTGGAAATCAGACTTGAAAACAGCAACTTTCCAAGGGAGGTGCTGTTAAAATTCTTCCAGAAATTCTGCTGACTTTGAATTAGCATAAATTTTTAACCAAGGCTGATCTGGGGGCAATTGAATACTCGTTGGAAAGATACTGAAGTTAACTTTAACTTTGGTATTCAACTTGAGTCATGAAAATGCCCAGAACCAGATCAAAACTTGGAATAGGTAGAAACTGGTCATTCTGACAGAAGAATGACAGTTGAAGTCATTGGAGAGGGTGTTGTACCCTAAGGGTGGTATACGTGATGACAACGCGATAGTAATGTCTCGTAGAGACCAAACCCAGTTATGGTGAGCTTCCAAAGTGGAGGTTCATCAAGTTGGATTAAACTAGCTTGTGTTTGGTCTGGTAATGAGGTAGCTTGTGCAAAGTTATTACATTATCTACTTACGAGATATATCGCATGTTTTTGTTCTCATAATGTTTTTACGCCCATTTCTATTGGACTGCATGCAAAATGTTGCGGGACTGATGTTTAATGTCGTATGGTTGCAGATGGTTCGTACTAGGACCACGCACGAGGTTGGTGGCTCTAGCCAACAGGGAGGTGATGACTCCCAGCCACCGGCCTACGACAGCACCCCGCAGCAGCAGCCACCACCGCCGCCTCCGCTTACTCTAGCGGATGTGATAGCGGCACTGGTGGGAGGTCATGAGGAGCAGACCGACCTGCTCCGCACGATCGTGCAGAATACGTCCCAGGCGGGGGGACGTCAAGAGCGAGGGCCTCGTGAGCCCCGTGAAGTGTCGTACTCGGATTTCATGAGTACGCACCCTCCAGTGTTCACCGAAGCCGAAGAACCACTGGAGGCGGACAACTGGCTGCGGACTATCGAGTCCAAGTTTGGGCTGCTCCAGTGTACGGAGCGACAGAAGACCCTGTTCGCAGCGCAGCAACTCCACGGTGCCGCTGGTGCGTGGTGGGCGAACTATGTCGCCTCACGTCTGGCTGGCCATGCCGTGGAATGGCAAGAGTTCCGGGAGGCGTTCCGCGCCTACCACATTCCTCCCGGAATCATGAAGAGGAAGTTCCAAGAATTCTTGGAGCTGAAGCAGGGCGGGAGGAGTGCCCATGACTACTCCCGTGCCTTCAACCATCTGGTGCAATATGCGTCAGACTATATCTCCACGGAGGAGAAGAAGAGGGAACACTTCTATCGGGGGTTACACCCCGAAATGAAGACACACCTCGTTCAGTGGAACCGCGGCATATTCAACGACCTGGTCAATGCCGCAATCATGCAAGAGGACGCTCAGCGGGAGTTAGCAGCTGAGCAGAGGAAGCGCAGCGCTCCACCTAGCAGCGGTGGTGGCGCGCCCCAGAAGTACCGTATGGTGTATCGGACACCATCCGGGCAGCAGTGGCATCCACCGGCGCGGCCCCAACGGTTCGGGGGACGTCCGTTCCAGTCACCTTCGTTCCGACCGCCGATGCCACCACCAAGACAGCAGCAGCAGCAGACGGCACCCCGGGCATTTCCACCGCCACAGCGCGCCCCGGGATTCCGTCCACCGATCAGCGGGGGACCGCCCCATTTCACCTGCTTCACGTGTGGCCAGGCGGGCCACGTCGCGAAGGACTGTCCCCAGGGGCAGCAGAGCAGCGGACAAGCCCAGCTCCAGGGCGGTGCTCGAGGCCGACCTCCGGTGAAGAAGGTTGGTCAGCGGACTGGAGGCGTCCGCAACCTCGACAATGAGGAAGCCCCAGGGGGAGACAACGTGCTGGCGGGTACGTTTGCTCTCAACCATCAGGCCATCGTCATATTGTTTGATTCTGGTGCAACCCACAACTTTATTAGTGCATCATATGTGGCTAAGCATCAGCTGGAAGCCTTTCCAACCGAGTGTTCTTATATGATCTGCTCACCGGGAGGAAAGATTTCAGCAACAATGATGGTTCCTAAAGCACCATTGTGCTTAGGTGGGAAGATATATCCCACCACTATGATTATCTTAGGGGGGCAGAAGATTGATGCAATCTTGGGAATGTCATGGCTAAGCTACCATGGCGCTGTCCTGGAAACCCTATCACGGACGGTTCACCTCAACTCCCCATTACACCGTCCGCAGTCCCTCCTATTAGATAATCCAGTCAGAGAGGTTTCAGCGATCAATAGTGCTGAGGCTCTCCAATTAGAAGACATCCCCGTAGTCCGGGAGTACCCCGACGTGTTCCCGAATGATCTTCCGGGCATGCCACCTGAGCGGGACGTCGAGTTCAAGATCGAGCTCGCACCCGGGACTACACCCATATCACGGAGACCATACAAAATGGCTCCAAATGAGCTGGCGGAACTGAAAGAACAGCTCAATGATCTGTTGAGCAAGGGTTTCATCAGGCCGAGTTCCTCGCCTTGGGGATGCTCGACGCTGTTTGTAAAGAAGAAGGACGAAACCCTGAGGCTGTGTGTGGATTACCGGCCGCTCAACGCCGTCACCATCAAGAATAAGTACTCACTGCCCCGCATCGACATATTGTTTGATCAACTTGTGGGGGCAAGTGTGTTCTCAAAGATGGACCTTCGCTCTAGATATCACCAGATCAAGATCCGGGCGGAGGATATCCCAAAGACGGCCTTCTCGACGAGATATGGACTATATGAATATCTTGTCATGTCTTTTGGTCTCACAAACGCTCCAGCCCATTTCATGTATCTCATGAACTCGGTGTTCATGCCGGAGCTGGACAAGTTCGTGGTAGTGTTCATCGACGATATCTTGGTTTACTCCAAGACAGAAGCCGAACATGCCGAACACTTGCGGATCGTTCTTCAACGATTGCGAGACCACAAGCTCTACGCCAAGTTCAGCAAATGCGAATTTTGGATCAGCCAAGTGCCATTCTTGGGACATATCATCTCAGCGGAAGGCATTGCGGTGGACCCAAGCAAAATAGAGCAAGTGCTAAAATGGAAAGCTCCCACTTCAGTCCATCAAGTCAGAAGCTTCCTCGGGTTAGCGGGATACTATCGGAGATTTATTCCAAGTTTCTCCAAGCTCGCTAAGCCAATGACAGAGTTACTGAAGAAAGGGACGAAATATGTTTGGAACACGGCGTGTGAAGGAGCGTTCCGAGCATTCGTGAAGCATCTCACAACAGCCCCAGTCTTAGCTCAGCTGGATACAACAAAGCCCTTCGACGTATATTGTGACGCGTCCGGTATTGGGCTTGGCTGCGTGTTGATGCAGGAAGGACGTGTGGTCGCCTATGGCTCACGCCAACTTCGGAACCATGAGCAGCACTATCCCACTCATGACCTTGAGCTTGCTGCAGTGGTTTTGGCGCTGAAAATGTGGAGGCACTATCTCCTGGGGAATTTGGTGCATCTCTACACCGACCACAAGAGCTTGAAATACATTCTCACCCAGAAGGAGCTGAATATGAGGCAAAGGAGGTGGTTAGAGCTAATCAAATATTATGAGATTGAGATCCATTACCACCCTGGCAAGGCGAATGTGGTTGCCGACGCGCTAAGTCGGAAATCACATGTCCATCACCTCACCATTACACCGGTGGAGGAGGAAAAGTCAAGTTTATACTTGGTTCCTTATGGATCGCTGTACAACCTTGCCCTCATCCCTACCATCAGGGAGGACATCATTGCAGCTCAGAAGACGGATAAAGGCATGGCACATCTCCGGAGACGGGTAGACAACGGGGAAATCAAATGTTTCCGGAAGGATGATGAGGGGACGCTGTGGTTCAATGACCGCATAGTCGTACCCCGGGATATGGAGTTGAGAAAGAAGATCCTCGATGAAGCTCACTTGTCCAAGTACTCCATTCATCCGGGCAGCAACAAAATGTACCAAGATTTGAAAAAGAAATTTTGGTGGACACGGATGAAGCAGGAGGTAGCTAAGTACGTATCCGAGTGCGATACGTGCCGACGAGTGAAAGCTGATCACATGAAGAAATCAGGGCTGCTGCAACCCCTGAAGATCCCGGCATGGAAATGGGAAGATGTGAGCATGGATTTCATTGTGGGATTACCCCTAACAGCCAACAAGCATGATTCCATATGGGTGATCGTTGACCGACTGACCAAGTCAACTCACTTCATTCCCGTGCATACACATTTCCATGCCAACCGATATGCGGAGTTATACATTGCCAGGATTCTATGCCTGCGTGGTGCACCCAAAACCATAGTCTCAGACCGAGGTGCATTGTTTGTATCTCGCTTCCGGGAGCAGTTGCACGCTGCTTTGGGTACTAAACTGATTAGGAGCTCCGCCTACCACCCTCAGACAGATGGCCAGACAGAGAGGGTGAATCAAGTTCTGGAGGACATGTTGAGAGCATGTGCCATCCACCATGGTAGGAACTGGGATAATCACCTACCATTGGCGGAATTCTCGTACAACAACGGCTATCAGGCGAGTATCAAGATGGCACCCCACGAAGCTCTCTACGGTCACAAGTGCCGCACCCCATTAAATTGGTGCGAGTCCGGTGAAAGGGTCACATTCGGGGTTGATGTGGTGAACGACGCCGAAGAGCGCGTTCGGACAATTCAAGCCAATTTAAAAGCCGCTCAATCCTGGCAGAAGAGCTACGCTGATAAGAGGCGTAGACCGTTGCACTTCGACGTCGGTGAATACGTGTACCTCCACGTGTCTCCGATGAAGGGCGTGCACCGGTTCGGTGTGAAGGGGAAGCTCGCTCCCTGTTTCATTGGACCCTATGCTACACCGAGAAGTGCGGACCAGCGGCGTATCGATTGGAGTTACCGGCATCTCTTGCTGGTGTCCATGATGTTTTTCATGTTTCACAACTGCGAAAATGTTTGAAGCATACGGCTGCTGTTCCTACCGAAGACATCGGTGAGCTGAAACCGGATTTAACATATGATGAGTATCCGGTGGAAATTCTTGATGAGAAAGCCCGAACCACGCATAACAGAACGTTGTGGTTATACAAGATCCTCTGGAGTAACCATACCGTGGAAGAAGCGACGTGGGAGAGCGAGGCATTCCTTCGCTCAAATTACCCGGAGTTCATGGCTTCTCAACACGGGTAAGTCCCTACTACATCGCTATCTCTTCTTTTGTAATCTCGGAACGAGATTCTTTTAAGGGGGGAGGAATGTAAGGGCCTCAGTTTTGGCACACATTTGAAGTGTTCATCACCACACCACACACCTCATTTAAGGAAAGATGATGAACACAAATGAAGAGCATGTAACCACCATCAACATGCTCATTAGAGAACAAACTCACATATTGCAAAAGTGGTATTTCCCACATGTGATATAGGTGGGCTGGACTTATGAAAACTCCTACACATTGCTAAGGATGTCCATGCCAAGTTTCACCCAAATTCAAAACCTTTTTGAGGTCATTTTGGGTATAGATAGAAAGAGGGCAGTTTGAAACCACATTCAAATTCAAACTGTTTTTGTCACATGAATTTAAAAGTGGGAGGCATATTCTTATTCAGCACATTTTTGTGAGCTCACACACCAATTTTCACTCCATTTGGAGTTGATCTTGACATGAGCTAAGTGGGACGAATTCAAACTTTATTTGAATTCAAAACTGAACTTGTGCTGAAATTCACTCAAACCGAACCCAATTTGAATTCTATTCAATTCAAATGGCTCAGGGGTGAATAATTTGAATCACCAGGGGTATTATGGGGCTTACTGTTTACAACAGTGATTAGGATTTAATTTCAGAGGTTAAAACCCCGGGTGGGACCCACATGCCATGGAGGGAAGAAGGAGAAACTTGCACCCAAAGTCAGAGTCTCATTGGGAAATTCCGCCGAGCAGCTGTCGGCTGTGCCACCGAGCAGCTACCGGCGCCACCAGCTGCGTCGTCCCTCTCCGCGCGTTGGCGCCCAGAGCGGCTGGCTCACGCCCCCACGCGACCGGCACCGCCTCAGCCGAGCAGGAGTCAGCCGGCTTTATCTTCTCGCGGGCAAACCCGAGCAGCGGCATTGTTTCTCGCCGCAGCTCTCTGCTCAATCGGGAAAACCAGCAAAACCATCTCCTCCTTCGTCCCTGAGCTGCTAGGCAGCCACCTGAGCTTGCACTCCACCTCTCCAACGCTAGAAACCTCGAGCTCCGACCTCCTTTGCCCAAAGACGATCGCCACCGCGGTGACCTAGCCTCAGCCGAGAGTCAGGCGCCCGTGGGCAGCGTTCCACGGGCGTTTTCACGGTCCAGCGAGAGAGGCAACAGGAGCGCGCAACCACCGTGCTGCTCTCCTCCAAGTTTGGAAGCCAACCGTGAAGAATCCGCAGAGAATTTCAAGTTTTTGCTCCGGCGACCGTAAACCGAACTTCCCGTACGGTTTCTTTAAATTCTCGCTCTATGATCTTTCGGAGGTCATCAAATCTTGCACATAGACGCTGGACTAGCCGGCGATCAAGTTCTTTTCTGCATCCGTAGCGTGAAACTGTCTAGGAGTGACGAATTTCGAGCTCGATCGAGGGTGGTCATGGCGGGCACGATCGGTCACACGGTGCCGACCGACTTGCCGCCATCCCTGAACCCTTTTGACACCTTGTCGAGCTTCCTAGAGGTACACTGATGCTGTAGGGCCGTTTGTTCGAGGTATTGGCGGGTTTAGAAACCACGGTCGACGGTGTCGAACCTCAACCGAGGCCGCGGCACGTCGCCGAGCTATTTCCGGTCACCCCCAGCCCGACCTGTCACCCCCGACGTGTTCCTCGACGTCGACAACCCCCTGGCGGCGAGTTTCAGACCATGGGAGGTCCGGTAGCGGCGAGCCGGCGAGCCCCGAGTCTGCTTCGGCGAGTTCGGCGGCGCGGGCGCGAGAGAACGGCGGGAGGAAGACAAAGCCGGCTGGCCCACGTGTCAGCGGCTGAAGGATTTAAATCGGGATCGGGTGTGGCCAGGGATCGGCTGTGCTGACGCGCAAATACCCTGTGAGCTCCGGTGTGCCGGACACCTCCGCACTCAACACGTGTGGTATCTCCGGTGTGCCGGACACCTCCGCGCTCGACACGTGTGGTATCCCCGGTGTGCAGGACACCTCCGCGCTCGACACGTGTCCCCGCGGGCCC
This sequence comes from Neostapfia colusana, assembly GCA_030760725.1. Lineage (NCBI taxonomy): Eukaryota > Viridiplantae > Streptophyta > Magnoliopsida > Poales > Poaceae > Neostapfia > Neostapfia colusana. The sequence goes on along the minus strand of JASWHV010000014.1, from coordinate 74,331,699 downwards.
CGAGAGTTTAAACTTTTCCCCCGATTTTCAGAATTCTTCCAAACTTCAAATCCTCATAACTTTGGCTAGAAAGCTCCAGATCGGGTGAACCAAATTTTGTTGGATTCAGCTCTCTGAGCACTTTCCAGCAATACCAAATTCAGCTCATGAAAGAGAATAGTTTTCCAGAATTAAATCCCTAAAATTTAAACTGTTGGGAATTTTATCTGGAGAACTACTTTATGAAAAATTCTGAAATTTGGCTGAAAGGTTCATTGGAAAATCCCTGAATCCCAGTAAAATTTTCAGACTCATCCAAGTTCATTTAGTTACCCTAATTGGGTGATTAAGGGAACTGCCCAGAAAAAATAGAAAAATGTACAAAAACATTTTTCAGATTTTCTCCAATCTTAGTTAGGACATAACTTTCTGTAGAATTCTTCAAATGATATGAAACCAACTCCATTAGAACCATCCTAAATTTTAGCTTCCAGAAAGTAATGGTGGGAGCCATGAAAAACCCTGGAATTACTTAGAGGCTCAATTATTGACCAAAGAGGCTTTTATTTGTACAAGGTTCAATTGAACTTTGTTTCAAATAAAACTTGGTCTCAACTCTGGTTAGGACCCTACCAATCCACCATAAAAATTTCAGAACCCGAAGGGGAGGGCTAGCTAGAGTTGTTAGAAATTATGTATTTAAGTTCACACATTACATTTAAATTTACATGTAGTATTGTATTCAACGTGTAGCCATTGAAGAAGAGACCCCGGAAGTGCTGGATTTCCTTCTTCCGGATGAAGAATTAACTACTGACCAGCAGCAATAAGGCAAGCCCCGGTTTGCATAAACCTTTTATAAGTTTTTACTTTGTTTACATGTGTCATATGAAGTATGTATGTGCATTAGGTATAGGATGAATGAAACCCCACTTGCATAACCAAAGGTTCCTAAAAGAGTGAGGGTAGTGTCAAGGACCTCGAGTAGATAGGCTATGCTTAATGATTCATAGGGCTTCGGTACAAGTCGAGTAGTTGGAATCTACTCGCGAGATAGGCTTGGGACGCGCGGGTTCGGTTGAGTGATGTGAGATCACGTTAGTAATGAAAATGAGACTAGGCAGGGGCTAGGGCGCAGCAAGAGGGAGTCTTGTGTGCGCAGCCCTGTCCGTGTCGATTGAGGACCGATCCATGTGCGGCCCACGCTGATCAAGTTTGAACGTACCGATGGGCCCCGATAAACCGATGTAGCCTAAACCTCCGGGCGCCGAGGCATAACGCACCGATTTATAGGTGTAGGCTGAGGGCAGCAAGGTGGAAATCCACCAACGGGCATAGAGAGATGCTCCGTGTGGGGAACCTCCTGCTCGTTTCGGTGCGACCGGTTCGACGTTTGGGCTGTTGGGTGAAAGGTTGTCCCGTACGACATCGAGTGAGCGTGCTGTGCAGCTCCACGGGTGGCGTACGTGACGTGCTCATTGGGTTTCCCTGCAGGTGTATATCGAGTCGATTCGCCGTCCCTCGCGGTGAAGAGTACCACTTGGTCACTGAGTCGTGACGTAGATTAATGGATGAAACATGATGATTCAATATTGCTGGTTGATATAATTGTATTGCTACATGTGTGCCACCAAATACTGCTTACTAAATTTCAGATTTCATGAACTGTTAACTTGTTGCTAAAAGATGAACTAAGGATGAACTTGTAGGCGTGTCCTTTTGCTGAAATGTTACTATCCTATGTCCATTGTACCCCTCATGTAGAGTTTCATGCTTAGGTGAGTCGGTTAAGCCTTGCCGAGCCTTCGTGCTCACGGTTGCTGCTTAAGTGTTTTTTTCAGGTGAGGTGCCACCCACGGACTCGGAGTACGAGTCCACCGGCGCGGGTTACCCTCCGTCGGGGACCACGGCTGAGTGGGAGCCGTACACGCCGCGCTGAGCTGAGGAGTGCAGCTAGTGTGGGTTGCCCTAGGGCTGGGCAACCAACTTTTGCTAGATAGGCGGGCGTGAGTTGTTTAGTGTAGACTTCCGCTATGTAATATAAACAATAGTTGTAACTGAAGTTGTACCTGTTTGTACAGTTTCAGTTGTTTTTCCCATGTAATATATTATGTTCTTATGACGTGTGCTGTCGGGTGTCGCATCGCGCGGCACCACCCTCTGCGATCCTGGATGAGCGGATTTCGGTCCGCCACAGTCACTCCACTCAACCTACACTCGGACTATGAGCTCTTAGATGATTCTCAACACTTTACTCTATGATCACACTCATACTCAAAGGCTAAACGCAACACAAAATAATTAAAAACCCTAAATTCTATTCTTCTTGTGCATTTGCCTTTTTATCCTCTTTTCCTTTTTGAGTGTATCCATCTTCGTAGATTTCTTAATCACCTGTACTCACACTTGCAATGCTCATTAGTCCCTTAAGTGTTGCCAATAATCATTAAAACCCACGGGGAATTAGCCTAGATGCACTTTCAACTGTCCCGTCGAACTTCTCCGGCAAGTGTGGCCGATACTTGCGCGATCACACCGCCATACGAAGGTGTGGGGCCAGAGCCATGCAACCTCCCACTGAGCCTGGGGAGATGGGGTTCTAGCCCGCGTAAACGGGGCGGATGGTACCCAGGGTACCATATTCCTCCCCAAGGCTACGACGCCACTCGCGCTGTCGCTCGATGGTGACGTGGCCCTTGAGGTCTGTGGTGGGGAGACTGGACGTCGTCGTTGAGTGGGTTGTCGCCGTCCTGTAATCCCTTGTTAGGTTACGGGGTGACAGTTGTCCCGTCCCTAGACGCCGTCTCCAATGACATAGCGAGTTGAGCGCGGCGACGACCAGGTGGTCGACGTTGTTGCACCATTGTTCAGCAGCGGACGGGGGGTTGTGAAGGAGTGTGCGGGCTGCTAACAACTCGCTCTCTGGGCTGGCTTCAGTCGGTGCTTGCGACGCCGTCGCCACCGAAGGCTGCTAGGAGGCAACACGCACCGTTGTCGTAGGGAGTGGTGCTGGCGCAGACGGTCTCGCTTTTGGACTAGAGGATGCTTCCTGCTCACTCTGCCGCTGGCGACGCGAGGGGTGGGAAGAACCACCGACAGATTGGATGTTCACCATTGTGGGCTTGATGAACAGCTTCAAGAACCAAAAAGCCCCCTTCCTGGTGCGCCAAATGTCGAAATCTTTTCCTGCGACACTTCCCCTGGTCGGCCTGAGCAGCCTGCAGAGGCTCTTTTTTTGGTGGGGCTAGTGGATCTCCAAGGTCAGAGCACAATGGCGAGAAGAAAGACACAAGGGTTTACGTGGTTCGGGCCGCCGAAGCATAATACCCTACGTCCACGGGTGTCTTTGCTGTATTGCTCGCGCGTATGAGTGTGTGAGTTGGCTGGGTCGCGAACCCTTTGCTTGGAGGCTGCCCCAGTCCTTTTATAACCCAAAGGCTAGATAGTTACAAGGTGGCCCGGGGCCCAACAGGTGGCCCGGGACCCAACAGGTGGCCCCACGGCTATCTGTCTCCTATACATGAGCTATAGGTATTTACAACTATATGCAATGTCACTGTCGGTGGGGTTAAGGCGAGCCGCCTGACACGTCCGGCGCATCTGACCGGGTTGTCGGTGATGATGAAGTCCTCGTCTTATCACCGCGTCTCCTCGCTCTACTAGGCGGCTCTGCGCCGTTGGGCGGCACTGTTGTGCTATCACGCCTCGCCGCCCTGTCTTTCACCGTAATGGTGCGCAGACAGGGGATGGAGGCGTGCGTCATGCGCCATGCTTCTAGGGAAGGCGCGAGCCTTGAATGCTCGGCTTGACAGCGTACCTTCCTCTTTACTCCTTGGCCAGGTGCCCGTTGATTGTCGGTGTGACGTCCGGGCGGCTGGCCCCCAGGACACGCGTCTCCACCGGAGCTGTCTTGCGGAGTAGTGGGTGGTCCAGAGTCATTGGGCACGTGGCAGTACCAGATCCCTCCCGTGCTGGAGGTTGGGCCCGGGGCCGCAGGACACGTGACACATCTGGGGCCTTCCTCGTGGGGAAGATATACCTGGAGTCGTTGCCCATGCGGTAGCACCGGGGCCCTCTCATGCTGGAGGTTCGACCCGGAACCGCAGGACACATGGCACATCCGGGGCCTTCCTCTGGGGAAGGTATACTCGGAGTCGTTGCCCACACGGCAGCATCGGGGCCCTCTCATGCTGGAGGTCGGACCCGGAATCGCATGACACGTGGCACCTCCACTCTCTCTAGCGGAGGGTGTGGCTCGGAGGTTTCAGGCATGTGGCAGCGCCGGAGCCCTCCTTGGCGGAAGGTAGGGTCCGGCACCACCGGACACGTGACGACTCCCGAGCCACACTTGGCCGGTAGTCCGGCTCAGGGACTGAGGATACGTGGCAACCCCGTGACTACCCATGGGGCCCAGGACACGTGGCTGGCACTGGGGCCCGCCTAAGCTGGGAAGGCGGGGCCCAGGAGGGTACCCGGTTCGCAGGGTACCGACAGTATGCCTTTTTTATTATACTTAAGATCTTATAAGTAAAATAGAGGATTACTTCATAGAATCTAAACAATATACTCCTTCCATCCCATATTCTTTATCATTCTAGTATTCTCTAATGTTTCCAAATTACTTATCATTTTCACTTTTCCGTGCACATTCCTCTCTTTCAATACATATTTATCTCTATATCTCTGCTTGTTTCCTATGTGCCACGCCTTTTTCACCTCTCTTAAATCTCTAAATCTTTGTATGCCAAACTCCATTACTCCTTAGTCACTGCTCGTGACTAGCATTATTCATCCATTGAGAGAGCTAAACTATACATATAATAACTAAAGCGTTTCCAGTGCTAGCCATTCAATCTCTTTTCTGCACCAAGCTAGTCACGAATGGTCATACTTCACATGAAATTGTCTACTCTTGGCGGCCGATGAAGGCCAGAGGAAACTAAACAAACTTTGGAGCCTTTTCCACTTTTTGTCACATATATATATATATATATATATATATATCGCTAAGAAATACCAGGCAAGCAAAGCTTTGACATTGCACTCTTGTAGGAACTCCAGTAGCAGTAGGTCAGCGCTCAATAAAGTTCTATCCTCTTTTTCTTGTTTAGGTGAGATCACACTGGCTTTCCATGACTTTAGATAGTTGATATAGATTTTAGTTTGTATACTACGACCTTTACACCTACCTCATGGAGCATTAACAATATTTCTTCGATACTAAGGAACTGGAGTAATTTATTTGTCACCTTTGCTAAGGCAAATTTTCGTGTTAAAATCTTCATGTGGACAACCACTTTCTACATTTTTGGGTAATTGTTACCGCTCAAAATTAAATTTTTTAAGGGCATGCTAAAAATAAAGTCAAGGGCCGGATCCAATGAGGCCTTGGAAGTTTTATTGCATTAAACAAGTGGCGTCCAATCCTTGGTTTGATATGGTTGTTACAATTAACTTTTGTTTTATAGTTTCAAGTAAATTGTCATGTGTGAGGGGAGATAAGAATATACACTATCTATTTTATTCTCACATTGTGCCACTCCAAGCAGAGAAGGGCGTGTATTCTTAATTTGCCTCAACTACTTGAATATCTTAGATTCTTAATAAATTCAAACGGACGAAATAGGCTACAAAAAGTCACCCCATCAGTATTGAAATTGGGAAGAATGTAGCATCCAAAACTATGAAATCTATTGCCACCACTGTAGCCGTTTAGTGATGCTTACCGGATCAGGAATGATTTTTTTTCTCAACGAACACCAATCAAAAGGAACACATATCAATTGAACCAATAGCATGTAGACAACACCTTTACTGCTGCATGATGCTGCAATGCGAGACACATCATTACTTGAATGGACCGTTTTGTTAAGGTATCCCACTAAAGCTATGCCCACGCATGCATGGAACCAACAACTTTATATCATTTGTTTTGCTTTTATTGTCTTGTGGGATTCAAACATCACCACTGTAGGTAAATAGGGATCATGGATAGTTTTCCTAGATCCTTTTTTCGTGCAGAAATTTTCATATCAAAGATAACGCTACAAATAAATGCAAAACGTGACGTGAAGAGGGCATCAAACTGAAGTCTGATGTGCCTTGTTTCCTTGACTAAGGGAACTTGCGTTGACATATCAAAAAATTAGTTAGGCTTTTGCTCCAATGTTTGGGATTGAAGATATGCACATCCATGTCTCCAAAGTCTACCATTTAGGCTCAGACAAGGGTCTATAAACCTGGTCAATTGCTATTACTCTCATTGACCTCAATATTAATTCTAAATTTGAATAGTTGTATTGTAAAATATGAGCAACACCAAGAAGGCCAGAATTCTTCCTAAACCTTGTAGTACCCAATTCTCCATTTCTCCTGTTTTGCATATGCTGGTGTCGAACACAACTAGACATGCACCCACATTTGAAAGTCCAACCTCAGAAAACTGAAAACCAGAGGAGATGGACCGTGACCAGTAGACGTGGGCACAAAAAACTGGAAGTGAAAAACCGAAAACATTGAAATATCGGCTATCGGGTACCTCTTTGAGTAACTAATCTCAATAACCGGGATATAAGTTTTGAGTTTGAGTACCACCCTCAGGTACCCATATATCCGAACAACCGGTTTATAAAATTTCAAATTAAATTATAATCTATGAATTATGAATAATCCAAATTTTAATAGTTCATTTGTAAGTTATAATATGTGAAGTCGTTAGATTAAATTGTTTATTTATGATCTATCATCAATGAGCTTATAATTTATTGGCTCGTGAGATTAAATTTACGAATGACATTGAACTTAAGAGAAGTATAATGTACAACTTAAATATTTCAGGTAAGATCAAAGATGAACCGAATTTTAGATACCCAAAATGTTCGAGTATATAATATTTTTACTGCATTTAAAAAACTGAAATTTGGAAAAGACCGGCCAGCCTAGTGACTTGTGAGACCTGACTGATTGAATCCATTGTTCCACTGACCGACTGACTATATGAGTCCACGGCTGTCCACTGCCCGCAATTAATCAAATCAAAACCTCCTCCCCTGCTCCATTTCCCTGATCCAACGGGGTTTTGCCCAAATAAACCAACAGCTCCTCCCACCTTCCCCGGCGACCGACGGCTGCTTCGGCGAGTGAGAGGCCCCGCGCCGCGCCGATTGCTCGCCGCCCGATCCGGAGATGGACTCCTCGTCCAGGCAGCCCCGGACCCCCGGCGCCGGGATCCGTGTCCGCGCGCCTCTGGTGAGCTTGGCTCCTTCTCCCCTCTCTGTTCGTCGCTCAAAGACGCGGTTTTTTTCTTTGTTTTAAAAAAAATGATCTGGGATTTAGAAGAATTGTTGGAAGCAATGATGCCGCCCATGGATCGAAAGCCTCGATCTCTTGGTTAGGAGATACGTGATTCGGCGCGCGGGATCGGGTATTCTGATGGATCCCGTCGCGGCTGGGGTTCTGGATCTGGGCGCTCGGCTACTTTGCGTCCTGGGACTCTGGTTTGGTGAGTTTTGATGGCGTTTCTGAGCCACAGAGCTGTGGGAAATGGGTGAAAATGGAACCGTGCTCCTACTGTGGGTTATATCTGAAATTTTCCGTGGAAATGGCTGGTGTGGGTAATTGTTGGTGCTGATTGTGGTGAACTATTGGATGGGATTTGCACATTGCACGTGATAGAGTCCCGTTTCTGCTCGCCCTAACTGTTGCGGTAGTACACTACATTTAATCTAAGTTGCATGTGTTAGGATCGCCTTTTCACCTATTCTACTATAGTAATGAAATTCTCATGTTTCCTTCTGCATACTTGTGATGCCCAAATGGTTTACTACCTTTCCTGACTTTGATTATTTTAGTACCACACTACAATGTATTCAGTCTGGTTTGGCTTGATTCTAGCACCCTACGTGCAAACTCTGCCTGTTATTTATTCACACGCTTTACATTTTTCTTACGCTTTCATCTTCACTTCAAGGTTTAGTCCAGATGTTACATGTTTGGACGAAGCATACGTGCTAGCACATTTCACTTGGAAACCATTCAGTGTAGTAGGAAACAATGACACATGTCCATTCACAGTCCAATCCAAGGAACCAGGTAGTATGTTTGGTCAACTTTGGACTTGCTTTTCTCCAAATGACATTTGAGGCTACAAAGTTGCAGAGTCCATACAGGCCCTTACCTTACAGTAAATGTTTCCTCTGCGAATTTGATGGTAGAGACATACTACTGCAAAATTATTTGAGTTAGTGGAAATCTTTAAACATATTTCTTTGTCTCTCAACTTACTATCAAGCTCCAAAGTATGCTAGCCCTTTCGTGGAACATGCATTGAGGCTTTAAATAATGAAGCTTATCATGTATTATTGTCCTTGGTTTCTTTTTGTGAAGGTGATTCTATAGTTTTTTATGTTCCTGAACTTGATTACCTGACTCATGAAATCCTGTGACATATCCTGTAAAAGTAAAGCTTCCAACCATCATGAAGTCATGAACTTAAGCTGTGTCAGCTATATGCCTTGAACCTGATGACTGGAAGATTTTTTTTCTTTAACATTTGTTTGTCTTCTTTCTGACTGCGTCTTGCTTCATTTGGCCTGTGCTTTTGAGGAGAAGAATAAAATTTAAGAACATTTCTTTGGATTAGAATTACCCTGGAATCTCCATCGAATCATATGAGCTAAGATTTCTGCTTTGCCATGTTCATATCCATGGTAATGTTAATCTGGGTGGATCTGAACAAAGAGAACTTTCAAAAATAAAAAGGAACCTTATCCATGGTGCTATGCTATATTCTACTTCCTGAGTTCGGTGTTACTGCTGAATTGTTTTATTTGTACATTTATTTTTTATTTTTCCAATCGCCTTGATATTTAGCAAGAGTTGTAACCACTGATTCATCTTACCATGAACCATATCATGCTTTCCTGCCAATACTAAGATTAACTTTTTTTTCTTTGGATTTGGCAGGTTGAGTCTGTTTCCTGTTATTGCAGATTGGATACAGGTCTTAAAACTGTTGTTGATGCTAGAAAGTATGTCCCTGGTGCAAAGATGTGCATGCAACCAGACGTCAAACAGAACAAGCACAAGTCAAGGGGCTCAAGAAAGGAAAGGTGCAGAACACAAGCACCACTTATACCTGGCCTGCCTGACGACCTTGCTATAGCCTGTCTTATACGGGTTCCTCGAGTCGAACACCCCAATATCAGGCTAGTTTGCAAAAGATGGAACCGCCTTTTATCTGGAAATTACTTTTACTCCTTGCGCAAGAAAATTGGAGTGGCAGAAGAATGGGTTTATGTGTTTAAAAGGGACCGTGAAGGGAAGATATCCTGGCATGCCTTTGATCCGCTAAACCAGTTGTGGAAGTCACTCCCACCTGTTCCACCAGAGTATTCAGAAGCGTTAGGCTTTGGCTGTGCAGTTCTGAGTGGTTGCTATCTGTACTTATTTGGTGGCAAAGATCCTTTGAGGGGCTCTATGAGACGTGTTGTATTCTATAATGCCCGGACAAACAAATGGCACCGAGCTCCGGATATGTTGCGTAAACGTCACTTTTTTGGTTCTTGTGTCATAAACAATTGTCTCTATGTTGCTGGTGGGGAGTGCGAAGGAATACACAGGACACTGCAGTCAGCTGAAGTTTATGATCCGAACAGGAACAGATGGACCTGTATTACTGAAATGAACAACGGTATGGTGCCATTCATCGGACTTGTATATGATGGGAAGTGGTTCCTAAAAGGACTTGACTCACATCGCCAGGTGACTAGCGAAGTCTACTCACCCTCATCAAATGCTTGGTCAGCAATTGATGATGAAATGGTTACAGGCTGGCGGAATCCGAGCATTTCCTTCAATGGACGGCTATATTCAGCTGACTGTCGGGACGGCTGCAAGCTTAAAGTGTATGATGAGAACACTGGAACGTGGACCAGATTTATGGACAGCAAGCATCATTTGGGCAGCTCACGGGCCTTTGAAGCTGCGGCTTTGGTGTCTCTCAATGGGAAGCTTTGCATTATCCGCAACAACATGAGCATAACTCTTGTTGTTGTCTCGGACCCAGCTATGAGTATTGAGACTGATAGTGCACGCATGTGGGAGACGGTTACTCGGAAGGGCCAACACAGGTCGTTTGTGGCAAACTTGTGGTCAACCATTGCAGGTCGGAACTTGAAAAGTCACATTATCCATTGTCAGGTGCTGCAAGTTTGAGGATAGCTGTTGTGAACGGGAACATGATCAGATCAACGAAGCAGCTCTCCTTCACTAAAATATAAGTCTGATTCAATATCAGAATCCTGGTAACAGATGCTCATTGGTACATTGCACAGATGAATCCTTGCGCACTGAAGAATCGTGCCAGAAACTCCAGCTAAATGTTTTGGTAGCGTTGGAAGACAACGATTGGTAGGACAGTTGTATCAGGACTTGAGTGGAAACTGGAAAGTGAGAAGAAACCTCCCTGGTATAATGGGAGCGAATTCTGCAGTAGGCGTAGTAGCTTCTCAGGGAGAATTTCTTTGTTGAATGCCTCTTTATAATTTGGGATCACTACTGTTAGCCTGTGTGCCTCTCACTTATCTCTCTGATTGACTGTGGTATTGTATCCGCTGAATGTTGGTGTATGTCGTAGTGGCAGACTAGCTAGATTACAGGATTAGAGAAGGATAAGCCTAATGGTTATCATACCTTTTAAGCTTTCATTTCTGCATGGTCAATGTTTGTTATGTCAGAAAGTTTCATATCTGATCAGCGGGCATTACGATGCCCCTTGGTTAGAAGAAATTTGTTCCAGGTAGGCTTTCGTGGAGCTCCACCTGCCGTATCTTTGCCCTCAAGTTTTGTACCTTATTTAAAAAAAATTCCGTCCTTGAGGCCCAACAGTACGCCGTCATGTGTGTTCGAGCCTTACTGCTTGGCCTCTTTTTTTTTTCAGTGCCGTGATTGGGAGGAGGCTGAAGTAGCAGCTTGTCGAATCTGATAGCTCAGTTGTGGTGAACGAAATTTGCAATGACTTTTTCTAACATTTTAGGGGAAAGGCTCTCTCTATACGTGGTCGCTCTTGTGCCCCATCGAGGCTCTATTGAGCACCCTTGCCAGTATGGCCCAGTGTGCATGTCAAGGTAAAGAAAACAAATACTTGGTCGGAGTTAAGGACATCATTTGGTACTTGGGAGCGAGAGTAGCACGTGTACGTCTACCACTTCTATAGCTTCCAGACTTTAAAGATGCAGCAGCAGCAGTTTGTTACCCTTGGATGGCATTCATAGCGTCCAGCCGATTAGTTGTTGATGTTCAGTTCAGCTGCTGTTGGAATTTGTGGATTGTGGAAGATTTCATCAAGTTTGTACATGTAAGAAACTCTTAATATAAACAGCCATCCGTGCCTATGATGTCCTCTTGTACATGTTCTAGATAGACATTTACGTGGCACCGGTTCACAAGTACAACCAAACACGTTCCGTTTCTTGATTATGAAATATGATTGCCTCTGAATGATTAAAATGAAATAAGATTTCCTCAGGCTCAGACTATGCCTGCCGTATATAAAATGAACCATTTGAAGTTGAAGCTACTGGAGCAGACCAGTTTTTCTGTGTCTAGATACAGAGGATATGTCCATCAAGCATATTAATGCCCATGACGCTATGAATTTTAATAGATGAAATTCACAAGACTTTTCTATCTTAAAAATGAACTAAAAAGTCTGCCTAAATATATTATCAATGAATACCCAGGGGGTAGCAAGGACTACTAGATCTTTCCATAGCGATAGATTTGTTGCAACAGAACAACTATCCCGCCCATATTTAACATCGACATCTGCTGCTGGCCAGATCTTATTCACATTTACAACACAAACTACACTGCGTTAAAGATTTAAGGCCACTAAATTAGTGCAAGAGTTAGTTTCTAGCACTAGGATCATGAGAACTAAATCTGATGCTATTTGGAGTGCACAACCAGCCTCTTTGCAACCAATCGAATGCCAGCATTTTGCTGGTAGTCGTATATTTCCAGCGAGAAGAATGAATCCACCTTTGTCCCTCGAACAAACAGAGAGTCCAGCTCGGTGGCATCTACCTTGCTAAAAACAAGCTTCTGAGTGCTACCACCAGGCTCTTTCTGGCATATATCTGTTGTGTAAATCGAGGAGTCACTGCTGACAATAGTAGGTATGCTGCAGAGAAAGGCCACTGTTAAAGAATTCTGAAAGATATAACAATTCATGACTTAAAGTGAAAATGAAAGAGGAGAATAAAACTCACTTTAGGCGGACAGTCGGACGATTCACATATCCATACTTCTTGATCAGTGGTCTCCATTCAGATGTACTGCCAGATTCCTGAGATGACTGACAAGCAAGATCATCACAGAATTCTAAAACTTTGCTGAGATTCTCAGGGATCTCTACGACTATGTTCAGCTTTGGCCGACCAGCATTGTCTAGAAACTTTGTACTGACGCCGAACTGGACTTTCAGCCCTGCACAACAAAGTTGTAATGGCATATCCTTGTACTGGATTGATGTTCTATGACCAAACTGGTGTAATGGAGCAACTGAGACTTTGATACACTTGGTTAAAACATCATCCGGGTCCACAAACCCAGAGCAACCACTGGAACTCGCAGTCATCTGTGTAGTGGCATCTAACTTCATTTCCTCGATATGAGACACCAAGTCAACAGATTGTCTGCTTGTTGGTGGACCACTTGTTCCTTGACCATCCTCCTCTAGCACCACACCGTCAGCTGAAGAAACTGTCCGCTGCCGTTTCGACGATTCAGGAAAAGAGTTTGGTTCAGGTTTTGGCCCCACTGGAGAAGGTGACCCATTAGCCTGGCTTCTTGTTATTGCACGCTCAACCAGGTTCTCAACAGTAAGCACATCTGGAAGACTTGCCTCCTGTCAGGAGAAATTTGAGATTTAGCCAACAAATTACCTTCAAAAATGAAACAGGACAGAACTATAGAAACATACCAGGAACAGTACTGTAGCGCAATACTTGAGAACTTCAAGATTCATCCTAACATCATCAAGACTCCTGATAGTAGTGCAAAGAAACTTGGATAACAATCCACTCCAGCTCAATGTTCACAAAACTAAATAATAGGAACGAAATGTGGAAAACGTAATCTTGTTGTAATCATTACTAATATGAATATCCTAGTTAACAAAAAATGAAGTGTCATTGCAGAAGTATGTGAAACATAACTATTGATAAATTCATCAGCATAGAGTGGGGCATACTGATCCATAACTGTTCTAGTGTCAGGCGGATGGCTATTATCAATCAATATGTATTAAGAGTTATGTTGATAAAGCGCACAAGAATGACATCCATTGACAATAATCTAGTAAACAAATAAAAAGAATCATAGAGTGTGACACGTCTTCTTCTTTTTTTAGAAAACATGAGATAAGGAAGATACAAGGACATCAAATTTTCACATTATGAAAGAGTTTGATAAAGAAAGGGCAGCCCGGTGCATATAGCCCCCACTTGCGCAGGGTCCGGGGAAGGGTCCGGTCCACTTGGGTATTTTGTACGCAGCCTTTCCCTGCATTTCACTCGAACCCATGACCTCATGGTCACAAGGCAACAGATTTACCGCTGTGCCAAGGCTCCCCTTCCTGAAAGAGAGTTTGATGCACAGAAATAATCGTGAAGAGGTCACATATTGTTGCCCTGCTGTCCAACAAAATCCCCCGTATGACTATCAAAACAGTGCAATGCAGCACATGCTCAGCTGAGCTACACAATCACAAAGTTGTTAGACATTTCCTTGACAACTCGGGACTCCAATGGGAAAGGTTGCCGATGGAAATCCAATGTTGAGAGCCATGCAAAATTCAAATGCAGCATTGGATAAGCATGATATCTACCTGTGCTTTTGCCTCCCTAGGCCAAAGTAATTAGCCAAGCTTGCCATCTGAACAATAAGTCAATAAGAAAAGAATATCAGATGCATCCCTTTTTAAGACAAGAAGGAACTGTGGTGCTAATGAGAAATTTTAATTAGAGCCAGAGGTTATGAATCAACTGTCCTTATTATTCAATTCTACCCAAACATACTTTTCAAAATTAAGAGTAGATCCTCATCAACTCAAGGTCTTGTACCTTCATGTCCCCTGCTCTCCTCCCAAACCGTTGGGTAAGCAGAGGTAAGGTGTCGATCATCCCCTTGGGTTCAGGAGGTGGCTGGCCGATCTCATTGAATGCCTCCCTTACTCTTGCAGAATCAAACCTCACGATGTTGTGCCCTGCCCAGACCCGCCCTGCTCGAGATTGACATAAGTTTTTACATTCGTGAGATTGTTTGTCAGGAAGTTCCGGCAGATGTTAGAAAGAAGGACATGCTTTCTGCTTCCGCTCTAAAAAAAAAAACGTAAGAACACCAAATGATTGTACAACCAACTGTGCAATCGGAGGAGTTGGCTCACCGTGGAGGAGTCCGTAGACGGCGTCTGCGACGTCGCGGAAGCTGGGCGCCCCGGAGACGGCGTCCCTGGTGATGCCGTTGCAGCGCACGGAGGCGGCGGAGACCGCGGCCACCGGGTCGGCGGGGCGGACGAGCGTGGCGTAGGAGGCGACCTCCACGAGGCGGCGCGGGCAGACTAGGATGGCGCCGAACTCGAGCAGCGCGAACCCCTGCCCCGCCCGCTGCGGGACGGACGTCTCCACGTCGAAGAAGGCGATCTCGGGCCCGCCGGCGCCCGGGAGCGCGGCTGTCGGGGCCGCGGGTCCCTCGCACGGCTCAGCCTCCGCCGGTGCCGCGGGCTGGTGAGACGCGGACACGGGGGACGCCGACGCCATTTTGCCGGGAGAGGGTCGGGAGGACGGGGGTGGGGCGAGGCGCGGGGGATAAATAGCGCGGTGAGGCTAGGGCTTGCGTGGGGAGGAGGCGTGACGGCGGCAAGGAAGAAGAGGGAGGTGCTGGACGGGATGCCGGCGGTGGCGTGAGGACGGGATTGGACGCGGAGGTGGAATTGGAATATGAATTCGGCTCTGCTTTCCTCCTCGCTTACGCTTACGGGCGAAGGAAGGAAGAAGGCACGTGCTGGTGTCGACGCGTTCCCTCACTTTCGGACCGGATAGGGTAGCCAACGTAATGAGAGCGACACACTACTCATCGTAGTTTCATTGGAGCCTTGACTAGTGCAGTGGCGGACTTTGTTGTCTGAAATTTCTTCAGACATCGTCTTCAGGCACGCACCGGCTGGCCTCTCAGCTCAACCTGCTCTCCTTTTTTTTCTTCTTCTTCTTTTTCTGTGGTTTTCCTTTTTTTTTTATTGAGAGGTTTTCTGTGGTTTGCTACTGGGCCTCGCGTATTCTCTGGTCGAGAAGTATCTATAACACATACGGCCATATGGGCCGTCCTTTTATGGGCGTTCATTTCATTTCACTCCATCGGGATACCTGAAGCCCAACCCAACCCACACGGAGCCCAATAGTCGCACAAGGCTGAAGCCGCTCTCTCAGCCGCTGCAAGCAAACCATGGCGGCGGCGGTCTGGCTCCGGCGAGCAGCTTCAGCGACGGCGGCGGTTGCTCCGCGCATCCCGTGCGGGATCCCCTATCTCCCGAACCCTCAGTCCGCTCCTGTAACGGGGGCGCTGGCCCTCGCGCTGCCCGCCGGCGGCGCCGCCATGGAGCTCATGGCCGTCCCCAAGAAGAAGGTCACTCCGTCACCCCCTCTTCCACGTTCCACTGTGTTCTCTCGTTGGCATCTTTCTCCAAGGACGCGTTCACCCCCATCCTGGTCAGTAATGGCGGGAACCTGCGGCGGTGTGTTGTGCGCACGCCAGGCGTCCGTTGGATCGCTCGCGTGCGGGGGTGCCTGCCGTTTCTCTCATCTTCTTTGATCGCCGCGTCCTCGCTCGCGTTATCCTAGCAACAAATGTCACTTATTAGGTTTTTGTAAGGACTAGTTATCTACGCACTTCTGAAAGCCATTTGTGTGAAGTTAGCACGCCCCCATTTATGAGAGAGCCTGGTGCAGAGTACCTGTGATCGATTAGGTTTATTTGTGCAGTTACACGCGCGTAATGTTTTAGCATTTGATCAGGTGAGACGCATGCTTAGGCTAATAGGCTCAGCTAGCTTCGTTTTGGTTGTGCCCCGAGTCATCTGCTGCGATCACCTTCTTCAACTAGTACTTTCTTTTGCCCTAGTAACTCACAAGGAGTTTTTAGTGATGAAATATTCATTCGGGTGATCTTCTATACTCTTAAGGTCTCGAAGTATAAGAAGGGACTGAGGAATGGGCCCAAAGCCCTGAAGCCTGTTCCTGTAATTGTCCGCTGCAGGTAAGCCCCAAAACCCTGCACACTATACATCATATCTATTTAACATTACAAGACATCCTCAGGCGACAGCTATTTTAGGTTCTTAAATCTGTTCATTCATGAATGCTTATGTGCATGCATGTTCTGACATAAGCTGCTACCGAGTGCATGATCCACTCACTGTAATTATTCTTTTCCACACCGCGTTCGCATGATTCTCGTACTGTCATCTTATTTCTAATGCCATCGAGGCAGGGGCCTCCCTGTCTGACTTCCTCAAAACGAAAAGCTTATCTATTTTAACTTTTTTCACATTTCACTAGGAAGTGAAGCAGCAAAATATGCGCTATCAGGACAATCTGAAAAGTTCTGTACCAAATCCTTGTTACCTGGAAAGTTTCATTGGATGTTCCTGAATAATTAGGTTTCTAGTGCACAGCAGAACATTTACATAAGAATAGTCTTTGTTTTCTTCATTTTAAGATTAACCAATTACCCTTTCCTTTTCAGTTGATTGTGCTATTGACATTCTGACCGCATCCAGTCACAAAATGCTTGTTTTGGACGAAGGTTTAGTAAAAGTTTTGAACTTAGACTGTCAATAGCTTTTAATATACTCCCTCCATTCTCAAATTGAAGTCGTTAGGACAGCAAATCTAGTTGAAAACTGAACTAAGATGTTGTTCCACCAACAATAATTTAAGAATAGCGGAGGTATTTGTTTTGGAGAGAAGAAAATCATGTGTGGGTTAGTCTTGCAAAAAAATCTAAAAGTTATAAACGTATTCTAGTAGAAAGTAGTTGTCAAATTGATGCGTTAGAGGTTGTGTCTTTGTTCAAAATGCCAAGCATTTCTGTCGGGGGATGAAGTTCTCTTGATAACTAACCACTATCATGAATACCTATTCATACCTGCTAAACTGTTGCCAGGTCTTGTTTCCATTTGATGAGCTACATCTCCTAGGATACCGTGTTTCCTTTCAAGGGAATATGAATACAGGCTGTCAGCCTGTTACATTTCTATGTATTTTCTAGTCTTTGAGAACAAAGGTCTTCCGAGTGGTGTCATCCGGATCTTGTTGCCATTTGATGAGTTACGTGACTCAGATGCTGCACTACCATGCCGACATGTTGATGGGATACATTCTGTGACGTGCAGGTGTTGTGGTCGAGTGAAGCTGCCACACTTTCACTGCTGCAGCGGGGAAAGGGGGAACCCTGATTCCCCGAGCTCGTGAAAGGAAGCCGTCGGTGTTCTCAGCTTTGGAATCTTAGGCATTGGATAGAAAGAGACATCAGTGTTATTAGCCGTGTATGCGATCCCCTGCTGTCATTTCCTTCTCGGTTTTGCGGTTGTGCTCTCCCTTGGACATTTTATAATAATCATGCTGAAAATGCATTGATATTGTTGACGTCTGTCGTTCATGATCTGGATTAGGATTTGAAACCGAAGACCAGCAGAGGTGGGTGGTGCTGTGGATGGGTAGATGCCAGTTTGCTAGCTGGGGTGAGGAATCAATCGCTCTATCCTCTTTCTTTTGTTCCAGCGATCTCATCTTCTATCTCGGAATCTTGCTGCATCATTTCCAAGTAACCCACCATCGCGGGGCGTGGAATTGTTTCGTGTGGAATTCCTCTTGAAAATTCCTACTGACATTTCAAATGCCGTGTAAGCCAGCGTGATCATGTGTACCAGACACGCCCACCTATCAGCTGAATAATAGTATTGTCAACGGTTTGAACTGACTGTATGCTGCTACATTGATGACGGAAGAATGACGGTTGTTGGTCATAGATTCCTCCGTTCTTAAATTGATGCCGTTAGAATTCTAAATTTAGTTTAAAAGTAAACTAAAATTATTATCCTAATACAGTAATTTTAAAACAGAGAAAGTGTACACAAAATAGAAATAAATAAAGTAAAAAAATAAAGTGACAGCGAGTTTGGCAGCCCACAGAGACGAGAGTAGCAGGTCATCAGGTTCGTGTGAATTCAAAGCTGCCGTCACGTCTATTTAAGCCAGGGCGGCAGGTCCACGCGCCAACGCGAAACCAGACCAACCAAACGCGCGACCAAGAGAGGAAGAAGAAGAAGAAGAAATCGCCGTCGTCTTCCTCCGGCCGACCACCGATCCGTGCCGGGACGCGTTCCCATGGAGCAGCAGCGAAGGGTGCTTCGGGTGGCGCCGCCGGGGCGAGGGGGAGGCGCGGACGGGGAGGCGTTCCCGACGGTGCAGGCGGCCGTGGACGCCGTGCCGCTGGGCAACCGGGTGCGCATCGTCATACGCCTTGCCCCCGGGGTGTACAGGGAGCCCGTCTACGTCGCCAAAACCAAGAACTTCGTCACGCTCGCGGCGGACGCGCCCGAGGCCACCGTCATCTCCTGGGACAACACCGCCACGCGCATCAAACACTCGCAGGTATATTCGCATCTGCCCGCGTCCTGCTCGACGGAACGTGGGCGAGGAATCGCCCCTTGCCTTCACACGGGCGCTACGCGTGCCAGGATTAATCGCTCGACCTTTGCTAGATATGAAGGACAGCCGCTGGGAAATACTCCCAGCTAATACAGTACAGCTTTAGTTTGCTACTAGTCAGTATGCACATGGGTTTGCTCCGTGCCAGGTTGCTTTGCCGTACAAATTGTCGGGCACATGCACCTTGATGCTTCTTCCGTATGAGCCTTGTGGTGTTTAAAGTTTTGTTCTTTCACCCGTTCCTGTTATGAACGAAAGGCAATTAACTGTTCAGATATTGTTTCGCCTAATTTCATCTTAGGGGTACGAGAATTCTCCCATCAGCACATAAGGAAAGTTGAGTAGGGAATACTGTACACGCCACCTAATTATTGCTATAGAGTTCAGCTAAAACTGTTCCATATTTAGAAAAATTTGAATTATTTTAATATCTCTCAGAATACTCAAATGTTACACTTTCTTCTCTTATAAAGTCATCCAGGGTTATCGGGACGGGAACATTTGGCTGTGGCACATTTATTATTGAGGGGGAGGATTTCATGGCAGAGAATATCACGTTTGAGAACTCAGCTCCCCAGGTACTAGTTGTCCACTTTTTCTCCTTGCTGAAACAGATGATCATGTCGGAGGTGTGGCATGGAAAGTTGATGCATGCTACACGTGTTACAGGGATCTGGACAGGCAGTTGCAGTGAGGGTGACTGCAGATAGGTGTGCTTTCTACAATTGTCGGTTCCTTGGCTGGCAGGTGCGTCTATTTCATCACCTTCTCATTGCTATCATATTTTGCATGATAATCAACATTATTTTTTTGTATCCTTACAAGTCTGATTGCAAATAAACAAAATCTGTCAGGACACGTTATATTTACATTATGGAAAACAATACTTAAGAGACTGTTATATCGAAGGCCATTGTGACTTCATCTTTGGTAACTCTATTGCCCTCTTGGAACATTGCCACATCCATTGCAAAGCAGCGGGATATATTACTGCTCATAGCCGGAAATCCACTTCAGAATCTACTGGCTATGTCTTCTTGAGGTGACTTGTGTACCTTTATGAGCGTTCTTATTGTGAATCTATCATGCAATTTTATTGTTTTGGATTCTGAGGGGAATCATACATAATTTTGTGTATATTTTTGTTTTTGAGGGAACCAACAACACAACAACAACAACAAAGCCTTTGTCCCAAGCACGTTGAGGGAACCATACATTGTGTTGTTTATTAAGGCATTTAAAACCCTTTCGGCATTTCTGAGGCTTGGTTGCTTCTGTAAAGAGCTTTATTTGTAGCTTCAGCATTCAATGTGCCATTTTTCCCTGATCGCTTTGAAACTCTGACAAATGCAGATGTATTATTACTGGAAATGGTGAAGCGGGGTACATGTTCCTAGGTCGGCCATGGGGACCCTTTGGGAGGGTTGTCTTTGCATACACTTTTATGGATCGCTGCATTAAATCAGCTGGGTGGCACAACTGGGACAAATGCGAGAATGAAAGAACTGCTTGCTTCTATGAGTACAGGTAAATTGGGTAGCCAGTATTTGAAGAACTTTCATATTTACATCTTATACCTGTCACCTGCTACTAATATCAGCATCAAATGGTGTTAAATTGAAGAGAAACTTTCTTGTTGTTGTCTTGCCATTCACATAGATTGACCTCATGAAAAATCAAGTGATTGAACGATTTTAGCTTCCTTAGCTCCCACTGGGTACAGCATGACATGCTGCAATTTGTCCGTGTTGCTCTGAAGGTTGTGTGTACTGTTAGTAAGTCTAGTGCTAGTTTTGTTTTTCAGTTTTTGATCTTTCTGAATAATCTGTCAGTATCGACAGAACTGAATTTGTTTTGGATCAGTTAGTCGTTTGAAAGGCTGTTAATCAGAACCAGTCTAACTGGGTTAGTTAGGACCTAGTCAGCTGAACTGTTCAGGCTGTTAGGGTCTGATCCTGTTTTCAGGGAAGATTAAGTCTTGTAACAGCCTCATGGCTGCAGTATAAATAAAAGGGGTTTCCCCCATCATAGCTATCCAGCAGCACAAAATTCCTCAAGTGTCTCTGCATTCTTTGAGAGAAACAGAGGAAAGGAGAGAACATTGACTTAGCTGATTTTGCCAACAATTGTATACAGAGCTGCAGGTTCTGGTCCGCGGCAATTCGAATGCCCCCCGTGCTTCCCAGTCCCCATCCAGGCGCCGGCCGCAGACACCATCGCCTACCAGTCGCCGAGGACGGCAGGGCCGTCAATTGAGCCTAGCTCCGGCGAGGATTGTGCGTGAGGTGAGCAGGCAATTCCCGCTGTTCACGAAGACCAATTACACCGATTGGTCAGCAATGATGCGGGTGATGCTTCGTGCGTGCGGGCTGTCGGCTGCCATCAGCGTCGACACCGACGACGAGATGGAGGACCAGATGACCATGGAGGCACTACTCCGCGGTGTTCCACTGGAGATGGCATCGACATTGGCGACGAAGCCCTCCGCTAGAGCCGCCTGGGAACATCTGGAGATGGCTCGGCTTGGCTCCGATCGCGCTGTTAGCGGCGGAGCAGTTCGTCCGACGGCAGTACGATAATGTGGTATTTCTCGACGACGAGTCGCTTGACTTCGCGCTGTGACTCGCGAAGATGGTCCAAGAGCTGGAGATACTCGGCGACCCAGAGGATCCCAAGAAGGTCGCCGCCAAGTACCTCCGGGTGGTTCCGAAGAAGTATCGCAAATCGCCGTATCAATTGAGTCGGTCCTCAACATCTCGGCGATTTCAATTGAGGAGATCACCCGCTGCCTTCGAGCAGTCGAAGGCCGTGATGGTGAAGAGGAGGAAGCGACCCCCGGCGGCAAGCTGTTGCTCATGGAGAAGCAATGGCAGGCGCGATTCAAGGCGAGACAGGCTCAATCAGGTTCAAAAATGGGATCTGGCAAATTCGGATCGAAGAAACGGAAGACTGGATCAAAGAAGAAGAAGTCTTCCGACGATACCTGCCACAATTGTGGGAAGAAAGGGCACTGGACGCGAGATTGTCGTGCTCCGTGAAAGGAGCAGGCCAATCTAAACAAGGAGGAGGAGGAGACTTTGCTCATGGCGTGAATTGTCGAATTCGTCGTCAATTCTCCACCGGAGGATACCAAGGAGGGTTTCCACCTCCAAGAGCCTGAGGCGCATGGTTTTCTTGGCTCGGACGCAGACGACGAGCACCTAGAAGGGTGGTATCTCGACACCGGGGCCACAAGCCATATGACCGGGAAGGCAGAGGCATTCTTTGACCTTGATCATACGGTACAGGGGACTGTGCGCTTCGGTGATGGGTCCCTTGTCCAGATTCGAGGGTGCGGGACCATGTCCTTCATCGCCAAGATAGGGGAAGTGATCAAGCTCGTCGGTGTTCTTCACATTCCTAGCCTCAAGAACAACATCATCTCCCTTGGCCAATTAGACCAGAATGGGAGCAGGGTGCTGATTGAGAAGGGCACTCTCCGCATCTGGGATCGATGCCGTCGACTTCTCGCCAAAGTTGAGCATCGCAAAAACAGATTGTATGTTCTGCACGCCGAGGTTGCCCAGGGAATGAGCCCTGGTTTCGACACCAGAAGGATGGAGAGCGCTGGCACGCACGCTGTGGTCATATCGGCTACGACGCATTGCGCCTGTTGAGCAAGGAAGGAATGGTGGTGGGACTGCCGGAGATCGGGAAGAACGGCGTCTGCGACGTGTGCGCCATCACCAAGCAACGTTGAGCTCCGTTCCCGACTCGATCAACCTTCAGAGCCACAACTCCACTTGAGTTGGTTCACGGAGACCTCTGTGGACCGATTAAGTCGGCCACGCCAGGGGGCGCCGCTACTTTCTACTTCTCGTCGACGATGCCACTCGATTCATGTGGATCAGATGGATCTGCGCCAAGAGTGACGTCGCGTTGGAAATAAAGAAAGTAAAGGCAATCACAGAGCTGGAGGTGGGTCGTCCAC
Organism: Neostapfia colusana; assembly: GCA_030760725.1. Taxonomy (NCBI): domain Eukaryota; kingdom Viridiplantae; phylum Streptophyta; class Magnoliopsida; order Poales; family Poaceae; genus Neostapfia; species Neostapfia colusana. Next base: position 74,308,980 of record JASWHV010000014.1, on the reverse strand, counting down.
TGCGCGTGCTGCGCACGGGCAATGGAGGGGAGTTCACGGCGATGGAATTCGTCGAGTACTGCGTCGGAGAGGGTGTTCAGAGGCAATTCTCGGCGCCATACATACCCCAGCAGAATGGCATTGTTGAATGCCGTAATCAGTCCATCCTTGCCATGACTCGAGCTCTGTTGAAGGAAAGAAGGATGCCGGCACGGTATTGGGGGGAGGCGGTCACCACTGCCGTTTTCCTCCTCAACCGAGCACCGACGAAGGCATTGGAAGGGAAGACCCCCTATGAAGCCTACCACGGACGCAAGCCAGCGGTAAGTTTCTTAAAGACTTTCGGATGCTTGGGTTTTGTCAAGGACAAAAGGCCGGGTTTGAAGAAGCTTGATGATCGGAGCTCGCCGATGGTCTTCATCGGCTACGTTGAAGGATCAAATGTCTTCAAAATGCTCGACCCAGGAACCGAGAAGGTAGTTGTTTTTCGTGACATTATTTTTGACGAGAACAGAGGTTGGAATTGGGGAGAAAGCTCGCCAAAATCGGCGGCCGATGAGCAGGAGTTCTCGGTGCAATTCTACTCTGTTTGTCCAGCGGCAAATCTAGAGGTGGAAGGCGCGCCGCAAGATGAGGAGCCTGCATCACCGGCAGCGCAGGAGGTGGCGCAACCAATTCCAGTAACTCTGCCGCCACCTGAAGATCCGATCGAGTTTGAATATGCGACACCTCTCGACGACGATGAAGATCGACTCGACGCTTACCACGACGAAACGCCAATCTGTTATCGCCGGATGGACAACATCATCACCGATTCTTGTCCAACGCCGGGACGAACGGAGAGGAATCTCCCGGCTCCAAGGCGTGGGCGGCCGCGACGGATTCAGGAGGAGCTTCAGTTGGCCACCGAGGGGGCAGATGTGACAGCTCTCTAGAATCATAGACTATCCCTACAGACCAACACTAGTCTTTTCTGCGTACTTTATCCTCACTCGTGCACACCTAGAAAAACTTTCCAGTCGGTCACCCATCCCCAAATTTCTCCGGGCCAAGCACGCTTAACCCCGGAGTCCTTTGCAGGTGGGCTTCCGAAAAAAAAGAAGATATACCTTGGTGGTATGAGTATTCTATTAATCCTATTAAGCCGGGAGCTAGGATATCACAACAGAGCCGACAACATTCGCCAAGGTGGAAAAGGTTTCGTCTTGGCGCGTGGCCATGAAGGAGGAAATCGACTCGATTCAAGAAAATCAAACTTAGGAGTTGGTGAAATTGCCGCAAGGTCATCGTGCGATTGGGCTCAAGTGGATCTTCAAAGTCAAGAAGGATGAGACGGGCGCGGTTGTGAAGCACAAAGCACGTCTCGTTGCCAAGGGCTATGTGCAACAACCCGGGATCGACTTCGATTAAGTTTTTGCTCCGGTGGCTCGAATGGAATCAGTGAGGCTGGTACTCGCACTGGTCGCAGACGAGGCATGGTAGGTCCGTCACATGGACGTTAAAACTGCCTTCCTCAACAGCGAATTGGCGGAAGAAGTCTACGTTCGACAACCACAAGGTTTCGTCGTCGCTGGAGAAGAAGAGAAGGTTCTTCGTCTCTGTCGGGCTCTCTACGGACTTAGTCAAGCGCCACGAGCGTGGTATGCCAAACTCGACGACACTCCGCACGTGCTCAATTTCCGCCAGAGCGACCATGAGTCGGCAATCTACAGGAAGGGATTGTGGGTGGCTTGTTATCGGAGTGTACGTGGATGACTTGATCATCATGGGCACGACTCTGAGTGAAATTGGTCGCTTCAAGGAAGAGATGAAGAACCAATTCAGAATGGCGGACCTCGGCTTGCTCTCATTCTACCTCGGTTTGGAGGTGCAGCAAAGCTCTGCTGGAACCGGAATCTCACAAGCGCGCTATGCAGAGAAGATTGTGGAAGCCGGAGGTATGGCGGGATGCAACTCGGCGCAAACGCCGATGGAGAAGAGACTACGATTGAGCGGGGATAGTCAAGCAGAGGAAGAAGACGCAACTCTGTACCGGAGCGTGATCGGGAGTCTCCGGTACCTGGTCCACACCCGCCCAGACCCGGTGTTCGCCGTCGGCTTCCTCAGCAGGTTTATGTAGCGCCCGGCGGTAGAACACATGACGGCCTTGAAGCGAGTTCTACGCTACATCGCTGGAACAATCAACCTCGACTGCTTCTACTACCGGAGCCATGGCGGAGCAAAATTATTCAAGTACAGTGACAGTGACTACACCGACGATGTAGACATCAATCACAGCACCTCCAGAGTCTTATTCTTTTTCGGTTCAAGCCTGATCAGTTGGCATTCGCTCAAGCAACGAGTGGTGGCGATGTCCTCATGCGAGGCTGAGTACATGGCGGCAACCTCGGCTTTGACACAGGGAGTCTGGCTGTCTTGGTTGCTAGCAGATTTGAAGGAAGAAGAAGTGAAGACAGTGGAGCTGAGGGTGGACAATAAATCTGCCCTAGCCCTCATGAAGAATCCTGTTATTCATGAGCGCAGCAAACATATTAGGGTTCGGTACCACTATGTGAGGCAGTGCGTTGAAGATGGAAGCATTCAAGTGGAGTTCAGCAATTCTAGTGATCAATTGGCAGACATAGGGACAAAAGCACTAGGGAGAGTGAAGTTCTTGGAGCTGCGATCAAGGATTGATATGACTCAACTGAAGACAATCACAAAGCACAAGACTTAGGGGGAGAAATGTTAGTAAGTCTAGTGCTAGTTTTGTTTTTCAGTTTTTGATCTTTCTGAATAATCTGTCAGTATCAACAGAACTGAATTTGTTTTGGATCAGTTAGTCGTTAGAAAGGCTGTTAGTCAGAACCAGTCTAACTGGGTTAGTTGGGACCTAGTCAGCTGAACTGTTCAGGCTGTTAGGGTCTGATCCTGTTTTCAGGGAAGCTTAAGTCTTGTAACAGCCTCATGGCTGCAGTATAAATAAAAGGGGTTTCCCGTCATAGCTGCGCAGTTCAGCAGCACTAAATCCCTCAAGTGTCTCTGCATTCTTTGAGAGAAACAGCGGAAATGAGAGAAGAGTGACTTAGCTGATTTTGCCAACATGTACACTTAGCTAACGTCTCCATGGTTATTTTCCTTTCAGGTGTTCGGGACCAGGTTCCAAGCCAGCAAACAGGGTAACTTGGTGCAGACAGTTGCTCGATGTTGAAGCAGAGCAGTTCCTTTCACACACTTTTATTGACCCGGACCAAGATAAGCCATGGCTACTCCAGATGATGGCGATAAGAATACCAGCCTCAGCATAGTCTGATCCCAGGATACTAGTTCGTGCCTCCTTCCTAGTCTATGTTATAAATAAATTTGGAGGATGTATTGCTAATTTTCTTACACAAATGTTGATTGACACCCGTGTTGATTATATTGAGGGGAGAGAAATATTTTGTTGTGATCTGTGAGCCAATGAGATATGGGATCATATTGTACACTCATTTTATGTCATGCCTCTTTTTTCTTTCCCCTGAAGACTTCATTGAGATCTGAACGCTTCGAGGTAATACTGCAGGTAGCAGGCTTGCAGCTTTCCTCATCAAGTTCAGCTGCTACCTTTGTACCAAGCATTCAGATGCTTACAAAAAAAATCTGAAAAATGGGAAATCAAAGTCGTAAGAACTTTCATCTTTGTTTGAATCAGGAATTGATTTATTTGCCTCGACCCATTGATATAACAAAACTAGATATGCTCGCGTTAATTTCCGGTTCATGGATGTACTTGTGTTGGCACTGAACATGATGAATCTCGACCTTCATGCGTATGAACAAATTAATAAAGTTTGTCTTTACAACATCAATTTAAGAACGGAAAGAGTACACTTCAATCACACACAATCCATATGCTTAAAATTCGAATTAAAAAAAAGGTTCGGTGCAATTTATATGGATCACTATCTCGTAGCCGTTCATCTTTAAGTGATAATGATCGTATGAAGCTACATAGAATCAGAAGGTAACGAAGTATCAGAGGCTCCATTCCGCGCCTTCACAGCGCCGCCGACACTTCCACGGCCCTGTGGCTGACACACCCTGAGAGCAGCCCGGCCGGTGGCCGGTCCCGGCTCTGCCTCCCGCCGCCACGTCCGCGGTGGCTGCCGCCGGTTATCCGTCTGGCGGAGACGCGGTCACCGCGCTCCGACGCGTCGGCAGTGGCCACGCTCCACTGGATGCTCGCCTCGCTGGGCTCGTAGGGGCGGTCGTCCATCATGAGGCTCTTGATCTCGAACAGGTCCGAGCTCGACTCGCTCCCGGCGTCGTCTTCGTGCTCGTTGCCGCCGACGTTGGCCCTGGCCACCGGAGCCACTGGAGTGAAGCTTCTCCTCCGAGAGCTTGGGGAGGTGGTGAACCCCGCCGCCATCTGCTCTCGTATCACCTCCCGCCCGATGGCTGCCACTTTCGCCGTTCCAAGATTATTCAAGTTTGGCCGGAGAGCAGCTGCCACCACGCCATGGTTGCTGCCGCCGTCTCCGGCGAGGCCAAGGGCGACCTTCTGCATCCTGAGCTCTTTGTACCAGTCAATCTTTCTCGCCGCCGGCTCCCCAGCGCCGGGGGCTTCCTTCGCCACGCCGCTGTCGACGCGAACGGACCGCTTCCCGGAGCACAAGCGCCTGAGCACGCCAACCTGGACGCAGCACTTCTTGTCACGGTGACCACGCCGGCGGCGCCCGCCCGGGAGGAGCACGGTCTGGCTGTTGGCGCTGGCAGCCGAGCTCGCCGCCGACGCGCACGTCCCCGCCGGCTTGGCCACCGCCACGGCCGTCCTTGCACTCGCGGCGGCCATCTCAAACGGCAAAACCGCCTCGACGCCGTAACCCTTCCGGCGGTCACCGTCCATCGCGCCCTTGAAGTACCGCTCGGCAGCGAACACGTCGAGCTCGCCGTCAGCGTACGTGCGCCGCCGGCTCACCACGCCCCGCGGCTGCAACGGCCGTGCCACACGGCCGGCGTCGACGTCCCGGCCGACACTTAGGTGCATCGAACGGGAGCCGTTCCGGTGCCTCTCGATCATCGGCTCCTCGAAGGTGACCACCTTGCCACCACCAGTTCTTGATTGCTCCATGGCGCACCAGACCAGCAAGTTCAAGTATCACAAAAAAAATGGCGTCACGAAAAGAAATATTGTGAATCGGCACACTTATATAGACAACAACAGGAAAACAAATTTAGACAAATAAACTTCAACTACTTTTTTAATGTACAAAAAAAGATTCCGTTATCCGGCAGACAAAATTTGTTGCCCAGTTGTCTCTATGAAGCAACAGGAAGGAGATGAGGATGGTTGGAACCCGCAGGGCCATTTGTTTTTTTTTTCTTTAGCAACATTTCTTGAATAATTTGCAGCTGTAATGGTGGTTGGTGCCTTGACATCCACAAGTCATTGAAATCTGATGCATCTTTCATACACTCGCAAACAGCTTAATTTCGAACTGTTCTGCAGTGCGACACTGAAAGTGACATGCTCAATGGGACAGGGAAACATTTGTAACACCCGCTTTATACTAGTGCTAATAAGAATTTGAAATCTAAAACATGCTCAGAAACTTGTTGTATTCAAATTCAACTTAAGAAAATCTGGAAATCAAATGTTGAACTTCAAAAACGAACCACACTCAAATTGGGCCGAAAACCCATTCTTTTTTTTTCTCCCCGCAGCCCATTATTCTCCACGTCCAAACCCTATCTTTGGATTCCTTTTTCCCTCTATGACGGGTGGAGCCCACATGCTAGGCACATATTTTTCTTTCTCCCTCTCTTTTCCTCCCACCGGTTGTCTTCTCCCCCCTTCGGTCCCCCCCCCTTTTCCTCTATTTCTTCGCCTGGTCACCGACAGCCCACAACCGAAAGCTGGCGAGATTCCCCACCCGCGTGCCGTCTCCCCCATTGCCGCTGTCCTCCGCTCCCCACCCCTCCTGCTCCTTTCCCCGCCAAGTCCGCAGCCTCTGGACCCCCACCGCCAGCCGCCGCCTCCCCTACCGCTTATTCCGCCCACGAGCCCGCCCCGAGACCTCGCCGCTCCTCCAGCCGATCCGCTCGCCGCCCGCTCTCCTTCCCCGAGGCGCCGCCCGCTCGCTCTCCCCCTCCACCGCCTTGCCTCGACAGTCGCCGTCCGCTCGAGCCACATCGCCAACGACGCCTCCTCCCCGGGCTCCCCAGCAAGCGCGCCCGTCCCGAGCCCCTCCCGCTCGCCTCGCGCCGTCCGCGCTCTCGCTCCCGCCGCCGCCCCTCCGGCCCACCCTCAGCCCAAGCGCCTCCTCCCCGGGCTCCCCGCAGGCGCGCCACCCCCTCGCCCGCCCCGGCCAGCGCACCCTCGTCCCATCGCTCGCGCCTCCCTCGCCGCTACTCGCCCCCGCTCCCTTCCTCCTCGGTGAGCACCGCGTCTCCCCCACTGGGATCCCTCGCCGCTCACCTTCACTGCCGCCTACTCGTGTCCTCCCGAGCGCTGCCTCCCCCGAGTCTCCGCGCTCGCGCCGGCGCGCCTCAGCCCGTGCTCCGCCACCCCCCACTCAGCACCTCCTCCGAGCGCGCCCCACCATCGCGCTCCCCGAGCGCCCTGCCGTCGGCACTAGCTCCTCCAGTCGGCCCGTCTACCCCCGGGAAGGTGTTCGGGTTTCGACGGCTCCATGTCCGTCTCATACAATGACGACTGCCCCCGAACAATTGGCCGCGTCCAGGTGAGCTACCCTCCCCATCACTTATTACCCGTGCCAATCTGTCTGGACCCTGCACAACACGCCCTAAGCGGCACAGGGATGCCGCTGAGGGTGAGGGGGCAGCCCCGGGTCCGCCGCCGTGCGCCATCGTCAAAGATGCGGTCGCCGCGCTTCAAGGCGATTACCGGCGTGCCTACTTCCTCACCGGCGCGAGTTTCCTTGCATACGCTGCGTCGTTGAACCGTAGGTCGTTTTGCTTAGAGAGAGAGAGAGCACTGAAACATGGAGATGGACGATCAGGTTGCTGAGCTGAAGTAGCTAAAGAGAACAGAGCTCGATGTTTGTTTCTACCCTATGTACTGCCATTGAAGTAGGATAAACTCAGAGTATAGCGTATTCATTAAAAACAATGGAACGCGCAAGGAAACAGTAATCGACACCTTTAGGACTTCCGGTGACTTCGCTCCTGGTATATATACAATGAGGATTGCTTATTCGAGGATCTGACAATAAAATTTAGCGGGCGATCTAGGCACGCACAAAATCTAGACTTGCTAGAGCCCTACTTTGACAACCCGTCACTCGAGCTCGAAAATATTTCGAAGCTAAGGATGCTTGCCTTTGCTACCAGTCGTGCACTTGTAAATGTGGTTTTCAGTAAGCAGCGAGCTGCATGATCGGCACGATTCCGGCATATGCATGGCCGCGCCCATGGCGCGCTGCCGTTTTTGCTCCCCGTCGGCGGTCGGAACCGCCCAAAAAAATCACCCGAGGTTTAGGTTGAATTTGCACACAGCACCTTAGGATAGTTCTAATTGACAAATCTAGTCCCTGCACACTGCTGTATTTTAGCACAAAAGCCACTGCTTAGTGTTGACATCACTAATAGGACCCTATAACATGCTCACTTTGCGATCAGCCCCTGCATAGTGCTGATATTATATTTTAACCTAGCTTAGATGCCGATTTTCACACAAACAACCCTATCTAGTGTTATATTGACAGAAACACCCTTATAACAGACTAGAATTATAATTGAGTCCCTAATAGTTACTGTTTTTGTAAAAACAACCTCACAAATAACTGTTAATACAGATTACTGAGCAAAATACATAAGGCGATGTTTCCTTGAATAGTGTAATTGATTTTATAACCTAAAAATTTGATAATCCCTAGGCACATGAGGATATGAATGTGTAGGTTGGCGTGTAGGGTCATATGAATACTATGCTTGGATCGTTTGGAGTTGTTTCTTATTGTTTCCTTTGTTGTGTTCATTGTATGTGTGATGGCGTGGATAGAACCAGTTCCTGAGCCGATGTTCGACGTGCAAGCTTAAGACCTTGAAGATCAAGAGTTCAATCCGTAGACTGAGCAACAATATAAGAAAAAGGCAAGTGCCCTTGACCATTTTGCACCTTTTTAGGATTTTAGTTAGAATTGCATGTTTAGGTCTTAAATTGAATCCCATGTGTTGGTTGTATTACTAGTATTTCCAATATCTGCCTTGTAGCCGGGATGGGTAGTATAGGGTTTACCTTTATGTCATTATTTTCATGCTTAGCCCTGCTTAGTAGATGGGATGGGAGTAATTTACATTAATGTTATATTATCATGATCATTGAGATGTGGTGTGGAGATATATTTATATGGTATATATGTGGTGATGTATGTGGTGTACGAGGTGGGTAGTATAGGGATCTAGCAGGCTGGTGGGTTACGGTGGGTGCTGAGTGCACGAGACTCGGGTTTGTGGTTAGTTAGCCTGCGTAGATCCTAAGGACCGGTTCGTGAGACCTGTCAACTGGCTTATACAGTGCCACCACAAGAACTGTTATGGGGCAGTGTGGCCAATTAAGTTGTTCCTATCTTTCCTTGTGTACACCAGAGAGATGTGTAAGTGGCGCAAGAGGGGGCTTCTGCGGCAGAGGTTTCAGAGTGCCGCAGCGGTGAATCCTTAGCGGGTGTGCACGGGTTGGGTAGTGCAATGTAAAGGCCTTGTCGTGTACTCCTGGCCCCACACCATAGGGAGTGTGAGAGGGCGGAAAGGAGTTTCTTGAGTCGCCGACGGGTGATGAAAACACGACTTGTGGGTAAAGGGTACAAACTCTGCAGAGTCAAAACTGTCTAGACAGCCGTGCTCACGGTCAAGAGCGGGCTGGTAACTCTCTCATGATTAGTGTGGGTTGGTTTGGTATGGTTTGGGAGTTGGTGGTTTGGGATGAGATTACGGTGATAGTGGAGATCACCTGGGGATGTGTTTGGGTTGGGCGGGAATGTCACTAAACAAATAGGACGCTTAATAAAGCTAAGGAATAGGTTGCGTAGTGCAATAGCCGTGTCAAGCCTCCCTTGTAACTTGCCTCATCATGCATAAACTTTCCCACACTTGCTGAGTACATCATTGTACTCAGGCGTTTGCCTCTTTTCTTTTTCGTGCTGCTCAGGACCCGAGGAGGCCGCTGAGGATGACGTGGATGACGGCTTCGACCCCGATGCGCAGATCTAGGCTGGCGTACCGCCGGACGGCGCCTGCGGAGCCCACTTTAGATTTTCCGCTGTCATGATGTACTTTTCTTTTGGGCCTTTGAGGCGTTTATGTACTCGGTTGATGTAATCGCCGCACTTGGCTTAATATTATTAATGATACGTTGCTCTTATTCATCTCGTGTGTGAAATGACTTGATCCTGGCACACACGGGAGTACGCTTGGTGACTGTTGCAGGTACCGGGCATGACAGAGTGGTATCAGAGCTATATATCGACTCTAGGCACGTGACCTTAGTTGAAAAGACTCGTAAGACTTCCTTTTGATCCCACTTATGAAGACCAAGAATCGACTCAACCGATGGGAGCTTAAAGATCAACATGTGAAGATAACTGGAAATCAGAAGAAGATTGCTTGAAGAATTAGTATATAACATTTGCTTATATTCTAGAATTGTTCAGCGAGTGAAGACCACACCTTTGCTCGTAACAAATTAGAAACGCGTTGCTTGAAAACAAGAAAACTAATAATAATAATAATAACAATTTTTCTATTTAAGGGGGGTAGCACATCACGTTCCACACCTCTGTTAATGAATTTGGTAAACGCCATGCCGACGAGGACAATGAAGAAGGAAGAATAACCAAGAAGATGCTCGACCACACAAAACAACAAAGCTCTGAAGGTTCATCGGTTGACTTGCCAATTATCATAGACACGTACAACCACGTAGAAGACTTCGCCTTGACAAAACGTGTCCCTCTATGTTGCCAATCACAAGGAAGAACTTCTCCCATCAACGAAACTACCGAAACCAAGCTCACTAGAATCTCGGGGCGAGATTCCATTTAAGGGGGGTAGTGTTGTAACACCCGCTTTATACTAGTGCTAATAAGAATTTGAAATCTAAAACATGCTCAGAAACTTGTTGTATTCAAATTCAACTTAAGAAAATCTGGAAATCAAATGTTGAACTTCAAAAACGAACCACACTCAAATTGGGCCGAAAACCCATTCTTTTTTTTTCTCCCCGCAGCCCATTATTCTCCACGTCCAAACCCTATCTTTGGATTCCTTTTTCCCTCTATGACGGGTGGAGCCCACATGCTAGGCACATATTTTTCTTTCTCCCTCTCTTTTCCTCCCACCGGTTGTCTTCTCCCCCCTTCGGTCCCCCCCCCTTTTCCTCTATTTCTTCGCCTGGTCACCGACAGCCCACAACCGAAAGCTGGCGAGATTCCCCACCCGCGTGCCGTCTCCCCCATTGCCGCTGTCCTCCGCTCCCCACCCCTCCTGCTCCTTTCCCCGCCAAGTCCGCAGCCTCTGGACCCCCACCGCCAGCCGCCGCCTCCCCTACCGCTTATTCCGCCCACGAGCCCGCCCCGAGACCTCGCCGCTCCTCCAGCCGGTCCGCTCGCCGCCCGCTCTCCTTCCCCGAGGCGCCGCCCGCTCGCTCTCCCCCTCCACCGCCTTGCCTCGACAGTCGCCGTCCGCTCGAGCCACATCGCCAACGACGCCTCCTCCCCGGGCTCCCCAGCAAGCGCGCCCGTCCCGAGCCCCTCCCGCTCGCCTCGCGCCGTCCGCGCTCTCGCTCCCGCCGCCGCCCCTCCGGCCCACCCTCAGCCCAAGCGCCTCCTCCCCGGGCTCCCCGCAGGCGCGCCACCCCCTCGCCCGCCCCGGCCAGCGCACCCTCGTCCCATCGCTCGCGCCTCCCTCGCCGCTACTCGCCCCCGCTCCCTTCCTCCTCGGTGAGCACCGCGTCTCCCCCACTGGGATCCCTCGCCGCTCACCTTCACTGCCGCCTACTCGTGTCCTCCCGAGCGCTGCCTCCCCCGAGTCTCCGCGCTCGCGCCGGCGCGCCTCAGCCCGTGCTCCGCCACCCCCCACTCAGCACCTCCTCCGAGCGCGCCCCACCATCGCGCTCCCCGAGCGCCCTGCCGTCGGCACTAGCTCCTCCAGTCGGCCCGTCTACCCCCGGGAAGGTGTTCGGGTTTCGACGGCTCCATGTCCGTCTCATACAATGACGACTGCCCCCGAACAATTGGCCGCGTCCAGGTGAGCTACCCTCCCCATCACTTATTACCCGTGCCAATCTGTCTGGACCCTGCACAACACGCCCTAAGCGGCACAGGGATGCCGCTGAGGGTGAGGGGGCAGCCCCGGGTCCGCCGCCGTGCGCCATCGTCAAAGATGCGGTCGCCGCGCTTCAAGGCGATTACCGGCGTGCCTACTTCCTCACCGGCGCGAGTTTCCTTGCATACGCTGCGTCGTTGAACCATAGGTCGTTTTGCTTAGAGAGAGAGAGCACTGAAACATGGAGATGGACGATCAGGTTGCTGAGCTGAAGTAGCTAAAGAGAACAGAGCTCGATGTTTGTTTCTACCCTATGTACTGCCATTGAAGTAGGATAAACTCAGAGTATAGCGTATTCATTAAAAACAATGGAACGCGCAAGGAAACAGTAATCGACACCTTTAGGACTTCCGGTGACTTCGCTCCTGGTATATATACAATGAGGATTGCTTATTCGAGGATCTGACAATAAAATTTAGCGGGCGATCTAGGCACGCACAAAATCTAGACTTGCTAGAGCCCTACTTTGACAACCCGTCACTCGAGCTCGAAAATATTTCGAAGCTAAGGATGCTTGCCTTTGCTACCAGTCGTGCACTTGTAAATGTGGTTTTCAGTAAGCAGCGAGCTGCATGATCGGCACGATTCCGGCATATGCATGGCCGCGCCCATGGCGCGCTGCCGTTTTTGCTCCCCGTCGGCGGTCGGAACCGCCCAAAAAAATCACCCGAGGTTTAGGTTGAATTTGCACACAGCACCTTAGGATAGTTCTAATTGACAAATCTAGTCCCTGCACACTGCTGTATTTTAGCACAAAAGCCACTGCTTAGTGTTGACATCACTAATAGGACCCTATAACATGCTCACTTTGCGATCAGCCCCTGCATAGTGCTGATATTATATTTTAACCTAGCTTAGATGCCGATTTTCACACAAACAACCCTATCTAGTGTTATATTGACAGAAACACCCTTATAACAGACTAGAATTATAATTGAGTCCCTAATAGTTACTGTTTTTGTAAAAACAACCTCACAAATAACTGTTAATACAGATTACTGAGCAAAATACATAAGGCGATGTTTCCTTGAATAGTGTAATTGATTTTATAACCTAAAAATTTGATAATCCCTAGGCACATGAGGATATGAATGTGTAGGTTGGCGTGTAGGGTCATATGAATACTATGCTTGGATCGTTTGGAGTTGTTTCTTATTGTTTCCTTTGTTGTGTTCATTGTATGTGTGATGGCGTGGATAGAACCAGTTCCTGAGCCGATGTTCGACGTGCAAGCTTAAGACCTTGAAGATCAAGAGTTCAATCCGTAGACTGAGCAACAATATAAGAAAAAGGCAAGTGCCCTTGACCATTTTGCACCTTTTTAGGATTTTAGTTAGAATTGCATGCTTAGGTCTTAAATTGAATCCCATGTGTTGGTTGTATTACTAGTATTTCCAATATCTGCCTTGTAGCCGGGATGGGTAGTATAGGGTTTACCTTTATGTCATTATTTTCATGCTTAGCCCTGCTTAGTAGATGGGATGGGAGTAATTTACATTAATGTTATATTATCATGATCATTGAGATGTGGTGTGGAGATATATTTATATGGTATATATGTGGTGATGTATGTGGTGTACGAGGTGGGTAGTATAGGGATCTAGCAGGCTGGTGGGTTACGGTGGGTGCTGAGTGCACGAGACTCGGGTTTGTGGTTAGTTAGCCTGCGTAGATCCTAAGGACCGGTTCGTGAGACCTGTCAACTGGCTTATACAGTGCCACCACAAGAACTGTTATGGGGCAGTGTGGCCAATTAAGTTGTTCCTATCTTTCCTTGTGTACACCAGAGAGATGTGTAAGTGGCGCAAGAGGGGGCTTCTGCGGCAGAGGTTTCAGAGTGCCGCAGCGGTGAATCCTTAGCGGGTGTGCACGGGTTGGGTAGTGCAATGTAAAGGCCTTGTCGTGTACTCCTGGCCCCACACCATAGGGAGTGTGAGAGGGCGGAAAGGAGTTTCTTGAGTCGCCGACGGGTGATGAAAACACGACTTGTGGGTAAAGGGTACAAACTCTGCAGAGTCAAAACTGTCTAGACAGCCGTGCTCACGGTCAAGAGCGGGCTGGTAACTCTCTCATGATTAGTGTGGGTTGGTTTGGTGTGGTTTGGGAATGGTGGCTTGGATTGAGGTAAATGAGATTACAGTGATAGTGGAGATCACTGGGAGATATGTTTGGGTTGGGTAGGAACTTCACTAAATAAATAGGACGTCTAATAAGACTAAGGATAGGTTGCTTAGTGCTTAACCCGTGTCTAGCCTTTCTTGTTAAATGCCTGCATGTCATCTACTTCCCACACTTGCTGAGTACATTATGTACTCAGGCGTTTGTCTTTTTCCTCTATTATATTTGTTGCTCAGTGAAAAGAAGATCAAATGAAGACGGTGTGAAGAAGGTCACATAGCTGCCAGTCGATTCGCCTGTGGACGGCCCTACATGTTTTTCCACTTCCGCTGCTAATCCAAAACTCATTTTAAGGTATGTACGTTGTTTACATTCGATATATAACTGTTTATCACTAAATGTCCTACGTGTATGAACTAAACCGATCCTGGCATACACGTAGATTGCGGCCGGTTTGCTCTTTGTAAAACCGGGCGTGACAACATTGGACACTATAGACAGAGAAAGACGCATCAAATTTGAAGAACAATTATGCATATCTGCAGGTAACACATGGAGAGAATAAGGATTCCTGTGTTGAGTGCTAATTTCCGGGGGAAAAAATCGGTAACACCGATCAGGTGAACAAAATTGCAAAACCAGTCGCTGTATATTTATCTACCAAAAAAATTGACAGGTACAGAGACAAGGAGACACAAGGCCAGCTAGTTCTGCTGCTCCGTCGTCAAAAGGGAGAGTTGAACTATCTGCTGGTCATGCAAACAGTTCAGCTGTAGGCGTTGAGCAACTCACAGTCTCGCTACACTAACAAAACCATTTCAGAGCTCACGAGTAAATATGCATCCGAACTGAAAATACTGAAGAGGCCATTCCAGATTTTTCACAAATAAACACACATCCAAAAGGGATACTATCCTGTGTGCCGAACAACTGCATCGGAGCTTAATAAAAGATGTGAAAATTCTTCTGGAGTTGCGCAATCTATGCGTTTCTGACGAAGAAAAGTAGCAGAAGTTTACCAAGAAACGTACAGTTGCAACCTATGCTCATATCGTGACATGATACCAGACACTGAAAGTCTGAAACCCCGTCTGTCGGGGGTGGACGTTTCCTCTGCCTCCAAATTTCAGAGTTTGGATCACAAATGCTCAGTTTGGAATCTCTCTGACGGGGCACTGTCACTTAACCGCTCATCAGGGGACTGTTCAACAGTATCCTTTCCTACGGGAAGTGCGGCATTTGCTCCTTGGCCTCTCTGCCTGGCTAAAGATTTTCTTGCGCCTCCTCGAGTCTTGACCTGTATTTTGGAGGTGTTGTCAGGTCCGAACGCCGAATCTAAAAATAAGATTAACTGCACCATCAGTTCATAATGATGTTTGCGAAATTTTCTTTGTTTTTTTTTTCAGCATCAACCATCACACAAGTCTAGGGATGCATTGTGCTTCATTTTGATTTCCTTCCACTAGAAAAAAAAAGAGGGAAACGAAGATATGGAATACACATGGAGATTCTGCAATATGAAAGATTGAAAAACTTCGCTTAGAATGCTACATGCAATATTTCAGGCAACAAGGCGACACACGTATAAAACCTGTGGACCACAAACATGCCTAATTTATCTTGGCCATACAAAAGCTCCTTTATGGACCCTACGTCCTATGTTATCATGATAATAATTTGTCTATATCCTTGACAAAACTAAAAAATGCAGTTCAATGAATAATCATGAAGAAGGTTTGACCAGTAATCAGACCTTGTCCTTGATTATGTATTCTTTGAACATATTTGGTATGCAGGATGTCGTAGCTTACTCCACGGTTTCATTTGCCAATTACATAAGCAAGACTGTAGTTTATGCAGTAACCAACAAATAAGTCGGAGCATTGTACTACGGCACATGGCAGAGGGCTGATTTCTAGTAAGATGGATGTTACACCCCAATTCTTATTTTCGGGTGGGGTCATCGAGGCTTCTCTCCTTGTTCTTGTTCATCTTTGTTAGACTATGTAATTAGGGGGATAACCAGGGGCAGTTTAGTCTTTTGGATGGGATTAGAGTTAGGGGCTTAATAGTCTTTTCCCCACCTAATCCCTCTATATATTGTACCCTTAATCCCTCAGATTAATACACACATCTCATTCTATTCCCTCCAATATGGTATCATTAGCTAGGTAATTAGGATTAGCTAACCCTAACCCTAATGGCTGCATCACAGCCACATCCCTGGGCCGCCGCCGCCGCCGGCTCAACCACCCCCGCCGTGCACCCAGCCGCCGCCGGCTCACCCACCCCCGCCGCCTAGCTTGCCGCCGTCGCCGCCCCTTGGGCCGCCGCCGCTGATGGCGCTGCCTCTGCAGCCCCCCACGACGGCGCCGCCAGGCCCGCAGCTGCCCCTGGGCCGCCGCCACCGCTACACCAGCCGCCCCCTGGCCCGCAGCCGCCGCCGCTGGTGGCGCCGCCTCTGCAGCCCCCCACGACGGCGCCGCCTAGCCCGCAACCGCCGCCACCCCTCGGGCTGCCTCTGTCTCTACACCAGCCGCCCCCTGGGCCGCCGCCACTCTACCAACCGCCCCTGGCGCGCCGCCACCCCTCGGGCCGCCGCCGCCTGGTCCACAGCCGCCACCTCTGCAACCCCCCACGACGGCGCCACCTAGCCCGCAGCCGCCGCCGTCTCTGGACCAGCTACCCCCTGGGCCGCCGCCGCTGCACCATGAATGGGACGCCGCCGCAGCAGCCAGGGCGCACGGGGGGGGGGGGGGGGGGGGGGGGGGGGCTCTGCTGACTGCGCACTGGGAGATGCTTCCCGGGGGGGGGGGGGGGGCGCTGCTGGATCGACTGTCGGCCGTCGCTTCTGTTCCGGGAGGTGCTGCTGCCCTCCCCCTATGTCGCTGCCCTCTTCGTTCAACATCATACACCTTACTCCACCAGGTGTCGCCTGGATAGTTGACTCCGGAGCGTCATACCATACCACTCCAAATGCTGGTATACTCTCTTCCACCCACCCTCTCAATCCCTCTTTTCCTTCATCTATCGTTGTTGGAAATAGTTCTGTTCTTCCGATCACCTCAGTAGGTGATTCCAGACTCCCGGGTTCCCTCCAGCTTAAAAACATTCTTGTTGCTCTGGATATCATTCAAAACTTGCTTTTTGTCCGTCGTTTTATCACTGACAACAATGTTTCCATTGAGTTTGATCCATTTGGTTTGTCTCTGAAGGATCTTTCTACCCGGCGACCTCTTTTTGGATGTGATAGCTCGGGGCCCCTGTACACACTTCAACTTCCTACTTTCGCTGCATCACCGCCTTTTGCTTTGACTACGACAGCTTCATCCACCATTTGGCATCGCCAGCTTAGCCACCCTGGTGCAGATGCTATGTCGAAGTTGTCCAGTAGTTCTGTTATCTCGTGTTCTAGTGGCACACATGACTCCTTATGTCATGCTTGTCAGCTTGGTCGCCATGTTCGGCTCACTTTCCCACTTCTGTGACTCATGTTGAGCACGCTTTTGATCTTATACATTGTGATTTATGGACTCACCCATCACCAGTGTATCGGACTTTAATTATTATTTGGTGATCATTGATGATTTTTCTCACTTTTCGTGGACTTTTCCATTACGATTGAAGTCTAAGACTTTCGTTACTCTTTCTCAGTTCTTCATTTGGATTTCCACTCAGTTTGGGCGCACCATCCGAGCTGTCCAGTGTGATAACGGACGCGAGTTCGATAACTCTGCGTTTCGTAACTCTCTCCGCACATGGGGTACAACTCTGCATGTCTTGTCCGTATACGTCTCCTCAAAACGGCAAGGCAGAGCGCATGATTCGCACCACCAATGATGTCATGCACTCCCTAATGTTCTAGGCATCAGTTCCTGCCCGATACTGGGTGGAGGCTCTCCATACTGCCACACTTCTAATTAATCGCCTCCCTACCAAGGCGATTCGTGCCTCCACCCCCTACTTCGCTTTATATGGCACCAATCCTCTTTACGATCACCTTCGAGTTTTCGGGTGCGCTTGCTACCCTAACCTTTCCGCCACTGCTCCGCATAAGCTTGCGCCCCGCTCGACACAGTGTGTTTTTCTCGGGTATTCCCTTGATCATAAGGGATACCGATGCTTAGATCTCATTACTCACCGCTTTTTGATCTCTCGGCACGTCGTCTTCGACGAGTCCTCCTTTCCCTTCTCCACCACCTCTTCCGGTTTTACCACAGAGCTGGATTCCCTTTTTCCCACTGACCCCGAGGCTGCTTGCCAACTGCCTTGGCCTCTTTCTTCTGTAGGTTCGACACGCGCTACGCCTCAGGTGCCGCCGGCGTCACCTGCTGCACCATGTGTGGCATCGACGCCTCCAGCGTCACCTGTTGTACCTCGAGTGGCCCCGACGTCACCAGCTGCACCACGCGCGGCATCGACGTCTCCGGCGTCGCCTGCTACGCCTTGGGTGACCCCTACGTCACCAGCTGCGCCACGCGCGGCCTCGGCTCCCCCGAGTCACCTGCAGCGAGCCTGACGTCCCTGACGTCACCTGTCGCACCAGGCGCAGCACCGACGACGACTTCTCGCTTCGCTGACCCCGCACTTGTCTACCAGCGACGAAAGCGGGATGGGGCCCCAGCTCCAGCTGCGCCACATGCGGCACCAGAGCCCTCTAAACCAGTCGTTGCGCCACGCGCGACCTCGAGACCCACTCTCGTCTACCCACGACGAGAGAAGATTGTTGTACTCGAGTGCCCGGTGTACAACCCTCCTCTTCCCCACACGGATCCTGGTCACGTCCACCCGATGGTGACTCGACGTGTGTCCGGGAGTCTTTGGCCGGTTGAGCCGTTCCCCGGAGCTGCCCTCTCATCGACGACGCCTCCACCGACCTACTCTTCTTCGATCTCACCCATACCGACTTCCATCCGTAGCGCCCTCACCGACCCTCACCAGTGCCGCGCTATGGACGAAGAGTATGAGGCCCTGCTTGCCAACCGGATCTAGGACCTGGTTCCCCGCCCCGGTCATGGAAATGTTGTCACGGGCAAGTGGGTATTCACACATAAGAAGAAGGCGGACGGTACCTTGGAGAGGTACAAGGCCCGGTGGGTACTTCGGGGCTTCACTTAGCGCCCTGGAGTCGACTACGACGAGTCCTTCAGCCCGGTGGTCAAGCCGGCGATGGTTCGTACCGTTTCATCGCTGGCTCTCTCGCGTTCTTGGCCCGTCCACCAGTTAGACGTTAAGAATGCCTTCCTCCATGGTACACTGATCGAGACGGTGTACTGCAGTCAGCCGACAGGATTTGTTGACTCAGCTCATCTAGACATGGTCTGTAAGCTGAACAAATCCTTGTATGGTCTGAAGCAGGCACCGAGAGCCTGGTATAGTCGGTTCCCCTCCTTCTTGGTCTCATAGGGCTTCGTCGAAGCTAAGTCGAACACCTCGCTGTTTGTCTATCGACGTGGTAGTGACACTGCTTACCTTCTACTGTACGTCGATGACATTGTACTGACAGCATCCAGTCCGACTCTTCTTCGGCGCACTATTTCTGCTTTACAGTAGGAGTTCGCTATGAAGGATCTGGGCCGCCTCCACCACTTCCTGGGTATTGCAGTCGAGGACCGACCAGGCGACTTGTTCCTTCACCAGCGACAGTACTGCCTGGATATCCTGCAGCGAGCGGGCATGGCTGAGTGGAAGCCATGCTCCACTCTTGTGGATACTCAGGCGAAGCTCTCCGCTACCGACGAGACACCCGTCACTGACCATACTGCTTACAGGAGTCTTGCAGGTGCCCTTTAGTACCTCACCTTCACCAGGTCGCACATCTCCTATGCGGTTCAACAGGTGTGCCTCCACATGCACGACCCGAGGGAGCCGCACCTCACCGCTGTGAAGCGGATTCTTTGGTACATGCGTGGCACCCTCGACTACGACCTCCTCCTTCGATGTGACGCGACCTCCGAGCTGGTTGTGTACACCGACGCTTACTGGGCAGGCTGCCCGGACACTCGCCAGTCTACCTCTAGGTACGTCGTCTTCCTGGGCGGTACTCTCGTCTCCTGGTCCTGAAGCGACAACACGTGGTGTCTTGTTCAAGTGCTGAGGCGGAGTATCGCGCTGTGGCTAACGGCGTGGCTGAGGCTTCCTGGCTTCAGCAGCTGCTTCTGGAGCTCCACACTACAGTCTACAGAAGCGAGACAACGTCAGCACCGTGTACCTCTCCACCAACCCTGTCCAGCATCAGCGCACGAAGCTTGTGGAGATTGATCTCCACTTTGTTCGTGAGCGGGTGGCACGAGGCGAGGTTCGGGTACACCATGTCCCGACGACGATACAGTTTGCTGACATCTTCATGAAGGGCCTCCCATCGTCGTTGTTTTCAGAGTTTCGGTCCAGTCTCAACATCTGCAGTGGCTACATATTGTGACTGCGGGGGTGTTAGACTATCTAATTAGGAGGATAACCAGAGGCAGTTTGGTCTTTTGGATGGGATTAGGGTTAGGGGCTTAATAGTCTTTTCTCCACCTAATCCCTCTATATATTGTACCCTTAACCCCTCAGATTAATACACACATCTCATTCTATTCCCTCCAATAATCTTCACCCTTCCCAACAAGCTGCCAACAACGAATCGATTAAGATAGCCCTCATATACAAAATCATCACATTAAGATAACAAAATTTCAAGTATCGACCAATCAAAAGCTAAAACTATGCTTTATTTGAATTTGACGCCATTACATCACATTGCGTATTTTCTAATACTAGATCTAAAATTTGTTCCCAAGGTTGAAGAGGCACGAGCGAATTATGGATCAACATACAGAAGTTGAGCAGATGCGTAGACAGAAACATAGAAAAGAACAATTGCTAGACATCTCAAAAATAATAGCATGGCTAAAAGTAGCACAAGGTAAAACCATCACATGCAAGTCCTACATAATCCATATTCTAAAAAATATGTATAATCCTGAACAGAATAATAGTGCCTAAAGCTTAAAATTTGCTAAAAGTTCAGCTGTAGTACCAGGGAACCAATTAATCATAACCAACTTGCAGAATTCATGGACCGATAACTGACCAAAAGGGTTTTCGTCCATCGTCCTGAAAAACAGCAATTCAGCAACCGTTTTAGCAAGCGGGCAGAATTGCATGAGTTAACAAAATGTTAATATGTTATGAAGGCATTAGCCAAAATACCTTTTATTAAGTATGTTAGCCTTTGTTTGCCAGCATAACACAAAAGTTCAGCTGTAGTACACAAAAGTATGTTAGCTTCTCATTCATGAGAGAGCACACTTGCAAGCCCAAGAGGCATTTTTGATCTGTCTTCTTCACTATAGACCTGAAGTATCATCCAATAGGAGTATAAGTTTTCTAGTACATGAATATTCATCATTCAACACAAAACAAAGGAAAAAGTAAATCTTTTATGCAATTATGACATGGAGTCAAAGGCCATATGTGCCTGACATGATTGTAGTTATAGATCCACCTTTGGCATTATGGATCCCTATGTTTGTATTTTTGCTACGCGGGGGAGTTTGAATGTGCAAGGGAATATGCACAGAAGCATTTCTACATGAAGTCAGGGAGCTAAGTCTTCTATAAGAATTATATTCTCAGATGGAACCAACCTATAGACATAGCTTTGGAAGGAGGGCAATACGGAAGTAATAAAAAGAATATCCCTTTTTTACTGGGGAAACAACTATGACACATGACTGCTCAAAGTATGAAACCATTGCAGCTATTATTCATCAGGACCAATGCAACAAAAGCGACACAATCAGAGGATAGTCACATAATACAAATGGAATCCGAAGAAAAGGCCAATGTAGAATACAGTTGCCCCGTGATGGGGATTTGTACCTTCTTTCCAGCTACAGGTAGAAGTAGAGCTGGTCAATGATATTCTGCTAAAGGAATCAAACTCTGTATCTGCTATCTGGGTATCAGCCTCAAAACAACAATTGCGGATGGTACCAGAAACCTGCAAAAACTCACAAAGGAATAAAGAAGCACAAACATTAGTGTGAACATAGCAATAATAAAATACTAACATGATTACATGGCACACAATATGTTTAACATATGGATAAAATTAAGAAATAAACTTATGGCATTAAGTCTGAAAGATTAAGCAAAAGAAAATGTATAGAGTTCAAAACACAAATACTTGTACTTGTTGGTATGTCTAAAACTGGAACATACAGAAAAATAAGAGCGAGGAGTTATGGATTCTTTTTTAGATAATGGATAAACTGACCTTCCCTCAAAACTGAGGTTATGGCCAACAAATTATTGTTCACAAGTTGTTGAACACCTAAACAGACTCCAGATCCAGCTCAATAGCATTACATCCAAAAGAAAAGGAGAATTTTGCAAACACGTTCATGCCTGATGCTTCCATAGAATCGCATGCCTCCCGAATCATCGTTTTCTCTTGCTCATCCTTTTGTAGTAACGCCCAGGTGCGCCACTAGTGAGTGCCCTGAAAAGTAACTACATATAATTTTTTGTGGGACTATTATCAAAGACAATATCATTTCTAGATAATCATATCGCCCAACATAAAGCGGCACATGCTCCTATTATTGCTTTTCTGAGTCCAGGTGGGAAAGAATATAACCAGGAGTTGCACATGTGAGATACAAACATAGAAACATTAATATTAAAAGTAATACTTACTATTCTCCAAAAAACCTAGCATAGTGGCAATCAAAAAGGTGTTGAATAGTTTCATCATGTATGCAAAAAACACATTTCTTATCACCTTTCCAGTTGCGTTTTACAAGATCATCTTTTGTAAGTATTATCTCGCGAGTTAGATACCACATGAAAATCTTGATTTTTAATGGTAAATCAATCTGTTTCTTCTCACATTTACATTCAAAATCAATACCCTGTACATCGATTTAACAGAGAAGGCCCCATGTTGATGCAGGACCCATCTGAGGCGGTCATCTGTAACATGTGCTACCATTGACACTAGTCGATACCACCTATTTAGATTTTCATCCACCAGACCGCGTCTAAATGAAATATTAAGTGACGTAGTGCTAAAACTTATGCAATAGTAACATATTTGTGTCTCACAATATGATACAGAGAAGTAAATTTATCTTTGAAAGGGAACTTCCCACTCAGCAATCCTCCCAAAATATGGTTGTTTGACCATTATTCACACAAAAATTTATGTGAGGAATTTGTCCTTCACTTTCATCAGGCTACTCCAGAAGTGAGAGTCCCCTGGTCTATGATATGCGCCCCCGATCGTTTTGTTTCTTAAGTATTTTCTTTTAGTACAGTCTGCCATATTGCGTCCTCATTAATTAGTTTGAAAAGCCATTTACTTAGAAGACATTTGTTCTGTACTTCCAAGTTTTTGATTCCCAAACCTCCTTGTTCTCTCAGTTAGCATACCACATCCCACTATGCTAGGCGAAAATTTTTCCTATGGTTATAGCCTTGCCAAAAGAATCTAGATCTGTAGTAATCCAACTTTTCTAAAATGCCTTTAGGAACTTCAAAGAAGGACATCATGAACATTGACAAATTCGTGAGAACGGAATTTATTAGCACTAGGCGACCACCAACGGACAAGTGCTTCCGTTTCCAGCTGCTAAGCTTTTTTTAATCTATCCTCAATTACATCCAATCCTTATTAAGCAATTTTTTATAGTGCATCGGTATCCCTAGGTACCTATATGGGTAATTCCCAGGTTGACACCCAAACAGACAGGCATATTTTTGTTCCTACATACTGGCGTCCCCGAAACAGAAGATTTCGCTCTTATGGAAGTTAATCTTCAGCCCGAATAGTTGTTTGAATGTACACAATATCAGCTTCATATTTCTGGCCTGCTCAATACTGTGATCTATAAAAATGATTGTGTTGTCCGCATATTGGAGTATGGATAGCCCGTCATCCACTGAGGAATCACTCCGGAGATCAATCCATTCTCTTTTGCTCTATTTATCAAAATCGGTAGTAAATCTGCCATAATATTGAAGAGAATAGGGGAAAAGGGATCTCCTTGTCGAAGTCTTTTCTTAGTTTGAAAATTTTCGCTTATTTGGTCATTTACTTTAATACTCACATGACCCCCTTTCATGACAGCATCAACCCAATTGCACCACTTAGGTGTAAAACCTTTCATCTCCAGTACTTGACTAACGAATTTCCAGTTCACCTTGTCGTACGCATTCTCAAAATCTATCTTTAATACCACCCCACTAAGTTTTTCCTTATGTATTCATGAATTGTTTTATGTAGGATGATCGCTCCCTCCATAATATTTCTACTCGGTAAGAACATTGTCTGCATGGTGCTTCACTTTTTGAGCCACTGTCAGAGTTATATTTGTAAGTACTTTTATGATAATTTTAAAGCTCACGTTTAATAGACATATCAGTCTAAGCTGTTGTATCTTTGTAGCATCAACATTTTTAGGTACAAAAAATTATCGTGCCAAAGTTGAGTGTCTATAGGTATCCAGATATTTAGCGTGGAAGGCGTGGAACAAAGCCATTAAGTCTAACTTTATCGTGTCCTAGAAAACCTGATAAAACTCTACAGGAAAGTCATAAAGTCCCGGTGCCTTATTATGCTTGAAAGAGGGCAAATGATAGCTGTATTAGATGATAATCAAATGCTGGGTACAGGTCTGATTATATAGAGGGATTAGTAGGGGAGAAAAGACTAAACTACCCCTAACCCTAGTCCCTCTCTAATGACTAATATGCCCCTGTGATACACCCTTAATTACAGTGTCTAACACCCCCCCCCCCCCCGCAGTCACAACATCTAGCCACTGCAGATGTTGAGACTGGACCGAAACTCGGAGAACAACGATGATGGGAGGCCCTTCGTGAAGATGTCGGCGAACTGCGTCGTCGTCGGGACGTGGTGTACCCGAACCTCGCCCCGTGCAACCCGCTCACGAACAAAATGAAGGTCGATCTCCACATGCTTCGTGCGCTGATGCTGGACCGGGTTGGTGGAGAGGTACATGGCGCTGACGTTGTCGCGGTAGATGAGGGTGCTCTTGATGACGGGAGTGTGGAGCTCCTAAAGTAGCTGCTGAAGCCAGGAGGCCTCAGCCACGCCGTTAGCCACGGTGCGATACTCCGCCTCAGCACTCGAGCGCGACACCACGGGTGGTCGCTTCGAGGACCAGGAGACGAGGTTGCCGCCCAGGAAGATGGCGTACCGAGAAGTAGAGCATCGTGTGTCCAGGCAGCCTGGCCAGTCGGCGTCAGTGTACACGACCAGCTCAGAGGCCGTGTCACACCGAAGAAGGAGGCCGTAGTTGAGGGTGCCTCGTAGATGCCGAAGAATCCGCTTGACAACGGTGAGGTGCGGTTCCCTCGGGTCATGCATATGGAGGCACGCCTGCTGAACCGCATATGAGATATCCGGCCTGGTGACGGTGAGGTACTGAAGAGCACCTGCAAGACTCCTGTAAGAAGTGAGGTCAGAGACGGGTGTCCCGTCAGTAGCGGAGAGCTTCGCCTGAGTATCCACTGGAGTGGAGTACGGCTTGCAATCAGCCATGCCCGTTCGCTGGAGGATATCCAGGCAGTACTGTCGCTGGTGAAGGAATAGGCCGCGTGGTCGGTCCTCGACCGTAATACCCAGGAAGTGGTGGAGATGGCCCAGGTCCTTCATAGCGAACTCCTGCTGCAAAGCAGAGATGGTTCGCCGAAGCAGAGCCGGACTAGATGCTGTCAGTACAATGTCATCGACGTATAGTAGGAGGTAAGCTGTGTCGCTGCCCCGTCGATAGACAAACAACGAAGTGTCCGACTTGGCTTTAACAAACCCCTGTGAAACCAAGAAAGAGGCGAACCGGCTATACCAGGCTCGTGGTGCCTGCTTCAGTCCGTACAGGGATTTGTTCAGCTTACAGACCATGTCTGGGTGAGTTGAATCTACAAATCCTGCCGGCTGACTGCAGTACACCGTCTCGGTCAGTGTACCGTGGAGGAAGGCGTTCTTGACGTCCAGTTGGTGGACAGGCCAAGAACGTGAGAGAGTTAGCGATAGTACGGTACGAACTGTCACCGGCTTCACCACCAGCTGAAAGTCTCGTCGTAGTCGATTCCAGGGCGCTGAGTGAAATCACGGAGTACCCAACGAGCCTTGTATCTCTCCAAGGTGCCATCCGCCTTCTTCTTATGCCTGAATACCCACTTGCCCGTGACAACATTGCCACGACTAGGACGGGGAACCAGGTCCCAGGTCCGGTTGGCAAGCAGGGCGTCATACTCTTCCTCCATAGCGAGGCGCCAGTTAGGGTCGGCGAGGGCGCTACGCACGGAAGTAGGTATGGGCGAGATCGAAGAAGGCTCGGTCGGTGGAGATGTCGTCGACGAGAAAGCGGCACCGTCGAACCGCTCAACTGGTCGAAGACTCCTGGACGCACGTCGAGTCACCATCGGGTGGACGTGACCAGGATCCCTATGAAGGAGAGGGGGGTTGTACACCGGCCGCTCGGGTACAACCATATTCTCTTGTCATGGGTAGACGAGAGTGGGTTTCGAGGCCGCGCGTGGCGTCGCTGGAGCAGGAGCCTCTCCCCGTGCTTGTCGCTGGTAGACAAGTGCGGGGTCAGCAAAGCGAGAAGTCGTTGTTGGTGCCGCGCGTGGTGCGGCTGGTGGCGTTGTGCTTGCTGCAGGTGACGTCGGGGAGGCAGCTGGTGACGCCGCAGGTGCTGATGCCGTACGTGGTACAGCTGGTGACGCCGGGGGCACCTGAGGTACAGTAGGTGGCATCGGGGAAGCCGAGGCCGCGCGTGACGCAGCAGGTGATGTCGGAGGCGTCGATGCCACACGGGGTGCAGCGGGTGACGCCGGAGACGTCGATGCCACACGAGGTGCAGCGGTCGGTGTCGAGGGCACTTGAGGCGTAGATCGTGTCGATCCTGCAGAAGAAATAGGCCAAGGAAGCTGGGAGTCAGCCTCGTGGTCAGTAGGGAAAAGGGAGTCCAGCTCTGTGGTGGAATCGGAAGAGGTGGTGGAGAAAGGAAAAGATGACTCGTCGAAGACGACGTGCCAAGAGATCAAAAGACAGTGGGTAGTGAGATCTAAGCACCGGTAACCCTTATGATCAAGGGAATACCCGAGAAAAACACACCGTGTCGAGCGGAGCGCAAGCTTATGTGGGGCGGTGGTGGAAAGATTAGGGTAGCAAGCGCATCCGAAAACTCGAAGGTGCTCATAAAGAGGATCAGTGCCATATAGAGCAAAGTAGGGGGTGGAGGCACGAATCGCTTTGGTGGGAAGACGATTAATCAGAAGTGTGGCAGTATGAAGAGCCTCCACCCAGTATCGGGCTGGAATAGTTGCCTGAAAAATCAAGGAGTGTATGACATCATTGATGGTGCGAATCATGCGCTCTGCCTTGCCGTTTTGAGGAGAGGTATACGGACAAGACATGCGTAGCTGTACCCCATGTGCGGAGAGAAAATTATGAAACATGGAGTTATCAAACTCGCGTCCGTTATCACACTGGACAGCTCGAGTGGTGCGCCCAAACTGAGTAGAAATCCAAATGAAGAAGTGAGAAAGAGTAACAAAAGTCTCAGACTTCAATCATGATGGAAAAGTTCAGGAAAAGTGAGAAAAATCATCAATTATCACCAAATAATAATTAAAGCCCGATATGCTGGAAATGGGAGATGTCCACAAATCACAATGTATAAGGTTGAATGGGTGCTCAACATGAGTCACAGAGGTGGGAAAAGGGAGGCGAACATGGCGACCAAGCTGACAGGCATGACATAGAGAATCATGTGTACCCCTAGAACACAAGATAACTGAGCTACTGAACAACTTCGACATAGCATCTGCACCAGGGTGGCCAAGCCGGCGACGCCAGATGGTGGATGAAGCTGTCGTAGTCAAAGCAAATGGCGGTGATGCAGCGGAAGTAGGAAGTCGAAGTGTGTATAGGGGCCCCGTGCTATCACATCGGAAAAGTGGTCGCCGGGTGGAAAGATCCTTCACAAACAAACTAAAAGGATCAAATTCAATGGAAAAATTGTTGTCAGTGGTAAAACAACGAACAGAAAGTAAGTTTTGAATGATATCCGGAGCAACAAGAATATTTTTAAGCTCAAAAGTACCCGGAAGACCGGAATCACCTACTGAGGTGACCGGAAGAACGGACCCATTCCCAACAACGATAGATGAAGGAAAAGAGGGATTGGGAGGGTGGGTGGAAGAGAGTATACCGGGATTAGGAGTGGTATGATATGATGCTCCGGAATCAACTACCCAGTCGGCATCTGGTGGAGTAAGGTGCATGGTGCTGAAGGAGGAAGCAAGCGACTGTCGATCCCATGTCGACGGTGGCTCCGAGTTCCCAACAGGGTAGTCAGTGCCTCCGTAGGTCGGGGCTGACTGTCCGCCAGAAGAGTATCCAGGCCCACCATATGCCTGAGCTGGCGGAGCACCAGCACTGTGGGTTGGTCCACTGTAGCCCGGGGTAGCCGCGAACGCCGGCTGGGGACGTGGTGGTCGTGGAGGCTGAGAGTCTGGGGACGGTCCAGGCCACATGTAGATCTGGCCAATCCACGGGTTGTAGGGTGTGGGCCAGGGTGCGCCTCCCTGGCCGGTACCACCACTACCACCAGTAGTCGAAGCCGTGGGGTTGCTGCCTGCACTGCTGCCACCACGGCCGCCATTCTTTCCTCGGCGACGACGGTTTCCACCTCCTGTACTGGTAGGAGTAGAAGGTGGTCGTGACGATGGTCCACCAGCAGCTAGTAAGGGTGGACGGGGGGACTGCCCGGAGCCATAGAAGGCTGTGGCAGGTCCGGAGCTAGTAGAGCCTCCTGCAGTGATCTCTTCAAGTTCAAGATCAGACCATACCTTCTCGAAGGTAGGTAGTGGCTCCAGTCGGAATACCCACTCCGTAGGTGACAATAGCGCTCATTCAGGCCCTGAAGGACCCGAAGAACAAGAGCGCTGTCAGTGACCGGCTCACCAAGGTCACGTAGGGCATCCTCCATGCCCTTCATCTCCCGACAGTAGGTGGAGATAGAACGATCACCCTGGACGGTGTTCTCGAACCGAGTGCGGATGTGGAGGGCTCGAGTTGCACGGTTCCCTAGAAACCGTTGCTCGAGGACTAGCTAGGCCTGTCGAGCAGTGCCACCACCGCGCTGCCTGGCGATGTCCTGTAGCTCCTCTGTCAGGGAGCCAAGGATCCAGGATAGTACCAGGTTGTCCATGCTGATCCAGGACACCTGTACTAAAGACTCGTCCTGGAGGATGTGGTCATCGAGGCAGTAGCGCCTAGCGTGAGGAGCACCATATCACGCCACCGGGCATATGAGGTGGACTCGGAGCTGAGAACAATTGACACGAGCGTCCGGATGTTCTGAATCCCTACGGCCTGCGTATGAAGAGCGGCCACAAGTGAAGTTGAGTACGTACCAGCGTCCGAGGGAGGCTCTTGGACAACACTCGTCGATCAGCGAGCACTCTCCTCGAGTTGGTGGGATAGTGACGCCACGGAGGCACGCTCCTGCTCTAGGGCAAGGGAGAGTGCCCGCTCGCGTTCGCGAGAGGCGGCCAGTGCTGCGGCGATGTCAAAGGTCTCTGCAGTGTCGGTGCCGTAGGAAGAAGCTGTGTTCTCAGCAGTAGCACCAGCGGCTGGGAATGGAATCGGCGGGATCGCCGTGGTGCTCCCGTCGATGTCGAGGCCGGTCGAGTCCCGTAGCACGGAAGTACCTGCCATGAAGGTGACAACAGTGGCGGAGTTGCTGGTGGTACCGATGAGGGGTCCACCAGCAGCTGGACCGGTTTTCGAGAAAGAGGGGGCGGCCGCACCTCCAGCAGCGAGAGGCCTGGGGGCTGCGGCCCCTCCAGAGGAGGCGGCGCCCCCTCCAGAGGGTGCAGTGCCTCCAGAGTCGACAGACCAGAGGGCGGCGGACCCCGCAGGGGCGGCGGCGGCCCTCAAGAGGAGGTGGCGCCCCCCATCCGGGTGGGAGCTGCCCCGGATCCAGATGTGGCGACGGCGGCGGCCCAACGTGGGGTGGCGGCGGCCCCTCCCCGCGCCCAACGTGGGGTGGCGGCGGCCCCTTCCTGCGCGCGCGGTCTTCCAGAGGAGGCGGTGCCCCCCCCCCTCCCCCGCGCGGCCCCGATCCAGCGGCTGGCGGCGCACGAGGTGCGGCGGCGGGCGGCGCACCAGGGGCAGCGGCGGCTCTGGCGGTGGCGGCCCAAGGTGGGGTGGCGGCGGCGGCGTGCGCCCAGGGCTGCGGCGGCGGCGGATGGGCCATTAGGATTAGGTTTAGCCCTAATCCTAATTATTCCTAGCTAATGATACCATTAAAGAGGGCTAATGATAGCTGTATTAGATGATAATCAAATGCTGGGTACAGGTCTGATTTTATAGAGGGATTAGGAGGGGAGAAAAGACTAAACTACCCCTAACCCTAATCCCTCTCTAATGACTAATATGCCCTTGTGATACGCCCTTAATTACAGTGTCTAACAATGCTCCATCTGAAATACCACCTTTTTGACTTCTTACTACGTAAAAGCATAAGTTAATTATTCATTTTACAAATCTGATACTTGAGGGATATCATCCCTTCTAGCTGGGTCTAGGTGGAATGAATTCTCCTCGGAAGGGCCAAAAAGTTTCTTGTAGAAGTTTACTATATATTTCAACAGTTCAGATTCTTCGTTTATCTGTCTATCACCTTCTTGAAGATAGTACATCCTATTTTTCCTGTGTTTCCCATTAGCGAGTAGGTGAAAGTATTTCGTATTGTCATCTCCTTCTAGTAAATCCTTGGTTTTGGCTCATTGATACCATTTAATTTCTTCTTCTCTCAATAGTCGCGCTAGCCTATCTTGGAGATTTTGTTTAAGATAGATTTCTTCTTCCTGTGATTGTACGACCTCTGCCTTTTATCCAAGGCATTCACAACTTCTGCAATTTCTTTCTTTTCTTTCTTATATTGTCCACTAGTGTTCATGGCCCACCCTCTTAGGGATTGCCTCACTTTGCGTATTTTTATATTTCATGTTTCCATAGGATCATGGCAATGTTTCACCGATTCCCAAATAGACTGGACCATTGGTTTGAATCCGTCTTAAGCAGCCATCCCAATTCAAACTTAAAGGGATGAGTGTTCCTGCTAGATGTGGTATGTCCAAAGTTCAGTAGTAGGGGCGCATGGTCAGATACGTTCCTAGTGAGGGCTTGCACTGTCGTTAAAGGGTATTTAGATTTCCATTCAGTAGAGACGAGGATTCTATCAAGTTTCTCATACGTGAGATTTTGCATAGCATTTGCCCACATATATTTTCTTCCAGTCAATCTCTCTAGGGTTCAACCCGTCAATTACAACATTTAAGAGAAAAGCCCATCTGCTATTAAAATTTCTTTTGTTTTTCTCATGAGTAAATTTCATAAGATTGAAATACCCTCCTAGTAAATCGGAAGGGTTTCCTTTGAATAGAAGATGACTAGTTACCTAGAAATTCCTCCTTGTGTTGTGTCTGGGCTAGGCCATATACCAAAGTTAATATCTGTCGGTACCCTGTAAATCGGGTACCCCCACGTAGTGGGTGAAAAGACAGCCTGAGCCCCGCCTCCCCGCAGAGTCGGGTCCCAGCGTAAGCCACGTGTCCTAGGCCCCATGGTCAGCCCAGAGGCTGACACGTGAGCATGAGCACTAGAGCTGACGCGTGCCCTGGGCTTCGGCCCGAGCCTCCCTGCTGAGGTGAAGACCGGGGCTGACACATGTCCCCTGGCTCCGAGCCGCCTACTCGCTGAGGACAGCCCCGGTGCAGACACTTGCCCTGGGCTCTGACCTGAGCCTCCCCGCTGAGGAGAGGTCCGTAGCTGCCACGTGTCCCCGTCTCTGAGCCACCTCTTCGAAGACAAAAGCACTAGGGCTGGCACGTGTCCCGGGCTCCGGCCTAAGCCTCCCTGCTGAGGTGAGGTCCGGAGCTGACTCGTGTCGTCTGGCTCCGAGCCGCCTCCCCGCTGAGGACAGCTCCGGCGTTGACACGTGCCCCAGGCTCCGGTCCGAGCCTCCCCACTAGGGTAAGGTCCGGGGCTGCCATGTGTCCCTTGACACCAAGCCCATCGATAAGAGCTCCAGAGCCGCCGCGTGTCCCACGATCCTTCGTGGGCCGTGGGTCGACGAAGTCAAGAAGGGAGTGCCCTGTCAGGCTTCGCATTCAAGATCGCGCCTTCCCCAGAAGCTTGGCGCACTACGCACGCCTCCGTCCCTTGCCCGTTCGCCATTACGGTGACAAAACGGGACGGCGGGGCGTGACAGCAGTACAGTGCCGCCCAATGGCACTAAGCCGCCAAAGCAATGCGAGGGGACGACGGCGACAAGAGGCGTCTTCGTCATCACCTGACATGCGGTCAGGGGCGCTCGGCGCGTCGGACAGAGGGACTCAACTCCCCCGCAGGCCACTCTACTCAGAGGACGAAGCCCTAGATCGTGTATAGGACATTCAAAGCTTTGGTGCCACCTGTCGGGCCCCAAGCCTCATTCTAACCACCCCGACCTTGAACTATAAAAGGACGACTACCCTACAAAGGGTTGGCGATTTCGCATCCCAGATCACACAACGCACAACCACTCGAGCAATAGAACAAGCACCCCCATACACGTAGGGTATTACGCTCCGGCGGTCCGAACCACGTAAATCCCAGTGTTCATTCGCTCCCTCGAGCCCAGGTCACGAAGGGTGCCAAGCCCCCTCCGAAAAAAAAGAACCTCACGGGCTGCTTCCGAGCAAGCCGGAGGAGTGTCACAGCTCACACTCCGACATTTGGCGCGCCAGGTAGGGGGGTTACGCTCTCTCCTCGCAACCATGGTTCTATCACTTTTCATGGCGATCCTTCTCGCCCACCTCGCCGTCGTCCCTCTAGATGGGAGACATCGAAGCTACCTCCTGCTCCATGGGCGGGCAGGTCTGGCCTGGCCGGCGGTCAGACGACCGGCATGCCACCAGCAGCCCCAGTGCCTAAATCCGACTGATCTGGCGACTAGAATGCTGGAGCCCCTGAGGCGCCCAGGTCAGGATGGACTGGCAACCGCGCAGATGGTGCGTCGTCGGTGTTCACACCGCCGGTGGTCGCTTCCTCTCGACCACCACCTTCTCCGCAGTGGCAACAACACCGCCACGGCCGAGCCCGGAGAGTGTGCTGGCTGCAGCACGTGCTATGCTCCACAACCCTCCGGGTGAGGGTGCAACCCTTGAGGCGGCGAAGCAGTGGCGGCATGACGTCGACCATCTCGTCGCCGCCGCCATGAACTCTCCTGCCTACAGGAGACAGTCGGCTGAACCCTCGTTGGCCCAGTCACATACGCCGACGGTGGCACGTGAGGCATCAGCTCCACATGCGGCGACCGCAGCCGACCTCAGGGTCGAGCTGAACCGCCGCCTTGCAAGCGAAGATGGTCGCACCACCATCAAGCGACGCCTCAAGAGGCGTCGCAATCTCAAAGGAGAGTACCGCTCTCCAAGCGTCGTATCGGCGGGCCGCGCTCCACTTACCTCTGCCTCCCCGGGCTCAGTGGGAGGCTGCATGGCTCTGGCGCCACACCTTTGTATGGCAGTGTTGCCGTGTAAGTTCCGGGCGCATTTGCTGAGGAAGTTCAACAGGCAGTCAACCCCGTCGAGTTCCTGCAGATCTACCCCACGGCCATCCTAGCTGTAGGAGAGGATGAGGCCGTCATGGCCAACTACTTCCCCGTGGCCCTGAACGGCACAACCCGGTCATGGCTTATGAACCTTCCCCCAGGATCCATCTCAACTTGGAAAGAGTTGTGCTAGAGGTTCACGGCCAACTTCGGAAGTCCCTACACGCGCCCTGGCACCGAGCTTGACCTCCATGTCTTGCGTTAGTGCGATGGGGAGTCGCTGCAATCCTTCATCCAACGGTTCTCCCAGGTCAGGAACACCATCCCCCGCATCTCCAACGCCTTTGTCATCGTCGCCTTCCGGCAAGGCGTCTGCGACAAGAAGATGCTCGAGAAGTTAGCCACGCATGACGTGCAAGACGTCTTCGAGTTCTTCAGCCTGGCCGAAAAATGCACCAGGGCGACGGAAGGCCGAGACTGGCACTCGCGACTCGCCCATCCACGGCGGGGAGTGTCGGAGAGACTGCTGCTTCGCGCGGCAGCAAGAAGAACATGACCGGAGGCAGGAACAAGCCTCTGGCCGGGGAACCAACAGCTGCTCTAGCAGCGGCCGGTGGGGGCAGAGCCCCGTGTCCTAACAAGCGCCTACGGTCGTAGTCTGTCAGCGACGACAACCAGTGGTGCCCGGTGCACAACACAGGCAGTCACGGCGCTAGCGACTGCCGCGAGATCAAGAAACTCGCGGGACGCTTCCATGAGCTGCAACAGCAGCGGCCGTGCCAAGACAGTGCACCCTCTCGCCAGCGGGAGGGCAAGCAAAAGGCCAAACCTGAGGCCGATGCTGAATACGATATGGAGTATCAAGACGCCAAGAGGGCGTTAAAAGCCGTCTATGGCCACTCCGACTCCGACTCCAGCTGAAAGTGCATCTAGGTCCCCATGTGGGTTTTGGAGGATTGATGATGAACAATTAAAATGCTAATGAATTTAAATGAGCATGTGTGCATATAGGTTGGATGGCAATAAGAGATTGAGGGCTTTTCAAAAAGGGAAATGGAGAAGACGGCATGAAGCTACACAATAGAGTTAGGGTTTCTATTTTTCTTGAGTGTAGAAATGCCGCACTATTAAGAGGGACACGACACGCAGCAAAGAAAAGCAAGCTCAATCCCACAAAAACAACCCTTAGTGTAGAATAGAGTTGTTAGGTCAAAAACCTTGGACATGTCAGAGAAATTCAAAAAAGTACTCTCTGTATAAACTCGGACATGTCCGAAGGTTTCAGAGAAGTACCTTCTGTTTTGGGTCGGACATATCCGAAGAAATTCGGACATGTCCGGAGTCTAGGGTTTCTAAAATTCCCTAAGTCCAGAAGGTCAGACATGTCAGAGAAGTTCGGAGATGTACCTTCTGTTTAGGGTCAGACATATCCTAAGAAATTGGGACATGTCCGAAGTCTAGAGTTTCTGAAATTCCCTAAGTCTAGAAGGTCGGACATGTCAGCGAAGTTTGGAGATGTACCTTGTATTTAAGGTCGGACATATCCGAACAAATTCGAACATGTTCGAAGTCTAGGGTTTCTGAAATTCCCTAAGTCCAGAAGGTCAGACATGTTAGAGGAGTTCGGAGATGCACCTTCTGTTTAGGGTCGGACATGTTCGAAGTGGAGTTCGGACATGTCCGAGGTCTGAGAATATTCGAAGACTGGTTCGGATATGTAAGCTCGAACATGTCCGAAGTGGAATCAATGGGACATTCTGAATCAGTGTCAGTTGAGGACATCATTTTACCGTTAGTGGTCCCCAACCTGACGCGAGCCGGGCCGGGCCTCGATTCCTTTCATAAAGATGAAGGGACAGAGGTGACTAATTCCCCATCTCATTTGGGGCGGAAAACGAATCGACATCTCGATGTGATACAACCCTTTCCATTTTCGTTGTGAGCCGCCAAGTACCAGTCTCGCAACAGTACTGGCGTTAAAGGATCGGTCCTTCACTTGCGGATCGTTCGCGAGTCGAACTCGCTCTCTTGCCACGCCTTTGACTCACGAACTCGAGTCGGACTCATTCACTGCTGACTTGAGGATCGTTCGTTCTTCACTCTCTTGCTATTACCCGCAGGGAGGGGGAGAGCCAGTCAACGAGGCTAGTAACCTCAGACCAGCAGAATATGAAGTAGCGGATTAAGTGTCCAGCTTACCCAACCGATCCTCCCGAAGCAAGGGATGTGGTTTATGCCTATTCCCCCCATTATTGGAGAAGGTTCACAAAACGAACTTTAATGGTTGGCAACGGTCATATTTTAGTGAACCCTATAAAAGGAGGGATATCGCCCCCATTTGAAGAATGATCAACCCTAGAGCTTTCATAAGTGTTCTTGAGCATTCCTAGACCTCTCTCATACTCTCTAGCTTTCATTCTTGAATCTTGTGAGGATTTGAGGCCTTGTGAGGAGATTCAAGGAGAAGAGATCTTAGGGTTGAGCTTGTTGAGCTGCACACCTACTTGCTGCGTGGTTTGTGTTTATTACTCTTGGGGCTTTGTTCCTAGGCCGCTTGGTGTCGCCCGTTGACTCCCAACTTGTGGTGAGACCCGGGAAGTTTGTAATCACTTTTGAGTTGATAGTGGAACAACCAAGTTTGATCTTTGTGATCACTTGGTGAGGGTTAGGGTTGAAAGAGATACGGTCCTTTGTGAACACCTCGACGGAGACATAGATTCCTATGTGGAATCGAACTTCGGCAAACAAATCCTCGTGTTCACTTGTGCTCATTTACTTATTCTTTCATTTTAATATCATTGCTCTTAGTTGTGATTGATTAAAACCCTAGCATTGAACTATTGTATTATTTAATTCGTCAAGTTTGCTTAGTAGGTTGCTAGACCAGTTTAAGAGCTACTTCTAGACCATATTGACTATACACTTGACCTAGAACTGGTTAGTTTTATTTCCGCTGTGACTAACTTCGGACAAGTCTGATTTTAACAGACTTATCCGAAAATTTTGGACTTGTCCGAAATATTTTCGGACTTGTCTGAACCTGACAGAGCAATTCAGTTCATAATTGTGCTTTAAATTTCAATTAGCCTATTCACCCTCGCTCTAGGCAACTTTCACCAGCGATCACAACGAGCGACGCAAGACGCTCCACGCCTAACCAGGCGTTCCCCCCTCCGTCGTGCGACAAGGGAAAAAACCTCTTACATTGGTGTAGGGGGTCGAGGCCGCCCTCCCCCCAGAACACGCCAGGGGCTCACCTGACGTCCGGACATACGACGAAGTCACGCAGAACAAACTTCCGCGTGAAGAAATCGACCTCATCGACCAGGCAATGTGGCTAGAGGCTGCTCGAAATGCGCCACACCGCAGAATGCTCCGGCTATGGTGCGCGCAGTGTAGACAGTCCAAGGTAGGATCACCTGGTGCCTCGGCTAACACTTTTTCGAGGAGAGGTGACAAACCCTCCCCCAGCTAGGAGGGTCCCTCCCGACCCGCACAAGTATGCTGCCTCGGGTGCACCCGCCTAGCCGCAGGCGATGGGTATCTCTACCCGGACCACGGGAGGGAGGCAGGAGGTGCACGCTAAGGGTACGGAATCAGGCATATGAGGCTGCACACCCTGGACCTCCCTCGGGCGTTAACCTTTCAGCGAGACCTTCTAGTGGCACGGGACCAAGGACAAGTGTGTAGGACAGGCTCCGGACATGCCGTTTAAAGTTGATATGCATGAGCTAGCACAAACTGTAAATAAAGTGCACAGGGTTGGGTAAATTTTTCTTATTTCTGGCTTCCTTCGAGTGATAGGAGGTAACAGGCCGTGTAAAAAGGCAGCGACCCGCCCCAGATGACAAGAGTAGCTGGACCTATCTGGGGCTTAGCTGTTCTATGCATTGTTGCTAGACACTATGACACCCTTACAGGAAAGAGAAAAAGAAAAAACCTACTACTGCGCTAAGGGTAGGACTTACAGGGTGTTCTTTATTTGGGGGCCAGAAAGAACACGCATACGGGCAAGAGAAGTAACCAGACCCTGGACATTGCCCCCATACTTTTCATGCTCTATTTCTATACCGCTCCGGCCACGTGGCCAGTCACTTTTTCTTGTGTACAACAGTAGCAAGAGTTGTGCTATCCTTGTACTAGCGGGTTTGTTTGAAGTACCTGTTGCGTACCCGGGGATCCTGCGGTTATCTCGTTGCTCGGGGGCCTTACGGCGCCGAATGGTCCCTCCCTCGAAAAGATTACGCTAGCGGGAGGTCCAGGGGCATATCCTGCTATGCCTGGTTCTGTACCCTTAGCGTGCGCACCCTGCCTGCTACAACTCGGTACCGGTGAGCCGGACGGCTCATACCCGCGAGCAAGGTCTTGACCGTAACTTAAGGGATCTTTGCTTTTCTCATTGCGTGGGGGCCCTATGGCGCCTAACGGCCCTCCCCCGAAAAGCTTACACCAGAGGGACGTCCAGGGGCGTAGCCTGCTATGTCTGGTTCCGTACCCTTAGCGTGCGTACCCTGCCTCTCCAGCGCTATGGCTCGGTACCGGGGAACCGGATGGCTCATACCTCTGGGCAAGGCTTTAACCATGACCCGGACGACCCGCATCAAAGTACCAAAGCACCGCATCTTAACTAAGGACCGTAAGCCACAACAAAGCTACCAAACAAGGAAGAGAGACCAGAGAGCACGATTGCTCCTTCTTTCTGCCATGATTGCAGGTCCACACAGGTCCTTAGTGTTTCAGACCTCCCAGGGGACCCAATGCTGACGCTCTGCCCCATCCAGTGGAAGGTACGCCCCAACACGAGGGCCGCATCTACCAGGGGGCCATCACGGTGAACCACCCGGGCAGGACGTCGGACCACTGCAGCAGCAAGCAGAAGACTTGGAGCACCAGCTACGACAAGCTGAAGATAAGGGCCGAACTTCCGTCGAGTCCTTGCGCCGTAGAGGACCCGGAAGCACTGGTAGCCACACTGCCAAAGCGCCCTGGGTCTTTACGCTGCTAAGGGCCCAGAGGAACAAGCTCAGAGCATCGGCAAAGAGCTACCCACGTTGGCTAAGTTATTCCGGACCTTTGCGCCACCAAGGATCCAAAGTCTACATCAACAACTCAAGGTAACATAAGACTTGAAACAGAGAAGTCTTTGATAATAGCAGAGCTCCGACATACACAGGAGGATACAAAACAGGCGGGAGACCTAGGAGCTACCCGCGTTGGAACCTAGCAGCTACGAGTCGGGCGACTTCCTCCACAGAAGACTTCGTCGCCTCCGACAGCTCTGCGCTCTGGCCCTGCACCACAGGTTCCAGAGAGATGTTAGGGTCGAAGCTCCGAAGGCAGGTGAGCACATGCCCTGCCACCATCTAAGCCAGAGCCTTGACTTCGGCCTCTACGATATTCTCCAGCGTCAGGGGCTTCTCCCCAGCTGAGTCTAGGGCAGGGAGCACCTGGCTCACCTCCTGGGCCGGCCCCCGGGGTGCAAGGGACCGAAGTCGAAGGGTTCCAGGGCCGCCTCTGCACGGCCGAGGAAGTCCCATACCTTCTCTGCTTCAGCGGCATGAGAAGCCCGGAGATCTTCGACCTCCTTGACGGAAGAAGCCAGCTCCCCCGCTGAACTCCTCCTCGCCAGCTCCAGTTCCCGAGCGGCTAGCCTCTGCTCCAGAGCAACCAGGGCCTGCTCCCTGGTGGCCAGCTGTGCAGCCCGCTCCTCTAGGTCAGACTCCCTGGATGCAGCGGAGACCTCCCGGCCATGGATTCCCTAAAGCCGCTCCTCCAGGCGCATCTGCTCCACCTCGTAGGCAGCCAGACGGTCGGAGAGCTCCCTCTCCCTTGCCTCCGCCGCCTCCTCCTGACGAACGAGTGTCTCTCAAAGCTCTGTCAGGGCTGCGAGACGTGCATCGACGGAGGCATAGAGACTCACGGCCTCAGCATGGGTCTTCTACGCATTCCTTTGGAGGGCCGCGATGGCGACCTCTGTCTCCGCCAGCACCTCCTCCCGAGCCTCAAGCCGCTCCTCCCGAGCCTGAGCCTGAGCCCTGGCGGACTGGACCCGCGTCTTCACCAGGTTGTCCCAGTCTTGGAGGCGCTCCCGCTCGGACCTCAATTCGGCCCACTCTTGCTCGAGTGTGTCTTGCATCTGGTCCAGACTAGAGCAGATGGCCCTTGCGGCCCTGAGGACCGGGACAGCCTACGGCATCGTCAGACGAGGCAACGCCTCGACACCCTCTGGCTCTTCGGTCACCGGTGGGATTGCCACCATGGTAACTTGCGAAGGGAGAGGAGGAGGGTTAGCAGCCCGCCCAGCAGCAGCCGCATTGCTACCAGAGGTGTCAGTGCCCCCCGGATGGCTGGCCTTTGGGGCCCGGGTGTCGACATCCGGAGCGACATCAGGCACAGACTTCGGCACCGCCGCCAGTGTTAGAGCTTCGGCGGACAGTGAGCTCCGGCTCCCGGACTGCTGCAGTGGAGTGTTGCAATTCCGGTGCTGATCACATCAAAACTGCCCTGTCCCGACAGCAGTTCAGCATCCCGCCTGGGTGCTGTTCTTGCTGAACCAGGAAAACTGTGAGGGAGTAGAGAGAGATATGATCTGTTCTTTGAGAGAACAGAACAGCCGCTGCTTGGAGGTGCTTCTGATCTAGGCACTGAACATAGCAGAAGAGAGGGAGAAGGAAGAACACGGAGCTGCTGGCCTGTTCCTGAGTTGTGGAAGCGCAGACCAGGGAGATCAGCAGGGCGGCAACTAGAGTTTGGCCCCTGGTGGCGGCGGCTACTCCAGGGAGAGAGAGATGGTGGTGGCTAGGGCTAGAGAGGTGGAAGAATTATTTTTCTATTGATCTGATCTAAAACTGGGGTGTTTGGCTTCTTTATATAGCCCACTTACAAGAGTCATGATCTATTACAACTCAATCTTTTACTCTATCTCTAATTCTATCTCTAAAAAGACTAAACTCTAATCTCTTCTAG
This sequence comes from Neostapfia colusana, assembly GCA_030760725.1. NCBI lineage: Eukaryota > Viridiplantae > Streptophyta > Magnoliopsida > Poales > Poaceae > Neostapfia > Neostapfia colusana. Next base: position 74,268,988 of record JASWHV010000014.1, on the reverse strand, counting down.
AAGGAGGATCCGGCCTGGGACAGGGGCAAATCAGCCCACACGGTCCAGTTCTGGCCGCCCTGGGCCATGGGCAGATCAGCCCACATTCTCCTCGTGATCCTGACGCTGGCCCACGTCTAGGATCCCGATCCTTCTTCTCATCTTCACGAACTTCTGTCTTCCAAGGGCCTTGGTCAAGATGTCCACCATCTGGTCTTAGGTGGAGATTTACTCAAGCACAATAGTACCGCTGTCCACACACTCCTGTATGTAGTGGTACTTGACATCGATGTGCTTGCTTCTGTCATGGTGTACCGGGTTCTTGCTCAAGTCTATAGCTGACTTGTTATCAACCCGCAGCACCGGCACCTTTAATTTTTCAGCTAAGTCCTCCATCAGTCGTGCCATCCATACACCTTGACATGCCCCTTGAGCTGCTACGATATATTCTGCTTCACATGAGGACAAAGCCACCACCTTTTGCTTGCAGGACTGCCGTGAAACGGAGTTGTTTCCAAGACATAACAGCACCCTGCTTGTGCTCTTGCGTTCCTCCATGTATCCCGCATAGTCACTATTGAAGTACCCAATAAGTTCCATGTCTCCTCCTCTTGCATAGAAGACTCTATAGTTGATTGTACCCGTTATGTAGCGTACAATGTGCTTGACTGCAGCAAAGTGCTCCTCCTTGGGCTCCTCCAGAAACCGACTCACGTACCCGACCGAGTAGGCAAGATCGGGACGTGTGTTCACCATCGCAGTCCTCCCACCAAGCTCCTATAGTCCGTTGCATGCACCAACGGACTATCACATGTGTTGTAAAGCTTGAGGCCTTGCTCCATGGAGAATGCATAGGGGTTGCATCCCTCCAAGCCGGCTTTAGAGACAAGTTTGAAAGCGTAGGCCGCCTGCCCAACGCTTATCCCTGCATCCGTTTGCCGCACCTCCAAGCCAAGATAATATGACAAGAGACCCATGATGCTCATCTTGAACCTCTTCATCATCTCCCCTTTGAACTAATTGAGATCGCCTCCTCCTGTGATTACAAGATCGTCAACGTACATGACGACGATGAGCTTCTCATCTTCAGCTCCGCAGAAATAGATCCCGTGCTCGCTCATTTGAAAGTTACCTAGAGGGGGGATGAATAGGCTAATAAAACCTAAAATTAAAATAAAGAGTGGATAAGACCAGGGTGGGCCGGACTAGTCCGGTATGAGGTCGGACTAGTCCGGTCTAAGCCTAATTTGTGTTTTAGGTTTCCTGTTAAGTTTGTTTGAGCTGAAAATATGTGGTAGTCAAATGATATCACAAATTAGTTGAGAATAATCAGATTACAAAATAATAGAACAATTTGCGGAAAATAACACAATGAAAGTTTAACAAGTAATTCTAGTGAGCAAGTAAGATAGTAGAGAAGACAAGAGACACGATTTATCCCGAGGTTCGATTCCACACAGGAACCTACGTCCTCGTTGAGGAGTCCACCAAGGACCAGGTCTTTTCTAACCCTTCCCTCACCAAGCGATCATCAAGATCAAGCCCGGGCTTTCTCACTATCAATCGAATGTGAATACAATGCTCCCTACACCAACCAAGCAGTTCTAGAATTCAAAGTACAATTGTTGAGAACTCAAAATAACAGTTAGAGTCCAAAGGAATCAAACCGAGAGCTCAAACGTCGGTCACCACGTCTTTCCTCTCACAAGAACCACTAACTCCTTAAAATCCGATCTTAGGGGTCTAGAAGGTGAGGAAAGAGGCTTAAAAGAGCTCTAGGAATGAGTTTTCAGCGCTTGGGTTCATGTATCATCAATTCTCAGCCGGGGGGTCTCCTTTTATAGAAATCCCGACATTTAGCCGTTACCAACTAAAGTCCGGACTAGTCTAGTCCCAACCCTGGACTAGTCCGATCTTGAGGGACCACTCACGTCACGACTTACCAAATAAAGTTTTAGTGACCGTTGAATTCAAACGGTCATGAAACCTAGGACTAGTCCGGCCAAGAGCGGACTAGTCCGATCTCAGTCAGGAACCTTTGTTCCGTATGAGAACGGACTAGTCTGGTAAGGGCGGACTAGTCCGGCCCAAAGGGCGGACTAGTCCGGTCTTACCAGACTTAGTCTAAAAGACTCTCTCAACTGGAGCTGCGGACTAGTCCAGCCAACCTCGGACTAGTCCGAGCTCACACAGGAACCTTTGTTCCGTCCTATTTTGGACTAGTCTGAAAAGATCGGACTAGTCCGGCCTGTGGAGCGGACTAGTCCGATGACACTCAGAGACTTCTTCTCCGGACCTAAGCGGCTTAGTCTGCTTAGCGGACTAGTCCGTCCTCTTGGGTGGACTAGTCCGGCCTTCTGAGACTTAGTCTCATAACGGCTCAAACTCACACAACAGCGGACTAGTCCGGCCTTTAACGGACTAGTCCGAACTGACTCAGAGACTCTTTATCCGGTCTAAAGCGGATTAGTCCGGTTATGAAAGGACTAGTCCGGACAAGTCCGGTCTTCCCTTTTCTTCATATCTATGATTATCTCATCTCATGATTCTATCGTTCTATCCTTCGTTTGAGCTCTCTAGTGATTCTCAAGCACTCTAAAAGACAAGATCATATACACAACTAGAAAAATGTGAAGATTAATAGAAAATGCTATTTTCAACTCTTCCAAGTCGTCTTCTTTTCCTTTTCCTTCTTGAGAGACTCCATATCCATTTTTTTGATAAACACCTGTGCTCGTACTCAGTAGAAACTTATTAGCATCTTAATTGTCGTCATCAATCAACCAAAACCACGGAGATTATCTAGATGCACTTTCAATCTCCCCCTTTTTGGTGATTGATGACAACTCATTAAGATTTTCGAAAAGTAGATATAGTAGATTGTTTTCATAAAGATTTACTCCCCCTAGATGTGTGCATAATGGATTATCAAGAACGAGAGAAAAATGTGCACAAGAGTGAGTTTATGGGAAATTTCATGCTTACATGTGTTGTGGTAGTGTGACTAAGTATAAGCAGTAACCACATTTAGAAAGATATAACATTTATGAGCAAGCAGATTTCATTACGGCATAATTTGAAGAGATAAAGTAACATAGTCATTACAAAAATAACATAACGTGGCATAATGTAGCATAGTTATTACAAACCATCATGAAATGAGTTTAATGAGCAAGACTAGACTATGACTATGACTAGATTACTCCCCCTTATTCTCTCCCCCTTTGGCATTGAGGCACCAAAAAGGGAAGGAAAAGGAGAAAACCTAGTCACTATCATCTTGATCTTCGTCATGGTCACTCTAGGTCTCTTCGTCCTCATCCTCTTCTTCATCGTCATCCTGGTGATGGGTGTGGGAGGTAGGAGGAGCAGATGAGGTGGATCCAAAATAGGCAAGCTCATCCTCCGTGAGAGTGGGAAACTCTGTCATGTCGTCATCATCTGATGATGGTGGAGACATAGGTATCTCCAACTTTTCGCACATGGCCTTGAGATACTTCTCTTGGCGTTGCTTCATCTTCTGCGTGTGAACTTCCTCCTTCCGGCACGAGGAGAATATGGCCTTGAAGATCTTGAGCAGTCCACTAGAGGAGCCACTCGATGACGGAGGAATGGATGGTCCGGCAGAAGAGGATGGAGCTGCAGTGGATCCCCTGCCCATGGATGCAGGAGGGCGAGGAAGAGGAGTCGGCATCTGAGGACGGAGCTTCCGGTGCTTCACATCCTTTGCAAACTCTAGCCCTGTGACTTTTTCAATCATGCACATGATGTATGGTGCATAGCCACAGGATCTGTTCGGGGTGTGGGAGATGTTGAAGATGTCGTTGTAGATGTAGTCAAAGACATTGAATTTTTCTTCTTCATTGAGCAGCTTCAACAGGTTTCTGAGGTACCCCTGTATCATCCCCGCATCTCCATCTTTTGGAGCTAGAGTCTTCCTCAGAACTCTGTTCATCACTCCAAAGAAAGGTTTTTTTGTTCTGGGTTGAGGATGCCTCATAGGAGAGGTAGGAAGGATACATGAAGTCCAAGTCGTCCTTTCCCAGAGTTCTCTCATTGTGAACTATGATCTCATAGTTCAAGTGCTCCCTAAGTCCTAGGATGCGAGCAAACTCATCATATAGTACTGAGTACACCACCACATTTGTCATCCAAGTGATTTTCCTGTTTCCATATGTGTGAAAGTAACAGGTTGTGTAGAACTGGACTATGAACTCAATGTTCCAATCATATTGAAAAGCCATCAAGTCTTTGATCCCATGGCGTTCTGTTGCTTCAATTACTGCATCAAAGGCTTGATGTTTCTTGTTGGCCATGTATGGCTAGTCCACCCACTGAGCATCAACTACCGGTGTCTTCATTGGGAGATAGACATGCCGGTAGTAGTCGCAATAGAAGTCACACCAGAAGCGAGGGTCTGGTGTGGACTTCTCGTACTTGTAGACCTCCTCCCAGAACCTTCTGGCCTTGTCAGCTCCTTTCCCCTTGAAGGTTGCACTCGCCAAATTGGGTTGGCGGTTTGGGTTGTGCATGGGAGGTGCTCTTTCAAGGGGCCCAACAGGTCCCTATGGGGGATTTTCCCTTCCCCGTCTAGGGTTGTCACGAATGACGAGTCCCCTGTTGGCTAGAGCCTTTTTCCTAGAAGGATCAGCTACTTTGCCTTTTCCTTTGTCCGAGGTTCATTTTTGTGGCTCAGCAGGCTGTTTGCCCTTTAGGGTGACTAGTCTCTTCGTACTCGGAGGGTCGACGGACTGGGAGGCTTGGGCTTCCCTGTCAGCCCGTTTCTTCGTCCGAGCTTCCCTTGCAGCAACCTCTACTGCCTCTGCCTCGGCTGCCGCACGATAAGCGGCTTGACGAGCCGCTTCGGCCTCGGGATTTGGAAGAGGACTGTCGTTGGGTCCTGACATGATCTGGTGAGAAAAGAAGTTTTTAGTTGATGGAGTATTGCGTTTAAATTAGTTTACAAACCCAAAGTTAGAGGTTAAGACTGTATCATCCGGACTTGTCCGGGCAGGAGGCGGACTAGTCCGCTCTGGCCGGACTTGTCTGGTTGGAGTCCGGACTAGTCCGGACTTTACAGTTTTAAACCCTAACTAATGTGATTTGCTTATCAATTCATCAAAGTAGGTGCAATACTATGGGGTTTTGAAATAATATGGCCTAGAAAACTCAAAGAGGCCCTAAGGTACCCAAGATATGTTCTAGGAATAGGATTTTTGTGAAAAATCAAGGCTAGGTTAAAAAGTACCTTGGAGTGAAGGAATGTGATGAAATCCGCGGTTCGAAGGAGCGGAGATGGTCGGAGAAGAGTTCCCCGCTATCCACAAGACTTGAATCGAGGATGCCTTCGAGGGATTTGAGGGAGAGCTCCAAAATCGCCAATGGGGGCGAGTTTTGGAGGAGAGAAGTGGAGTGGAGGTGAATGAGGGAGAGGGAGGGGTTTCAGCCCGACCCTTGGAGGTTAAGTCTCCAAGGGCCGGACTAGTCCGGTCCCCAGTCCGGACTAGTTCGGTCAGTCGGACTAGGTCCGGACTAGTCTTTAGTCCCGACTTGTCCGGGTGCTGAAAGTTGCCTAGAGGGGGGTGAATAGGCTAATAAAACCTGAAATTGAAATGAAGAGCGGATAAAACCAGAGTGGGTCAGACTAGTCCGGTCTAAGCCTACTTTGTGTTTTAGGTTTCTGTTAAGTTTGTTTGAGCTGAAAATATGTGTTAGTCAAATGATGTCACAAGTTTGTTGAGAATAATCAGATTGCAAAATAATAGAACAATTTTCGGAAAATAACACAATGAAAGTTTAACAAGTAATTCTAGTGAGCAAGTAAGATAGTAGAGAAGATAAGAGACCCGAATTATCCCGAGGTTCGTTTCCACAAAGGAACCTACGTCCTCGTTGAGGAGTCCACCAAGGACCGGGTCTTTTCTGACCCTTCCCTCACCGAGCGATCACTAAGATCAAGTCCGGGCTTTCTCACTATCAAGTCCGGGCTTTTCACTATCACTAAGACTCCACATCCATTTCTTTGATAAACACCTGTGCTCATACTCAGTGGAAACTTATTAGCATCTTAATTGTCATCAATCAACCAAAACCACGGGGATTATCTAGATGTACTTTCAATCTCCCTCTTTTTGGTGATTGATGACAACTAATTAAGATTTTCGCAAAGTAGATATAGTAGATTGTTTCCATAAAGATTTACTCCCCCTAGATGTGTGCATAGTGGATTATCAAGAACGAGAGAAAAATGTGCACAAGACTGAGTTTATGGGAAATTTTATGCTTACATGTGTTGTGATGGTGGGACTAAGTATAAGCAGTAACCACATTTAGAAAGATATAACATTTACGAGCAAGCAGATTTCATTACGGCATAATTTGAAAAGATAAAGTAACATATTCATTACAAAAGCAACATAACGTGACATAATGTAGCATAGTTATTACAAGCCATCATGAAATGAGTGTAATGAGCAAGACTAGACTATGACTATGACTAGAATACTCCCCCTTGTTCTCTCCCCCTTTGGCATCAAGGCACCAAAAAGGGAAGGAAAAGGAGAAAACCTAATCACTATCATCTTGATCTTCGTCTTGGTCACTCTGGGTCTCTTCATCCTCATCCTCTTCTTCATCGTCATCCTGGTGATGGGTGTGGGAGGTAGGAGGAGCAGCTGAGGTGGATCCAAAATAGGCAAGCTCATCCTCCGTGAGAGTGGGAAACTCTGTCACGTCGTCATCATCTGATGACGGTGGAGACATAGGTATCTCCATCTTGTCGCACATGGCCTTGAGATACTTCTCTTGGCGTTGCTTCATCTTCTGCGTGCAAACTTCCACCTTCCGACACGAGGAGAATATGGCTTTGAAGATCTTGAGCAGTCCACTAGAGGAGCCACTCGATGAGAATGGATGGTACGGCAGAAGAGGATGGAGCTGCAGTAGATCCCCTGCCCATGGATGCAAGAGGGCGAGGAAGAGGAGTCGGCATCTGAGGACGGAGCTTCCGGCGCTTCACATCATTTGCAAACTCTAGCCCTGTGACTTTTTCAATCATGCACATGATGTATGGTGCATAGCCACAGGATCTGTTCGGGGTGTGGGAGATGTTGAAGATGTCATTGTAGATGTAGTCAAAGACATTGAATTTCTCTTCTTCATTGAGCAGCTTCAACAGGTTTCGGAGGTACCCCTGTATCATCCCTGCATCTCCATCTTTTGGAGCTAGAGTCTTCCTCAAAACTCTGTTCATCACTCCAAAGAAGGGTCTGATGTTGTGGGTGGAGGATGCTTCATAGGAGAGATAGGAGGGGTACATGAAGTCCAAGTCATCCTTTCCTAGAGTTCTCTCATTGTGAACTATTATCTCATAGTTCAAATGCCCCCCATGTCCTAGGATGCGAGCAAACTCATCATAGAGGACCGAGTATACTACACCATTTGTCATCCATGTTATTTTCCTGTTTCCGTAGGTGTGGAAGTAACAGGTGGTGTAGAACTGGACTATGACCTCAATGTTCCAGTCATATTGAAAAGTCACCAAGTCTTTGATCCCATGCCGCTCTGTTGCTTCGATTACTGCATCAAAGGCTTGATGTTTCTCGTTGGCCATGTATGGCCAGTCCACCCACTGAGCATCAACTACCGGTGTCTTCATTTAGAGATAGACATGCCGGTAGTAGTCATAGTGGAAGTCACACCAGAAGCGAGGGTTTGGTGTAGACTTTTCATACTTGTATACCTCCTCCTCCCGGAACCTTCTTGCCTTGTCGGCTCCTTTCCCCTTGAAGGTTGCACTCCTCAAATTGGGTTGACGGTTTGGATTGTGCATGGGAGGTGCCCTTTCAAGGGGCCCAACAGGTCCCTGTGGGGGATTTTTCCTTCCCCCTCTAGGGTTGTCACGAATGACGAGTCCCTTGTTGGCTAGAGCCTTCTTTCTGGAAGGATCAGTTGCTTTGCCTTTTCCTTTGTCCTGGGTTGCTTTTTGTGGCTCGGCAGGTTGTTTGTCCTTTAGAGTGACTAGTCTCTTCCTCCTCGGAGGGTCAACGGACTGGGAGGATTGAGCTTCCCTGTCAGCCTGTTTCTTCGTCCGAGCTTCCCTTGCAGCAGCCTCTACTGCTTGTGCCTCGGCTGCCGCGCGATAAGCGGCTTGACGAGCTGCTTCGGCCTCGGGATTTGGAAGAGGGCTGTCGTTGGATCCTGACATGATCTGGTGAGAAAAGAAGTTTTTAGTTGATGGAGTACGACATTTCAATTGGTTTACAAACCCAAAGTTAGAGGTTAAGGCTGTATCATCCGGACTTGTCCGGGCAGGAGCCGGACTAGTCCGCTCAGGCCGGACTTGTCCGGTTGGAGTTCGGACTAGTCCGTTCAGGCCGGACTTGTCCGGTTGGAGTCCGGACTAGTCCGGACTTTACAGTTTTAAACCCTAACTAATGTGATTTGCTTATCAATTCGGCAAAGTAGGTGCAATACTACGGGGGGTTTGAAATGATATGGCCTAGGAAACTCAGAGAGACCCTAAGGTACCCAATATATGTTCTAGGAATAGGATTTTTTTGTGAAAAATCAAGGCTAGGTTAAAAAGTACCTTGGAGTGAAGGAACGTGATGAAATCCGTGGTTCAAAGGAGCGTAGATGGTCGGAGAAGAGTTCCCCGCACTCCACAAGCCTTGAATCGAGGATGCCTTCGAGGGATTTGAGGAAGAACTCCAAAATCGCCAATGGGGGCGAGTTTTGGAGGAGAGAGGTGGAGTGGAGGTGAATGAGGGGGGGAGATGGGGGGGCAGCCCGACCCTTGGAGGTTAAGTCTCCAGGGGCCGGACTAGTCCAGTCCTCAGTCCGGACTAGTCCGGTCTGTCGGACTAGGTCCGGACTAGTCTCTAGTCCGGACTTGTCCATGTTCTGGGCGGACTAGTCTGTTGTGGACTTGTCCGCTACTCCTCGGACTTCTTTAAGAATGCCCGGACTTGTCCGACCACTAGGTCGGACTAGTCCGGCTTTTTAAAGTCTGAAAATTCTTATATATCAGAATTTTGCCTTGGTGAATTTACTTGTACTTGCTATATGGTCCACATATATATATATCAAACACATAATTATGTGATAACAATATAGCCAAAAATAATATGAGATGAAAATAGAGGAGGTACAAGTTTCCACAATCATGCACATTTTTGAAGGTTGTAAAAGAATTTTTGAGAACTTCTATTTGCACAATTTTTTCAACTTACATTCCTACAGTCTAATATATTCAGCTCATTTCGAAGTTCACAAAATCGTTTTTCATCTAGTGGTTTGGTAAAGATATCGGCTAGTTGTTTTTCAGTTCTTACGTGTGAGATAGCTATGTCCCTCTTTATAGAGTGATCTCTTAAAAAGTGATGCCGAATGTCTATATGTTTGGTTCTAGAGTGCTCAACGGGATTGTGGGCTATCTTAATAGCACTCTCATTGTCACAAAGGAGTGGAATGTTGTTCATATTGTGTCCATAATCCCTTAAAGTTTGTCGCATCCAAAGAAGTTGAGCACAACAACTTCCATCTGCGATATACTCCGCCTCTGCTGTGGAGAGAGCGATGGAATTTTGTTTCTTGGATGACCATGATACTAGGGACCTACCCAAAAATTGACAAGTTCCTGAGGTGCTTTTTCTATCTATTTTACATCCGGCGTAATCCGCATCGGAGTATCCGATGAGATTAAACTTAGACCCCTTTGGATACCATAATCCTAGGTTGGGTGTGTGAACTAGATATCTTAGGATCCTTTTAACGGCTGTTAAATGGCATTTTTTAGGTGATGCTTGAAATCTTGCACATAAACATACACTAAGCATGACATCGGGTCTAGATGCGTAAAGATAAAGTAATGAGCCAATCATGGAGCGATATACCTTTTGATCCACGCTTGGTCCATCTTCATTGAGGTCAAGGTGCCCATTTGTTGCCATTGGTGTCTTGATAGTTTTTGCTTTGTCCATGTCGAACTTCTTGAGTATGTCTTGTGTGTACTTGGTTTGATTAATGAACGTGCCTTCCTTGAGTTGCTTGACTTGAAATCCGAGGAAGAACTTCAACTCTCCCATCATGGACATCTCAAACCTATCTGTCATTATCTTGCTAAACTCATTGCAAATGGATGTGTTAGTAGAACCAAATATAATGTCATCGACATATATTTGGCATACAAAAAGATCGTTGTCTACATTCTTTGTGAATAGTGTATAATCTGCTTTGCCTATATTAAAGCCGTTATCAATAAGAAAGTCTCTAAGACATTCATACCAAGCTCTAGGAGCTTGTTTAAGGCCATAGAGAGCTTTATGCAATTTAAACACATGATCAGGATATTCTCGGCCTTCAAAGCCGGGAGGTTGCTCCACGTACACCTCCTCCTTGATTGGACCGTTTAGAAAGGCACTTTTCACATCCATTTGATAGAGTTTAAAATCATGATGAGTAGCATAGGCTAATAGAATACAAATAGATTCAAGCCTAGCTACGTGAGCAAAAGTTTCATCGAAATCCAAACCTTCGACTTGAGCATATCCCTTTGCTACAAGTCTGGCCTTGTTTCTTGTCACCACTCCGTGTTCATCTTGTTTGTTGCGGAACACCCACTTGGTGCCTACCACATTTACGTTTGGTCTTTTCACTAGCTCCCATACTTGATTTCTTGTAAAGTTGTTTAATTCTTCTTGCATGGCTACTACCCAATCCGGGTCCTTGAGTGCATCTTCCACCCTAAATGGTTCCAAGGACGACACTTAGGAGTAATGTGCACAAAAGTTAGCTATACGAGAACGTGTTGTTACCCCTTTTGTCATATCTCCAAGGATGTTATCAACGGGATGATCTCGTTGAATGCTTTGATGAACCCTTGGGTGAGGCACTAGATTTCTTGAGTGGTTTTCTTCATCTTCATGTTCTTCTCCCCCTTGATCAACACCATGGTTTTGATTTTCTTCTTCCTCAAACTGACCGTCTTGATCTTGGGGTGCTTGGTTTTGATCTTGAGTGAGAGGTGCCACTTTTGATGAGCTTGTAGCATCTTGTCCTACGTTTTCTTGGGGACGTATTTCTCCAAGCCCCATTCTTCTTAGTGCTTCACTTGGTGCCTCTTCTTCATCTAATACACATTGATCAACTTGCTCCACTTGGGAGCCATTAGTTTCATCAAACACCACGTCACGTGCAATTTCAACACACCCGGAGGTTTTGTTGAAGACACGATAAGCGTAGGTGTTTGAGTCATAACCAAGTAGGAAACCTTCATCGGATTTTGAAGCAAATTTTGAAATCCTAGGCTTCTTGTTAAGAATATAGCATTTGATTCCAAAGACTCGAAAGAAGGAAATATTGGGTTTGTTACCGGTTAGGAGCTCGTATGAGGTTTTCTTTAAGAGTCGATGAAGGTAGAGGCGGTTTGTAGCATGACAGGCGGTGTTGATTGCCTCCGCCCAAAATCGATACGAGGTCTTGTATTCGTCGAGCATGGTTCTTGCCATCTCTATGAGCGTCCGGTTCTTCCTTTCAGCTACCCCATTTTGTTCAGGAGTATAAGGAGCTGAAAACTCATGTTTGATGCCTTCTTCATCCAAAAATTCTTCCACTTGAGTGTTCTTGAATTCAGAACCGTTGTCACTTCTAATCTTCTTAGTTTTTGAAGAAAACTCGTTTTGAGCTCTCCTCAAGAACTTCTTGAGGATTCCTTGAGTTTCTCCCTTATCATGCAAGAAAAATACCCAAGTGAAACGAGAATAGTCATCAACAATTACAAGACCATACTTGTTACCGTCAATGCTTATATAGGTGACAGGGCCGAAGAGGTCCATGTGAAGCATCTCCAATGGTCTTGTTGTCGTCATCACGTTCTTGGCGGGGTGAGCTGTTCCAATTTGCTTTCCTGCTTGGCACGCACTACATGGTCTATCCTTTTCAAAAACAACACCTTTTAGTCCACGGATGTGATCCCCCTTTAGAAGTTTTTGTAAATTCCTCATTCCAACATGGGCTAGTCTTCTATGCCACGACCATCCCATGTTGGTTTTTGCTATTAAGCATGTGTCAAGCTGAGCTTTACTTGTGGAAAAATCCACCAAGTAAAGCTTTCCTTTTAACACACCCTTAAAGGCAATTGAGTTGTCACTTCTTCTAGAGACGGTCACATCCTCGTTAGTAAACAAGCAATTATAACCTTTCTCACATAGTTGAGATATGGACAATAGGTTATAATCCAATGATTCAACGTGTAGAACATGTGAAAGAAAGTGTTGAGAAGAGATTGCGATTTTACCAATACCTAGTACCCTTCCTTGGCCGTTGTCACCAAAATAGATGCCTTCATTTGGATCATCATTTTCTTCATACTCAACAAACATTTTATTCTCTCCGGTCATATGGTTAGTGCATCCACTATCTAGCACCCATTTAGTGCCACCGGAGGAGTAGGCCTGCAAAATAATTTAAACATTGCTCTTAGGTACCCAAACTTGGTTGGGTCCTTTGAGGTTAGTTACTAGGCATTTGGGCACCCACACACAAGTTTTTGGACTCTTGTGGAGTGGCCCAACATATTTTGCATAAACTTTACCATACTTGCTTTTCATAAGAACATAAGATGCATCGAAATTATGAAATACTATAGATTTTATATTTTTGGTAATCTTATGTGAGGTAGATGCAAGGTTTTTACTCTTGTCTTGACTTGAGTTTTCTTTCACGAAGGCTACGAATTTGCTATTGTTTTTAAGGATTCTAGCATTTTGCTTTCCTCCCCTAGTATATCCAAGTCCATCTTTGATGAAGGGAGATCTTGTAATTGTGTATGTACTGCGTGCATAATTGATTTTTTCTTTATCAAAGATCCCACTCTTGTGTGTATTTTTGCTTTGTGCCTCTTTGAGCTCATTTTTTAAGTTTAAGATAGTGCTAGCACATTTGCAAGTTTTAGTGTTGTATTCTTTCTTTGTTGAGAGAGAGCCTTTAGAGGATGAATTAATTGGGACGCTAGACTTAAGTTGTGCTTCAAGATTCTTGTGAGCTTTGGTTAAACTTACAAGTTCATCTTGAAAGGCTATATTATCACTTTTAAGCTGAGCGCATGTCTCCTTGCTCATGGCAAGTTCACTTTCAAGTGTTCTACACTTTTCTCTTTCAAATTCAAGAAGTTTCTCAATCTCAAGGTTTCTTTCCTTTTCAAAGATAAGCAATTCTTCTTGTTGATTTAAAAGCTCTTCTTGTTCAAATATTTCATCCGATAGCTTTTTCATTTTAGCTATAGCCTTTTTGTTTAATCCTCTAAACATGAATTCATTTTCACTACTACTATCGAAGTCACTATCATCTTTAATACGTAACTTAGAAGGTTTAGTCATTACCTTGCGTTTTCCTTCCTTTGCCATGAGGCATGTGTGACTTCGGCTTTTCCAATCACCCTTGTTTGGCAAGAGTGATTTCTTCATGGTTGGTCTCTTGATGGCTACAGTTGCCACTTTTTCTTCATCTTCGGACGAAGATTCTTCATTTGAGTGCCATTCTTCTCCGATGTGGGCTTGTCCATATGTCTTCTTCGTTGTGAAGAATTTCTTGTCTTGTGGCTTCCCATCCTTCTTCTTTATCTTGTCATCTTCCTTGCTATGGGGGCAGTTTACAATGAAATGCCCATGTTCTCCATAGTTGTAGCAAGTCTTCTTTGTTCTTGACTTGCCTTTGTCTTTGCTCTTGTTCTCATAGTGATGGCTTCTCCTTTCTCATCAACCTTTTGAATCTTTTGATGAAGAATGCCATTTCTTCATCATCCATATCTGTGCTTTCATCATCACTTTCTTCATCTTCACTTGTGAGTTGTGTTTCTTTTGCCTTTGACTTGGATGTGGCCTTGAGAGCAATGCCCTTCTTCTTGGATGAAGTGATATTGGCTAAGTCATTGACGTGTTGGGCTTCCTTCTCCATCATCTCATGGTTAATGATCTTCCCTAGAACTTCATCCGGAGTCATCAAATGAAAGTTTGGACTTTCCCGGATTAGGGTGCATAGGGTCACATTGCGAGGCATAAATGCTCTTATCATCCTTTTATCCACCTCATGGTCATTCCATTTCTTGCATCCGTACGCCCGACTCTTGTTGATAAGAGTTTTGAGTCGGTTGTACATTTCTTGAGGTGTTTCGCCTTCTTCCATGGCAAACCTTCCAAGCTCTCCTTCTATCATCTTAATCTTAGCTTCCCTCACGGATCGGTTTCCTTCATGTGCGATCTTGAGGGTGTCCCAAATATCTTTGTCGAGCTCCAACCCATCTACCTTGTTAAATTCTTCAATGCTCAAAGATGAGTTGAGCACGGCTGCTACTTGTGCATTGCGATGGATTTGTTGTTCTTGTTCTAGAGTAAGTTCATCCTCGTCTTTGGGGATATCTATACCTGTACATACCACATGCCAAAGACTTGGGTTCAAGGAAATTAGATGCAACTTCATGTTGTGTTTCCACATTGTATAGTTAGTTCCATCAAAGTGAGGTGGTTTGCCTAGAGGAATTGATAAATAACTGGAATGAGAATTTAGTCGTTCATAGTTAAAAGGATATCGCGGGTAGTCTTGTTGACTACTCTTGAGTTTCTTCTCTAACTTCTCCTTCTTTTTCCATTTGGCCTCCTCCTTCTTCTTTTTGAGGAGTGCCATAAGACGAAGAACTTCTTCACCTTCTTCTGAGCTTGTAACGTCTTGTGGAGGAGCAACTGCGGGAGGTGGGTTAGAACCTTGTTCTTCAAAGTTGCTCGGGCTTGCTCCTTTTCCCTTGTTGAGATCAATTTGGCTACCGACCTTGTCCCCCATCTCCTCTCCAAGCGGTTAAGCTTTTGTGGAGAGTTAGGCTCTGATACCAATTGAAAGTTGCCTAGAGGGGGGTGAATAGGCTAATAAAACCTGAAATTAAAATGAAGAGCGGATAAAACCAGAGTGGGCTGGACTAGTCCGGTATGAGGTCGGACTAGTCCGGTCTAAGCCTACTTTGTGTTTTAGGTTTTCTGTTAAGTTTGTTTGAGCTGAAAATATGTGTTAGCCAAATGATGTCACAAGTTTGTTGAGAATAATCAGATTGCAAAATAATAGAACAATTTTCGGAAAATAACACAATGAAAGTTTAATAAGTAATTCTAGTGAGCAAGTAAGATAGTAGAGAAGACAAGAGACCCGAATTATCCCGAGGTTCGATTCCACACAGGAACCTACGTCCTCGTTGAGGAGTCCACCAAGGACCGGGTCTTTTCTGACCCTTCCCTCACCGATAAAAATTTGGAAAACTCCTCTGTTATGTGTAGTTAGACCCCTGGAAATTTATGAAATAATATAATAGACCCTGTGGTGGGGTGAGTTTACCTTTTTAATCCTATATGATATTGAATTTAGGAATTTGATTATGTGATTATGATTTAAAATTTAAAAGGGTGAGACAAACACATTGTAAATTTAAATTTAAACTCTCCCAGCACTTGGAAAACTTTAGAATGAGTTAAAAGTAGATTTTAAGCTGAAATGAATCTGTTTTATTGATTGTTCACATTTATTAGTTATAGGGACACATTTTTAGGTTAGGAAATAATTCTGAAAATTGGTAAAATAAATTTAAATTAGTTCGCATCAGAGGAGAAGTTCCAAAATATATTAGATCAGTACCTATTCTGTTTAGATGATATGTCCTACTCTTTAATATTAAAATTTACTTTTAGTCATAGAAAATAAATCTGAAAATATAGGAAAATAGGAATGTATGACTAGAAAATGATAAATGAAGTCTCCAAGTCCAAAGACTTCAATTTAGAATTTGTAGAAGATCTGAAAACTTATTTGAAGTAGGAAGTTACCTTCCATGCAAACTTGGTAGCTAAAGAGTGTATTAAAGAAGTTGTTTAAATTGGAAATTCATATATAGTGTGCAAACAGAAAATCTGAATACAAAAGTTAGAAATCATATACATATGTTTAAAAGTGCATGTAGACCAAAAATCAACACATGCAGAGGAAACACAACACATGGAAATGTGAATCACTATCATATGTATGTATGCGTGGAGTGAAAGTGTGAACTATGTCTTATGGATTATTGTTTTCTTTTTGCTATGTGTGTTGGCATGAGTAGAACCTACCCCAGAGCAAGTTCTTCCCTTCCAAGATCAGGACTATCCATTCCCAGAGCAGCAGGAAGAAGGCAAGTGTCCTTGACCACTTTGATCCCTATGCTAGGAGGTGTAGATAGAATTATTTGCATTGTCAATTGAAATATGAAACCCATGCTAGGATGTTTCCTTAGAATTGCATTATCTTGTTTCCTTGTAGCTTGGGTTGGAATTTATTTTATCATGTCATTTATTCATATTACTTGTGCTTAGCCATGCTTAGAATGGGATAATTGGGATATGAGATCATCAGTTTATTCACCATACTCTTGAATGAGATGTTATGAGTTATGTAGAGGTAGGGATCAAGGCAAGTTGGATGATTTGGTTGGTGCTGGGTGCACGAGACTCGGGTTTATGTTTAGTACTTGCCTGGATCCTAAGGACCGGTTCATGGAGCATGTAACCTGGCTTTAACGTGCCAACCACATGCTGAGATGGGGCAGCTTGGCCAATTAATTAGGTGTATCCCCGGCGTAGTATGGGTGTGTTGGATGGTGCGGGGAATAGGTGTCAGCTGGACTACCATATAAACCGCAAGGCTCAAGAGGGGGCCACTGCAGCGGGGTTGGAGCCTCTTGTATGCTGTTAGGGGTGAAACCTCAGTGGACCCACGCTCGTCGGGAATCCCTTTGTAAAGGCTTCGTAGTGATCTCCTGGCTACACACCTAGGAAGTGTGAATGTGGTTCGTGGCCACTGGCATAATGGAGGTTCTTTTAGTCCACCCGACAACGGGGGATGAAATCACTACATGTGGGTACAGTGGTGCAAACTCTGCAGAATCAAAACTGTCATGACAGCCGTGCTCACGGTCAAGAGCGGCTTGGACTTATTCATGATTAGAGGATGATGACTTTGGAAGTCGTGGATGTTAAGCGGGGAGCTTAACATTAGAAATGATGTTATGGTTATTTGATTATGAATATGGGTTGGGAGATTGGGACCATTTCACCTATGTAGTAATGAAGGTGCTTAATAAGCTAAGGTGATAGGTATTAATTGTGTAGTGCTTTAACCATGAGTTCAACCTCTCCTTGTTCTAGCCATGCATGACATAACTTTCCCACACTTGTTGAGTACCAATGGTACTCAACCTTGCATATTTGTTGGTTTAAATTGCTGCTCAGGTCAAGGGGATGATGTGGTTTTCAATGACCAAGACTTCGGACCCGAAGAAGGATTCTAGGTTCATGGAGCCCCCGGGCAACGCCTGTGACGGAGCCCACAAGAATAATATTCCGCTGCTATTTTATTTACTTGTTATGAACTTATTATCATCCATCGAGACATATGCTATGTAAGACTTAATTTATATTCAATACCTGGCTTGTAATAAATGATGTTTCACTATTTGTCATCACATGTATGAGAAAATGATTCTGGCATACATGTGATATTCACTCGGTTATTCTTCGGAGAAACCGGGTGTGACAGCCGCGGCGGCGGGGCGAGATTGCTCGGGTCGGCGCAGGCATGGGCCCGCGGGTTATATAAGACTTATTTGCAACGACTCATGGTCTGACCGTCATAAATAAGCTTAATTACGATAGCCAGAGCTTGGCCGTCGTAAATAAGGCTTTACTTACGACGGCTTAGGTCAAGCCGTCGTAAACAACATTCTATTTACGACGGCCAGATTTAGCCGTCGTAAATAACTTAATTTACGACGGCCAACCTTAGGACCGTCGTAAATTAAATTGACTGTCGTAAATTACCGTGTTTCCTGTAGTGTTATTTGGTGTTAGCACACACCCCCTTCATTCTTATAGATAAGCATCTTTACTGCAAAGGCATCAAGGGTGCAACACTTGAGCAGTAGTGTGGCCAGTCTAGTTACCACTCATCACCTTTTACAACTTTGGTCCTCAATCTCTGATCACTAAAGTTAGACAGTTTGACATATGGATGGACTTTAGGGGGTTGGAGCCTAGTTGAACGAAGTATAATAGTCTAGTAATTTAGGTTGACAATTTATGTAAGTGGAGATGGCACCACTTAAACGTCAACGGCCAAAAACAAGGCAGCATGAATTGTGGTAATCATCCATGTTTTGAAGCACTGCAAAGGTCGTTTGCTATAAAAAATAGGAAGTGTCCATGGTCATGTTATCTCTCACCATCTATTTTCATTTTTTTCTCAAAAGTAATTCTGATCCGGACCACACTTGTGTGTTCTTTTCAGTCTAGGACAAACGTGTACGCTTCATTGATATTGACTTATATCATAGAAGAACCAATATTGGTTCTCTCCTGCTTTTTTTATGTTTACTTGGGTGACTTTCAATCATATTGTTATATGTTTATTCGTGATATTATCAGTAGACCAACACAGGATTAATAAATAGTCATGTTCCAGTGCCCAATCAGATCTGTCTGTGTGTGTGTGTCTGTCTCCCATCCCACTCATAAATCTATTTACTAGACCTTGGATTTATCTTTTACTTCTTTTCATATTTCTCTATTCTTTCTCTCATTGATTGGAGGACTGAGCTGGCAGTATGCAAAGCAGCTGAAATATGATATTCAGCTTTCGGTTTTAAGATCATCGAAGGCAATTGGGCAAGCAGTTGCATGTCACTTTCCCTACTTTTGGCCATGCCTACCTTCAGTTTTTGCACCACTTTCTTGGTCCAATTATATCAACCAAAAGGGGAAAAGGGACCTAAAGAAAGAAAAAATGCGAAAGAACTGATGCTTAGAAAAACAACAAAGAAATCAGATACTGTTCTCTGACTAGCCTGACGCAAGTATAGAAAGTTGACAGATATGAGGTATACTAGAATATGTCCCGAATCTAGTGGATTACTACTGTATATGTGCCAAAAGAAAATTTCATTTTTATATACCAAGACCTTGTTAACAAGCTACTGAAGAGTGAAATACCTCAAGAAATTAATATATCTCGTCTTTACTCCGTTTATGTACCACCAGGGACCTTATTACCCCCCTGGCCATTTTTTCCCTATTTACATGCTGCTGCCTATAACAATACAAGTCCCCAAATACTATGTTAGAAACTCTTTCGACCAACACCTATTGTACAATCCTCTGAATCAAAACAAAAAAATCAGTGCTGTCAGGCTAAGCTAGCGTTCAGATCAAAAGGCAGCATGTGAAAATTTCCTGCGGATCAGAGTGTGGTCTTCAAGATCCCTCCTGGAAGGTAAGTGAGCGCGTGAGCGCCACCGGGTTCGCGTGCAACTGGAGCGGCGAGCTTGCGATCGTCGCCTGTTTCGCCGTCTTCGCGTCATGCTTCAGCTCGAACACCGTCCCATGTCTGCGCCCATCCGTGTCCGCGTTCTGCTTGTCGCCTTTGACCCCGATCAGCGACCAGACCGAGCTCTTGGCCACCTCATCGACGTCGTCTATCCGGATCGTCTTCGGCGTCCAGACCCTGCCGCTTCCATGGCTTCTTCCCTCCTCGTCACCCTCCCTGGCGTGCTTTCCTAGTGTGAGGGAGTCAGCCCCTGAGGAGACCGAGGTAAGCGATGAGAGGAGGCCTTGCGTCGGAGACTGCACCGGCCATGGTAGGCTCCAACCTCCGGGAACCATGCAGACCCAGTAGCCTGGCGTGGCCGGGTAGTACGTCGTCGGAACTGCGACCCCCGGGGGATAATGTGCCTGTGATGGTGCGCGGCTGTATGGCCACATGGTTGCCCCCCCGTTCATGTTTGCTGGATGCTGCTGTGCTTCATTTGCAGGTTTATCTACAGTAACCTTCTCCCTGACGATGCCACTCGGATTCTTGTCGTCCCTGTTGCTCGATCCCACGCTGCAAGGCCCCGCTGACTGCTGGTCCCCCGCGTTCCCAATCGGGAGGAGCAGCCTCTCCTTTTTCATGTGGTCCACCCGCTGCTCCTCGAGGTCGTCGCCGTGGCCGAAGCTGAGCACCGTGCCACTGGCCGTTCGTCTGAGGGGGTCACCGGCGGCGGCGGGCAGCGCCGCTCGAACCCTGTGTATGAAGTGGGAAGCGGCGGCGACGGCGCCCTTGTTCTTCCGCCGGCCGGCCCCCACGGGCACGTTGCGCATGGCGCCGCCGGCGGTCCAGTACCGCTGGCAGTTCTTGCAGAAGTGGCGAGGCTGGTTGACGTTGTAGTTGTTGAAGTAGCAGAACTTGGTGTCCGTGCTGTCGCAACGGGGGCACGGCAGCACCTTGTCCGGCTTCTTCAGCTTCCCCCTGTGGCTGGCCTCTCCATCGCCGCCGGGATGCTGAGAGTTCTCGGGGTCCACGACCTCCGGCTGCGGAGGCGGGTCCAAGGTGTCCTGGTGTCTGTTGTTCCCCTTGGCATCGGGTTCAGTCGAGCTGCTGCTGCTGCTGTTGCCAGTGTGCTGAACATCCTGGAAAGATACATAGAAACCGGCCGATCAGTTCCACGAATTGCTGTTACTGAGCTTTGGTAGAAGATGAGAGGTTGTTTCCTCATCTCAGAGCTTATAAGAAGGACAAAGCAGTTTGACCATGTCGTCATGAAAAAACAAAGAAACACACAAAACTACAGGCGGATGCCCTGAAAACTTGTCCGATTAGCAGAAGAACATATCGGTTTCGCCACTCCAGCCACGAGAACCCAATCAAGAAACACACAGAAGAACAGGCGAAACGAAATGACAAGACAAGCAAAGCAAGACCAACCTTGGCGTCGGCTGCCTCCGTCACGGGGATCGTCTTCCCGAACAGCTTGATCAGGCAGTCCCCTCCTCCTCTGCACTCCCCCATCCCTGAACCTCCTCCTCCTCCTTCAAAAGCTCCAGGTAGCTGCTGCTGCTGCTGCAGGCTTCGCTTGTCTCCTTGGTGCTAGTGGTGGTGGCGGCGGCGAGACGGAACGGGTCGCAGGTTTTCGCAGGTCAACGAGGAGGCAAGATCGATCCTGGCTGGTGCTCGGCCATGGAGGACCGGACCGGGGCGGTATAAGAGGGAGGGGTCCGGGGCGCGGGCGGGGGCCACCGCGAGGGCCGAGAGCCACAAGCTCGGCTTGTGGCCTCAACGGTGCGTCTTTTGATTCGCCTTTTCCCCCCTTCCCTCTATTCACGCCGGCACCTGGCTGGCGCTCTCCTCTTGGCCGCCCCCGTTCGCATTCGTACCGATCGAAAAATAAAAAACTTGTATGAGTACTCCATTTACGGGAAAATTTTGGTAGGTGACCTCTCCATGTACGCTACGCGGCCCTCTTGATGGTATTTCATCAGCTTGCCCATCGCAACCAGCAGCTGTGTGCCGTGCGAGGTGTTTCAATGTCATGCCAAAAGCGTCTCGCTCCCGACCGGTGCCTGGTCCGGCTGCGGCCGGCCGGCCTCACTCGGACGGCGACACCTGTGCGGCTGCAACTTTGTACTGCTGCTGCTGCTGCTGCTGATGATGATGCCTTGGTTTCTCTCAACTCAACTGAAGGCAGCCTCTGCAGTTCAAGTCTTCCGTTTTGGCACCATGAGGCTGCAAAAGCCAAAAGGTATGTGGTCTTGTGGACAGAGGGTGTGTCACGACTCATGAGTTTATCATATACTCTATAATCTCTGCGACGCATCAAAAAAGACTGATGGGTCAACCTTAATTATCAGTTGAACCTTTGAGGCTCTGAACTACACCTTGGAGATGACATAGCTTTCAAAGTCTGGAAAAGAAAACGATATCCTGGAAAGACTCCAAGGAGAGGATAATCTGAAGAATATGCCATAGTTGACACACACGTGCAAGGATTTTAACAGCTAAAATGCGCTTTCCTTTGGATGAGCCGTGGAGACGGACCACAGGTTCGTGTGAATTTAGAATCAGCTTTTTCCGTCAAAAAGAACGTTGCCAGGGCTGACTGTTGGCTACTCCCGGCTCTTTCTTGGTCATTGTCCTCGTACCTAGTTGAAAAGTGTGCATGTCACGGCGCCTTTGTATATTGACTAGCCTAATTCTCGTAGAAAATAGGTGAAGAATACTTCATGTGTTCTAAACTAAACATGCCAAGTCTGACAAATACTTCATTTGATCAAACAAGATAGCATCCGATACCTTGAGCTATAAAAGAACTTGAGGCTCACCAGTTAATTGCTCAGAGCCCTCATGAGTTGAGCTTATGCATTGTTCAAGGAGTGTAGGCTAAGCATTTAGGAAGATAATTTTAGTACAGTGATCTGTGCTATATAACTCGTTCGAGCCATTCTTTCTCGGGATTAGAATTCAGTCGACCTCACGTCACTTGGGGTCTCGGGCATACTCGCTTAGGGTTGTTTGGGTACAGTAAATAGAGTTGGAGTGGAATGGAGTGGAAAATGAACTAATTTTTACTTCAGTTTCTCTCAATCTACTCTGAATGAAGAGTATTCTCCTCTATCCAAACAAAGCCTTAGGCTTTAACTCGACTCGTCTGTTGCCTTGCTATAAACATATTGTCCAAGGCTCCAAGTATGTTGAAGTAAACATAAATTTAAGTGAAGTAGCGGCAACGCCAAATAAAAAACCACAAATGAAACCATTGGATCTCCAGCAGAGCTGGTCAAACGTAGGATCTAGACAAGCTAAAGAAAAACAAGCATATAAAGAGAGAAACCCAGACACCCAGTGTCCGAACAGTGATTGAACCAGATAGATTTTCTTTGCGCACTTCAGAAAACCAAAACTTCTTCCTACAATTGCGTGCGTTTTTTTCAGTCATTATGTCCCTTTGCAGTTGTGCTGTTCATTTAAACAAATGTTATAGTATCTTTGTTATAGTAAGTCATATTGATGTTGTGGTAGCATCCATAAATTCCGCATCTTTGTTATAGTATCATCCAGTGTCAAGATAAATCCCTTCAATCATGCACAACAGATGAAATAAAAAAAATGGTGTCCCACACAATCTTGCATGGCACCTACAAATGACAATCACAAACATATGATGGACAACGTTCATAATCCAGCTGCTTAGGATACATATATAATCCTGCTCAGGTCAGGGACAGGACCGGTACAGAATTAACATATCTAGCACGGGGGCAATTATTGAGAAAACACAGATACGTGTGTAACAATGGGTTTAGCAGTGGTAAATAGTGAAAAAAATTATGATACATGGCGTAATAAGGAATTCTCTTGTTAGAAATTTAGACACTCCTTGACTAATGCATGGTCCTATATCATTTTAAATGATACTATCAGATAAGAGCTATTTTGGACACATTTACGGCAGTACTTAACGGAGCAAATTGTAAAATGCGAAAGGGTAACATCACCATAGCTGCTATGAACAGGGAGTTTTTGTTCCAACAAAACCAAACCCCATCACAACATATGCAAAGGCCTGGAGGTAGATGTATATGTAGTATTTATGGTTCCCTAAGATGAAATCATAGGAAGCGCATATTAAGAGGTAGAGAGCAAGTAAGAGCTCAGGGATGTAAATCCTGCAAAGGTAATGACAGAAATCAGAAGCATATTCTGGAAAAAAATGCAGCATGTATCCTTTATTTTTTTCAACACTGAGAAAGGACATTGCCATGCCACGAGCTTCTCAAATTACCTCTCAACGCATCCGGTTGGCTTAACTGGTTCCAGAAGCGGGACATCGAGGTTATCCTTCATTTGATCTCCTACCTTCTCAGTGACTACCCAATCATTTGCACGTCCAGTCTCAAATAAACCTGTTAGAGCAGCACACATGCGGTGCATAGACATGACATTCTCAAACAGGATCCAGAAGGGCATCAGGTAGAGGGACCTGACGTTGCATAAAAGCATAAAGATCAGATGATGGCAACATTAAGAGGAAGATGGAAGACTGTACACTGCTGGAAAAGCATACCAAGGATTTCTGACTGCGTTCATAATCGTAATGGCAGTGGGAATATAGACCAGCCCCCAGATGGGAATGTCAACACCAGGAACCATGGCGGACAATGGGATGACAACACAATAAAATAAGAATGTCACGAGGGGAGCAATAACCCTTCGTACAAAGAAAAAGCTGTACAACAGGTGATGTTTCTTCCATATTGAAACCTCCTGCAACATGCGCAGCTGACAGTAGTTACATGAAAATTTCATTGTAATGTCATATGGAGCATGGTTTCAAGAAGGCATACCTTATTCGTAATGATTTCCCACGCCATTTTCCTGAAGAGATTGGCAGCACCACAAGTCCACCTATGCTGTTGATGACGGTAGGCTCTGAAGGTACTTGGGAGTTCACTTTTAACCTTCATAAAGTTGCACCATTGATGTTGACATGGCACAATATATGATATTCTCATTGAGAAGCTATTACTAAAAGTTTACAGAGAGTGAAAGAAATACCCTTATATCACCAACATACAAGAGTTCCCATCCTTTGAGACCTGCCCTCACAGCCAAGTCCATATCTTCAACGGTCGTGCGATCTTTCCATCCCCCAGATTGATTGATAGCAGATATACGCCACACACCAGCTGTACCTGTAACAAAATACAGCTGCTATTATTTTAACATAATTAGATTAAAATGTTCCACTTCATCCTGTTGTGGGAACACTCAATATCAGGCAAGATCAAAATCTCAAATGTGGCCACAGATCGGCCTTACCATTGAAACCAAAGAATGAGTACATAAAGGACCCTGATTCCTGCTCGACTTTGAAATGATAGTCAAGAGACATCTTCTGTATTCTTGTCATCAGGCAAACATTATAGTTCACTGCAAAAATTGCCCGGCAAAGGCCAGGTCAGGAATATCCTGTAACCATAATGAAAAAACCCTCACTTTATCAATTTTACCATTGTTAACTACAGGGGAGAATAAATTGCAACAGAGCATCATATGTATTAGAGGAGAACAATTGGATGGATTAATTCTGAGGGGTCAAGGGAACATTATATAGAGGGGTTAGGTGAGGGGAAAAGACTATTAAGCCCCTAACCCTAATCCCATCCAAATGACTAAACTGTTAGAAATCTGGGGTTATTTTTTCTCTAAACTGTTCTCTTGATTTATTCTCAATGGGGGGGGGGGGGGGGGGCTGTATATATAGCACCGAATTACAGAGTCCTAATCTAATACTACATAGACTCCTACTCTTATTTGACTTGGACTCTATCTCTAACACTAATTATTCTAGAAAAACGGGATTATATCTAACAATCACCCCTAATCTCATTTTTCTAGATCACACTCACACTAATTAGGATGGAAACACACTTCCACCCTACACACGCATTTGGGGTGGACACTACACCCCTAGGATGGTCACTTCACCCTGCACACACTAGAGGATGGGCACTACATCCCCCGAGATGAGCACTACATCTCGGACACGAATTTGGGTTGGGCACTACAACCCTAGAGTGGGCACTACACTCCTGAGGTGGGCACTACACCTCGAACACTCAATTTTGGGATGGGCACGTCTTCATCCCCAGGATGGTCACATCTTCATCCTGCACACAAATTCGGGTTGGTCACATCTTCAACTCTAGAATGGACTCATCTTCATCCTGCACTTGATCTCAGAATGGACGCATCTTCATTCCGATCACATACTCGAGATGGTCACATCTTCATCTCAAGCACACCACGCATTGATCTGCTCTTCCTCACGCGATAGAGCACCCAATATTCTTCTTCTTCACCTTCATCGTCATGGCGATAGCACCTTGGGTCAGTGATCTCGTACTCCTCCAAGATCCATCCCATTCTACGATGCTTCCCGAATTCTCCACGCATGTAGAAGCAAAACTTGACCATACGCCACTGCACCACAACTCCCATGTTGGAAATTGACTGTGCGCACTTGGTCGCGCTATGCTTCCAGATGCCGCCACCGCCAGACCGTTGTACTCGAGGCTTGCTCCGTCTGTGTAACGTGAAGAAATATCCCAAGTCACGTAGACCGTAGTTCGCCAAGAGGTCCCACGACGTCACATTATAGAAGTCTGCTTCTATCATAACGTCCGCCTCACGCGGTGGAAAACCACGCAGCTGTGGAAAGAAAAAAGTGAAGCACCAACTCGTCCTCCGTTGGTCTGAAAGTCGAATTATATGCCATGTTATGCAGACACCTCCTTGGTCGTGGGCTAGCACTTGACTTCCTCTGTTCCACTTCGGGTGGCTTTAGCAAATAACACTTCCTTAGCCCGTGGCAGCAGGCCCAGGCCAACCAGCCCTCTTCACTAAAACCCTAGCACCTAACAGCAGAACAGCCGCCGCCTTCACCTTGTGAGCTCCGCCGCCTCTTCTTCCTCCTCTCTGAGAAACCCTAGCAGCAGCCGCTTTCCCCCTGGAGCCGCCTCCACCGCCACCTGCGCCGCCCCTTACAAGCCGCCCCGCAACAGCTTCTTCTACCGCCTCCTCCGGACCAAGCTCGACCGCCGCCTGCTGCCGCTGGGCTCGTCGATCCGCTCAGGAGCTGGCAAGGCGAGGCAGTAGAGGACTAGGGGCTTCTCTCTCCTCCTCACTTGTTAATCTCACGCCATGCGAAATCAGTTGCTGAGCAGAGAGTCCCCCGCTAGCCACGTTCGATCGCTTCTCGCTGCCGGGTGTCAGCGGCTCCGCGCCAGCACAGCCGCCGCTGAGGACGGCTCTGGCAGAACGCGCGCCCCCCGCCCTTGCCGCTCGCGCCCTGGTCGCGCCCGCGCGCCGTGCGCTGCCCGCAGCATGCCGCCCCTGCACAGAAGCTCGTGAGCGCCCGCGGTCCGCCGTCCTCTTGAAGTTGCGGCCCTAGTCCTCAGACTTCTTCAGCGCCGCGGCCGCCTGGAGATTCACCACGCGCCCTGAGTCGGCAGCGCCCTCACCCACGTTGTTCACTGGATCCAAGCCACCTCGACGTCGATTCCACCCAAGCTACCCGGAGGTTGGCCGCCCCGGGAGCACCCCCTCCGGGGCAACACAAGGTTAGATCTTGAACCCTAGCTCTGACGCCAATTGTTGGAAATCCGGGGTTATTTTTCTCTAAACTGTTCTCTTGATTTATTCTCAATGGGGGGCAGTATATATAGCCCAAATTACAGAGTCCTAATCTAATACCACCTAGACTCCTACTCTTATTTGACTTGGACTCTATCTCTAACACTAATTATTCTATAAAAACAAGATTATATCTAACATAAACTGCCCCTTATTATCCCACTAATTACACAGTCTAACCCCCTCCCCCCCCGCAGTCACAACATCTAGCCACTGCAGATGCTGAGACTGGACCGAAACTCGGATAACAACGACGACGGGAGGCCATTCGTGAAGATGTCGGTGAACTGTGTCGTCGTCAGGACATGATGTATCCGAACCTCGCCAGGTGTAGCCTGCTCACGAACAAAGTGGAGGTCCATCTCCACATGCTTCGTGCGCTGATACTGGACTAGGTTGGTGGAGAGTTACACGGCGCTGACGTTGTCGCAGTAGATCACAGTGCTCCTGGCGACGGGAGTGTGGAACTCCTGAAGCAGTTGCTGAAGCCATGAAGCCTCAGCCACGCCGTTAGCCACGGCGTGATACTCCGCCTTAGCACTCGAGCGCGATACCACGTGCTGTCGCTTCGAGGACCAGGAGACGAAATTACCGCCCAGGAAGACGGCGTAACCAGAGTTAGACCAACGAGTGTCCGAGCAGCCAGCCCAGTCAGCGTCGGTGTACATGACCAGCTCGGAGGCCGTAGTCGAGGGTGGTACGCAGGTACCGAAGAATTCGCTTCATACCGGTGAGGTGCGGCTCCCTCGGGTCATACATGTGGAGGCACACCTGCTGAACCGCATAAGAGATATCTGGCCTGGTGAAGGTGAGGTACTGAAGAGCACATGCAAGACTCCTGTAAGCAGTAGGGTCAGTGACGGGTGCCCCGTCGGTAGCGGAGAGCTTTGCCTGGGTATCCACTCGAGTGGAGCACGGCTTGCACTCAGTCATGCCTGCTCGCTGGAGGATGTCCAGGTAGTACTGTCGCTGGCGAAGGAACAAGCCGCCTGGTCGGTCCTCGACCGCAATACCCAGGAAGTGGTGGAGGCGGCCCAAGTCCATAGCGAACTCCTGCTGTAAAGCAGAGATAGTACATCAAAGAAGAGCTGGACTGGACGTTGTCAGTACAATTTCATCGACGTACAGTAGAAGATAAGAAGTGTCACTACCACGTCGATAGACAAACAGCGAACTGTCCGACTTGGCTTCGACGAAGCCCAGTGAGACCGGAAGAGGCAAACCGGCTATACCAGGCTCTCGGTGCCTGCTTCAAACCGTACAGGGATTTGTTCAGCTTACAGACCATGTTTGGATGAGCTGAGTCAACAAATCATGTCGGCTGACTGCGGTACACCATCTGTGTCAGTGTACCGTGGAGGAAGGCATTCTTGACGTCCAACTGGTGGACGGGCAAAGAATGCTAGAGAGCCAGCGACAGAACGGTACGAACCGTCGCCAGCTTCACCACCGGGCTGAAGGTCTCGTCGTAGTCGACTCTAGGGCGCTGAGTGAAGCCCCGAAGTACCCACCGAGCCTTGTACCTCTCCAAGGTACCGTCCGCCTTCTTCTTATGTGTGAATACCCACTTGCCCGTGACAACATTGCCACGACAGCGGCGGGGAACCAGGTCCTAGGTCCGGTTGGCAAGCAGGGCCGCATACTCTTTCTCCATAGCGCGAAGCCAGTGAGGGTCGGCGAGGGCGCTACGGACGGAAGTCGGTATGGGCGAGATCGAAGAAGAGTTGGGCGGTGGAGACGTCGTCAACGAGAGGACAGCTCCGGAGAAGCGCTCAACTGGCCGGAGACTCCCGGACGCACTTCGAGTCACCATCGGGTGAACGTGACCAGGATCCCTGTGGAGCAGAGGAGGATTGTACACCGGGCACTCGGAGCGAGCGAGAGCCGGTGCACCACCCCACTCCCGTCGTTGATAGACGAGAATGGGTCTCGTGGTCGCGTGTGGCGTGACGACTGGCGTGGAGGGCACCGGTGCCGCGCGTGGCGCCGCTGGAGCTGGGGCACCATCCGGTGCTCGTCGTTGGTTGACAAGTGCGGGGTCGGCGAAGCGAGAAGTCGAGGTCACGGTCGGTACCGCGCTTGGTGCGGCTGGTGACGTCAGGGACGTCGGGCTCGCTGCAGGTGACATTGGGGAGGCCGAGGCCGCGGGTGGCGCAACTGGTGATGTAGGGGCCACCCGAGGTGCAACGGGCGACACCGGAGACGCAGATGCCGCACGTGGCGCAGCGGGTGACGTCGGGACCAGCCGAGGTGCAGCAGGTGACGTCGTTGGCACCTGTGGCGTAGCGCGTGTCGAACCTACAGAAGAAAGAGGCCAAGGCAGCTGGGGAGCAGCCTCGGGGTCAGTGGGAAAAAGAGAATCCATCTCTGTGGTGGAACCGGAAGAGGTGGTGGAGAAGGGAACGGAGGACTCGTCGAAGACGACGTGTCGAGAGATCAAAAGGCAGTGAGTGATGAGATCTAAGCACCGGTAACCCTTATGATCAAGGGAATACCCAAGGAAAATACACCATGTCGAGCGGGACGCAAGCTTATGTGGGGCAGTGGCGGAAAGATTAGGGGAGCAAGCTCACCCGAAAACTCGAAGGTGGTCGTAAAGAGGATCGGTGCCATATAAAGTAAAATAGGGGGTGGAGGCATGAATCGCCTTGGTAGGAAGGCGATTAATCAGAAGAGTGGCAGTGTGGAGAGCCTCCACCCAGTATCGGGCAGGAATAGATGTCTGAAACATTAGGGAGCGCATGACGTCGTTGGTGGTACGAATCATGCGCTCAGCCTTGCCTTTCTAAGCAGAGTTATACGGACAAGACATGAGTAGTTGTACCCCATGTGCGGAGAGAAAGTTATGGAACGCCAAGTTATCGAACTCGCGTCTGTTATCGCACTAGACAGCTTGGATGGTGCGTCCAAACTGAGTGGATATCCAAACGAAGAAGTGAGAAAGAGTAACAAAAGTCTCAGACTTCAATCGTAATGGGAAAGTCCACGAAAAGTGAGAAAAATCATCAATGGTCACCAAGTAAAAATTAAACCCGATGCACTAGTAATAGGTGATGTCCACAAATCACAGTGAATAAGATCAAAGACGTGTTCAACATGAGTAACAGAAGTGGGAAAAGAAAGCCGAACATGGCGACCAAGCTGACAAGCATGACATAAAGAGTCATGTGTGCCCCTAGAACACGAAATAACAGAACTACTAGACAACTTAGACATAGCATCTGCACCAGGGTGGCCAAGCTGGCAATGCCAAATGGTGGATGAAGCTATCGGAGTTAAAACAAAAGGTGGTGATGCAGCAGAAGTAGGAAGTCCAAGTGTGTAGAGGGGCCCCGAGCTATCACATCAAAAAAAGCCCGCCGGGTAGAAAGGTCCTTCACAGACAAACAAAACTGATCAAACTCAATGGAAACATTGTTGTCAGTGGTAAAACGATGGACGGAAAGCAAATTTCGAATGATATCCGGAGCAACAAGAATGTTTTTAAGCTGTAAGGAACCCGGGAAACCAGAATGACCTACTGAGGTGACCGGAAGAACAGACCCGTTCCCAACAAAGATAGATAAAGAAAAAGAGGGATTGGGAGGGTGGGTGGAATAGAGTATACCAGCATTAGGAGTGGTATGGTATGACGCTCCGAAGTCAGCTATCTAGTCAGCACCTGGTGGAGTAAGATGCATGGTGCTGAAGGAGGAGGCCAGCGACTGGCGATCCCACGTCGAGGGTGGCTCCTAGTGTGGTGCCGATGGCTCCGAGTACCCAACAGGGTAGTCGGTGCCTCCATAGGTCGAGGCCGTCTGTCCGCCAGAAGGATAGCCAGACCTACCGTAGGCCTAAGTCGGCAGCCTGCCAACACTGTAGGCTGGTCCACTATAGCCTGGGTGCGCTACGAACGCCGGCTGGGGACACGGTGGTCGCGGAAGCTAAGAACCCGGAGACGGCCCATGCCACATATAGATCTGGCCAGTCCACGGGTTGTAGGGTGTGGGCTAGGGTGCACCTCTCCAGCAGGTACCACCACTACCACCAGTAGCCGGAGTATTGGAAGTAGGAGTGCTGCCTGCACTGCTACCTCCATCACGGCCGCTGCGTTTACCTCGGCGGCGACGGTTTCCACACCCAGTGCTAGCAGGAGTGCCTGGGGTGGAGGGGTGGTCGTGACGGTGGTCCACTAGCAGCTGGCGAGGGTGGACGAGGGGACTGCCCAAAGCCGTAAAAGGTTGTGGCAGACCCGGAGTTAGTAGAGCCTGCTGCAGTGATCTCCTCAAACTCGAGATCAGATCATACCTTCTCGAAGGTAGGGTGGCTCCAGACGGAGAAGCCACGTCCGTAGGTGACAATAGCGCTCATTCAGGCTCTGACGGACCCGAAGGACGAGAGCGCTGTCAGTGACCAGCTCGCCAAGGTCACGTAGAGCATCCACCATGCGCTTCATCTCTCGACAATAGGCGGAGACGGAGTGATCACCCTGAACTATGTTCTGGAACCGCGTACTGATGTAAAGGGCTCGAGTCGCACGGTTCCCCAGAAAGCGCTGCTCAAGGACCAGCCAGGTCTGACAAGCAGTGCCGCCACCGCGCTGCCCGACAATGTCCTGTAGCTCCTCAGAGAGGTAGCAAAGGATCCAGGACAGGACCAAGCTGTCCATACTGACCTAGGAGACATCCACCGGAGAGTCGACCGCTCTGATACTATGTTAAGCTACTATGCACCGACCGGTTGACCCGAAAAGCTTAAGCCAATAGGGAAAGGTGGACAATTCACTTATATTTCAACATTCTTCCTCACGTGTAGGCTCTCTTGTGCCGTAAACGTGGAATAGAATTCGGCTACAATTTATTTTAATAAATCGCGCCCGCCAGGATTCGAACTCGAAACCTTTGGCTCTGATACCATATTAGAGGAGAACAATTGGATGGATTAATTCTGAGGGGTCAAGGGTACATTATATAGAGGGATTAGGTGAGGGTAAAAGACTATTAAGCCCCTAACCCTAATCCCATCCAAATGACTAAACTGCCCCTGATTATCCCACGAATTACACAGTCTAACAATATGTACTGGGGGGAATATAAAAAAAACTCAGTCTCGGGGATAAGACCGTCCCCACGGTTTTCTTTTAAAGAGAAGCACCTGCAATGCAGGGCAGTCAGCCAAAATATTTTTTTTCTCGAATTCGCAAGAGAGAGTCAGCCAAAATATTACCCAGTATCACTAGAAAGATGACCTGTAATGGTTCATACTTGGCATTAGATGCAATTGGTTCAGGGTTTAGTTGTGCAGTAGTGTTGCAGACTGTAGCAAGACTCACTACTGTCTGGAAAAGGACCACTCGATATTGTCTGGTCTAGGACTAAAGGATCAGAAATAAACAAAATATTTTATATGCCAAGTATCCTTTTAAGTATTATAAATATCATAAAATTATGAAGGTATTGGATTGACACTGATCTTGAAAGCCCGCTCTAGAAAGCATATGATCTCTTAGGTGAACATCCGTTCCAAATATTCCAGGATTTGGATGTAACGTAGTATCCAATGTAGCAAGGTCTTACATTTTGCCATGAGTACTACCCATGTTTTCAAGTCATCCCTCTAATCGCAATTAGTCGCGATTAGTCATCCTTATCGCTCGAATGACCACGATTAGGTCCATCGACCCGATTAGGGCGACTAGAAACCTAGTCGTCCGACTAGTCGTCCAGATCGAGCGACTAATCGGGCGACTAGGGGGCTCTGGCGATCAGCGACCTACTTGCCGGCCACTGTCGCGTGGCCGCCGCCGACGCAGCGCAGGCCCCCGCCGTGCAGGACGTCGCCGCGCAGGCCGCCGCCGCGCAGGACGTCGCCGCCGCCGCCATCGCCGCGTAGGACATCGCCACCACCGCCTCTAGCTAGCCCCCAGTGAAGAGAGAAAACCGGTTAGGGTTAGGTTAGGTTGAAGTGGAAAGTTTTATATACCCCCAGTGAAATGAGGACCGTCGGATCTCATTCAACGGCTTACATCCACCAGACTTCTTTCACGGTCCGACCTAGCCCAGCCCAGCCCGACACCAATCCGTCTTTGACACTAGCCTCTACTGCCGTCTGACTTCCTCCGTCGTCTCCTCCACCGCCACCCGCAACCTCCAGCTTCCGCTGCCTTCAGGCTCCATCTTCTAGCCTCCGCTGTTGCACGTCTCCGTGCTGCTTGACTGACCGTCGGGCCCTTGTGCGTCGCCTCTAGCGTCCGAGATTGCCCTCGCGGGCTGCTGTTTGTCCCCTGTGCGCTGCCTCAGCCTCCACCGCCGGGCTGCTGCCTGGTCCCCTATGCGCCGCCTCAGCCTCCATCGCGGGGCTGGTGCCATGTCCCCTGTGCGCCGCCTCAGCCTCCACCGCCGGGCCGTCGCCTGTCCCCCGTCTGCCACCCTCACTATGTCATCACTACAACATACTAGAGGATGACTGAAGGACGACTAGGCATCGATTAGGGTCGATTAATCGCCCTAATCGATGACTAATCGTCCTGGTCGACCTAGTCACCCCTTAGGCGACTAGGGTCGACTAGACGATTTGAAAAC
The DNA here is from genome assembly GCA_030760725.1 of Neostapfia colusana. Taxonomy (NCBI): domain Eukaryota; kingdom Viridiplantae; phylum Streptophyta; class Magnoliopsida; order Poales; family Poaceae; genus Neostapfia; species Neostapfia colusana. Next base: position 74,235,374 of record JASWHV010000014.1, on the reverse strand, counting down.
ATTGAGTACTACTAGAATATTCTAGAATTAATGCATGATAAAATGACATAATTAAGCTTACCGAATTCCCAACGTGCTTGTACAAGTGCAATCTTTGGGTTATGTACAAGGAATGGTACAGTTTTTAAAAGGAAGTCAGATTCAGGCTGGAAATCCGCGTCAAAGATAGCAACAAAGTCACATTGTTGGGCGTATATATGTCCCATGCCCTTCTTCAATGCACCTGCTTTGTATCCCTTTCTGTTATTTCTAATCTCATACTTTATGTTAATTTTCTTGTTGGCCCAGTCCTGGCATTCGAGCTCCACTAGTTCCTGCACCGAGCAAAACTTAACTAAAAAGCTATTTGATACTATTTGAATTCTGAAGACAACCATGAAATGAAGTATTGTTGACGTCAGTATGTACATAAATGAAATTTAGCATGTGAGTCTGGCCATCGACAGTGATACTCCTTTCCACAAAAATGCAGAGAAGCATTAGCTATTTCATAGACTATAAAAGCTTGCTTTGTTGCCAGTGCCGTATTGCCAGTCGACATACAGTTGTTTACTTGTTTACTAGTTGAATAGATTACAAAGTGGCATCCTGCCAGTAAATTCTTAAATTGCATATAAAAACATTTTCTGTTGCAATGCTCTTAATGTTCCAGCATATTACTGAAAAGCAGGTTCAAGTTTTTTGTCCTGTCAAGGATTAGTGAACTTATATATTGAGTAACCAAGTAAACTCTCCTGCTTGTATAAAAGTAAATAGAAAAATTTGACTCTTTGCTGGAATTTGCTAAACAAAATACTAAGACTCATTTAGTCATTTGGCAAGAGTAAATACTGATCATTCATTTGTATTTCAGTGTCTAATGTTTTCAGATATGCACCAGAAGGACCACCACTTGACCCAGAGTCAATATGAAAACATTGACCTTTAATGAATCAAGATAGATCACTGTCTCTGCAACCGAGGTTTACCTTAATAATTGGATCAGTGGAATCATCCAGGACTTGTATTATAATACGGTCTGGTGGCCATGTGAGAGCACACGCAGCCGCAATGGAGAGCTTGTACACCTGCAAAATGAAATGGTTTGCACCAATTTGAGGGTCGAGTTCATATAGGTTTTGAGACGCACAAGAACAATGTTCAGACTTCAGACACCTAGGAAAAAATATTGCTATCCAGCGATGTCGCATTGCTAGTCAATTGCTAAGCAATATAAACAAAGTACTAAACTTGTATCAGCAACAGTGTCAATGCTGAAGTCAAAAAGCGAGACTACCTTTATCCATCTACTCAGCAACTCACATTGTATAAAACTTCTGTTGCATCAGACACCAGGATAACAAAGCATAAATTGCACTCTACTGGCCACTGTCTCATCCCTCATGGATTTTGCTCTATCTACCATTTCTATGGAAAAATAAAATTATTGTATCGCAAATCCACTAATCAAGAAGTTAGTCCATTTCTGAAAACGAAATCCACCCTGAGATACCAGAGAGAAAATCTTTGAGTAAAGAGACAGCGAGACACTTCTAGCTAGCTCTGAATTCCCCACGTCATGGTCCCAATTCAGTCAGGGCGAATGAAAGCTACCAAATTTCCTTGATCAGTGACTCCCAAGATTATCAAAAGGATGCATTATTATCAAAAGGACGCATTCAAGAATTAGGGTCCCTACGGTCCGTATCTGGAAGACCGTAAATACACAACGCTCCCGTCCATTGGTTTGTACTCGCGATCGCGACGGGTAACCGCGAATGGACCACCAGTCGGGCTGGGCACACATAACTTTTGACCCGGGAGGAGGAGAGATTTCAAGGACGGGGCGCCTCACCTCCCTCTCGTTGTACATGGGGATCTGCACGAGGACCATCGGGAACTCCGCCTTTGCCGCAGCCTCGACGTCGCCGCCCCCGGGTATGGGCTCCCACCTGTATCTCCTCCGTGGCCGGAGCCGCGCCGGCGCGACAACGGCGATGAGGCTGGCGACGCCCATGTAGGCGGCCTCGGCAACGAGCATGGCCGACGACGCGAGGCACGCCCACACCGCCGCACGAAGCGCCCACGCCGCGGCCGTCGCGAGCGCCGGGACCGGCCACGACGCCATCGGCGCCGCGCGGGTGCCTTGCTTGGAGCGGACGGGAGCGCGGAGGTGGAGTGGGCGCGTGCGCGTGCAGCAGCAGCAGCAGCTTTGGCCGGGCTTTTTTCCGCTGGGTTTTGAAAGGGGCGGCGGTGGTAGTTACGGGTGACGGTGGCCAGAGCGGGCGCGACGACGAGCAGGAGAACGTTTTTGGATATGGGTGCTATTTGCGATGAGGCCCTCATATTATGTTTTATGCACATCAGTACCGTGGAGGTACTGCACATGCACGGTAGTAGAGTAGAATGGACTTTTTTCTAAGTCATGTCTAAACTGGACTTTTTTCTGAAATGATGCCTAAAGTGGACTTAGAGCTAGTGGAACACAATATCACTATAGTGATGGACCAGAGTCGAGGAGGATCTAGCCAAATATGCCCTTACGCTGACATGCCATACAACGCTTTGATAAGAATAATATGATTCATTCCACACCTATCGATTTTTCATGTGAGTGTAGAACAGTTTGTAAATTCTTATGGAGTTGAAGATCATCCTGTTTGGTCAAATGTGATGATATTTGATCAAATTAATAATAGCTGAATATGGTGTTTTGACGCTGAATTATTGGCTTGCCTATGCTACCTTATGTTAGACTGTTTATTTTCTTGTAAACATTGGTCGAACCAGATGAAAAGCGTCATCAACTTGTCAACGTTGATAGTATTCATTTTCCTAATACGAACAGAACAATGATAATAACGTGTACAATGATCGCTCACAATGACTTTCAAAAGTGCAAAGTATTGGAGTACCAAAATTAACCTAACTCATACATTATCCAACATACATATCCTAATATTTTTAAGAAGTCTAGAGCATTTTTTCTATTAATGGAGATATCGTTCTTGTTGAAGTTCAAAGCACAAATCATTGTGTTGACAAGTGTCGCATTAGGCTATCCACACTCATGTACTCTAAAAACATAATCCAAACGAATATTCTCAGTCCTTTTCAGCACACTCTAAAAGATTCTCACCGCACTCATCGTGCTCTCTAAACATACTTTATGTCAACTACCACTCATTATTTAATATCTTTTCTATTACTTTTTTCCTTTTATTATCTTTCCATTCCCTTCTCTTCTTTTCCTTTTATTTTCTTTCCTTTTCCTATCTTCTTTCCTTTTTCTCTCTTCTTTTCCTTCTATTTTTTCTTTCCATTCCTTTCTATTTTACCTTCTATTTTCATTACTTTTCTCTTTCCTTCTATTTTCTTTCCTTCTTCCTCTCTCTTCATTTCCTTTTTTCCCTCCCTGTTTTCTTTTCTTTATCTTTTTCCCCTTTCCTCTCTTCGGTTTCCTTTTATTCATCCGGCGAAGCTTCCATTCCATTCTGCCCCCTCGTAACCTTCGCCTCCCGACAGCCACCCTCGCCTCCTCTCTTCTTCCCCTCCGGCGCCGCCGCACCAGCCCCGTTCTCGCACCGCCCCCATCGTCCCCTCCGCTCCCGGGCGCCGCCCCGCCTCCTCTCCCCTCCCATCGAGCCTTCGCTCGCCTCCTCGCCACAATCCTCTGCCCGAGCCGAAGTTTCACTGAATTTTCCCGTCGTCGTCCTCGTTCCCATCGCCGGCCTCCGCCCCCTCCTCGCCACAGTCCTTTGCCAGAGCCACTAGCTTCCGTTCCCGTCCTCGCCCTCCACTGTGGTCGCCGGTCTTCGACCTCCCCCGAGCTGTCGGCCATCGTCGCCATCCCCGAGCCTCTGGCCGCCTCCTTCCTGGCGCGCGCGGAAGACAACAGCCGCGCTCGTCCCACACCGATTTTGTGCGGGCGAGCGGGCGCTACCCTGTAGCGAGCGTCCGTTTCCAGGAGGGCACATCGCACGCCGGTGCGGCTCACTGAGGCAGAGCCTACGCCGCCGTATTCCAGCACCCCGGGTGCTGTCAGCCTCAACTACTCAGCAGAACCTCGAGAGCGCAGTTTCCCCGTTTCCTTTTCAAATGGACGTGGACCTTTTTTCCGTGCAATAATAAATACTGTGATGAAACATTATACAATAAAGTTTAGGGGCTCAACGAAAACTACTCGAGTCGTGAATCACACGACCCCGCAGCCGCAGGCGGATACGCGAACCGAACCCTTTGTGCGTCACTGTTCTAATCCGAGAAAGACACGTGTTTGGATGCCGATCTCTTGTGGCAACCACTGCTGAGGGACCCCGTGTGGCTCCCGCGTATACCGTAATAGAGCAAATACGTGTCCCAAGAGGACGAAAGGAAGCTGAACCCTCGCCGCCGCCGCAACCATGGCCGACGGGCTCATCAGCTTCCTCTCCGATCGCAACCCTCAGGTTGCTAAGACTCGTATCCCCCTCCCGCCTCGCCGTCTCCCCAGCAGATGCTAACTGACAACTGTAACCGCGTTTTTCTTGCTTGACTCCTCGCCGTAGGTGCGCGAAGCGGCCGTGGACATCGTGCGCGGGCTGACGGGCGGAGAGGAAGGCCTGCGGGCACTCACGGCGTGGCGGACCTGCTCGTCAACCTCAGCCAGGACGCCGGACTTTCCACTCGCCTTGTCGCGTTAGGCGCCGTCGAGGCCGCCATGGACGTGATGACAAAGCGCGCGGCCGAGCAGCCGGGGTTCGCGCGGAGCCTCGTCATGCTGCTGGTCAACCTCACCCACGTAGAGCCCGGTGTTGCCACCCTCCTCGAGATCCGCCTGTCATCTCCTTTCGTCTCAAATTAGTTGCGAAGTGCTTACTTTGGTATGTGCGTCAATCCTCATCACCCATTGTGGTGTTTACTAAGATCACCATTGTTGTTAATGTGGTTCAAATCCTCATGTTTTGGGGGGGGGGGGAATAGGGATACCACTAGCGCCATTCTGTAATTGCTGTAGGCATCACTAAATTTCTTCAAAAGAATAAAAGGAGAAGGGTTCAAGTCTTGGGTCCTGATAAGTGATAATAAATAGAAAATTGTGTAAATGAGCCTGCATCGCCATGGACTAAATGTATCAAACCACTTTTCTGTTTAAATCTGGGGTTCTGTATTTATGTAAAAATCTTCACAGCTGCCTCCACTGATAAAAATTATGATCATATCTTTGATCCTTGTTGTTCCTAAAGTAGTCTTCCATCCACTTGGCTTGATAAAATTTGTGTTGGTTACCTGATATCTGGTGAAGTTACAACCATCATTGCTTTGACTAAACTCTTCCATATTTACATTTATCTCCAGCAGCACAATAAAATCCCCCTTTCATCAATGGTGTTTCTGATATTCACACCCTACTTGTTTTGGGATCAGGATCCTCTAACTTGGCCTCTTTGACGGCATGAGAGTTCAGTGGCAAAATCCAAAACGTTTTTTCCATTCCGACACCTCTCTTTTTTTGAGTCCCTCATGCCTACTGGACGACCCTGTTTGGCCCAACAATACACATGGCAGGGAGCTTTTCTCTGAGGCAGTCTGTGGCAGTACAAGTCAAGACGAAAAGCGAACAGAGCAGTCATCAGCGCAGCGAGGATGAACGGAGCGGCACTGTGAGAGGACATTGCTTGTTCACCAATTTCACCTTGCCCCATGCAATCTCTTCACTCTATCGATCTCTCCGAGTACTGTGGCACTGCTGATGCTCCCACTGTTGTGCCATGCTGGGAGCTACACCCCTGCGCACTTGTCAACTGGAGCTTGCGTCACCGTGGCCCTGATCCTTTGTGCTGGTATGCCGCCCGCGCAGGAAACTGAATCACTGACCGCGACAACCATGATATGAGTCACAGCCGTAGCCGACCTCTAATCCGGCCATCACCGACAAGGATAGTGGGGGTCCGGGCGCCAGGCACAAGCCGCTTGGACATGCCTGCCCTGTTTTTCCCTTTTGCTTGCTATGTGTGCTGCTGGAGAGTCCAGCTGTACTTGGCTATCAGAAGTCAGAACGCAGGTAGGACTTACTAAAGGTCAGATGGAGAGGACGGTGGATTCTGTGACTAAACTCCCATGATGTTGAAAAGGATCCCTATCAGTTTTTGCGACTGGTCATTTATTCTACATCAATTTCAAATTATAATCCTTCTTATTGGAGTTATTTTGCACTCGTGAGATCATTCAATAAAATACTAATGTAACTCTTCTATTAGAAAGGTTGGATATGAAAAGGTGCAAGGACTTTATGTTGCCAAGCTTGTGTGATCATTCTGTAGGTCATCCAGTGATTCTGAAGGTTAATTTCATCTATGGATATGTCACAAATATTTCACTTCTGCATTATAAAAAAATTGGTTATGCCTTATATCCTATATCTTAATTCTTTTCATCTTATTGGCTCTATCAGATTCTACCCAGTTATAGTCAATTTTTGTTTTATTTGTCTTTGTTTAATTGGAAGGGGGGTCTTGGCGCAGCGGTAAAACTCTTGCCTTGTGACCATGAGGTCACGGGTTCGAGTCCTGGAAACAGTCTCTTGCAGAAATGCAGGGAAAGGCTGCGTACAAAAGACCCAAGTGGGTCGGCGACCCTGCGCAAGCGAGAGCTACATGCATATAAATATAAATATTCAATTTAATTAGAAATTTATGTGCGGTGTTCTCCGGAGGGCATATTTACATATAAATATTCTAAAAATTTAGTTTGTAGACTGGAATGTCATAGAATTCATAACTCCTCTTCAACCTTTCTGAAAAATTTGTGTGCCGGTAGAGAGTTTTTATGGCACTGTATAGAACCACAAGGTAGATCAGGTGACATGATATTGGGTATAGATTTAAACTGTTATCATATTGGGGCAATAGATGAAGGCGGCCACTATGTGAAATTTAATTTATGTAATAAAGCAGACAAATTTAAATGGATATTAACTTTGGTATATGGCCCAGCCCAGACACAACACAAGGAGGAATTCCTAGCGGAACTAGTCAACTTCTGTTCAAAGGAAACCCTCCCGATTTTACTAGGAGGGGATTTCAATCTTATGAGATTTCCTCATGAGAAAAACCAAGAAAATTTTAATACCAAATGGGCTTTCCTCTTTAATGCTGTAATTGACGGGTTGAACCTTTGAGAGATTGACTGGAAGACAATATACGTGGGCAAATGCCCTGCAAACTCTCACGTATGAGAAACTTGATAGAATCCTCGTATCTACTGAATGAGAATCTAAATACCCTTTAACAACAGTGCAAGCCCTCACTAGGACGTATCTGATCATGCGCCCCTACTATTGAATTTTGGACATACCATATCTAGCAGGAACACTCATACCTTTAAGTTTGAATTGGGATGGCTGCTTAAGATGGTTTCAAACCAATGGTCCAGTCTATTTGGGAATCGGTGGGACATGGCCATGATCCTATGGAAACATGGCAGATAAAGATACGCAAAGTGAGGCAATCCCTAAGAGGGTGGGCCATGAACACTAGTGGACAATATAAGAAAGAAGTGAAAGAAATTGTAGAACCTGTGGATGCTTGGATAAAAAGGCAGAGGTCGTACAACCACAGGAAGAAGAAATCTATCTTAAACAAAATCTCCAAGATAGGCTAGCGTGATTATTGAGAGAAGAAGAAATTAAATGGTATCAATGAGCCAAAACCAAGGATTTACTAGAAGGAGATGACAATACGAAATACTTTCACCTACTCGCTAATGGGAAACACAGGAAAAATAGGATATACTATCTTCAGGAAGGTGATAGACAGATAAACGAAGAATCTGAACTGTTGAAATGTAGCAAACTTTTACAATAAACTTTTTGGCCCTTCGGAGGAGAATTCATTCCACCTAGACCCAGCTAGAAGGGATGATATCCCTCAAGTATCAGATTTGTAAAATGAATACTTAGGTCCCGTTTGGTATAATTCTAGATTTTCCGAGAATTAGAAACGTTTCAGTTTCAACGTATAAATGTTTCTCAACTGAAACAGAATCACTTTAAAAATCGTTTGTCTAGTTTTCTGATTTCAGTTTCAGTATAGAGAGGAGCAGGATTGAATTGACCTATTTATCCTTGGATAGACTATATTATTTTTATTATAGTATAACATATAGTAAATTCTTATAATATACGTTATTTATAAGTGTCATTGCAAAATAAATGTCATCATTCACATGCATGGATAAATCGTTGTTGCGCCACAACAGCGGCGACGAGTTGAGAATAAGGGTAGACGATGACAAATCACTGTAAATAATTATAAAACTGAAGGGGAGGTACAATAATATGAAGTGATTGAGGTGTGGAACACCTTTTCAGGTGTTTCAGATTCGTAGGCAAAAACGTGAATCATTTCTCATGGATTCACTACTGAAACGTTTCACTTTTTTGCTGTTTGGTACCGTTTCAACTGACTCAATCTAGAATATGAAACGATTCTTCTTGCCAAACGCACCCTTAATTGATGCTTTTATGTAGTAAGAAGTAAAAAAGGTGGTATTTTAAATGGAGCATAATAAGGCACTGGGACTTGATGACTTTCCTGTACAGTTTTATCAGGTTTTCTAGGACACGATAAAGTCAGACTTAATGTATTTATTCCACGCCTTCCACGCAATGTCTAAATACCTATAGACTCAACTTTGGCACGATAATTTTTGGTACCTAAAAATGTTGATGCTACAAAGATACAACTGTTTAGACCGATATGTCTATTAAATGTGAGCTTTAAAATTATCACAAAAGTACTTACAAATAGAATTCTGACAATGGCTCGAAAAGTGATAAGCACCATGCAGACAACGTTCTTACCCGGTACAAATATTATAGAGGAAGCGGCCATCCTACATAAAACAATTCATGAATTACATAAGGAAAAACTTAGTGGGGTGGTGTTAAAGTAGATTTTGAGAATGTGTATGACAAGGTGAACTGGAAATTTGTTAGGTAAGTACTAGAGATGAAAGGCTTTACACCTAAGTGGTGCAATCGGGTTGATGTGGTCATGTGAGTATTAAAGTAAATGACCAAATAAGCGAAAAAATTTTAAACTAAGAAAAGACTTCGATAAGGAGATCCCTTTTCCCCTATTCTCTTCAATATTGTGGCAGATTTACTAGCCATTTTGATAAATAGAGCAAAATAGAATGGGTTGATCTCCGGAGTGATTCCTCACTTAGTCACTTAGTGGATGACGGGCTATCCATACTCCAATATGCTGACAATACAATCATCTTTATGGATCACAGTATCGAGCAAGCCAGAAATATGAAGCTGATATTGTGTACTTTCGAACAACTATCCGGGCTGAAGATTAACTTCTATAAGAGCGAGATCTTTTGTTTCGGGGACGCCGGTATGGAGGAATAAAAATATGCATGTCTGTTTGGGTGTCAACCTGGGAATTACCCATATAGGTACCTAGGGATACCGATGTACTATAAAAAATTGCTTAATAAGGATTGGAAAGTAATTGAGGATAGATTCGAAAAAAAGCTTAGCAGCTGGAAACGGAAGCACTTGTCCGTTGGTGGTCGCCTAGTGCTAATAAATTCCGTCCTCACGAATCTGTCGATGTTCATGATGTCCTTCTTTGAAGTTCCTAAAGGCATTTTAGAAAAGTTGGATTATTACACATCTAGATTCTTTTGGCAAGGCGATAACCGTAGAAAAAATATAGCCTAGCATAGTGGGATGTGGTATGCCAACCGAGAGAACAGGGAAATTTAATTTATGTCGGAGTGTGAGCTGCGACACTCCTCTGGCCTGCTCGGAAGCTGTCCGCGAGGTTCTATTTTCCGGAGGGGACTTGGCACCCTTTGCGACCTGGGCTCAAGGGAGCGGATGAACACTGTCTTTTACGTGGTTCGAGCCACCGGAGCAGAATACCCTACGTCCATGGGGGTGCTTGTTCTATTGCTTGAGTGCTTGTGCGTTGTGTGATCTGGGATGCAAAATCGCCGAACCCTTTGCAGTGTAGTCACCCCGGTCCTTTTATAGTTCAAGCCTAGGGTGGTTACAATGAGGCTTGGGGCCTGACAGGTGGCCCCACAGTTTTGAATGTCCTATACACGATCTAGGGCTTCGTCCTCTGAGTAGAGTGGCCGGCGGGTGAGTTAAGTCCCTCCGTCCGGCGCGCCGAGCGCCCCTGGCCGCATGTCAGGTGATGATGAAGATGACTCTTGTCGCCACGTCCCCTCGCATTGCTTGGGCGGCTTAGTGCCGTTGGGCGGCACTGTACTGCTGTCACGTCCCGCCATCCCATCTTGTCACCGTAATGGCGAATGGGCAAGGTGAAAGTTGTCTAGAGGGGGTGAATAGGCTAATAAAACCTGAAACTATTATAAACAGAGGATTAAACTTGAAGAAGGCCGGACTAGTCCGGTCTGAGGGTGGACTAGTCCGGTCTAGGTATACAATTGTGTTTTAGGTTTTCCTTTTAAGTTCGTTTAAGCGTAAGATGTATAGTAGTCAAACAATCTCACTAATAGGTTGTGAATGATTAGATTGCAGGTCAGCGGAACAATTCACAAGTGTTAACAAGACGAAAGCTTAACAAGTAATTCTAGTGAGCAAGCGAGAAGGTGAAGGAACCAAGAGACACGATTTATACCGAGGTTCGATTCCACACAGGAATCTACGTCCTCGTTGAGGAGTCCACAAAGGACCGGGTCTTTTGCAACCCTTCTCTCACCGAGCGATCACCAAGATCAAGCCCGGGCTCTTTCACTATTAATCAACTGTGAATACAATGCTCTTAGGGGCTACTCATAACTTTAGGCTCCCTTCAACAACCTAGCAGTTCTAGGAATCAGAATACAACAATCAAGAACTCAAATTAACAATCAGAGTGCAAGAGAGTCAAACCGAGAGCTCAAACGTCGATCACCACGTCTTTCCTCTCACAAATCCACGAACCCCTTAAGATCCTATCTTAGGTGTCAAGAGGGTGAGGAAAGAGGCTTAGAGGAGCTCTAGGAATGAGTTATCAGTGCTAGGGTTGTTCTTCAACTAATTCTCAGCCGGGGGGTCTCTTTTTATAGAAATCCCGGCATCTAGCCGTTACCAACTAAAGTCCGGACTAGTCTGGTCCCAACCCCGGACTAGTCCATTCTTGAGGGACCACTCACGTCACAAGGCTACCAACTAAAGTCTAGTGACCGTTGGACTCAAACGGTCATAAAACTCCGGACTAGTCCGGCCAAGAGCGGACTAGTCCGATCTCAGTCAGGAACCTTTGTTCCGTATGAGAACGGACTAGTATGGTAAGGGCGGACTAATCCGGCCCCAAGGGCGGACTAGTCCGGTCTTACCAGACTTAGTCTAAAAACTCTCTAATCTAGGGCTGCGGACTAGTCCAACCCACTTCAGACTAGTCCGAGCTCACACAGGAACCTTTGTTCCGTCCTAAATCGGACTAGTTTGAAGGGACCAGACTAGTCCGGCCCATGGAGCGGACTAGTCCGATGTCACTCAGAGACTTCTTCTCCGGACCTAAACGGCTTAGTCCACTTAGCGGACTAGTCCGGCCACACGGGCGGACTAGTCCGGCCCTCTGAGACTTAGTCTCGTAATGGCTCAGACTCACTTGACAATGGACTAGTCCGGCCTAGAACGGACAAGTCCGAACTCACTCAGAGACTCCTTGTCCGGTCTAAAACGGAGTAGTCCGGGTTGGATCGGACTAGTTCGACCCGTAGTCCGGACAAGTCCGGTCTTCCTTTTTCAGCCATACCTATGACCACTTCCTCTCACGATTCTAACTTTCTAACTTTAGTTTGAGCTCTCTAATGATTCTCAAGCACTCTAAAAGAGAGGGTCCTGTATACAACTAGACAATGTGAAACTCAATAGAAAAATTCTATTTTCTACTCTTCCATGTCTTCTCCTTTTCCTTTTTTCTTCTTGGGAGACTCCACATGCATTCCTTTGATAAGCACCTGTGCTCATACTTAGTAAAGTTCATTAGTATCTTAATTGTCATCATCAATCATCTAAAACCCACGGGGATTATCTAGATGCACTTTCACAAGGGACGGAGGCGTGCATAGTGCGCCAAGCTTCTGGGGAAGGCGCGAGTCTTGAATGCGAAGCCTGACAGCGCAACCCCTTCTTGACTTCGTCGACCCACGACCCACGAAGGATCGTGGGACACACGGCGGCTCTAGAGCTCTTATCGATGGGCTTGGTGTCAGGGGACACGTGGCAGCTCCGGACCTTACCGTAGCAGGGAGGCTCGGATCGGAGCCTTGGGCACATGTCAGCACCGGAGCTGTCCTCAGCGGGGAGGCGGCTCGGAGCCAGAGGGCACGTTTCATCTCCGGACCTCTCCTCAGCGGGGAGGCTTAGGCCGGAGCCCGAGACACGTGCTAGCCCTGGTGCTGTCCTCTTCGGAGAGGTTGCTCGGAGCCAGGGACACGTGACAGCTTCGTACCTCTCCTCAGCGGGGAGGCTTAGGTCGGAGCCCAGGTCACGTATGTGCACCGGAGCTGTCCTCAGTGGGGAGGTGGCTCGGAGCAAGTGGACACGTGTCAGTCCCAGTACTCACCTCAGCGGGGAGGCTCGGGCCGGAGCCCAGGGCACGCGTCAGCTCCAGTTCTCATGCGCACGTGTCGGTCTCAGGGCTGACCATGGGGCCTAGTACACGTGGCTTGCACTGGGGCCCGCCTCTGCGGGGAGGCAGGGCCCAGACTGTCTTTTCACCCACTACGCGGAGGTACCCGGTTTACAGGGTCTCGACAGTGGCCCCGGGCCCATCTTTGGGGAGGCATCGAGCCCGGAGGTGGGGCCCCATTTCTCCTACGTGGTGGTTTTGAGCCTGTGCTTTGGAAACTGGAGCGGTGGCGAGATTTTCACGAAGTGGGTGAGTGGTTGTACCTCGCAAGCGAGTAGACTGCACGTCGTTGGCGTAGTGGGCGCAACGCCAGTCGAAGCGGTAGCACGTCGTCGGCGTAGTGGACACGTGCTTGCTCTTAACTGGCGGGTCGTGGCGACATGCTCGTGGGGTTGCCCCGGGGCAGTTAATTTTGCGGCCTTTGGGTCGGCCCCTGCAGTTCCACCATGCCGCTTCTCCCGGGAACCGCCACACGTTCCCGAGAAGTTACCCATCTAGCCCCCGGTGTCTGACGGGTGGACCTGAGTCCTACTCATCGTCAGGGGAGGCAGGTAACCCGCGGCATGGCACGGTGGCAACCCAAACGTCGCACCGACTGCCCTGCCAGAGGTTGCGGACGTATAAAGGAAATCCTTCCCGAGAAGGACGATTCCCTTCCGCCTTTTGCAATATTCGCCTTCCTCCTACACGCTCGAAGCCTCTGCTCCCCAGCGCTCACAACCTTTCCTTGCCACCATGTCTTCCGACCTCCGTTCATCCAGGCTTAGGAGCGATGGCGACATCGCTATCGTGAGGCGCCTGCTCGGCTGGCAATCGGCCTCGTTCGAAGGGAATATCCGATGCGGGAGGGTCCCGCTGACCGACGTGCAACCCGGAGAGGTGGTACTCTTCACCTCGTACGTGTTGTCCGGGTTTGCGCTTCCAGCGTCGTCCTTCCTCCTCACCCTGCTGGAGGTGTATGGGCTGCAGCTGCAACGCCGCACGCCCTCGCGCTAGTGGCCGTATTCGTACACTTCTGCTAGATGTTCATGTGCGTACGGCCTTCGGTGCGGCTCTTCAGGGTGTTCTTCTTCTTGATGGCCTCGAGAAGAAGCACAAGCCAGCTGGGGGTTTATTACTTCCAGCACCGAGGGAGGCACTCCGCGAACTACATCCCGCCCTTCACTCTCGAGAAGTGGGAGCACTGGAGGGAGGATTGGGTGATTGCCTAAACCGACATCCACGACCGCCTCGAGTTTCCGAGTGGCCCACCAATGACCGAGGTGGCGGTTGGGCATGAGATCCCGGACATACAGGACGCCTATCGCCGGTGCTGGAGAGGATCAGGCACTTGGAGGAGGAAGGCCTGACCTCGCTGATGGTCTTGGCTGACTTCCAGTCCCGCCATATCGCTCCCCTCCAGCAGTGTGTCCGGGTAGCTTGGTAGTACACCGGGGAGGGCGACATGACCCGGTTGGAGCGCGGAGCAGGGTCGTCGCCAAATCAGGAGACGTTGGAGGTGATGTTGTAGAAGCTCTCCTGTGGCCCGATTACCGGCGACTCCATCACCTTGCCGGCGAGCTGCCAGCCCATCGACCTCAACCCGCAGGCATGGTCGAGGCTGCTGAGGGAACTGCCGACACTAGACGACGTCGATGTCGCAGTGCAGCAGATTGGGGATCTCTCGCGGGGCATTGAGATCCCCGGAGCAGATGGCGCCGGTGGTCCGTCAGGGCCTGCACCAGACTCACTTCCAGGCAGGGGGAGGGAGTCGGCAGGGAGGTCTGATTCTGCGGCGTGCCCCCGTTCGCCACCCCAGGATGCCCCAGAGACCAGCAGGGCATCGAAGAGAAAGTTGGTCCGTCCTGAAGGAAGCTTTGTCTCCATCCTCAAGGCCAGGGTTTCTAGGCTTCCCATGATCCCGCACCGAACCCGACGGCTGGGCGCCGGGGGCAGCTCTGGAGCCGCCGCTGCCGGAGCAGTCCCGGCGGCCGCGGGAAGGGCGTCTGGTGCTGCAGGAGCTTCAAGATGGACCCCAGCAATGTCATCGGCTTCTCAACCATTGAGGGCCGCCCCAACTCAGGGCACATCTTCGACGTCGGGGTCCTCGGCAGGGAAGGCTGTTGAAGTGGTGTCTTCGTCAACGAAGAACCCCGAGGCTCCACCAGCTCCGAAGCTAGCAGAGGTGACCTCGACGTTGGCGGGGGTGCGTGGCTCGAGCCTCCCGCGTAAGAAGCTCCGCGCGGAGTGGAACTTCCAGGCCTCCAGGTACGGCTCAACCTTACGAGGCTGTGTACTGAGCCGCTGGATGCCGTAGTTGATGCTTTGTGCTTCTTTTTGTAGAGCTTCCCAACAGAGCACTTCTGTTCCTCCTCCATGTGGGCTGATCTGCCCCTGGCCTAGGGCGGCCAGAACTGGGCCGTGTGGGCTGCTCTGCCCCTGGCCCAGGCCGGATCCTCCTTCTAGAAGAGATTAGAGTTTAGTCTTCTTAGAGATAGAATTAGAGATAGACTAAAAGATTGAGTTGTATTAGATCATGACTCTTGTAAGGGGGTTATATAAAGAAGCCAAACACCCCAGTTTTAGATCAGATCAATAGAGAAATAATTCCTCCACCTCTCTATCCCTAGCCGCCGCCATCTCTCTCTCCCTGGAGCAGCCACCGCCACCAGAGGCCAAACCCTAGCTGCCGCCCCTGCTGATCTCCCTGTTCTGCGCCTCCACAACTCAGGAACAGGCCGATAGCTCCCTGTTCTTCCCTCTCCCTCTCTTCTGCTCCGTCTAGCGCCCAGATCAGAAGCACCTCCAAGCAGCGGCTGTTCTGTTCTCCTAAAGAACAGATCAGATCTCTCTCTACTCCCTCACAGTTTTCCTGGTTCAGCAAGAACAGCACCCAGGCGGGGTGCTGAACTGCTATCGGGACAGGTCAGTTTTGATGTGATCAGCACCGGAATTGCAACATTCGTGGCATCAGAGCCAGTTCGACCCTAGGTTGAATTGAGCAAGATGTCGTCTACACCTCCAAGCAGCGGCAGCGCCACCAGCCACGCGACACCCTCTCTGGCAGCTCGTGAGGTGAACACCGAGGCGGGGTTCCCCATGCTCTCCAAGACCAACTACGCGGAGTGGGCTGTCATGATGAAGATCAAGCTGAAGGCACGACTACTTTGGAAGGCCGTGGAGGAGGGCAACGTGAGTGAACAAGAAGATATGATGGCGCTTGACATCATGGTCAGCGCTGTCCCGCCGGAGATGATCACGAGGATCGGAGAGAAGAAGACGGCGAAGGAGGCATGGGACACGATCACCATAATGCGGGTCAGGGCCGACCGCGTGAAGAAGACGACGACACAACAACTCCGGAAGGAGTTCGAAGCCGCTGCCTTCAAGGATGGCAAGAGCGTGGAGGACTTCTCCCTCCGCCTGAGCGGCAATGCTATCACGGCTTGCGTCGCTAGGGGAGGAGATAGGAGAAGAGAGGGCCGTGGAGAAGCTCCTGCGAAGCGTTCCAGAACGCTTCTAACAGATCATGGTGGCAATCACGACACTGCTGGACGGGTCGACCCTCACCTTATCGGAGGTGACGGGGTGTCTCACGGCGGCGGAGAACGCCTTCGACTCGATGCAGCGGAAGGGAGGAGTACATGACGGCCAGGTGTTTCTCACTCGGGAGGAGTGGTAGGCACAACGGAAGGAGGTGCGGTCTACCCAGTCTGCGGGTTCTTCTAAGAGGGGCCCGAAAGGGCCCGCCCAAGAAGAACGGAGGCAAGAAGGGAGGTTCCGGGAAGGATATTCCGTGGGACCAGTGTAGGAAGTGTGGGAAGAAGGGCCACTAGGCCAGGGAGTATCGGTTGAAGTCTAAGGAGGAGCCGCAGCAGCAGGCTTTCGTGGCGAAGGCGGAGGAGGAGGGCGCCTTGTTTATGACAAAGGTGGCCTCAGTACAGGAGGAGCCTGTACAGGAACGTCCTACTCGCCCACTGGAGATAATGGAGGGCCGTGTATTCGCTCACCGCGGCAATGATGACGACTTTGATGACACTGGTTGGTACCTCCACACGGGCGCGACCAACCACATGACGGATTCGCACGCCGTCTTCTCCGAGCTCGACGAAAACGTCGTCGGAACCATCAAGTTCGGCGACAACTCCGTCGTACGTATCCAGGGGAAGGGTACGATCCTATTCGCCTCCAAGACGGGTGAGCACAGGAGGATCACCGGCGTCTACCTCATCCCGCGCCTCACCACCAATCTCATCAGCGTGGGCCAGCTGGATGAGGATGGCTACATCATCACGGTGCATGGAGGAGTGATGCACATACGGGATGAGCCGCAACGTCTCCTCACATGAGTTCAGCGCGATGACAGCAAGTTGTACTCCATCAGGCTCAACATCACACGTCCGGTTTGCCTAACCGTGAGGCGTGATGATGTTGCGTGGCGTTGGCACGAATGCTGCTGACACGTTGGCTTCCAGGCGTTTCGGAAGTTGGCACGAGAGGAGATGGTGCCCGGGCTTCCGCAAATTGATCACGTCGATCAATTGTGCGAAGCTTGCTTGGTCGGGAAGAAGAGGCGCTCCAGCTTCCCTAAGCAAGCTCGGCGGCGCGGAGGGTTCGCTCGACCTCGTCCACAGCGACATCTGTGGGCCTATCACGCCGACGACTCCAGGCGGCAAGAAGATGTTCTTGTTGCTAGTGGATGGCATGAGCCGCTATATGTGGATCTATCTTCTAGCAACCAAGGACCAGGCGCCCGACATAATTCAACAATTCTAGGTGACGGCTGAATTAGAGTCCGCGAGGAGGCTGAAGCTACTCCATACTGATCACGGAGGGGAGTTCACCTCACAGGAGTTCGGTGAGTACTGCGCTCAGCACGGAGTACATCAGCTCACAGCCTCGTATACGCCGCAACAAAACGGGGTTGTGGAGCGGCGCAACCAGACGGTGGTCGGCATGGCGAGGAGTATGTTGAAGGCGAAGGGTATGCTCGGGATTTTTTGGGGTGAGGCAGTTATCACGGCTGTCTACATCTTGAATCGATCCCCCACCCGTGGCCTCGACGGGAAGACGCCATATGAAACTTGGCATGGAGAGCAACCAGCCATCAATTATTTCCGAACTTTTGGGTGTGTTGGGCATGTCAAGAACACGCGCCCTACCCAAAAAATTTTGAAGACTGGAGTACTCCGATGATTTTTCTTGGCTATGCTGCAGGGAGGAAGGGCTATCGGATGTATAATCCGGCTGATGGGCGACAAGCCCCTGGAATCCTATGTGATAGGAAAGTCCCACAAAAGCTAAAAGGGAAGTTCTATAGGACAGTGATCAGACCCGCGATGCTCTATGGGGCGGAATGTTGGCCAACTAAACGGCAACATGTCCAACAAATGAGTGTCGCAGAGATGCGCATTGCTACGGTGGATGTGCGGGCACACGAGAAGAGACCGATTAAGGAATGAGGTGATTCGAGATAAGGTAGGGGTGGCGCCGATTGAAGAGAAGTTAGTCCAACATCGACTTAGGTGGTTTGGACATATCCAACGGAGACCTCCAGAAGCACCGGTTAACAGTGGGATTTTAAGAGGTAGAGAAAATATTAGGAGGGGTAGAGGACGACCAAGGTTGACCTGGGAGGGGGCGGTAAAATGAGATTTGAGAGATTGGAATGTATCCACAGACTTAGCTCATGATAGGACCGCATGGAAAGTAGCAATCCATGTGCCAGAATCGTAGTCTTGTTTTTTTTCTTTTTTCTTTTCTTTTTTTCTCTTTTCTCTTTTTCTTTTTTCTTTCTTTTTTTTTTTATTTTTTTTATTTTTTTCTTTTTTTTCTTTTTTTCCTTTTTCCTTTTTTTCTTTTTCCCTTTTTTTTTCTTTTTTCCTTGTTCTTATAACTCTTCCTCTCTTTTACTTCATTGATATTGGGTTTCATGTCTAGCCGACCCCAACAGGCTTGGGATAAAGGCTTGGTTGTTGTTGTTGTTGTTGGGCGCACACACATATCACGTGGCGTGATATTCGACGAGGCGGCCAAGTGGATCTGGGGAGAAGGAGCAGGAGAAGAGGACCACACCGCCTTTCACGTCGACTCCTTAGGTCCAGCACCTGCTGGACCTGCTGTTCCAGCACCCGAAGAGGTGCTGCACGGTCCGGAGGGGCCGAACAGCACCCCTGTAGTGCCCAAGAGGGGCATAGAAGGGTTTGTCCAGACCCTAGGAGTTCCTGCACCAGCCTCCAGACCTACTCGAGAGGGTCCATCACCTGCAGCGTCACACCAAAGGCCCCTACAGGGACTGTCCAGCGCTGGGACAGTCCTGCATGGGGGTCAGCAGCAGGGGGGGTCCGGACTTGAAGATTCCATCACCTTCGTCACGCCCCGGAATCCTCCACGGCCCATTTGCTTCGCCACACCGCTGTCGAACCCTGGCAGCAACGTCGTCAACGCCTACTACGACGACGACGCCAAACTACGGTTCCGCACGATGCGCAACGTGCTTGGAACCCTCACCCCTCCTGGTCGGGCTGAGCGCCCACCAAGGTTGGAGGAGGGGGAGCTCATGTTCACCACCGCGGAGGAGCCCACGACCTTCGCCGATGCTGAGGAACACCCGTGCTGGAAACGGGCCATGCTCGAGGAGATGGAGTCCATAGAAGAAAACAAGACTTGGCAACTTGTTGATCTTTCTGCAGGACACAAGCCCATTAGCCTCAAATGGGTGTTCAAGGTGAAGAGGGACGAACATGGGAAGGTGGTGAAGCACAAGGCTTGATTGGTGGCAAAAGGCTATGTCCAACGGCAAGGAATAGATTTTGACGAGGTATTTGCTCCTGTAGCTCATCTCGAATCTGTTCGCTTGCTCCTTGCAGTTGCTGCGCACAAGGGGTGGGAGGTACACCACATGGACGTGAAGAGCGCCTTCCTGAACGGCGACTTGATGGAGGAGGTGTACGTCTCCCAACCCGCTGGCTTCATCATCGACGAAGCCGAACACAAGGTGTATCGGCTCAAGAAGGCTTTATATGGACTTCGTCAGGCGCCCAAGGCATGGAATGCCAAGCTCAACGATAGCTTGCTATCGCTTGGTTTCCATTAGAGTACGATGAAAGTGCATCTAGATAATCCCCGTGGTTTTGGTTGATTGATGACGACAATTAAGATGCTAATAAGTTTGTACTGAGTATGAGCACAGGTGTTTATCAAAGAAATGGATATGGAGTCTCTCAAGAAGCAAAACGAAAAGAAGAAGACTTGGAAGAGTTGAAAATAGCATTTTCTATTAATCTTCACATTTTTCTAGTTGTGTATAGGGTCTTCTCTTTTAGAGTGCTTGAGAATCACTAGAGAGCTCAAACGAAGGATAGAACGATAGAATCATGAGATGAGGTAGTCATAGATATGAAGAAAAGGGAAGACCGGACTTGTCCGGGCAAATTGCCGGACTAGTCCGTTCATAACCGGACTAATCCGCTTTAGACCGGATAAAGAGTCTCTGAGTCAGTTCGGACTAGTCCATTAAAGGCCGGACTAGTCTGCTATTGTGTGAGTCTGAGCCGTTATGAGACTAAGTCTCAGAAGGCCGGACTAGTCCACCCAAGAGGACGGACTAGTCCGCTAAGCGGACTAAGCCGCTTAGGTCCGGAGAAGAAGTCTCTGAGTGTCATAGGACTAGTCCGCTCCACAGGCCGGACTTGTCCGATCTTTTCAGACTAGTCCGAAATAGGATGGAACAAAGGTTCCTGTGTGAGCTCGGACTAGTCCGAGGTTGGCTGGAGTAGTCCGCAGCTCCAGTTGAGAGAGTCTTTTAGACTAAGTCTGGTAAGACTGGACTAGTCCGCCCTTACCAGACTAGTCCGTTCTCATACGAAACAAAGGTTCCTCACTGAGATCGGACTAGTCCACTCTTGGTCGGACTAGTCCGGGGTTTCATAACCGTTTCTATTCAACGGTCACTAAAACTTCATTTGGTAAGCCGTGACGTGAGTGGTCCCTCAAGATCGGACTAGTCCGGGGTTGGAACCGGACTAGTCCAGACTTTAGTTGGTAACGACTAAATGCCGGGATTTCTATAAAAGGAGACCCCTCGGCTGAGAATTGATGATACATGAACCCAAGCGCTGAAAACTCATTCCTAGAGCTCTTTTAAGCCTCTTTCCTCACCTTCTAGACCCCTAAGATCGGATCTTAAGGAGTTAGTGGTTCTTGTGAGAGGAAAGACGTGGTGACCGACGTTTGAACTCTCGGTTTGATTCCTTTGCACTCTAACTGTTATTTTGAGTTCTCAACAGTTGTACTTTGAATTCTAGAACTGCTTGGTTGGTGTAGGGAGCCTCAAAGTGTGAGTAGCCCCTAAAAGCATTGTATTCACATTCGATTGATAGTGAGAAAGCCCGGGCTTGATCTTGGTGATCGCTCGGTGAGGGAAGGGTTGGAAAAGACCCGGTCCTTGGTGGACTCCTCAACGAGGACATAGGTTCCTGTGTGGAATCGAACCTCTGGATAAATCATGTCTCTTGTCTTCTCTACTATCTTACTTTCTCACTAGAATTACTTGTTAAACTTTCATTGTGTTATTTTCCGCAAATTGTTCTATTATTTTGCAATCTGATTTTTCTCAACTAATTTGTGATATCATTTGACTACCACATATTTTCAGCTCAAACAAACTTAACAGGAAACCTAAAACACAAATTAGGCTTAGACCGGACTAGTCCGACCTCATACCGGACTAGTCCGGCCCACTCTGGTTTTATCCGCTCTTTATTTTAATTTCAGGTTTTATTAGCCTATTCACCCCCCCTCTAGGCAACTTTCAATTGGTATCAGAGCCTAACTCTCCACAAAAGCTTAACCGCTTGGAGAGGAGATGGGGGACAAGGTCGGTAGCCAAATTGATCTCAACAAGGGAAAAGGAGCAAGTTCGAGCAACTTTGAAGAACAAGGTTCTAATCCACCTCCCGCAGTTGCTCCTCCACAAGACGTTACAAGCTCAGAAGAAGATGAAGAAGTTCTTCGTCTCATGGCACTCCTCAAAAAGAAAAAGGAGGAGGCTAAAAGGAAAAGAAGGAGAAGTTAGAGAAGAAACTCAAGAGTAGTCAACAAGACTACTCGCGATATCCTTTTAATTATGAACGACTAAATTCTCATTCCAGTTATTTATCAATTCCTCTAGGCAAACCACCTCACTTTAATGTAACTAACTATACAATGTGGAAACACAACATGAAGTTGCATCTAATTTCTTTGAACCCAAGTCTTTGGCATGTGGTATGTACAGGTATAGATATCCCCGAAGACGAGGATGAACTCACTCTAGAACAAGAACAACAAATCCATCGCAATGCACAAGCAGCAACAGTGCTCAACTCATCTTTGAGCATTGAAGAATTTAACAAGGTAGATGGGTTGGAGCTCGCCAAAGATATTTGGGACACCCTCAAGATCGCACATGAAGGAAACCGATCCGTGAGGGAAGCTAAGATTGAGATGATAGAAGGAGAGCTTGGAAGGTTTGCCATGGAAGAAGGCGAAACACATCAAGAAATGTACAACCGACTCAAAACTCTTATCAACAAGAGTCGGGCGTACAGATGCAAGAAATGGAATGACCATGAGGTGGTTAAAAGGATGATAAGAGCATTTATGCCTCGCAATATGACCCCATGCACCCTAGTCCGGGAAAGTCCAAACTTTCATTTGATGACTCCGGATGAAGTGCTAGGGAAGATCATTAACCATGAGATGACGGAGAAGGAAGCCCAACACGTCAATGACTTAGCCAAGATCACTTCATCAAAGAAGAAGGGCATTGCTCTCAAGGCCACATCCAAGTCAAAGGCAAAAGAAACACAACTCAAAAGTGAAGATGAAGAAAGTGATGATGAGAGCACAGACATGGATGATGAAGAAATGGCGTTCTTCATCAAAAGATTCAAAAGGTTGATGAGGAGAAGGAGAAGCTAACACTATGAGAACAAGAGCAAAGACAAAGGCAAGTCAAGAACAAAGAAGACTTGCTACAACTGTGGAGAACATGGGCATTTCATTGTGAACTGCCCCCATAGCAAGGAAGATGACAAGAGAAAGAAGAAGGATGGGAAGCCGCAAGACAAGAAATTCCTCACAAAGAAGAAGACATATGGACAAGCCCACATCGGAGAAGAATGGGACTCAAATGAAGAATCGTCCTCCGAAGATGAAGAAAAAGTGGCAACCGTAGCCATCAAGAGGCCAACCATGAAGAAATCACTCTTGCCAAACAAGGGTGATTGGAAGAGCCGAAGTCACACATGTCTCATGGCAAAGGAAGGAAAACGCAAGGTAATGACTAAACCTTCTAAGTTACATATTGAAGATGATAGTGACTTCGATAGTAGTAGTGAAAACGAATTCATGTTTAGAGGATTAAACAAAAAGGCTATAGCTAAAATGAAAATGCTATCGGATGAAATATTTGAACAAGAAGAGCTTCTCAATCAACAAGAAGAATTGCTTATCCTTGAAAAGGAAAGAAACCTTGAGATTGAGAAACTTCTTGAATTTGAGAGAGAAAAGTGTAGAACACTTGAAAGCGAACTTGCCATAAGCAAGGAGACATGCATTCAGCTTAAAAGTGAGAATATAGCGATTCAAGGTGAACTTGTAAGTTTAACCAAAGCTCACAAGAATCTTGAAGCACAACTTGACTCACTTAAGTATAGCGTCCCAATTAATTCATCCCCTAAAAGCTCTCTCTCAACAAAGATAGAATCCAACACTAAAGCTTGTAAATGTGCTAGCATTGTCTTAAACTTAAAACATGAGCTCAAAGAGGCACAAAGCAAGAATACACACAAGAGTGAGATCTTTGATAAAGAAAAAATCAATTATGCACGCAGTGCATACACAATCACAAGATCTCCCTTCATCAAAGATGGACTTGGATATACTAGGGGAGGAAAGCAAAATGCTAGAATCCTTAAAAACAATAGCAAATTCGTAGCCTTCGTGAAAGAAACTCAAGTCAAAACAAGAGTAATAACCTTGCATCTACCTCACATAAGATTACCAAAAATATAAAATCTATAGTATTGCATAAAGCTCTCTATGGCCTTAAACAAGCTCCTAGAGCTTGGTATGAATGTCTTAGAGACTTTCTTATTGATAACGGCTTTAAGATAGGCAAAGCAAATTATACACTATTCACAAAGAGTGTAGACAACGATCTCTTTGTATGCCAAATATATGTCGATGACATTATATTTGGTTCTACTAACACATCTTTTTGCAATGAGTTTAGCAAGATAATGACAGATAGGTTTGAGATGTCCATGATGGGAGAGTTGAAGTTCTTACTCGGATTTCAAGTCAAGCAACTCAAGGAAGGCACATTCATTAGTCAAACCAAGTACACACAAGACATACTCAAGAAGTTCGACATGGACAAAGCAAAACCTATCAACACACCAATGGCAACAAATGGGCACCTTGACCTCAATGAAGATGGACCAAGCGTGGATCAAAAGGTATATCGCTCTATGATTGGCTCATTACTTTATCTTTGCGCATCTAGACCCGATATCATGCTTAGTGTATGATTATGCGTAAGATTTCAAGCATCACCTAAAGAATGCCATTTAACAGCCGTTAAAAGGATCCTAAGATATCTAGTTCACACACCCAACCTAGGATTATGGTATCCAAAGGGGTCTAAGTTTAATCTCATCGGATACTCCGATGCAGATTACGCCGGACGTAAAATAGATAGAAAAAGCACCTCAGGAACTTGTCAATTTTTGGGTAGGTCCCTAGTATCATGGTCATCCAAGAAACAAAATTCCATTGCTCTTTTCACAGCAGAGGCGGAGTATGTCGCAGCCGGAAGTTGCTGTGCTCAACTTCTTTGGATGCGACAAACTTTAAGGGATTATGGTCACAATATGAACAACATTCCACTCCTTTGTGACAATGAGAGTGCTATTAAGATAGCCCACAATCCCGTTGAGCACTCTAGAATCAAACACATAGACATTCGACATCACTTTTTAAGAGATCACTCTATAAAGGGGGATATAGCAATCTCACACGTAAGAACTGAAAAACAACTAGTCGATATCTTTACCAAACCACTAGATAAAAAACGATTTTGTGAACTTCGAAATGAGCTGAATATATTAGACTCTAGGAATGTAAGTTGAAAAAATTATACAAATAGAAGTTCTCAAAAATTCTTTCACATCCTTAAAAAATGTGCATGATTGTGAAAACTTGTACCTCCTCTATTTTCATCTCACATTATTTTTGGCTATATAGTCATCACATAATTATGTGTTTGATATATATATATATATATATATATATATATATATATATATATATATATATATGGACCATATAGCAGGTACAAGTAAATCCACCGTAAACCAAGGCAAAATTCTGATATATAAGAATTTTTAGACTTTAAAAGTTGGACTAGTCCGACCTAGAGGCCGGACAAGTCCGGGCATTCTAAAGAAGTCCGAGGAGCAGCGGACAAGTCCACAACGGACTAGTCCGCCTGGCACCTGAAAGTACATCTAGATAATCCCCATGGTTTTGGTTGATTGATGACAATTAAGATGCTAATAAGTTTCTACTGAGTATGAGCACAGGTGTTTATCAAAGAAATAGATGTGGAGTCTCTCAAGAAGCAAAAGGAAAAGAAGAAGACTTGGAAGAGTTGAAAATAGCATTTTCTATTAATCTTCACATTTTTTAGTTGTGTATAGGGTCTTCTCCTTTAGAGTGCTTAAGAATCACTAGAGAGCTCAAACGAAGGATAGAACGTTAGAATCACGAGATGAGGTAGTCATAGGCATGAAGAAAAGGGAAGACCGGACTTCTCCGGACAAATGGCCGGACTAGTCCGTTAAGAACCGGACTAATCTGTTTTAGACCGGACAAAGAGTTCCTGAGTCAGCTCGGACTAGTCCGATAAAGACCGGACTAGTCCGTTGTTGTGTGAGTCTGAGCCGTTATGAGACTAAGTCTCAGAAGGCCGGACTAGTCCGCCCAAGAGGCCGGACTAGTCCGCTAAGCGGACTAAGCCGCTTAGGTCCAGAGAAGAAGTCTCTGAGTGTCATCGGACTAGTCCGATCTTTTCCGACTAGTCCGAAATAGGACGGAACAAAGGTTCCTGTGTGAGCTCGGACTAGTCCGAGGTTGGCTGGACTAGTCCGCAGCTCCAGTTGAGAAGTCTTTTAGACTAAGTCTGGTAAGACCGGACTAGTCCGCTCTTCGGGCCGGACTAGTCCGCCCTTACCAGACTAGTCCGTTCTCATACGGAACAAAGGTTCCTGACTGAGATCGGACTAGTCCGCCCTTGGCCGGACTAGTCCGGGATTTCATGACCGTTTGAATTCAACGGTAACTAAAACTTTATTTGGTAAGCCGTGACGTGAGTGGTCCCTCAAGATCGGACTAGTCCGGGGTTGGGACCGGACTAGTCCGGACTTTAGTTGGTAACGGCCAAACGCCGGGATTTCTATAAAAGGAGACCCCCGGCTGAGAATCAAACAGACACGAACCCAAGCGTTGAAAACTCATTCCTAGAGCTCTTCTAAGCCTCTTTCCTCACCTTCTATACCCCTAAGATTGGATCTTAAGGTGTTAGCGGTTTTTGTGAGAGGAAAGACGTGGTGACCGACGTTTGAGCTCTCGGTTTGATTCCTTTGCACTCTAACTGTTATTTTGAGTTCTCAACAGTTGTACTTTGAATTCTAGAATTGCTTGGTTGGTGTAGGGAGCCTCAAAGTGTGAGTAGCCCCTAAGAGCATTGTATTCACATTCGATTGATAGTGAGAAAGCCCGGGCTTGATCATAGTGATCGCTCAAGTCCAGAGGCTAAAACTGATTTTTAATTGAATTTACATGAATTTCTGAAGTTCCAGGGGCTAGATCAGAAGTTTCCGGGGATAGCTCGTATTTTCCGAGATCCCCAGGGGGTAGCGCGTAAGAATCCCGACCTTTATAATGCGGGGCTGACGTGGACCGTCTGATTTAAAACAGACGGCTCAGATTAGATTGCCGAACCGGTACGCATGGGTTTTAATTCCACCGTGCGTTTTAAAATAGACGGCGCATAAGCGGCCACGTCGCTCTGACCGAGCGCGGGCGGCGCTGCCCGGCGGCGCGCGGCGGCGGGAGGCGGCGATCTCGCCGGAAAACTTCGGATCTTCGTCTATTCTTCCTAAAACTGGGATTTCATGGCATAGATCGGTAGAGGAGAGGTCGGGGATCTCACCTCGGGGTTTTTCTTGAGCTCGGAGGTCTTGGAAGGCGGTCGGCGACGAGGTCCGAGATGGAACAGCTGCGATGCTCGTCGGCACTGTGTCTGGAGCGCAAACCACCGAGTTTTCTGCACCTGCGTGATTCCCCAGAGGCGGTGGAACACGATCGGCGCGTTAGATCGGAAAATCCGAGCAGAGATCAAGAGAATATGGTGATCGGAGCTTCAGTTCTCACTGGGAGGAAAAACAGCCGATCGTGGGGAAAAACGAGGCGATGTCGGCGTTTATATAGACGGGGGAGGGCGGCGTGTCGGTTGTGTTCGAGTTTGAGTCGTTCGGGACCAGAATTCGGCTGGAGTTGCGGGTTTCCAGGGGTAGTTTTGATTCGGGAGAGAGAGGAGTCCCGGGATCGGCCGAGCGTGCGCGCGAGGAGGAAGACGACGGCGGGCCCTGCGTGTCAGTGAGAGGGAAAAGGGGTGCGCGGCTGCGGGCTGGTGCGGGGGTAAGTTGGGCCAGCTGGTGGGTTTCGGCCCACTGGCCGGGGGGGTTTGTTTTTTTCTTTTTTTTCTTTTTCTTTTTAGTTTTGAGTTGAATTTGAATTTCTGCACCACATGCAATACGTCCAAAAATTTTTAAATTCCCCTCTTAACAGGTTTTGGGGTGTTACAGCGGCCGAGCCGCCGCCGCTGCCCGCAGCCACCCCCGGCGGCTGCCGGCCCCCGCCGGCCCGGCCCCCTTTGCCGGCGCCGCCCCCCCCCCCCCCCCCCCCCCCCCCCCCGCCCGCCTTCCCGGGCCGCCCCCGAGATCCCCCGGCCTCCCCCGCACCTCCCCAGAACTCCCGGCGCCACCCCGCGTCGCCCCCGGCCTCCCCCGTGCCTCCCCGTGCGTCGCGTCGCCTCCGGACAAGTAAATGGGGTTTTATGTTTAATTTTATGCAAATTGTTGATATGAATTGAATTGAATTGAATCAAATTAGTATGAATTGAATTGAATTGAATTTAAAGTTGAATTGAATTTAGTTCTTTTAGTTTATGTAAATTACTTTTATTAGTGTATAAATATTTTGTTTTAGTTTATGTAAATTGCTTTTATTAGTGTGAATTGAATTGTTTTAGTTTATGTAAATTGTGGGTGACTCGCCCTGGTTGGGCCGCCGCCGCCGCAGCCCTGCACCGCCTTCGCCGTAGCCTAGCGCCGCCACCGCAGCCCAGCGCCGTGTTGGAATAAACCACGACACGAGGTCTTTCTCAGACGTGCACATCGTGTGTGTCGCGGGCGCATCGCGCCATGGCTGTTAGCGCTGCGGGTGCGACCTCGTCTAGTGTAGTGTATGTGCATGGCCATGTCTTCACGGAAGTTGCCACAATGTGTGGGACGAGCGAATGACTCTCATGGCATTGTTCAGAAAAAGAACGTGCAGATCCTGGCGGAGGGGCAGTCGCCGTTCGTGCGCAGAATACGCGGACAGGAAGAAGCTGCCGGTTTTACGAAGCACATAACTGCTCTTTGCCTTGCATGATGTGTGTGTTTAGTTGTTAGACAACAACCAACCACTCCAGTATTCTCTCAGTTCTTCGATCCTTACTCATCCCCGCCGTCGCCGCCTCCTTCACTCTCTGCAGCCGCCGCCGATCCTCCTCCTCGTCTCGCCGTCGCGGCCTCCTCCTCACCTGAACTCACCGCCACTGCTGCTAGTCACACAAATCAGCTGTTTAATAGCGTTTAGGATAACACTGGATTTTTATAAATTGCTTGTATACGTGTGTAATTGCACTGTAAATTTAGTTGTCTTTAATTTATGTAAACAATATGTATTTGTGTTTAATTGTACTGTAAATTGTCTTTAAAATTGAGTGATAATTATTAGCTCTCACGACAGTTAGCTATATACACCGTCGTGAGAGCATGTGTATAATATGTTATTTACGATGACTCCGGACTGGACGGTCGCTAGTACAACAATAATTAGTCGAACAATCATCGAACTGGACACGAAAGCGAATGGTACCGATGCGGAAGGCAAGCTCTCGTTGGAACAAGGACACCGTGGCGAATGGAACCAATAGCGTGCGGACATGACCATTTCTTAAAGCTTTTCCCTCTCTCTCTCTATTTCTTTCCTATCGCGCTCTCATTGGAACACATGAAAAACGTCTTAACATAACCTATGTGCCGCCCCCTCTGTTCTGTGTTTCGTGAAGCCAGACAATCATCGAACCGGACATGGAAGCGAATGGTACCGATGGGGAAGGCAAACACTCGTTGGAACAAGTACACGGAGGCTAATGGAACCAATAGCGTGCGAACACGGCCATTTCTTACACTTTTCCCTCTCTCTATTTCTTTCCAATCTCTCTCTGATTGGAACACATGATATCTAACGCTGAATTTATTTGTAGGCTCGAATATGAGTGAAGATCATAGTTGGATGTATACTGGTTAGAAAAAAGAATGGAAGTCACTCAGATGAATGGGTGACCAAGACTACAACTTTTGTGGAACATGTTTTTTTGTTAGCCAAGATAAATAAGGTGTGGTATCCATGTGGCAGATGCCAAAATATGAGGTGTTTGGACAAGAGAACACTTTCACTGGACTTGTGCCAATACGGTTTTGTGCCACATTATGAGGTGTGGGTCTTTCACGGCGAATCAACGCCTAAACCCATAGAAGAAGAGGAAGAGGATACTTACAGCATGGGAGTTGATAGGATGGACGAGATGCTTGAATCTTTACAACCATAATTGTAAAGGTCCCAAAACATGCATACAAAGAAACTCTTGTTTGCACAAAGTTGGTTTCACATGTATGAAAAATGGGACTTGTTAAAAACTTTTTCCACATGTGATAATACACATGAGAGCCTTCTTCACACAAGTTCAAATATTTATTTGAAGACTTGGAACCCAAGAGGGATCTAAAGGTGGGAAGTTCCCATATGGGTGAGGAAGCTAAAGTTAGATTTTGAGAACAAATTGTTCCACTCAAAAATTCAAATGAGTAACACAATTGTTTTCAAACTGTTGTATTAAAAACCTCATTTGCAGCAGCCAAATCAAATATCAGAGTTCATATTTGAATTCCTTAGGTCCAAATTAGGGGGTAGGCAAAGTCTCATGAATTTTGGAAGATATTTGCTATCCATTTTTCAAATGGACTTAAAGTTGCAAGGAATTCAAATATACATTTGAATATGGATGAAACTTGTCCAAAGTATCCAAACACAATACAGGTTTGAATTTTCACCAGTTGATTTCCAGCATTTGCCAAAGTGTGGAGATATTTGTGAGAAAAATGAGAGGGGATAAGAAGGGGCAGTGGGGCCCACATGTCATAGTGATATTTAGACTTACACACAGTTTCCTCTCTGTTTTCTCACTCCACCGAGGCATTCCACCGGATGACACCGCGGGAGCAGCTCCGAACCACCTCCTGCTCGTGTTCTTCGTGCTGGCGAGCTGGTACCCCTTGCTTATCACCTCAGCCGACGTTCCCGTGCCACAGCCCCGAGAACCGCTCGTTTCCCTTCTCCTCGCTCACAAAACGCAGAGAATGGAGCTACCACGTCTCCAGCCCTCGGTTGATCGCTGCTGAGCGGTTCCCACCAGTTGGGCGCCCAGCTGAGAAGCTCAGAGGCTGCGCTGACGAGTCCCTGACATCCTCAACGTGTCTCAGCTCGTCCCCGGCCGTTCCCCGTTGCTGCTGAGCCATGTTTCTCCCGACAAAAAGAGCCACGGCGCCTCCACATCGCCTGGCCGTCTCCAAGCTTCCCTGATGTGCTCCAAAGCTCACAGGGGTGCGCCAAGCAGTCTAGATACTCCTCCCATCGTCCCCCTGCTCTCCCCCGACGCCGGCTCGCCGGAATTCGGTTTTTGGCACCGGCGCACGTATAGAACAGACCTTGGTTAATTCTTGAAATTCGCCCAAACCGACTGATCATACCTCCTACAATTCAAACCACGGCAACTAGATGCCCTAGCGCCCTCCCACGCCGAGAACCAAATAAAACCGATCATCACAGGCCCCGGGCGACGAGAATTCGTCGCCGGCGGCAAAAACGGGTCGGGTCTTCGGTGACCGCCCTATTCCCGCCAATTGCTGCACGAACTGAGGTGCGTTCCATGCTCCACGAGCTCTGGTGATGCTTTAGGGCAAGGTAGCTCTCCGGGAGAAGCTTCGGACGCGCCAGAACGCGTTGATGCCGAGCTTCCAAGCCGTCGCCGCACCGGTGCCGATCTGTTTTCGGCCGTTTTCATGCGCGAAAACCTTGCCCGGCAGCTGCGCCATGTTCCAAGGAGCATGTAGGGCGAAACCGGAGCTCATTTGGTGGATAAATGAGAGAGAACGAGCCGTGCCACGCTTTCTGCCGGTGTGCACCCGCGGGCTCTGGCGAGAGGTTGAAGAAGCACCTGACCCGTGGGCCCCACGTGTGATTGTTCTGTTTAAAAATAAAACAGAGAGCTGTTCAAACTTGAAAAATGTATAACTCCGTGTAGAAAGCTCCAAAAATAGTGAGATAAATTTTGTTGGATTCCTCTCAAATAGTACTATCTAGGGGTACAGCCCAATATTTATGAAAATCCCTGGTTTTGGCTCATTAATTCATATAAGTAAAATCTCATAGGAATTATTTCAGGAGTTAGGTGCATTGGAAAATTCCCAAATTTGGGCAGGAAATTATTCCAAAAATACTTGAACTCCAGTAAAATTTTCAGAAGCATTGGACCTCTATCCAAATATGCTACCCAATTTGTATGAAACTCATTATTTCATTCTGGAAAATTCTTTAAACCTTTTCAGCAAAAGAATTCTTGAGGGAGTTTGGCTCATCCAAAAATCCTCAATTTGTGCCAGAATACTCTTTGGGATGTTAGTGGACTCCTGTAAAAGCTTCAGCTCATTTGGAGTTGATTTGATCAGGGCAATTCAGATTTGAAGTTGCTGTGTTCAATTGAATACAGAAATATTTTCAGAGAATTTCCCAAAACTTAGAAATTCAGTTCTGGGTAAATCTTAGCCCCAAAAATGCTAGTAAAATTCATGCAAGCTCTATAAACTATAATTGAAATTGTAGTTCACTAAGTTTGGCATGAACATGCAAGTTTATTCAGAATTAATTCCTTTTTGCCTAAAGGCTTAGGGAATTATTATGAGTGGTCTATTCATTGGATAATTCCAAATATTGGTACAGAGTGTTTTCTTGTGACAAGGAACTCACATGAAAATTCTCAGCTCCATTGGAGCTCTGGATCACCCCTGTTCAGTTTAACCTCTTATGATGATCAATAGAGAAGAGGGGAAAAACACTTAGTATTTCATCTTGTTGCTTAGACAAAAGCCCAGACCACTAGCACCCACGTTATTTTAAATTCTTAAACAGAGTTCCAGTTTTAAACTTGTCTTTAGCACTTGTTAGCAAAACTTTTACAATTAAACATATGTGCATATTCATTACGTGTAGCATTTACTTGAAGAACCTTGAGTCCTCGGAGTAGAGATCAATGAAGGAGGAAAGCAGTTGATCAAGCACCAAGTGGTCTTCACTAACTAAACTTCGTATATATATAAGTCCCCTGCAAAACAAAGGCAAGCCCCGGTTTGCATCAAAAATTACAAGTTCTTATTTGTATTCACTTTATATGTCTAGCATTTAGTTTCTTGCATTAAATCTAGATGGTATGAAACTCCAAATGCATGACCCAGAAAATCCTGGAGTATAATGTAGAGTAGGTTAACACTTGTTTATAACTGCTGATCTCAAGTCAACAAAAGTGGATTAAAAGAAGCAAAACTCGAATGGGCATTTTCCTACTCGTGAACCGGGATTAAGGGGGGTCAATCCGAAGAGTTGGGAATTTATCCCCATAGTTGGGAATGGAGACCGGGCAGTGGATGGAAGGTCAAGGACGTGGTCCTGTGAGCCTAGTCTATGTCTGAGTTGATTAAGGCCTGTTCTCGTGTGCGGCCCCGCTGGACAAGTTTGAGATGTGTACCGGATGCATACTGGCTATATGGGACCTAGGAAACCGATGTAACATGTAAACCTGGGTGTCGAGGCATACCTCACCGTCTGATGCCGATGCTGAAAGGATAGAGAAGTCGGCTCTACGAGGGTTTGCCGTAGGGAGACTTAATCCTAGTCGGTGGGACCGGTTCGACATTTGGGTGTCGTGTGAAAGGTTGCCACGTATGGCGTCAGTGACGGTTGCTGTGTGCAACGTCGAGTACGGGCATACGTGTCGTGTCAGCCGGGTGTTTTTGATTGCAATCACCGTCGCTCGCTGTAGTGAGCATACTTGTACACTGAGTCGTTACGTAGTAATAAACTGGGATACGTTTAATATGCTTCGTGAGTAATCCTCATAATGGAGATGAGGAACGATCAACACTTAACTAAATTTAATTTCCACCTTGGGCTAGTAGCGTCGAGGCGAAGCATTTCTTGTTTGATTGTGGAGTCTCGACGTTAATGGCGTAAGGTCTGTATGAGTCTAGAATAGCTCACTAAAGTTACTTTCACCTCGGGCAAGTAACATCGAGATAAAGCGTTTCTTGTTTGATTGTGGAGTCTCAATGTGAATTACGCGAGGGCTATAAAAGTTGCTTAAAACTAGAAGTAAGTACTCTCCTTTAGATCAACTCTATACTTTGTGCAAACTGCTATATTTCAGCCCTCTATTCTTAGCATGTAGAGTTTCATGGCTAGGGTGACGGATCAGTCTTGCTGAGCTTCGTTCTCACAGATACTGCATAAGTTGTTTTGTAGGTAATAACTGTACGCTGAGATGTACGGGTGCCTGATGAGACTCGGAGCTCTCCGAGTGGTGAACTCATGGCAACCCTGCCGCTGCTAGTGTGATAGTGTTGCTAGTGAGGAGGGTCCGCGGGCTGGACACCTTCTCTATTGCTTAGCATAGGTATGAAACGTGAGTTGTAATATTCTTCCGCTTTAGATTATGTTGAGAAGTATTTTTGAAATCAACACTTTGTAAGCTTCCGTTTGTTTTATGTAATATGATGCTTTATTATGTGTGTTGTTGGGTGCCGCATCGCACGACACCACCCAATGCGATTCCCGGGCGAGGTGCCCCATCCTCGTGATTGATCGGGACGGCGGGCCCTCACAATAATTTAACGAAGACTCTCCTACACCAGAGGTTGAAGCATTCTTCAATTTTCTCAAAGCCTCAGAAGAACCGCTACATGAGCACACAAAAGTGACACTCCTTTCTTTCTTGACAAGACATATGGCAATTAAGTCTAAGTATTTTTTCTCAAATAATTGCTACAACGATCTTATCAAATTGATCAGCGATATTCTTCTAAAGCCTCATAAAGTTCCTAATGACATGTACCAGTCAAAGAAAATACTATCTGGTTTAGGTATGAAATAAGAGAAAATTGATGTATGCTCAGGCAACTGCAAGCTTTTCCGAGAAGAGCATAGCAAAGATAACAAATGCTTACGGTGTGGTAAATCAAGGTATGTTGAAGTTGTTAACGACGACGGTGATAAGGTGATGACATATCACACCTCAGTTGGAACGATTGTTTCTCTCTAAAAGTAGTGCCAGACATATAAGGTGGCACAAAGAAGGTGTGTGTGACAACGATTGAGTAATGGTGCACCCGTCCGATGGTGATGCATGGAAGGCGCTAGACAGCTTCAATGCAGACTTTGCTAGTGATGCGAGAAATGTTCGTATCGGTTTAGCGACATATGGATTCTCACCTTTCAGTACAAATGTCGCACCTTACTCATGTTGGCCAGTGTTTGCTATTCCGTACAACCTACCACCCACTCTTTGTATAAAATTTGAGTTCATGTTCCTTTGTCCCATTGTACCTGGACTGGATCATCCTGGTCCATGCCTGAACATGATGTTGCAACCTCTAATTGAAGAGTTGAAATAGTTGTGGACTGGAGTTGAAGCGTACGACTGTTACAAAAAGCAGAAATTCAACCTTCGAGTTGTGTACCTGTGGTACGTCCATGATTTCCTGACATACGACATGTTTGCTGACTGGAGCATCCACAGACTTTTGACATGTCCGATATGTGCTTCAGGCATGGATTGTTTTCGTCTTACTCATTGTCAAAGTGTTTTCCTGTGACACTTCCCCCGGTATGCTCGGAAGCAGCCCGCAGAGTTTTTTTTTCGGAGGGGCTAGTGGATCTCGAAGGTCGGAGCACAATGGCGAGGAAGGACACAAGGATTTACGTGGTTCGGGCCGCCGGAGCGTAATACCCTACGTCCACGGGTGTGCTTGTTGTATTGCTTGTGTGTATGAGTGATGAGGAAGCTCAGCCTTTTTGGTGCTGGAGGGATCTGAGAGCGAACCCTTTCTACGGTGGCTGCCCCGGTCCTTTTATAGCCCAAGGCTGAGGCAGTTACAATGTGGCCCGGGTCCCGACAGGTGGCCCCGCGGCTACCTGTGCCCTATACATGAGCTAGGGTCTTCACCGCTATACGCATTGTCGCTGTCGGTGGAGTCAAGGCGCGTCACTTGTCCCGCTGGGCGCCTCTAACCGGGTAGCAGGTGATGATGAAGTACCTGTCTTGTCGCCGCGTCTCCTCATTCTGCTAGGCGGCTCTGCGCCGTTGGGAGGCACTGTTGCGCCGTCACGCCTCTCCGCCCTGTCTCATCACCGTAATGGTGAGCAGACGGAGGACGGGGGCATGCGCCGCGAGCCATGCTTCTAGGGAAGGCGCGAACCTTGAATGCACGGCCTGACAACGCACCTTCATCTTTACTCCTTGGCATCTTCCCATTGCTCGTCGGCACTACGTCCGGCTGGCTGGCCCCCGGGACACGTGTCTCCACCGGAGCTATCTTGCGAAGTTGCGAGGGGTCCGGAGTCATTGGACACGTGTCAGCACTGGAGCCCTCCCATGCCGGAGGTCGGGCCCGGAGCGGTGGGACACGTGGCACCTCCGGAGCTCTCCTTGCCGGGAAGGGGCACTTGGAGTCATAGCCCACGTGGCAGCACCGGAGCCCTCCCATGCCGGAGGTCGGGTCCGGAGCCGTAGGACATGTGGCACCTCCAGAGCTCCCTCCGGCATGGGGCGTGGCTCGGAGGTTCCAGACACATGGCAGCACCTAAGCCCTTCCTAGCGGAAGGTCTGGCCCGGCACCACTGGACACGTGGCGGCTTCGGAGCCACCCTCGGCCGGTAATGAGGCTCAGAGCCTGAAGACACGTGGCAGCCTCGGAGCCCTCCTTAGTAGGTGCTCGGGCTCAAGACTTAGGGCACGTGTCAGCTCTAGAGCCCTAGCGCATGTGGTAGCCTCAGGGCTGTTTATGGGGGTCAGGGCACGTGGCTTATGCTGGGGCCCGCCCCAGGAGGGAGGCAGGGCCCAGGCTATCTTTCACCCACTACGCGGGGGTACTTGGTCTGCAGGGTACCGACAGTGGCCCCCGGTGTGACGGACCGAAATCCTTACAATCCAGGATCACAGAGGCTGGTGCCGCACAGTGCGACACCCGATAGCACACACGATAAGGAAACATAGTATTACATAAAAAACATGCTGAATTTGTACAAAAGTAGGACAACCTTCAGTTACAACTCCTGTACAGAGTCTACTACTGCGGAAGGTATTTGTACAACTCACGCCAACACCTAACTAGCAAAAGTTGGTTGTCTGGCCCTACGGACAACACATACTAGCTGCACTCAGCCTCAGCGCGGCGTGTACGGCTCCACACAGCTGTAGTACCCGACGGAGGGTAGCCCTCACCGGTGGACTCATACTCCGAGTCCGTGGGGTACTCCTCACCTGCAAACACTTATAGCAGCAACCGTGAGCATGATGGCTCAGGAAGTCTTAACCGACTCTCCTACACATGCAACTCTACATGCAAGTAATACTCGAATATAGGATGAAAGTTTGCAGCAAATGGACACGCCTACAAGTTCATACTTAGTTAATCTTTTAGCCACAAGTTAAGGGTTCACAAATCTGAAATTTAGTGAGCAATATTTGGTGGCACACATGTAACAATACAAGTTATTCATATCAGCAATATTGAATCA
This sequence comes from Neostapfia colusana, assembly GCA_030760725.1. Taxonomy (NCBI): domain Eukaryota; kingdom Viridiplantae; phylum Streptophyta; class Magnoliopsida; order Poales; family Poaceae; genus Neostapfia; species Neostapfia colusana. The sequence goes on along the minus strand of JASWHV010000014.1, from coordinate 74,198,487 downwards.
TAACATTCCATATGTTAACCTACGTCACGACTCGGTGACCAAGTGGTACTCATTGCCGCGAGGGACGGCGAATTGACTCGATATACACGTGCAGGGATACCCGAAGAGCACGTCACGTACGCCCATCCGTGGAGCTGCACAGCACGTTCACTCGATGTTGTACATAACAACCTTTCACCAAACAGCCGAAACGTTGAACCGGTCGAACCCAAATGGACAGGAGGCTCCCTACACGGAGCATCTCTCTATGTCCGTTAGCGTATTTCCACCTTTATTCCCTCAACGTACACCTATAAATCGGTGCGTTATGCCTCGATGCCCGGAGGTATAGTTTACATCAGTTTATCGGACCCCATATATCCGATATGTCTTCGGTACATTCAAACTTGATCAGCGTGGGCCACACACGGATTGGTCCTAAATCGACACGGACAAGGTTACGCACACAATACTTCCTATTGCTGCGTCCTAGACCCTGCCTAGTCTCATTTTTTTCTTACTAAAGTTGTCTCACATCTCGAACCAATCCCGTGTGTGACGGACCCTATACTCGCGAGTAGATTCCAACTACTCGACTTATATCGAAGTCTATAAACATCAAGCAAAGCATAATCTACTCGAGGGCTTAGACACTACCCTCTCTCCCTTTAGAATAATCTGGTTATGCATGTGGAGTGTCAATCATCCTACACTTAATGCACATACATACCTCACTCTAAGTGAATATAAAGCAAAACTTGATAAAAATTATTAAATGCAAACCGGGCCTTGTCTTGTTGCTGCTGGTTAGGGGTTAGTGTTTCCTCCGGAGGTATGAAGTCCAGTATCTTCGGGGTCTCCAACCGGGTAGCAGGTGATGATGAAGTACCTGTCTTGTCGCCGCGTCTCCTCGTTCTGCTAGGCGGCTCTGCGCCGTTGGGGGGCACTGTTGCGCCATCACGCCCCTCCGCCCTGTCTCGTCACCGTAATGGTGAGCATGCGGAGTACGGGGGCGTGCGCCGCGAGCCATGCTTCTAGGGAAGGCGCGAACCTTGAATGCACGGCCTGACAGCGCACCTTCCTCTTTACTCCTTGGCATCTGCCCGTTGCTCGTCGGCGCGGCGTCAGGGTGGCTGGCCCAAGGGACACACGTCTCCACCGGAGCTATTTAGCGGAGTAGCGAGGGGTACGGAGTCATTGGACACGTGGCAGCACCGGAGCCCTCCCATTCTGAAGGTCGGGCTCGGAGCCGTGGGACACGTGGCATCTCCGGAGCTCTCCTTGGCAGGAAGGGGCACCTAGAGTCGTAGCCCATATGGCATCACCGGAGCCCTTCCATGTCGGAGGTCGGGTCCAGAGCCGTAGGACACGTGGCACCTCCGGAGCTCTCTCCGGCATGGGACGTGGCTTGGAGGTTCCACACTTGAGCCCTTCCTAGCGGAAGGTCGGGCCCGACACCACTAGACACGTGGTGGCTCCGGAGCCACCCTCAGCCGGTAATCAGGCTTAGAGCCTAAAGACACATGGCAGCTTTGGAGTCCTCCTTAGTAGGTGGTTGGGCTCGAGACTTAGGGCACGTGTCAGCTCCAGAACCCTAGCGCACGTCGTAGCCCCAAGGCTGTCCATGGGGGTCAGGGCACATGGCTTATGCTAGGGCCCGCCCCAGGAGGGAGGCGGAGCCCAGGCTATCTTTCACCCACTACACGGGGGTACTTGGTATGCATGGTACCGACACTCATGGTGGCAAGATCTGGTACTTTGAATGTCATATACGTTGGTTGCCCTAGATTCACGTGTTTAGGCAACAGAGGAATTGCCTAAAGCGTTTTAAGTGGATCAGAAATTGCTAATATTGTGATGAAGAGATCGCCAAAGCGTTTAAGTGGATCAAAAATTGCTAATATGTTGGAGAAACTGGTGTTAGATAAAGAACGCCCGGGATATTTTATAGCTTACGGCGAGGGTACATAATTAGACTCACAGATGTTGACTATGGTACCTACCGTACGTCAAGTCGTTGATTTTACTGCACAATATTGATGTCATGCACGAGGAGTGTAACATGGGCGAATGCATCATAAGCATGTGCACGGATATGCCTGACAAAAGAAAAGACAATATAAAGGCTCAAAAGGATTTGGCAGAGCTTTGTAATCGTCCAACGCTTGAGCTCTGTGAAAGTGGTGGCAAGCCACGTGCTTCTTTCCGTCTTAAACCTAACCAAAAGAAAGAAGTTATGAATTGGTTGAAAGTGTTAAAATTCCCAGATGGCTATGCTGCGAGCTTGAGATGAATCGTTAATGTCAGGACAGAAAAACTAACTGGGTTAGTCATGATTATCACATAATTATGGAAAGACTCCTGCCGTTATGTTTAGGGGCTACATTGATGATGCATCTTAGAAAGTGTTAGCCGAGATTAGCTATTTTTATAGACACCTATGTGCTAAAGAAATCACGATACAGATGATGGAGAAGTTGGAAAAGGATATACTAATTCTTTTATGTAAGATGGAGAAAATATTTCCTCCAGGATTCTTCAATCAAATGCAGCATCTCCTTATTCATCTGTCATATGAAGCTAAAGTGGGCGGCCCTATGCAATATAGGTGGATGTATCACATTGAAAGAGATCTAAGATATATTAATCCAATGGTTGGCAATAGGGCTAGAGTTGAAGGGTGCATCGCTGAAGCATTTACTCTTAAGGAGATCGGATACTTTTCAAGTGTTTACTTTTCAGAGGAAAACAATGCCAATGCTTCTACGATGCAGCACAATGTAGACGAAGACCCCCCTTGTAGTGACCTATCCATTTTTGTGACGAAAGGCACCCCTGTCAGTAGTAGCACGAGCTACAATTGTACCGCAGAAGAAAAGAAGGTTGCTTTGCTGTATATGTATGCTAATATAGATGGGATGGATAAATATTTCGAGTAAGTATTTGTTCTACTTCTATGCTACGTAGCATTCTTTACTATACCTTAATGCTAATATTCATGTTTTCGGGACAATGCGTTTCATAAGAAAAACTGGACACTTGACATCAACCGACAAGCAAGCAGGTAGAAACGATGCGATGAGATGGCATTAATGGAGGACCTAATTTTCTATCTTGGTTTCGAGATCAAGTAACAATTTTATGCCCCTTCTCTATGCTGAATTATTGTACTATGTAAAAAATATTCTTATAAGTTCATATTATGGACAGTGTGTAAAAGATGCCGACGTCCATCAAGACTTGCGACAACTACCTTATTCGTGCCAGAAGATGAGTGCTTGGTGGATCGTACAAAAGGTCAATCCTCGTGAACGGTTATTTACCCCAAGTGATGTTGGGTACCATGATACTCCAACGTCTGGTGGTGAGTTCGATAATATTTACCAAGAAGAAGATCTGCCACCCTCATTTGTTGTTGAGCATGGTCAAGAGCTCGATGATTTAGTTGGAGATGCCGACGATGTACAGACTCGTGAGAAGCGCAAATGGAAACCAGTCATTAAAACAATTCGATGGTCTTGTTTAAGGAGTAGAGTAAATGAGCGAGATTCTGATGACTTTTAAAATTAATATAAGTAATGCTTTCTTTATTCAATATTCATGTTGTATAAATTATAATAAATACTTATCAAAGCATCGTTCAAATAGGATGTCGTCAGACAAGGGTAATGTGGGGACCACCCTGTGGTTCACCCACTCCAGGATCGCATAGGGTGGTGCCGTACGATGCGGCACCCAACAGCACACACGAAAAGAATAAAGAACAAAATACAAACTTTTATTTGATATAAAACAGCGGAAGTCTTTTACAAAATATAACTAGACAGCGGAAGTAATGTACATTAGTAGCCTCTCATCCTAACTATGCAAAAGTGCAGCCGTCCAGCCCGGGGACGCTACACGCTAGCAGCATGAAACCGGAGATCACGGCGGCGTGCAGGGCTCCATCTCGGCCGTATACCCTGACGGGGGCATCGCCTCATCCTCGGAACCCTCCTCATAGCTCTCACCTGCATACAGCTCAAATATTGCAACCGTGAGCACAATGGCTCAGCAAGGCTTAACCGTCTGACCTAGGCATGGAACTCTACATGCAGGGAGGTGTATGATAGGAAAAGGAATTTGCGACAAAGACACACCTATAAGTTGATCCTTACTTTCAGTTTTATAGCGTCAAATTCATGTGTCTTAGGCAGCCCTCACATCGGAAGTCCACAATCAAACAAGAAACGCTTTCCTCCGATGTGGTGATGCCCAAAGCGGAAAGTAAACTTAATTAGCTCTACATCTACAGCATACATGGTTTCTAAAACATTAATATATCATCACAACATATTATCATTCAACTAGCTTACTTCACTTCTTACTACGTCACGAAACAGTGAACAAGCGGTACTCAAATAACCGCGAGGGACGGTGATTGCAATCAGGAGACACCCGGACAACACGTTGCATACACCCACTTTCAGAAGCGTGATTCCACACCCCTTCCTACTCTGTTGTATGCAACCACCTTTCAAAGGCAACCCAAAACCGAACCGGTCCATCCGTAACGGGTAGGAGGTCCCCGCGTGGAGCGTGACTGTGCCCACTGGCAGATTTACACCTTGCTACCCTCAACCCACTCCTGTTTACGGTTGGGTAAGCCTCGGCACCCAGGTTAACCATTTACATCGGTTTCCTGCTTATGTCAGTATGCCATTCGGTACTGTTCGATACTTGTTCAGCAGGCCCGCATACGACTCGGTCCTCAATCGATACACCAACAGGGCTACGCACGTGAGACCTCCGCTCACTGCTTCCTATCCCCCCTGCTGTGTCTCATTTTTACCACTCTTAAGCCATTTTCTATTCTGACCAAACCGTGTGATAAACCTTACCTCGCGAGTAGATTCCAACTACTCGACTTCTACCGAGGTCCTAAGCATATTAGCGGGGCCTTGTCTACTCGTCGGCTCTGTAAGCTACCCAACCCTTCATAGGATTTAAAAGGTTGTGCAAGTGGGGTTTCAAACACCTTAACTCTAATGCAAACATTCACCCTAGACATAAGTGATACAAATAAAGAATTTTATAAAAGGTACTTAAGTGCAAACTGGGGCTTGCCTGGTTGCGAGTCAGAGAAGAAGTGAGCTTCTGGTGGGAGGACGTCCAAGGGCTCCGGTGCGTCCTCAACTTCGGTCACTATTATGAAATGTAATAAAATACATGCGTAAGTATTAAGGATTTATAAGAATTAAACTACTATTCATAGCTATTTCTATTTAGGATCCTTAATTGGCTTTGGGATTTTTACAGTGGATACTAGGCCCTATAAGGATGATTTGAGCCAAATTTGGAGACATGTCATTGCATAATGTAGTCTTTAAAATTCCTACAAGTACAATGCTTATCTGAATTTCGAGCCCAAATCAGGAGCTTTGATATAGCTAGAAATGGAAGATCTGATTAGGGTAAGTCTCCATGGTTCTAACAAAATTTGTTTCACCATTTTTGGAGCTACCATCAGAGAGATATGAATTTTTGAAGTTTGGACAGGAGTGCTGAACAATTTCTGTTTAAATTTGAATTTCCAAATAAAGGCTGAATTTGGGAAGGTAATTTGACCTAGCAAATGAACTCCAATGAATCTCAAATTTTTACTGGAGATCTGTAATGTCATGAGGAACTTCCTGGCCAAATTTGAAGAAATTCCATTACATAGATATTCTGGACTAAATTCCCAAAAATTTAACTTTGATGAATCTTGGAGAAATATCCAGAGATCTTCAGATCAATTTCTTTGCATTTCTGCAGAGTACTGACGGATAGAAATCCAACAAAATTTGTTTCACAAATTTTGGACATCCCTACAGAAAGTTATGGAGGTATGAAGTTTGAACCAATTTTCTGGAAATCAATTCTATGATTTTTAGCTAATTTATTTAATCCTGAGATAACCTACTGATTAAGCCCTCCAAATAAGCTCCAAAAATCCTAAAAAATTTACTGGAGGTCAGGCACTATGAAAGGGACTAGCTGCCCAAATTTGGGAATATTTCATAAAGAATTGCTCCTGTAATAAATCCCTAAAGGATTTGATAAAAACAATTCTACAGAAATTCCTGGGCATTTTCATAGCATGCAATTTGTTCCTCTGTGAAGTACTCCTCCTAAGGATTCAGACAAAATTTGTCTCACCCTTTTTGGAGCTGTCTACACAAAGTTATGAATTTTTCAAACTGTGAGAGCTCTCTGTTTAAAATCTACACAGAGACTTAACAGGGGGGGCCAATGGTCAGGTCCTTCTTCAACCTCCCGCCAGAGGCGCGCGTGCACACCAGTTCAAATCGTGGCATGGCTCGTTCTCCCTCATTTCTCCACCAAATTAGCTCCGGTTTCGCCCTACATGCTCCTGGGAACATGGCGCAGCTGCCGGGCAAGGTTTCCACGCATGAAAACGGCCAAAAACAGGCCGGCACCGGTGGGGCGGCTCGGGAGCTCGGCATCAACGCGTTCTGGCACGTCCGAAGCTTCTCCCGGCGAGCTACCTTGCCCTAAAGCATCACCAATGATCGGGGAACATGGAACGCAGGCTAAACCTTGCAGCAAATGGCCGGAACATAGGGTTCACCGGAGGACCGACCCGTTTTTGCCGCCGCCGGCGATTTCTCGTCGCTCGGGGCGTGTGGTGGACGGTTTGATGCGTGCTTTGGCGTGGGAGGGGAGGGCGCTAGGATCCCTAGTTCCTGTGGCTTGAATTGTAGAAACGATGGTCAACCGCGTTGGACGAATTTCCAGTTTTGGTGTGGGTCGGTTCTTCACGTGTACCGGCGCCAAAATCCAAATTCCAGCGAGACAGTGATGGGAAAGGGCAAGGGGACTGCGGTAGCATGATCTACACACCTTGGCGCACCTTAGGGAGGTGCTGGACGTGCAGGAGAGGCGTTGGAGCGCCCGGAACGTGAGGAGCAGTGAGGGGCGACGTGCTCTGTGTTCTCCCGGTGAAGAACGGCTCGGGCACTGCGAGGGGAGCTCGGGGATGAGCTGAGGAGCGGTGGAACACGTTGAGGAGGCGCCGGCACAGCTCCTGGGGCGATCAACCGATGGTAGGAGGGGCTGGAGGCTGCTGGACCACGAGCACAGAGAGGGGGCGTGCTGTGTTTCTCTTCTGTGGGCGCTCGAGCAGCTGAGGAACTTCGGGGGAACGTGTAGACAGAGGAGAAACAGGAGTGGTGCAGCTGCTACTGCTAAAGATCAACCACGCACGAAGAGCTGCCTTCGGGAGCAAGTTCTCCCAAGCTGCTCAGTGTCCTGCAGAGCACAGCTCGGTGGCACACCGAGATGAAAAACAGTCGGTTTGCAGTTTGTGTGGCTGACTGTGGGTCCCACCACCTCAAATTGTTATCCAATTACAACTGATATGTTTACCCCAGCAACTCAACATTAAAGACTTTACTTCATCCCAAAGTTAAGTTTGAATTTGCAGAATTCAAATGGTTTGAATTCTGGTGTAGAATTTGAATGTGGTTTGATCATTTGGATTTGAAAATGAGTTTGAATTCTCCACTTTGTATTGCCTCAAAAATATAGCAAACCACTTCCAAAATTTCCAATTTTTGGCATGGATGCTCATTCAATGGTGGAGAACACATTTGTGAAACCCAATTTTCAAATTGAGGGAATTGGAATTTGAAACTAAATTTGAAATTCAGATTAGAGGGCTCTTCCTTTTAATCCCAAACAAATATTGAAACTCCTCCAAATGAGCTGAAATTTGGAAGGGTGAATATTTGGACTATGAAGATCCAAGCTGTGCATTTAGATCCCCATGTTTGGAAGTTTTGGAAAGTCTAAACCCTCACTTTGAACTTACCCCATTATAATTAAAAGTTTTAATTCTCCTCATTTTTCATAAGTGCACATGAGCAGAATTTTCTTGCTACCACTTTTGGGGATTTTACATCCCTCCCCCCTTAAAAAGAATCTCGTCCCGAGATTCCAAAGGAAAATTAAAGTGGGGAAAACCTTACCGGGTATATGATGATAGCAAGTCCGGATAATACGCTCGTAGATAATCCTCGCTTTCCCATGTCGCCTCATCAGTGGTATGGTTACTCCACAAGACCTTGTAGAACCATAAGGTCCGGTTTCTTGTGGCACGAATCTTTTCATCGATGATCCGGACTGGATACTCCGTGTACGTGAGGTCCGGTTGAAGAACTTCTATGTCTTTAGTGCGGATTTCAGCTGAGGGTTTGAGGCATTTCCTCAGCTGAGAGATGTGGAAGACGTTGTGAATGCCTACGAGCGACGCCGGTAAATCCAGGCGATAGGCCACGGGTCCGCATTTTTTAATAATGGTGAACGGACCAATGAACCGCGGCGCAAGTTTACTCTTCACTCCGAAACGGTGAACTCCTTTCATCGGAGACACACGGACATACACATGGTCCCCGATGTTGAAGTGGAGAGGACGGCGTCTTTTATCCGCATAGCTTTTCTGACGAGATTGAGCAGCCTTGAGGTTGGGTTGTATTACTCGCACTCGTTCTTCAGCTTCATTCACCAGTTCAATGCCGTAGATGACTCGCTCGCCGGACTCGCACCAGTTGAGAGGTGTGCGACATTTCCGGCCGTAGAGAGCTTCATACGGCGCCATCTTGATGCTAGCTTGATAGCCATTGTTGTAAGAAAACTCCGCCAACGGCAAATGATCGTCCCAATTCTTGCCGTGGTGAATGGCACAAGCGCGTAGCATGTCTTCAAGCACTTGATTCACCCGTTCAGTTTGACCATCTGTCTGCGGGTGATACGCGGAGCTTCGGATCAGTTTGGTCCCCAATGATGCGTGCAGCTGTTCCCAAAACCGAGAGACAAACAGCGCACCGCGATCTGAAATAATGGATCGGGGAACACCGTGCAAGCATAAGATTCTTGCAATATAAAGCTCCGCATATTGCTTGGCCACGTAACTGGTATGTACGGGAACGAAATGAGCCGACTTGGTTAGTCGATCGACTATCACACAAATCGAGTCATGTTTGTGAGACGTGAGAGGTAATCCGACTATGAAGTCCATGCTGATATCCTCCCACTTCCACGCCGGAATGTTCAACGGTTGCAGCTGTCCGGCCTTACGCATATGGTCGGCTTTCACCCGCCGACACGTATCACATTCGGATACGTACTTTGCGATTTCTCTTTTCATCCGCGTCCACCAAAACCTTGTTTTCAGATCTTGGTACATCTTGTTGCTGCCTGGATGAATAGAATACTTGGACAAATGAGCTTCGTCCAATATTTTCCTCCGAAGCTTCATGTCGCGGGGTACCACTATACGGTCTTTAAACCATAGTGTACCGTTATCATCTCTTCGGAAGCATTTCATTTCGCCATTCTTCATCCTTCTCCGAATGTGCGACATTCCCACATCTTTCTTCTGCGCTTCCATAATCTCCTCTCGTATTGTAGGGACGAGAGCAAGATTATACAATGCCCCATATGGAACTAAGTACAGACTCGGCTCCTCCTCTTCAAGTGGGGTGATGGACAGACTGTTGACATGGGATTTGCGGCTTAAGGCATCGGCAACCACGTTTGCCTTCCCGGGATGGTAGTGAATCTCGATCTCATAGTCTTTGATCAGTTCTAGCCATCTCCGTTGCCGCATATTCAACTCCTTTTGAGTGAATATATATTTCAGACTTTTGTGGTCGGTGTAGAGGTGCACTAAGTTTCCAAGTAAGTAGTGCCTCCACATCTTCAAGGCCAACACCACAGCAGCGAGCTCAAGATCATGAGTCGGATAGTGCTGCTCGTGGTTACGAAGTTGACGTGAGCCATAGGCGACCACTCTTCCTCCTTGCATCAATACACAGCCAAGCCCGATACCGGACGCATCACAATATACGTCGAAGGGCTTGGTTGTATCCGGTTGAGCTAACACCGGGGCTGTTGTAAGATGCTTCACTAATGCTTGGAAAGCTTCTTCACAAGCTGAGCTCCAAACATATTTGATCCCCTTCTTCAACAGTTCAGTCATCGGCTTAGCAAGCTTGGAGAAGTTTGGTATGAATCTCCGGCAATATCCTGCTAACCTGAGGAAACTTCTGACTTCATGGACTGATGTGGGGGACTTCCATTTCAGCACTTGTTCGATTTTGCTTGGATCAACTGCAATGCCTTCTGCAGAAATGATATGACCAAGGAATGGCACTTGGCTGATCCAAAAATCGCACTTGCTGAACTTAGCATAAGGCTTATGGTCTCTTAATCGCTGAAGTACGATATGCAAGTGTTTGGCGTGTTCTTCTTCAGTCTTGGAGTAAACCAAGATGTCGTCTATGAACACCACCACAAACTTGTCCAACTCCGGCATGAACAATGAGTTCATGAGATACATGAAGTGTGCCGGGGCAGTGGTGAGACCAAAGGACATGACGAGGTATTCAAACAACCCATATCTCGTCGAGAAGGCCGTCTTTGGGATATCCTCCGCTCGGATCTTGATTTGATGATATCCGGAGCGAAGATCCATCTTGGAAAATACACTCGCACCCACAAGTTGATCGAAGAGAATATCGATGTGGGGCAGTGGATATTTATTCTTGATGGTGACGGCGTTGAGAGGTCGGTAGTCCACACACAACCTCAAGGTTTCATCCTTCTTCTTCACAAACAGCGCCGAGCATCCCCATGGCGAGGAACTCGGTCGAATGTAACCCTTCTTCATCAAATCGTTGAGCTGCTCCTTTAGTTCAGCCAGCTCATTCAGAGCCATCTTATATGGTCTCCGTGAGATTGGTGTCGTCCCAGGTACGAGTTCAATCTTGAACTCGACATCTCTTTCGGGTGGCATGCCTGGAAGATCATCCGGAAAGACATCCGGGTATTCACGGACCACACGAATACCCTCAAGTTTCGTGGCTTCCGTGTTATATGTGGCTGGGGTTTCTTGAACCGAATGGTCAAGAATAAGAACATGTGGTTCATGAAGTGGAGACTTTAAACGAACCACACGTGGAATGATGTCAAGAACAGCACCATGGCGATGTAGCCATGACATTCCTAAAATGACATCGAGTTTTTGACTTTCTAACATGATTAGAGAAGTCGGATATAGATTTCCACCCAATTGTAATGGTGCTCTATAGACCATTCTATCAGCTGTTATTTTCCCACCCGGAGAACATATCAAATATGAATTATTTGTGGGAATGATAGGTAGTTGATATTTAATAACATAAGACTGACTTATGAAATTATGGGTGGCACCGGAGTCAAAAAGTATGACTACGGGATGACCTAGGTAAGAGAACGTACCCGCGAGGACGGGTTCGCCTTCCGGCACGTCTTCGATAGCTAAGTGGTGGACGTTGCCGGGTTTTGGTGCAGGTTTCTTGGGCTGATTGCGGGGCTGATTAGCACCCTGATATGGTGCTGGACCCCTGCCCTGTCGCAGCTCGGGGCAGTCTCTTGAAATGTGCCCGACACGGCCACACGTGTAGCACGTGTAAGGTGTCAGGGTCCCGCCAACTTGAGGACGGAATCCCGGTGCACGCTGTTGAAACTGAGGCGCACGCGGGACCATCCTTTGCTGCTGCTGTTGCTGTGGTGGATACATCGGTCGGAAGCCCGGCGCATTATATTGTCGACCGCAAAACTGAGGCGGTCGCGCCGGTGGCAGCCATCTCTGACCGGATGGTGATCGATACACCACGCGGTATTTCTGTGGCGTCCCACCACTGCTGCTCGTCAGCGCGCTGCGTTTCCTCTTGTCAGAACCGCGCTCGCGCTGAGCATTTTCTTGTAGAATCGCGGCATTAACTAGATCGTTGAATGTGCCGCAATTGCTCTGGGTGAGATGGACCTTCATCTTGGAGTTCAGGCCCCGGAAGAAAGCATTGCGCTTGTTGTCTTCCGTCCCCACAAATCCTGGCGCATACTGCGCCAGCCGAAGAATAACCTGGAGTACTCATGAGCACTCCTCTCACCTTGTCGTAGCGCCAGAAACTCCTGGAGCTTCATTTCCATCACACCGGGAGGTATGTGATAGGCGCGGAACACCTCCCGGAACTCAGTCCATGTGACGGCATGGCCAGCCGGTAAGGAGGCGGTGTAGTTCGCCCACCAGGTACCGGCTTCTCCTTGAAGCTGTTGCGCTGCATACAGCGCCTTCTGGTGTTCGGTGCATCGTAGCAGCCCGAACTTCGCCTCCAGAGTGCGGATAAAGCTGTCCGCCTCCAAAGGTTCTTCGGCCTCCGTGAAGACCGGTGGATGGGTCGCCATGAACTCTGAATATGAACTTTGTTGGGGCTGGCGTTGCCCATTGTCTTGGCGTCCTCCCTGATGGGACGCATTCTGCTGCACCAACATCCGCAGTAACTCGATTTGCTCGTCGCGCGAGCCGAGCACTACGGCGAGAACCTCCGCAAGATTCCTTGGAAGTTCTGGCGGTGGAGGAGGTGGTTGCTGCTGCGTCGTGGTCTGCTCCGGAGGTGGAGACTCATCACCACGAACTTGACTCGGACCTCCCTCCTCTTGCGTTGAACGTGTCCGCACCATTCTGCATTCATACCATTCAAACGATCAGCACATGTGGGTTTAGCTCATCCAGCCTATACAATAGTAATGCGAGAATGGGATAAACAATGCGCATAACAATCACACATATGGATAAAGTATAAACTTTATGCACCATATACATCCCTGGACCGTGTCATACGATCGAGTTCCAAAGTATTGAACTTTATGGGTTAAAAGTTCATTTCGACCATCGGGGTCACCACGGGATGTTAAGTGTGTTAGCATGCGTAATTCCTCGCTATTGTATTGCACCCAAACATGTACTAACTCGAAGTGATATGTCAAATACATAAACCCTTCGACTCCAACTCGCTGTTTTACAACAGCCACTGGACGTCAAACGGTGAAACTAAGTGTTTTGGTTGAAATACAGAAAATTCCAGAGAGCATTTGGTCTGCCCTGTTTTTGGACAGTACCTACTCATCTGAGATTTTCATCCCTTTGGAGGGAGATTTTGTTCTGGGACTCTACAGAAAAATTGTAGAGGACTTCAAAATCTTTCCAGAATGGTATCACACACCTCCATTGGTTCAACCAATCTGAAGTTATGCCCTGTTGAAGTTCAGCAAAGTTTCTGCCAAAACAGGGGAGATTGTTCCTAAGCTTTTGAGATTTAATCTATACTCCCAATTGACTCTTAGTTCAATATAGGAGTTTACTAACCCCTAAATGAATTTCTAAACTTCATTGTGACTCTTTTCTTTGAAAATAAACTTTTATGCAGTCGGTACTACGTTTCCTCACCAAAGAAAAATCCTAAACTGATATTCCGGCATATACGTGTCAAATGGTGGAACTAAAGTCGTCACTCACAAACGGTTTCTACATGTCATGCACTAACGTGGTTAGTGTACCTGCAGAAAAACACACAATAATGATGCACACAAAGGTTTTAACATTGCAGGCAGTTCCATATCATAGTAAAAACATACGGTCCGTATCATTGCCATACGGATCGTCCTTGAGTCAAGCCACGTCTCAAGGTACATGGTCGTGTTTTCACACCACACGACGGGGAACCCGAGTAGAGCGCGAACGGGTCGTCACGGTTGGGAGTTTTATCAACCCAACGGATACCACCTACTGCCTCATGACCGTTGAGGCACGCCGATGGCGAGCGCTGCGTATGGCCCTTTGAACATTGAACGTTCAAGAGTTGCATACTATCGTGTTGCTTACCACACGATGGGGTATTCTCACTTTTGCCTAAAGCACGCTGGAGATCAGCGTTTTCATATGCTCTCAGAACCATTGAGAGGTTCAGAGACTCATATTCACTACCGTGCCAAGCCACGGTATACCATACCATACTATTACTCGTATGGGGAGTTACCGCAATTGATCCGCCTGCGGTGGCGTACCTTACCTCTTACCTGACGTCGGAGCGTCGTTACGGAATGTATAACACATAAGTTAGCTTTTCCACCTTAGTAACTACTACTATCATAGACCTTATGTGGGCTTAATGACTAATCCTCACTCGACTACTTCTAAGTTTTCAAAATAGGCTCTTTTCGAGCGTGCTATTCCCAAATGCGGCTCTGATACCATGGCTGTGGGGACCACCCCGTGGTTCACCCACTCCAGGATCGCATAGGGTGGTGCCGTACGATGCGGCACCCAACAGCACACACGAAAAGAATAAAGAACAAAATACAAACTTTTATTTGATATAAAACAGCGGAAGTCTTTTACAAAATATAACTAGACAGCGGAAGTAATGTACATTAGTAGCCTCTCATCCTAACTATGCAAAAGTGCAGCCGTCCAGCCCGGGGACGCTACACGCTAGCAGCATGAAACCGGAGATCACGGCGGCGTGCAGGGCTCCATCTCGGCCGTGTACCCTGACGGGGGCATCGCCTCATCCTCGGAACCCTCCTCATAGCTCTCACCTGCATACAGCTCAAATATTGCAACCGTGAGCACAATGGCTCAGCAAGGCTTAACCGTCTGACCTAGGCATGGAACTCTACATGCAGGGAGGTGTATGATAGGAAAAGGAATTTGCGACAAAGACACGCCTATAAGTTGATCCTTACTTTCAGTTTTATAGCGTCAAATTCATGTGCCTTAGGCAGCCCTCACATCGGAAGTCCACAATCAAACAAGAAACGCTTTCCTCCGATGTGGTGATGCCCAAAGCGGAAAGTAAACTTAATTAGCTCTACATCTACAGCATACATGGTTTCTAAAACATTAATATATCATCACAGCATATTATCATTCAACTGGCTTACTTCACTTCTTACTACGTCATGAAACAGTGAACAAGCGGTACTCAAATAACCGCGAGGGACGGTGATTGCAATCAGGAGACACCCGGACAACACGTTGCATACACCCACTTTCAGAAGCGTGATTCCACACCCCTTCCTACTCTGTTGTATGCAACCACCTTTCAAAGGCAACCCAAACACCGAACCGGTCCATCCGTAACGGGTAGGAGGTCCCCGCGTGGAGCGAGACTGTGCCCACCGGCAGATTTACACATTGCTACCCTCAACCCACTCCTGTTTACGGTTGGGTAAGCCTCGGCACCCAGGTTAACCATTTACATCGGTTTCCTTCTTATGTCAGTATGCCATACGGTACTGTTCGATACTTGTTCAGCAGGCCCGCATACGACTCGGTCCTCAATCGACACCAACAGGGCTACGCACGTGAGACCTCCGCTCACTGCTTCCTATCCCCCCTGCTGTGTCTCATTTTTACCACTCTTAAGCCATTTTCTATTCTGACCAAACCGTGTGATAAACCTTACCTCGCGAGTAGATTCCAACTACTCGACTTCTACCGAGATCCTAAGCATATTAGCGGGGCCTTGTCTACTCGTCGGCTCTGTAAGCTACCCAACCCTTCATAGGATTTAAAAGGTTGTGCAAGTGGGGTTTCAAACACCTTAACTCTAATGCAAACATTCACCCTAGACATAAGTGATACAAATAAAGAATTTTATAAAAGGTACTTAAGTGCAAACCGGGGCTTGCCTGGTTGCGAGTCAGAGAAGAAGTGAGCTTCTGGTGGGAGGACGTCCAAGGGCTCCGGTGCGTCCTCAACTTCGGTCACTATTATGAAATGTAATAAAATACATGCGTAACTATTAAGGATTTATAAGAATTAAACTACTATTCATAGCTATTGCTATTTAGGATCCTTAATTGGCTTTGAGATTTTTACAGTGGATACTAGGCCCTATAAGGATGATTTGAGCCAAATTTGGAGACATGTCATTGCATAATGTAGTCTTTAAAATTCCTACAAGTACAATGCTTATCTGAATTTCGAGCCCAAATCAGGAGCTTTGATATAGCTAGAAATGGAAGATCTGATTAGGGTAAGTCACCATGGTTCTAAAAAAATTTGTTTCACCATTTTTGGAGCTACCATCAGAGAGATATGAATTTTTGAAGTTTGGACAGGAGTGCTGAACAATTTCTGTTTAAATTTGAATTTCCAAATAAAGGCTGAATTTGGGAAGGTAATTTGACCTAGCAAATGAACTCCAATGAATCTCAAATTTTTACTGGAGATCAGTAATGTCACGAGGAACTTCCTGGCCAAATTTGAAGAAATTCCATAACAGAGATATTCTGGACTAAATTCCCAAAGATTTAACTTTGATGAATCTTGGAGAAATATCCAGAGATCTTCAGATCAATTTCTTTGCATTTCTGCAGAGTACTGACTGATAGAAATCCAATAAAATTTGTTTCACAAATTTTGGACATCCCTACAGAAAGTTATGGAGGTATGAAGTTTGAACCAATTTTCTGGAAATCAATTCTATGATTTTTAGCTAATTTATTTAATCCTGAGATAACCTACTGATTAAGCCCTCCAAATAAGCTCCAAAAATCCTAAAATCTTTACTGGAGGTCAGGCACTATGAAAGGGACTAGCTGCCCAAATTTGGGAATATTTCATAAAGAATTGCTCCTGTAATAAATCCCTAAAGGATTTAATAAAAACAATTCTACAGATATTCCTGGGCATTTTCATAGCATGCAATTTGTTCCTCTGTAAAGTACTCCTCCTAAGGATTCAGACAAAATTTGTCTCACCCTTTTTGGAGCTGTCTACACAAAGTTATGAATTTTTCAAACTGTGAGAGCTCTCTGTTTAAAATCTACACAGAGACTTAACAGGGGGGCCCACTGGTCAGGTCCTTCTTCAACCTCCCGCCAGAGGCGCGCGTGCACACCAGTTCAAATCGTGGCATGGCTCGTCCTCCCTTATTTCTCCACCAAATTAGCTCCGGATTAACCCTACATGCTCCTGGGAACATGGCGCAGCTGCCGGGCAAGGTTTTCACGCATGAAAACGGCCAAAAACAGGCCGGCACCGGTGGGGCGGCTCGAGAGCTCGGCATCAACGCGTTCTGGCACGTCCGAAGCTTCTCCCGGCGAGCTACCTTGCCCTAAAGCATCACCAATGATCGGGGAACATGGAACGCAAGCTAAACCTTGCAGCAAATGGCCGGAACATAGGGTTCACCGGAGGACCGACCCGTTTTTGCCGCCGCCGGCGATTTCTCGTCGCTCGGGGCGTGTGGTGGACGGTTTGATGCGTGCTTTGGCGTGGGAGGGTGCTAGGATCCCTAGTTTCTGTGGCTTGAATTGTAGAACCGATGATCAACCGCGTTGGACGAATTTCCAGTTTTGGTGTGGGTCGGTTCTTCACGTGTACCGGCGCCAAAATCCAAATTCCAGCGAGACAGTGATGGGGAAGGGCAAGGGGACTGTGGTAGCATGATCTACACACCTTGGCGCACCTTAGGGAGGTGCTGGACGTGCAGGAGAGGCGTTG
Organism: Neostapfia colusana; assembly: GCA_030760725.1. Taxonomy (NCBI): domain Eukaryota; kingdom Viridiplantae; phylum Streptophyta; class Magnoliopsida; order Poales; family Poaceae; genus Neostapfia; species Neostapfia colusana. Next base: position 74,181,131 of record JASWHV010000014.1, on the reverse strand, counting down.
GAGCGCCCGGAACGTGAGGAGCAGTGAGGGGCGACGTGCTCTGTGTTCTCCCGGTGAAGAACGGCTCGGGCACTGCGAGGGGAGCTCGGGGATGAGCTGAGGAGCGGTGGAACACGTTGAGGAGGCGCCGGCGCAGCTCCTGGGGCGATCAACCGATGGTAGGAGGGGCTGGAGGCTGCTGGACCACGAGCACAGAGAGGGGGCGTGCTGTGTTTCTCTTCTGTGGGCGCTCGAGCAGCTGAGGAACTTCGGGGGAACGTGTAGACAGAGGAGAAACAGGAGTGGTGCAGCTGCTACTGCTAAAGATCAACCACGCACGAAGAGCTGCCTTCGGGAGCAAGTTCTCCCAAGCTGCTCAGTGTCCTGCAGAGCACAGCTCGGTGGCACACCGAGATGAAAAACAGTCGGTTTGCAGTTTGTGTGGCTGACCTGTGGGTCCCACCACCTCGAATTGTTATCCAATTACAACTGATATTTTTACCCCAGCAACTCAACATTAAAGACTTTACTTCATCCCAAAGTTAAGTTTGAATTTGCAGAATTCAAATGGTTTGAATTCTGGTGTAGAATTTGAATGTGGTTTGATCATTTGGATTTGAAAATGAGTTTGAATTCTCCACTTTGTATTGCCTCAAAAATATAGCAAACCACTTCCAAAATTTCCAATTTTTGGCATGGCTGCTCATTCAATGGTGGAGAACACATTTGTGAAACCCAATTTTCAAATTGAGGGAATTGGAATTTGAAATTCAGATTAGAGGGCTCTTCCTTTTAATCCCAAACAAATATTGAAACTCCTCCAAATGAGCTGAAATTTGGAAGGGTGAATATTTGGACTATGAAGATCCAAGCTGTGCATTTAGATCCCCATGTTTGGAAGTTTTGGAAAGTCTAAACCCTCACTTTGAACTTACCCCATTATAATTAAAAGTTTTAATTCTCCTCATTTTTCATAAGTGCACATGAGCAGAATTTTCTTGCTACCACTTTTGGGGATTTTACATCCCTCCCCCCTTAAAAAGAATCTCGTCCCGAGATTCCAAAGGAAAATTAAAGTGGGGAAAACCTTACCGGGTATATGATGGTAGCAAGTCCGGATAATACGCTCGTAGATAATCCTCGCTTTCCCATGTCGCCTCATCAGCGGTATGGTTACTCCACAAGACCTTGTAGAACCATAAGGTCCGGTTTCTTGTGGCACGAGTCTTTTCATCGATGATCCGGATTGGATACTCCGTGTACGTGAGGTCCGGTTGAAGAACTTCTATGTCTTTAGTGCGGATTTCAGCTGAGGGTTTGAGGCATTTCCTCAGCTGAGAGATGTGGAAGACGTTGTGAATGCCTACGAGCGACGCCGGTAAATCCAGGCGATAGGCCACGGGTCCGCATTTTTCAATAATGGTGAACGGACCAATGAACCGCGGCGCAAGTTTACTCTTCACTCCGAAACGGTGAACTCCTTTCATCGGAGACACACGGACATACACATGGTCCCCGATGTTGAAGTGGACAGGACGGCGTCTTTTATCCGCATAGCTTTTCTGACGAGATTGAGCAGCCTTGAGGTTGGGTTGTATTACTCGCACTCGTTCTTCAGCTTCATTCACCAGTTCAATGCCGTAGATGACTCGCTCGCCGTACTCGCACCAGTTGAGAGGTGTGCGACATTTCCGGCCGTAGAGAGCTTCATACGGCGCCATCTTGATGCTAGCTTGATAGCCATTGTTGTAAGAAAACTCCGCCAACGGCAAATGATCGTCCCAATTCTTGCCGTGGTGAATGGCACAAGCGCGTAGCATGTCCTCAAGCACTTGATTCACCCGTTCAGTTTGACCATCTGTCTGCGGGTGATACGCGGAGCTTCGGATCAGTTTGGTCCCCAATGATGCGTGCAGCTGTTCCCAAAACCGAGAGACAAACAGCGCACCGCGATCTGAAATAATGGATCGGGGAACACCGTGCAAGCATAAGATTCTTGCAATATAAAGCTCCGCATATTGCTTGGCCACGTAACTGGTATGTACGGGAACGAAATGAGCCGACTTGGTTAGTCGATCGACTATCACCCAAATCGAGTCATGTTTGTGAGACGTGAGAGGTAATCCGACTATGAAGTCCATGCTGATATCCTCCCACTTCCACGCCGGAAGATTCAACGGTTGCAGCTGTCCGGCCTTACGCATATGGTCGGCTTTCACCCGCCGACACATATCACATTCGGATACGTACTTTGTGATTTCTCTTTTCATCCGCGTCCACCAAAACCTTGTTTTCAGATCTTGGTACATCTTGTTGCTGCCTGGATGAACAGAATACTTGGACAAATGAGCTTCGTACAATATTTTCCTCCGAAGCTTCATGTCGCGGGGTACCACTATACGGTCTTTAAACCATAGTGTACCGTTATCATCTCTTCGGAAGCATTTCATTTCGCCATTCTTCATCCTTCTCCGAATGTGCGACATTCCCACATCTTTCTTCTGCGCTTCCATAATCTCCTCTCGTATTGTAGGGACGAGAGCAAGATTATACAATGCCCCATATGGAACTAAGTACAGACTCGGCTCCTCCTCTTCAAGTGGGGTGATGGACAGACTGTTGACATGGGATTTGCGGCTTAAGGCATCGGCAACCACGTTTGCCTTCCCGGGATGGTAGTGAATCTCGATCTCATAGTCTTTGATCAGTTCTAGCCATCTCCGTTGCCGCATATTCAACTCATTTTGAGTGAATATATATTTCAGACTTTTGTGGTCGGTGTAGAGGTGCACTAAGTTTCCAAGTAAGTAGTGTGTCCACATCTTCAAGGCCAACACCACAGCAGCGAACTCAAGATCATGAGTCGGATAGTGCTGCTCGTGATTACGAAGTTGACGTGAGCCATAGGCGACCACTCTTCCTCCTTGCATCAATACACAGCCAAGCCCGATACCGGACGCATCACAATATACGTCGAAGGGCTTGGTTGTATCCGGTTGAGCTAACACCGGGGCTGTTGTAAGATGCTTCACTAATGCTTTGAAAGCTTCTTCGCAAGCTGAGCTCCAAACATATTTGATCCCCTTCTTCAACAGTTCAGTCATCGGCTTAGCAAGCTTGGAGAAGTTTGGTATGAATCTCCGGTAATATCCTGCTAACCCGAGGAAACTTCTGACTTCATGGACTGATATGGGGGACTTCCATTTCAGCACTTGTTCGATTTTGCTTGGATCAACTGCAATGCCTTCTGCAGAAATGATATGACCAAGGAATGGCACTTGGCTGATCCAAAACTCGCACTTGCTGAACTTAGCATAAAGCTTATGCCGACCACGCGAGAGCCGTCTTCAACAAGAACGCCAGGAAGTTTGTTACGCAGACAATCTCCTATGCCCGCATTCAAGCAACAAATGATTATTTGAAGAGACATCAAGGGCAGGAGCTTGTGGAGATACAGTTCGGACACATACTTGACCGAGGAGCAGTACACCGAGGTAAACTAGAAGTATTTTACTTAGGAGTATGATTTCGTAACGTCAACGTTATTTAAATCAATTAAATGCATGTAGGTAGGGATTTCTTGGTTGGAGGACCGTCTGGAGGCTTACCAGACCCTCTGCCATCTGTGGTCCAGCAAGGACTTCGTCGCCAAGTCCAAGAGGGCCCGACAGTGCAGAGGCTCTACCGGAGGCCATACGTATGGTCCAGATGGCCATCTACATCTTGCTAGACGAATGCTAAGTAAAATATGTTCAAAACTTTACTTATAGTGTATTTATGCTACTGACTCGTATTTACAGGAAAACAAGCTCGGTGAATGACCGAGCGATGTCCAGGTGTACAAAAGAGGTCACAGGGCAAGTGACCCTTCACAGCCTGACCACCTATGCACTCTGGTGGTCACAGCAAGACTTATGAGTTCTTTAAATAACATGTTTCTTTACTTGTAACTAACATTGCTACTGACGCGTTATTATGTATTGCTTGTATTTGTAGGAGAAGTATGGGGAGGAGGAGGTGAAGATTCACGACCAAGATTTCGATTGGCAGAATGCACCAATCTATGCGAACACCGTGTATGCGAGCGGTGGCGGTAAAGCCCATGGACGGTGAGATGCTACTTGTTTATTTTTTGTCAATTTGACTTACATTATCTAACTTCTAATCTTTTTGTATAGTTTTGCAATTTTCAATGGAGTGGATGACTCGAGGGAGGCAAGGCCTTCGAGGGGCTTCTCCTCGCAGTCTTTGTCCGCTGGACCCAGCCGACGGATGTTAGCGAGGGAGATGGAGCTTCAAAGTGTCTAGGAGGAGCTATGTCGGACACAGGAGAAACTCTAGGAGCAAGAAGCCTTATTGAAGGCCACTCAAGACTCTCAAGGCACCCACAACGCACAAATACAAGCAGCAATACATGTAATAGATTCAAATGCAAAGCAATTATATAATTTAATTCCTATTCATATTATAATGTTTTTTCTATCACAGGCTTTAGCACAGGGACAACAAATTACCATTCCAACATGGCCGTCGCCGATGCCGGAGCCACAGGTGCCTTCTTCTGCGGCACAGGTAAGTATTATTTATTCAAAACATCATACATTACATTACTACAGCAAACTAGGATAATTTAGTCAACAATAGCAAAACTTAGCTAAAACTTAGTCAAATTTAGCTATATTTTCTCACACATAGCCATAATTGCTCTTACATCTTACAGGGGTCGCCAACGGAGGCTCATACTCCATCGCTTATGGTACCGCGACCTGGATTCCGATGACAGGACGATATTCCGGGCTCCAGAGGTAGCGGACGTGGGAGTGTGTAGTGTAGTGGGTATGTACTTATATGTGATAGTATTGCATATTGAACTGCCTGTGTGCTTGATATATATAATTTTGTGTCTGCCTGTGAGCTGGCCATCGTGTCAAGTCAACATTTTCTTGTTTTTTTAAAAAATTGCATACCTTATTTACGACGGACAGCGGATTGACGTCGTAAATAAGCCTCTGTTGTTTACGACGACCAGTGGCTGACCATCGTATACAACCTCCTAGTGGGTGCCACCTGGCACCCTCTCATTTAATTACGACGGTTAGTTACTACCGTTGTAAATAAGTTATTTACGACAGTTGCCATCGTAAATAAGCTTATTTATGACAAAAAAATTGTGAAGGCCTTTTGCCATTGTAAATAAGCCGAAACCGTCGTAAATAGCTTAATTGTGACAGTTTAGGGCTTAATTATGATGGTTTTGTCCGTTGTAATTTGATCGGTTTCATGTAGTGTAAGTGCCAATTATGTTGGATAATTAGAAATTTTACGGTTTTGTTTAATCCATATTAAATCATAAACCATGACTTGCAAGTAAATCATAAACATGACGGTTATTATTGAACCTATGCTCTTAGTTTTAGCAATAGTAATACACAAAATTACTAAAACTAAAATATGAGTTTTAAAAAAGTACTCATAGGTGCACTGAAAGCAGAGTCGGGAATGCTTGGAGGCAGCGCACACGAGGACATGTGGAGAAGCAAGAAAAAAGTTCTTCTTCTTATGCATTTCACACGAAGGGATAGCCTCCTTATATAGGAGTCAAGAAATGAGAGAGAACGAATACCATCAATTCAAGTTATGACATTTATCAATTCTGTCGTTATGACTCCGCCTTTAACGCGTCTGTTACTAGTCATTATTTGATCCGCTATGACTCAGCTATTAACGTGTCCATTACTAGTCATTATTTGGTCAGTTATGACTCAGCCATTAACGCGCCCATTATTAGTCATCATCTAGCTGAACCGATTAACGGAAAATGTCAAAACATGGCCTCGCATCAACGCGACACTGTACAACATGGCTTGACACACCGCGCGTGCATTTGTGACACAACCTTTATCCTCTCACATCTAGACAATTATATAAATTGGTTTAATCTTCTCTCAATTTCTAATGTGAGATAAAAATATACTCCAAATATTTCACATATGCCTTGGAATTAATTTTACTTGATTATTTAAATAAATGGGTCTTAGACCCAAATATCTAACAATCCCCACCAAATTTCAAGTCATCTAAAAAATACTCTGAGTTCCACTGCTGTTTGACATATCAGTGTTTTGATGGAGACTGCTAAGTTGAACATCTATCTAGAAAAAAGATTACACTTATTCACAACTGAACAATGGGCTATGTCTTGAATTGACAGTTTTGTGCGAACAAGTTTCATCAATGTGTTTGCTGATACTGGACTGCCAGAAACATTCACTCAGTTTGGAGTGTACCCTCCACGTGGGGTACCCGGTCTGCAGGGTACCGACAGTCCTTTGTCTTTTACTCTTATGAGTTACTTCATAGTATTCATCTGTTGGACTCTCCTCTAATAAAGATTTAGTTTGTATTGTTGGAATAATGGGCTCAGGAGGAAAGATAGAGTTCTCGCTAGATGGTCTATGTGTCTTTTCATTGGAAATACATATTCGAAGAATGTGGTGTCTCTAGATTCTATAATTGTGCCCTCATGCATATCGGGGATATCGGATTTCACTATTAAAAATCTATATCTAACGCTGTGAAAAGCATAATCAAGAAAGACACAGTCTACGGTGTTCGGTCCAAGCTTTCGTTTCTTAGGGATTGGCACATTGACCTTAGCCAGACAACCCCAAGTTCTTATTTAGGAGAGATTTAATCTTTTGTTTTCCAATTCTTCAAATGGAGTTATCTCTTTTCTTTATAGGAACTTTATTCAGGACATGACAAGCAGTCAATATAGCCTCACCCCACCATTTCTTAGAAAGTCCCGCCGTTTCTAACATGGCATTAACCATCTCAGTTAGAATGTGATTCTTTCTTTCTGCAATCCCATTTGATTGTGGTGAGTAGGGAGGTGTCCTCTCATGAATTATACCATGTCCCATGTATAATAATTTAAAATCGTTTGAAAAATATTCTCCACCTCGATCGGACCTAAGCCGTTAATCTTTCTCTCGAGTTAGTTTTCTACTCAGCTTTATATAGCTTAAAATAGTGAAATACCTCATCTTTTGACTGCGATAAATACACATAGCAAAATATAGTTGAATCATCTATCAAAGTCATGAAATATTTCTTTCCACCATTTGTAAACACACCTTATGAGTGAACTAGTTCTAATGGTGTCAAGTTTCTCGCCTCTACCATCTTATGAGGCTTGCGAGTTTGTTTTGACTGCACAGATACTTGACACCTTGAACTTTTGATAGTGATGAATTTAGGGGTTAAACTCATTCCGGCTAGCGCGTCATGCACCCAAAATTAATGTGACATAGTCGTGAATGCTAAATATTTGATTCACTATCACATACATGATTTATCATGTTACAAGTAATATCTGATGACGATAAGAAAAACAAGCCTTCACACTCATAGCCTTTTTCAATAAATGATCCAAGTCTAGATACAACATATTTATTAGACTCAAACACTATCTTATAACTATCTCTACACAATAGAGATCCACTAACAAGGTTCTTCTTGATCGCGTGGATGTGGTGTACGTTCTTCAATCGCACGATCTTTTATGAAGTAAACTTCAGATCAATCGTACCAACTCCATGTACAAATGCTTGATATCCATTCCCCATCAGCATGGAAGATTTCCTATGGCCTGATAAGAAGAAAATAGGGACATGTCAGCACACACATGTATATTGGCCCCAGTGTCAACCCACCAATCTGGAGAGTGACATACTGAGAGAACATATGATATTGAAACATACCCGGATGTTCCCTCTTCAGTGTTGCCAATAACAATGTTTGTTGATCTTTATGCTTGTCCTTGCGCTGTGGGCAATCCTTAGCCCAATGGCTAGATTTGCCACACACAAAGTAACCGCCCTTCACTTTATTCTTCTTCTTTTTAAAGATATAGGTTTGATTGACTTTGTTCTTGTTGTCAGACCTATTCTTGTTTTTTTGTTGGATCAGAAATTTCTATTTTGCACTAAATTTGCATTAGAGTTTTCCTCAAGCCCTTTCCCTCTGATATCCTTTGCTCTTGCCTTCTTTTCAACATTTAGAGACATAATTAAATTAGCAACGCTGAATTCTTATATCTTGTATTTTAAGGAAGTAGCAAAGTCTCCCCAGGAAAATGGTAGCATAGCAATAGGGCAGCCTGCCACAAACTTGTGAGACAAGAGACATGGAAAGTGCTCGAGCTCTTTAGCAAGCGACTGAATCTCATGAGTCTGTTCTACTACTGAGCGGTCATCGACCATTCTATAGTCATGAAACTGCTAGATTACATACATTTCACTGCTTGCATCAGAGACTCCAAGTTTAGCCTCAAGTGCATCCCATATTTCCTTTCCAACAGACAACACCTCTAAATAAATTGTCTGCAGTCTTAAAAGCTCTCTTCTCATCAGCTGAGAGCCCCCCTTAAGCCACATGTATGCCTTCTGTGACGTCAATAACGTTCATGGCAGTCAACTAAAGTATCATCTTTGCACGCCAACGCTTATAGTTTGATCCGTCAAACACGTTGGGTCCTAGTGCAGCAGCAAAGCCAGAAGCCAAAAAATTCCTAGAATACGACTTTTGGATTGTTGGATAATTAGGAATTTTACAGTTTTGTTTAATTCATTTTAAATCATAAATCATGACTTGCAAGTAAATCATAAACATGACAGTTATGATCAATCTTATGCTCTCAGTTTTAGCAATAGCAGTACATAAAATACTAAAGCTAAAATATGAGTTTTAGAAAAGTACCCATAGGTGGGGCCAGTGCCGAATCGGCGGCGCCGTTTCCAATAGTCGACTTGTCGGGATGCTCAAAGTAGTTGATCTCGTTTGGTGCAGGAAGATCGTCGAAGAAGTGCAGTCACGTTGCAGTGCAAATCACGTGCACAAACCCCCAAAGTAGTCGTACACGAGCGTAAGGACACAAACGGAAGAATGAGCAGTCACACGATTTCGTTCCCCAAAAATCGTATTCGCGGATGAACACGCGGATTTACATGGTTTGGGCCGCCGAAGCGTAATACCCTACGTCCACGGGTGTGCTTGTTCTATTGCTTGAGCGCGAGCGCTTGTGCGGTTGTGTGATCTTGAGTGTTGGGGGTCGGAACCCTTTACAGGGTGGTCTCCCCGGTCCTTTTATAGTTCAAGGCCAAAGTGGTTACAATTAGGCTTGGGGCCCAACAGGCGGCCCCAAAGCTTTGCGTGTCCTACACACGATCTAGGGTTTCCTCCTCTGAGTAGAGTTGCCGGCGGGAGAGTTAAGTCCCTCCGTCTGACGCTCTGAGCGCCCCTGACCGTGTGCTAGGTGATGATGAAGACGTTGTCTTGTCGCCACTTCTCCTCGCTCTGCTTGGGCGGCTGCGTGCCGTTGGGCGGCACTATTCTGCTGTCACGCCTCTCCGTCCCGTCTTGTCACCGTTATGGCCAATGGGCAAGGGACGGAGGCGTGTGCCTTGAATGTGAAGCCTGACAGCACACTTCCTTCTTGACTTCGTTGACCCACTGCCTCCGACGAATTGTGGGGTACGTGGTGGCTCTGGAGCCCTTATCGATGAGCTTGGTGTCTTGGGACACGTAGCGGATCCGGACCTTAGCTCAGCAGGGAGGCCCATGCCGGGGCCCGAGGCACGTTTCAGCACCGGAGCAGTCCTCAACAGGGAGGCGGCTCGGAGCCAGGGGACACGGGTTAGCTCCGGACCTCTCCTTAGCGAGGAGGCTTAGGTCAGAGCTCGGGGCACGTATCAGCCCCTGTGCTGTCCTCTTCAGGAAGGTGACTCGGAGCTGGGGTCACGTGGCAGCCCCGGACCTGTCCTCAGTGGGGAGGCTCAGGCCGGGGCCCCGGACACGTGCAAGCCCCGGAGTTTGGGTGCACGTGGTAGCACTAGGGTTGGCCATGGGCCCCAGGGTACATGGCCCTTGTTGGGGCCCACCTCGGTAGGGAGGCAGGGCCCAAGCTGTCTTTTACCCACTACGCGGGGGTACCCGGTTTGCAGAGCACCGATAATGGCCCTCGGGCCCATCTCGGGGGAGGCACTGAGCCCGCAGGTGGGGACCCCATCTCTCCCGCGTGGTGGTTTTGAACCTGTATTTTGGAAACCGAGGTGGTGTCGAGATTTTCGTGTCGTGGACGAGTGGTTGTACCTGTGAGACGAAAAGGCTGCACGACCCCCGCGTAGTGGGCGCTTTTAATCGAAGCAGTTGTGCGCTGTCGCGTTGAATTCTTATGATCATCATCTTGTGGTGTTGAATTCTCATGATCATCATCTTCTTCGGCTCCCCCAGGATCATTGTTGTCATTAATGCTTTGATCATCTTGTTGATCTTCATTATCTTGATTTTGTGCATGAGCTTCCCCTTGATCATAGCTCTCCTGTTGAGGTTCATCTTGAGCACTTGATTCTTGTGATTGTTCTTGAGGTCAAATATCACCAAGTGCCATTCTCCTCGATGCTTGACATGGGGCTTCTTCTTGATCTAGCACACACTTATCAACTTGCACCGCTTGGGACCCATTAGTTTCATCAAACACTACGTCACGTGCCACTTCAACAAGTCCAGAGACCTTGTTGAAGACACGATAAGCGTAGGAGTTCGAATCATAACCAAGCAAGAAACCCTCATCAGACTTCGAAGGAAACTTCGAGGTCCTAGGCTTCTTGTTTAGAATATAACATTTTGAACCAAAAACTCAAAAGTATGAAATATTTGGTATGTTACCGGCGAGTAGCTCATATGAGGTTTTCTTGAATAGGATTTTAGGGTTTTAGGTACAGTCGGTTTGTTGCATGACAAGCGGTGTTGATAGCTTCAGCCCAAAATCGGTCAGAGGTCTTGTATTCGTCAAGCATTGTCCTTGCCATCTCAATAAGCGTTCGGTTCTTCCTTTTGGCTACCCCGTTTTGTTGTGGGGAGTAGGGTGCCAAAAGTTCATGCTTTATTACTTATTCATCTAGATATTCATCGACTTGTGTATTTTTGAATTCTATTCCATTGTCACTTCTTATGTTCTTGATCGTCAATGAGAATTCATTTGGGCTCGCCTGAGAAACTTCTTGAGTGTTCCTTGAGTTTCTGACTTATCATGCAAAAGAAAACCCACGTGAAGCGTGAAAAATCATTGACAATGACTCAACCATATTTATTACCGTCGATGCTTATATAAGCAATTGGACCAAATAGGTCCATGTGGAGGAGCTCGAGCGGTCCTGTTGTAGTCATGACATTCTTCGTGGGATGGGGTGCTCCTACTTGCTTCCCGGCTTGGCACGCGCTACAAGGCCTGTCTTTCTCAAAAACAACATCCTTCAAACCTCGGATGTGATCACCCTTTAGACGTTTTTGTAGATTCCTCATACCAACATGTGCTAGCCGTCTATGCCACAACCAACCCATGTTGGTCTCGGCAATCAAGCATGTGTCAAGTTCGGCTTTATCTTTGTTGAAATCAACTAGATAAAGTTTCCTTTTAACACACCCTTGAAAGCAATAGAGTTATAACTCCTTCTAGAGACGGTCACACCCTAATTAGTGAATAAACAGTTATAACCTTTGTCACATAGGCTAGATATGGACAAGAGGTTATAATCTAAGGAATCAACATGTAAAACATGAGAAAGTGTGTGTTGTGATGAAATAGCTATTTTACCGGTACCTAGCACCTTTCCTTGACTATTATCACAAAAACATATTCCTTCGCTTGAGTCTTCATTTTGTTCGTACTCCGCGAACATTTTTTTCTCCGGACATGTGATTGGTGCATCCACTATCTAGCACCTATTTTGATCCACCGGATGCATATGCCTACAAGAAAGAAATTATGCTTCGGTCTTAGGTACCCAAGCTTGCTTGGGTCCTTTGAGATTAGTGACAAGTGACTTGGGCACCCACACACGAGACTTGGTGTTCTCATGACGTGGCCCAACATATTTAGCATTTACTTTTCCAAGACTATTTTTCATAAGCACATATGAAGCATCAAAGGTTTTAAACAAGATTTGTTGTTCATATGAGTTTTCAATATAATTTTATCAACATTATTATGTTTTCCAACTTGGGAAGAGTTTCCCTTGACAAAGACAATGTGTTTCTTGTCATTCTTGTGGCTTCTAGCGTTTTGCCTTTCACCATAAGAATACCCAATGCCATGTTTAACATTAGGAGGTCTTGTGACCAAGTATGCACTACGTGCATACTTGACCTTCTCCTTGTCAAACATGCCACTTTGGGAGGGATGCTTGTCTTTTGTCAAGTTTGACTTTTCTTTCAAGTTGGTGTCATTTTTAGAACATGTACAAGTTATGAGAGTTTTGGATTCAACATGTTGAGAAGGTGAGCTTAAAGAGGATGAAGAACCACTTTGCTTGAGTGACTCAACTTGCTCCTCAAGAATCTTGTTAACCTTGGTTAAGTTAGCAAGTTCATCCTTAAGTGCAATGTTTGAGTCTTATAGCTTCAAACAAGTCTCCTTTCTTGAAGCTAACTCAAGCTCATGTGATTAGCTTCGCTCCTTTTCAATCTCAAGAAGAACTTCAATCGCAAGATATTTCTCCTTTTAAAGAATGATCATGTCTTCTTGGCGATTAACTAGCTCCTCCTTATCAACAATATCATCCATTAGAATTTTTATTTTAGCTATAGTATTTTTATCTAAACCTCTAAGCATGTCTTCATCATCACTAGAATTATCAATATCACTAGTAAAGGAATGCAAGGAGGAAGATTTAGTATTAACCTTTCTTTTTCCTTCCTTGGCCATTAGACATGTGTAGTTGGTGTCCTTCCATGCTCCCATGGTTGGGAAGAGGGTGGACTTCATGGTAGGCTTCTTGATAGCTATATTGGCCATCACCTCTTCTTCTTCAGATCAGGACTCATCATTGGAGTCCCATTCCTTCCATAGATGTGCTTGGCCATATTGCTTCCTTTTCTTGAATATTTTCTTTTGTTGAGGCTTGTTGTCTTTACTCTTCCTCTTATTGTCTTCATGTGGACAATCCACCATGAAATGATCATATTCTCGGCAATTGTAGCATACGCGCCTCGTCTTGGATCTTTGTCTGTCATTATATCTTCCTTCATTTGAGTTGCCACCCTTTCTTCTTCTCATCATTTTCTTGAAGTTTTTGATGAACATGATCATGTCTTCATCATCGATATCATTGCTCATCATCACCATCATCGTCCTCAGGAGCTTCGCGAGTTTCTTTTGATGTTGGCTTGCATGTTGCCTTTAGTGCAACTCCTCTCTTCTTTGCCGAGGTAAGGTCGGCAAGTCCCTTGACATGCTTGGCTTCCTTCTCCATCATTTCAAAGTTGATGATCTTGCCAAGAATCTCGTTCGGGGTCATTTTGTGAAACCCGAGACTTTCTCTAATCATGGAGTAGAGTGTCAAGTTTCGAGGCATAAATGCTCTAAGAATCAATTTGACCACTTCATGATCCGTCCACTTCTTGCTACCATAGGCTCGGACCTTATTGATGAGAGATTTTAGTCGATTGTACATATCTTAGGGTGATTCACCTTCTTCGATAGCAAACCTTCCCAATTCACCTTCTATCATTTCGATCTTATCTTCACGCACATGACGATCACCTTCATGTGCATTTTTGAGAGTGTCCCAGATTTCCTTAGCAATTTCGAGTCCATCCACCTTGGTGAACTCGTCTCGACTCAATGATGAGGTCATTACTACTGCGGCTTGAGCATTCCGATGAATAGCTTGTTCTTGATCCAGGGTTAGCTCTTCATCATCATCAGGTATATCTATACCCGTACACACTATATGCCAAAGACTTGGGTTAAGAGATATAAGGTGCATTTCATGTTTTGTTTCCACATTGTATAATCATTTCCATCAAAGTAAGGTGGTTTGCCTAATGGAATTGACAAGTAATGATTATTTGAATTTAAACGCTCATAGTTAAAAGGATATCGGGAGTAGTATTTGTGACTACCCCCTTTTTGCTTTTTGTCTTCAATCTTCCTCCCTTTGGGAGAGAGTGCCTTCTTCCGCATAAGTGCCTTTAGTTGGAGCATCTCCTCATCATCATCCTCGCAATCCTGAATGGCATTGAGGAGCTTCTCCAACTTTTGGTTTCCTTCGTCACCACCATTTTCATGGTTGAAGCTCTTGGGTTCACCCTTGATTTCCGACATCGTCTCTTCGAGTGGTGATTCTCTTTTGAAGAGTTAGGCTCTGATACCAATTGAATGTAGCCTAGAGGGGGGGTGATTAGGCTCTTTGATTTTTTTAACCGATTCCCAGAAACACTTAGCGAACAGATCAAATCGAGGTAGGCCGGACTAGTCTGGTATGGTGTAGACTCGTCTGGTATGAGCGTAATTAAAAAGTTAAGTTTAGACTTATTCTTACTTCAAGTATTTATGCAGCGGAAAGTAAATGACAACTTGAGTGTATTATGATAATGAAGTAAGAAACAACAACTATCAAGTTTAACACAAGATATCGATGTAAATCAAATAAGTACTACCAAACCCTAATTGATAATTGAAAGAAGAACAAGAAGACACGAGACAAGGTTTTTATCCCGAGGTTCGATTCCACCCAAGAATCTACGTCCTCGTTGAGGAGTCCACCAAGGACCGGGTCTTCACCAACCCTTCCCTTGTTGAATCGCCACAAAGGCCGATTCGAATCCACTAACCACACACAGAGGTAAATAATAGTACGGGGGGGCGTTCTCACAATTTGAGTGCTCCCACAAGATTACAATGAGTAACACTATCTCCCACACGCACACAGAGAACAATGATCAGTAGTTGTTTCATAAAACAAACCAAGAGCTCAATATCAAGAAGAACGATTCTCTCTTTGATCCATTCCCTAATCCTTAAAGATTTGATCTTTTTAGGCTTAGAATGAGTGGAGAGAAGTGTTTTTATGCTCTTGGAACGTGTGATGACGCTAGGGTTCGTGTGTTTTTAAAATGTGTGGCTGTGCACCTCTATTTATACAAAGATTCCAAAAGTTACCATTAAAGTTTCCTGGCGGCCGGACTAGTACGCTCTGTTGATCGGACTAGTCCGGTGTGCTGTGTACAATTCACGTGAGGCATGTGGCACATTGGAAATACTAATTTAAAGTGGTTACAGAAAGTTGAACAGACTAGTCTGGTCCACGAGCGGACTAGTCCGGTGCAAGGTGAATGGCCGGTTCCAGAGAGTCGAACGGACTAGTCCAGTTCCTTGTGTTAAGCCAGTTCCAGAGAGTTGAACGGACTAGTCCGATTTCTGAGCGGACTAGTCCGGTGTACAGTGAGTGACTAGGATATGTTTTAAGCTCTTACCCCTACGCAAAGATTTTGAGCTCTTGGGATGTGTCTCTCACACACATCCTATACAAGTAAGTCTACATTGCGCTTTGTTCATGGATCGATCCTTTTTATTTTTCTTCATCACTTCATTTTTCACTTTTTGAGTGCACCAATCCTACCTTACACGAGTTAATCTGCATTCATCTCAACAAGTTCATTAGGATCTCAATTCGTTTGTCATCAATTTTCTGAAACCCACAAGGGAATGCCTAGATGCACTTTCACCGCCGGACGTCCCCAAGATGTTACTCATCTGGAACCCAGTGTCTCACGGGTGGACTTGGGTCCTACCCATTGAAAGGGGGAGGTGAGTGTTTAGGCGTCGTGCCCGAGGGGCTGCCTTGGGTCACTTACTGCGGCAACCGATGACTTGGTCGCACCGCTTTCCTCGCGAACCTCCAAAGTTCCCGAAAGGTTATCCCCTCAACCCTCAGTGTCTGACGGGTGGACCTGGATCCGACCCATCGTTGGGGGAGGCGATCAACCCGCTGCCTACAGAGGTGTAGCCCAATCGCCACACCTATTGCCCTGCCAGAGGTCATGGCTGAGTATAAAAGGAGGCCTTCCGATCCTGGATGGCACCCTCACTCACCATGTGGATATTGCTTTCCTATTGCGCGCTAGAAGTCTCTGCTTCCCAACACTCTCGCCCTCCAGACGCCCTCACACTGGTCACCGTATTCGTCCACTTTTGGGAGATGTTCGTGTGTGTGCGGCCTTCAGTGAGGTTCTCCGGTACATCCCTCCCCTTGACGACCTCAGATAGAAGCACATGCCATCCTGACGGTGCGCCAGTGGCAGGGGAGGCCGTCGGGGATAGGGTCCTTGACTCGCAGTGAGTCCCTGCGCCAGTGTCATGTGCGACATGTGCTCTAGGCGCCTCGCCGAAGGAGGACTTCCTGCCCGTACCGGAGGAAGGCTAAATCCAAAGTGATCTGGCCTTCCTCCTATTACTGTTCTGGACAGCAAAACCCGCCATAGGTGGCGTTTTGGCCCACATGACACTGGAGGTCTTTGTTGCCTCGGTCCAGCATGCGTTGCTGCCGTCCTTGGTCTTATAGCAAGTGACCGTCTCACTGCGCAGAGATTGGCTCGGGAGACAACCAGGCAGGCCACGGAGTAGGAGATTACTCGACTTGTAGCTGCTGAGTTCCTTAGTTGTCTTGTATCCCCTTTTGTACGCCAGAAGTCCGTTATCAATGAAAGCATCTTTGTTTCAAGTCTCTCATTGTTCTATGCCGTGGGTGTAGACTTCGAACCCTTAGCAGCGCAAGGGTTGGGATGACTTAGCCAACGTGGGTAGCTCCTTTGCCGATACCTCGAGCTTGTTCTTCTGGGTTCTTAGCAGCGTAAGGATCCAGGGTTCTCCAGCGGTGTAGCTACCACCCCTTCCAGATCTCCGGCAGTTAAAGGATTTGAAGGAGGTTCGACCCTTGTCCCCAGCTCTTCCTAGGGAAACACATGGCAACTCTAGTCTTCTTACCTTGAGGGAAGGCTTCACCAGGAGGCCGAGGCATGTGCCAACTCTAGGGCTGTTCTCAGTGGGAAGGCAACTCAGAGCTTGAGGACACGTGACTGTAACAAACTTTGCCCTGCTGGGAGGCTTAGGACCGGAGCCTTAGGGTGTGCGCCGGTTCTGGAGCTCTAGTGTACATGACAGCCCAGGGTTAACCTAGGGGCCTTGTCTACGTGACTTACACGTTTGCAATTGATATGCCTAAGGGAGCATAAACTGTAAAAGGGATATGCCCGCGCCCGCGCGTGTGCTCCGGAGCTTCCCTCAGCTGGGTGGTGGCTCCGTGTCAGGCGACGTGTGGAAGCTCCGGGTTCCACCTCAGCGGGGAGGTTCCAGCCTGGAGCTGTCCTCAATCGGGGAGGAGGCTCGGTGCTGTGGGACACGTGGCAGAGCTGGACCTCACCTTAGCGGGAAGGTTGGGATCGGAGCCCGGAGCACATGTCAGCACCAGAGCCCTCTTCAGCGGGGAGGCGGTTCAGAGCCGAAGGACACGTGTCATCCCCGGATCTCACCTCAGTGGGGAGGCTTAGGCCGGAGCCCGGGACAAGTGCCAGCCCCGGTGTTATCCTCTTCGGGGAGGTGGCTCGGAGCTAAGGGACACGTGGCATCTCCGAACCTCTCCTCAGCGAAGAGGCTCATGTCAGATGCTAGGACACGTGTCAGCTCCGGAGCTTGGGTGCACGCGGTAACCCTAGGGCTGACCTTACGGCCAAGGGTACGTTGCTTTGCCCGTTTACAGTTGATGTGTTTTGAGAAAGCACAAACTGTAAAGGTAGAATGCACAGGGCGAGGCAAAATTTTCTCTCTTTAGGCTCTTCTTCATAGGAGGAAATAGGCCGTATATAGAAGGTAGCGACCCGCCCCAGATGTTGAGAGTGACAAGACTCTTTTGGGACCTAGCTGTTCTAAGCATTGTCTCTGGACAATATGACACCGGTGTTGGAGAAAACAGGACCCTACTACTGTGCTAAACATAGAACATACGGAGGTGTTCTATGTTCCAAGGATTGGGTAGAGGTACCCCATCTTCTGTGGCTAGGCGCATGCACCCGGGACGTTATACTTGTGTTACTCGGAAGGGGCCTTCCTAGCTGGGGGAGAGTTTGTCCCCCCCCCCCCCCCTTCTCGATTAAGTATCCGCCACAACAGCAGGTCGCCCACCTTGAGCTGTCTACTCTGCACGAACCGCTTCTGATAACGTCGTAGCGCTTGACAGTATCGGGCATTTTGGACAGCTGCTTGCCACCTTCGCTCATCGACAAGGTCGATATCTTCATGCCGGAGCTGGTCCTGCGTGACACAAGATCAGCCCATGGTAATTTCCTAGGGGAGGACGACCTCAGCCCCATACACCAGGAAGAAGGGTGTTTCCCCTGTTGAGCGGTTGAGGGACGTTCAGCTAGCCCACAGTGTGCTAGGAAGCTCTTCTACCCAATTGGCACCATGCTTTTTCAAGCTGTTGTAGGTGTGCATTTTGAGTCCCCTGAGAATCTCGGTGTTGGCCCTTTCAACTTGACCATTGCTCTCTGGGTGAGCAACAGAAGCATAGCAAACTTGGATGCCGAGGTCATGACAACAGTCTTGAAACACTGCACTAGTGAACTGAGTCCCATTGTCGGTGATGATTCTGTGTGGGACCCCAAACCGGCATACAATTGACTTTATGAACTTGACTGTTGACTGCTTGTTGATGGTTACTACAGGGGTAACTTCCGGCCACTTGGTGAACTTGTCTACGGTGACGTAGAGGTACTGGTACCCTCCGACGGATCTGGGGAATGGTCCCAGGATGTCCAGCCCCCACACAGCGAAGGGCCATGAGGGTGGGATCATCTGCAGCGTCTGCGCTGGTGTATGGATATGCTTAGCATGGAACTGGCACACTGTGCATCTCTTGACCAGGTCGACGACATCCTGGAGAGCTTTCGGCTAGTAAAAGCCATGACGGAAGGCTTTATCAACCAGCGTCCGAGAACTTGCATGGTTCCCACACTCGCCTCCATGGATCTCTGCGAGCAGGTCACAGCCCTCCTCCCGGTTATGCACCGCAATAGGACGCCATTAGCGCCATGCCGGTAGAGATCCCCTTCTACCAGCGTGTATCTCTCTAGCCAACCGAGTGATCCGTTCAGCGGATACACGTTCATCGGGAAGGAAATTGTCCTTCAAGTAGTCTCGGATATCCATAATCCATGCATCAGGACCTACTTGAGCACTTGGATCTTGAGCGCCGGGTCGCGCGGATCCCCCGGTGACGCTTACGATCCTTGGCGGGCGCCATGGTATCATGACTGCCGGGATCACCAACTTCGAGGTGCTGGTCCCGCCCCCTTCACCTAGTTCGGCCGGCCAGGCGGTAGGTTGCAGTAACTTCCTTTCAGAGACCCCCTCAGGCACCGGAGCCCAAGTGGAAGCCTTTGTTGATAGGTCGTCGTCTATTTTGTTATTGGCATGGGGAACATGGCACAAGTCCAAAGATAAGAAGTCCTTCTCCAACTTCTGTACTTGGAGGAGATAAGCTACAAGCCGTGGGTCATTGCAACTACACTCTCCCTTGACTTGCTTGATGATCAGCTGAGATTCACCCTTGACCAACAACTATTGGACGCCGAGGGAAAGCGCGGTTTTCAACCCGAAGATGAGAGCCTCATACTCCGCCATGTTGTTGATCGCCTTGAAGTCAAGTCGCACCATGTACTTGAACAGCTCTCCGGTTGGTGTAATGAGCAGAACCCCCGCTCCAGCACCCTGCTTCTGCGAGGAGCCATCGAAGTAAAGAGTCCAGTAGGGCCCAGTGAAGACTGAAGCTCTGGGCTCTGGTTCATCGATGTCCTGGCCCCTTGGCTGGCATGGTGGTAGAGTCCACTTTGCTACAAAGTCAGCTAACACCTGGATTTTCACCGCATGGCGTGGTAAGAAGTCCAGCTCAAATTCCGCCAACTGTGCATCCCTTTTAGCTATGTTTCCAGTGGAGTTGGGGCAATGGAGGACGGTTCTCAGTGGGTACGAGGTAAATACCGAAATCTTGTGAGCGTGGAAATAATGGCGCAGCTTCCTTGATGCAACGAGGACTGCACAGAGCAGTTTGTGCACTTCCAGATATCTTTTCTTGGTGTCATGGAGGACCTCGCTGATGAAGTAGACCGAACGCTGGATGGTTCGGACCCTCCCGAAGGGGTCTGAAGTGTCGTCTAATAGAGGTCCGGGACTCGGGGGCCTCCGACCCTTAGGCCTGGGTTTGTACTCTAGGAGCTCGGAACCAGGTGCACACCTGTTGCCGGGTCCAGGTTGCTGGGACCCAACTGGTTCATCTTGGAGTGGTCCGGGACTCAGGGGCCCCTAGCCCCCTGGTCCGAGACTGCATTCCTGGAGCTCGGACCCAGACGCATGCCGATTGTCGGGTCTAGATGGCTGAGACCCGACTAGTTCTCCTTGGGAGATCTGGGATACAAGGCCACCAGGCCCTCGGGTCTGGGACCGTATTTCGGGAGCTTGGACCCGGATATGCATTGATCACCAGGTCCGCCTGTTTGGGGCCTGATTACTTCCCCTTCCCAGGGACTTCTTGCGGAGTCTGGGCCCGGGGGCTTCAGACCGACGGCGTTAGGAGCCTTTCCTGGGACTTGAGATTGATGGAGTTCCGGTCACTCTGCGATGAAGACCATGCTCACGACCTCAGTTGTGGCAGCGGCGTAGAGGAGTAATGGCTCGCCTTGTTCAGGGGCCACCATAATGGGCAGCGTTGTGAGGAACTTCTTCAGCTCCTGAAATGCCTCATCCGCCTCCTTGGTCCATACGAATGGACCAGTTTTGCACAGAAGCTTGTAGAATGGAAGAGCCCGCTCGGCCAGTCTAGAGATAAACCGACTCAGAGCAGCCAAGCATCCGGTAAGCTTCTACACGTCTTTGATGTGGGCAGGAGGCCACATCAGTTCTATCGCCTTAATCTTCTCTGGGTTAGCTTCGATCCCTCAGTGTGAGACCAAGAAATCGAGCAGCTTCCCGGTAGAGACCCCGAAGACACATTTGTCCGGTTCAACTTCGTGCATGTGGAACGCAGTCTGTTGAAGACTAGGGTCAGGTTGTCAAGCAGAGATGCTCACGTCTTAACATTAACTACAATGTCATCGACATAAACCATGACCAGGTCCCGAATGAGGTTTGCAAACGTCTTGCGCATCGCGCGCACAAAAGTGGGAAGCACATTCTTAAGACCATAAGGCATGGACACATAGCAGTATAGACCGTCTACTGTGATGAACACAGTGTGCTCTTCATTTTCCCTAGACATAGGTATTTGGTGGAACCCTAAATATGCGCCTAGGAAACACAATAGATCACAGCCAGACGTAGAGTCGACTATCTGGTCTATACAGGGGAGAGGGAATGGGTCGTTTGGACATGCCTTATTGAGGGTGGTGTAGTCGATGCGCATACGTAGCTTCCGGCCAGCATTCGGGACGACAACAGGGTTGGCCAACCATCGTGGATGTGGACCTCTTGGATGAAGCCGACATCGAGCAACTTCTTGATTTCTTCACGGATGAAGTCTTGCCGCTCGATAGATTGCTTCTGAGGTTTCTGTTGGACCGGCCTAGCATCGGGGTGGACCTTCAGTTGATGCTCAATCACCTCCCTGGGGATCCCGAGCATTTCCGACGGTTGCCAGGTAAACACGTCGACATTGGCTCGGAGGAAGGTGACGAGCGTGTCTTCCTATTTGCCTCCTAGGCCCCCATCAATCCGAGTGGTGCGGGCGACATCAGGACCGACTTGGATGACCTTGACCGGTACGTCTTCGTCGTCCCAACTAGAGACGACGGTGCGCTAGGCGAGAAGGCTCGCCATGGGAGGTGATGTTCACCATGGTCACGAGGAGAGTGTGTAAAGCCCCCTACCTGGCGTGCCAAATGTCGGAGTGTGAGCTGCGACGAACCTCCCGGCCTGCTCGGAAGCAGCCCGCGAGGTTCTTTTCTTCCGTAGGGGGCTTGGCGCCCTTCGCGACCTGGGCTTGGGGGAGCGAATGAACACAAGGATTTACGTGGTTCGGGCCGCCAGAGCGTAATACCCTACGTCCACAGGTGTGCTTGTTCTATTGCTTGAGCGAGAGCGCTTGTGCGTTGTGTGATCTTGAGTGTGGGGGATCGGAACCCTTTGCAGGGTGGTCTCCCCGGTCCTTTTATAGTTCAAGGCCGGAGTGGTTACAATGAGGCTTGGGGCCCGACAGGTGGCCCTAAAGCTTTGAGTGTCCTCCACACGATCTAGGGCTTCCTCCTTTGAGTAGAGTCGCCAGCGGGGAAGTTAAGTCCCTCCGCCCGGTGCGTTGAGCGCCCCTGACCGTGTGTCAGGTGATGATGAAGACGGCATCTTGTCGTCGCGTCTCCTCACCCTATTTGGGCGACTGCGTGCCGTTGGGCAACACTGTTCTGCTGTCACGCCTCCCCGTCCTGTCTTGTCACCGTTATGGCGAACGGGCAAGGGACGGAGGCGTGTGCCTGCGCCTTGGTTCTGGGGAAGGCGTGAGCCTTGAATGTGAAGCCTGCACAGCGCACTTCCTTCTTGCTTTGTCGATCCACTGCCTCCGACGGATCGTGGGATACGTGGTGGCTCTAGAGCCCTTATCGACGGGCTTGGTGTCTGGGGACACGTGGCGCCTGGGGAACGTGTCAGCACCAGAGCAGTCCTCAGCGGGGAGGCGGAGAGGAGCCAGGGGACACGTGTCAGCTCCGGACCCCTCCTCAGTGGGAGGCTTAGGTCGGAGCTCGGGGCACGTGTCAGTCCCGGTGCTGTCCTCTTCGGGAAGGTAACTCGGAGTCGGGGTCACGTGGCAGCCCCGGATCTGTCTTCAATGGAGAGGCTCAAGCCGGGGGCCCGGGACACGTGCCAGCCCCGGAGCTCGGGCCCACGCGGTAGCCCTAGGGTTGACCATGGACCCAAGGGTACGTGGCCCTTGTTGGGGCCCACCTGAGCAGGGAGGGGGGCCCAAGCTGTCTTTTACCCACTACGCGGGATACCCGGTCTGCAGAGTACCGACACCTTGGAATTAATTTCACTGAATTATTTAAATAAATGGGTCTTAGACCCAAATATCTAACAAATTAAAGAAGCATTTTGGGATTGGAAGAGTGCGAGCTCATACATATTGCACCCACAACTCAGAAAGATATTAGATCGGGAATGTTCGAAAAATGATCTGCAAGTGTGTGAAACAAATATTTTTGTGTATAGGATACTACCTGTGACAAGATTTTTAATTCCTGTGATGACTCGAAAATATTCAACTCAAGTTTGTTGAGATGTATAGTAAGATTTTAAATAGAGAAACTTAAGAAAGCAGCCAAGCGTTGCTCATGCAACATCTATCTTCAGTAACCTTCGCTATGCTATAAAACGAGTAAAATTACCCTTTTAGACACCTGGAGTTCAACAGCAATAAGGGTTCGACATGTTGCACTCTTCTAGCACCTTTTCAAAGGGACGCACTGAAAAAAAACCACTTTTAAGAAAGGAAGGAACACCTAACTTTGAACAAGCTCTGAGTGCACTTTCGCATCAAAGGCAAGTAAAGGAAAAGCAGTCACATAGTGGCCAAAGCGGACTCACGAGTCACTAGGAGAATATAACTTGCTAGTCCGATCCACACCAAGAATTAAACCATGCTATCATGATTGTTTTGAAGGCATTTTAATACGTGTGTGGTCAAGTTGAAACAAGAAAAGGGCATATGGAAAGAGAGGAGATGCATGGTGAGGCTCCAACCAACCCACCATGAACACGCGCAGAGATTTTTAAGCCGGCGCGTCGTTCTCGAAAAGGAAAATGATATGAAAGTAAAGGTAAAGTATATACCTTGTAGATGACGCGATTGATGTGCTCCAGTAAGGTTTTTGTAATCACACACAAATCGCTCAATTTTTCTAGTTAATACTTACTCTGTTTTAAAATATTTTTGATATAATTAAACTAATCAGTGTCAAATATCTCGAAACGGATGAAGTAGTAGACAAGTATCTGACGGTTGCAATGATCAAAGTTTGACAATTTGTAGACAGATAAGTTGGAGGAAATTAAAGTTCCATATATGATTTCTCATGTAGAAACGTCACTAAAGGTCACAAGTACGTCTTGCCCCTGGTGTGAGTCAAATTGGCGGCAGGATACGAAAAAAAATGCTTGGCACGGGATGTAAGAAAAGGTTGTTCTGATTTATTCGAAGTACCCCTCATCACAGTCCTAAATGTTGGCTGGTGTTATCCGTGTGTACGTACCATATGGTGTGGAAACCTGTGTCCTATATCTCAATTCTATTATCCGGTTCTGATACCATAGGTTCCATGTATGTGTGTAATAAACCATGCAAATTGAGCGTAGTCCTAGACCCTACACATGTGTTCACTTACGATTAATTATTTTTGCGATGATGACTTTTCAATAATAAGGCGTCTGTAGTGATTTCGTGAATCTCTAGATTAACTGGCTCAGTCTCTCATTGACATTCATATGGGTAGGATATGTGTGCTTATGTTCATAATAGTGAGTACGTATGGATGTATGTGAGAGTGTACGCATCTGCACTGTGCTTTTTTAAAAAAAAAAATCAATGCATTGTGCCCTTGTGTATTTTCCACAAAATCCTAATCTGTAACACTACACATCCAAACAAAGGATTCTGCCTCAAGATACCGAGGGAAGAAAAGAATAATAACAATATATGTGCACTAGCTAGCTAGATATGCAAAAAAAAGTATGCTATTTGACTTATACTAGTTTCTACGAAGTTGATGGTAAATATTCCAGATTTGAGTTTGAACATATCAAGATGGGAATAATTTCTGGAAATGAAAGATCTGAGGACGGTACTGCCATGCCAGCCATTCTCTTTGATGGCAGCATTACACAAGCAAGGTCTGGCTTTGCATCATTTCCTTGCATAGACTTAATAGATGGTTGTACAGCCCCATGCCATCCAGAACCATACAACACTAGTGGGCACGTATAAATGATATTATCTCAATCGAGTAGCATGGGGACGAGCATACAAAAGTGCCCTTCTTTGTTGATGACCTGCAGAACTAAACAGAAGAATCAGAATTGTCACGCATGGTAACTGAAGCAAAAATCTGTATACCTGTCATCACACTTTTGGAATGCAGCTTTCTGAGCAAGAAAGAAAGAAGACGCAATGTTTAAGATAAAAAATCTAGTTCAATTTTAAACTAAATTAGCTGTGCTAAACATCATTTATTCTAGAACAGAGGGGTAGTATTCAACTGCTAATAGCCACCTCACCTCGAAGCAAAGTCGGTTGCCTACAACTGCCTTTAGTAGGCGCTGCTACTTCATAGCGGCTGTTGGATAACGAATCAAGGTCCGAGATTGACTACCAGCCTATGACTGAATCCTCTGACACAAAATACTACTACCTCTAGTTTCTTGCTTAAGTGATAAGGATAAGGTAGAAATATGGAGGGTGTAGTGTCCTTTGGGTGGTGGACACACAAAGTGAGTCAACTACCTTAGGCTGCTCGCAGCGGGGAGCTGTACCCGCGCCGCGCCTGCAATTCCAGCGGGCGCGCGGGTACCGGCTGCCCGCAGCGGTGCGGGTAGCGGTTCCGGGGAGATGGCGGTGTGTACAGTAAGCCTCCAAATGCAGAGGCGCAATACAGCGCCAGGAGAAGAACAAGAAAAAAAAAGAAAGAAGAAAGGAAAGAAAAAAAGAAAAAAGAGAAGGAAAAGAGAAAAATAAAAAGGAAAAGAAGAAAAAGAAATGAGGGAAAAGGAAAGGGAAAAGAAAAAAAAAGAACAGAGGGAAATGTGAAAAAGAAGAAAAAATAATGAATAAAAAAATTTAGTGATTTTCTATAAGTTATAGCATTAACATAAATTTAGTTACATAAAATAATATAAAATATGAGTTAGTTGTAGTATAAAACAATTGATATAGAGGTCTGATTTAGAGGTGAATGAGTGCAGAGAATTAAACTGTAAAGGTAGGAATCTTTTAGAGGTGACTGTAAAAGGGTAGAAATATTCTTTTAGAGGTCTAATATAAAGGTCCACGAGTGCGAGCAGTCTTAGCTTCTTCCCCACTTCGCCCTTCGCCCCGTTTCTCTTGCTTGAAAATTCAATCAAAAAAACAATCAAATTAGAAAAGGGATTAAACGAAACAGGCCCTCAACTTTGCAAAGGGGGACAATGACATATGAAAGGTTTCGTTTAGACTTTAACTAAACCAGTTGCAGTGGCGGCGTACAACGAATTTTACCTGCAAAGAAAAAAAATACTGTGTGGCTTCCATTCCTCCTGTATCTACCCCGCCGGCCCGCCGCCACGCAAACTCCTCCCAGGAAGCATCCCAGCAAGCACGGCGGCCAGGCAACTACTCCTCCAGGTGAGAGCTCAGCTCCCCTCCCCTCCCCTCCCCAATCCTCGAGTCCTCCTCCTTCCTTTGTAGTTGATATTTAGGCTGGATGTAGTGGGGTTGGGTCGATGCCTGCGCTGGGGTGGGGACGGGGATGGGATGCCGGGCAGCTGTGTCTGGCCACCTGGGGGCCGGAGCCCTCGGAGGTGAGGGGTGGAGGATGTCTCTCCACTACCTTGCATATTGCTCGGTCCGCCTGGTAGTTGTTTCTCTCTCTGGTTGCTTTATGGATTTGGGAATTTTCCTAGTGACCAGGTTTAGCTTCGCCTGTTTCAGCTACCTTCGGGGTAATTGTTTCTGCAAGTATTTCCCCGAGCTCAAGCCGGTCCAGTACGCTTCCCCAAAACATTGAAGTATTTAGGAGGGCGCCTGATGTTATCTGAATGCTGATGGGTTGCGCTTGCAGCAAGAAAGACTGGAAATGAGTGGCACTTCCTACTTGGACCTGTGTTTCTGTGCTAGAGTTTAACCAGGATGGGCTCACTCTGCTGCGTGGCGGCGCGGACACATGGGGCCAGCACAGCAAGCCACGAATGGTCCTCTATTGGCTGGAGTGACCCGCACCGGCAGAGTAATGCTGGTTTCTCACCACCACTATCCAGGAGGTGGGAGTATCGGATCAATTCTGAAGGATTGTCTTATGGATCCCATGGCGACAGCGGGGTTGCAGCGAATTATGGTTCTTCACTATCGTCAAATAGTAAAGAACCTAGTAGGAGCTGGGAGAGAAGCGAGCTTCCACACGATCACCGTTACTCTACATCAGAGAGTGCAATTTCATATTTCAACAGCCCAGATACTAGCTTTCAGAACCACCATATTATGCTGCCAATGAGAGAAGATTCTAGCGTTGATGAATACATGAGAGGTATATGTCCCGGATTTGCAAAATTCTTATATTTTTCTGATGGCCCAGCTGCTTCTGTCTATTTTTAAGCACGCTCAAGATTGTTCAATATCAGCATCCCATCCTCCATTCTTCGTTTTTTTTGCATTTACTGTGCATAATTTTAATGATTTTTGTTTTTTTGCATTTATTGTGCATCAGTTTAATGATTTTCTTAACATGCCTTGTCAACAGCTGCCGTTTGATTTCATCATAGATGATGCAGAAGCTATGTTTCAAATGGGCAATTTGGAAAGAGTAGATTTTAGTTTTACAATCTTGCATTTTCAGTGATGGTTTTGGGATAACATCGTTCATCCCTACCTTGTGGTTCCGTGAAGTGTTTGTTGAGAATAATGAGCTTGTATTATTTAGGAGGCCGGATGCCTCTATAAATAGATGTACAGGGATGGTCAATAAACATAAAAGCCCTTATGCAAAAGGGAAATATAAAACACACCCCTACACCTCTAACACCCCCCTCAAACTCAAGGTGCGTCGCGAACACTGAGTTTGGAGAGATAAAATCAATGCTGAGCTCTGGTCTGTGCCTTCGTGAAGAAATCAGCTAGCTGAAGCTCTGAAGGCACATACTGAAGATCAACAACACCATCCTGTACCTGCGCTCGTGTATAAGAAGTATCAACACCAATATGCTTGGTAAGCTCATGCTTGACCGGATCACGAGCAATGCTGATAGACCTGTACTGTCAGATAAAAGAGGAGTCGGCATACCAACAGAAACACCAAAGTCCTCAAGCAACCACCGCAACCAAGTCACCTCTGCACTCACAAGAGCCATAGCACGCAACTCAGCCTCTGCACTCGAACGAGAAACTGCTACCTGCTTCTTAGTCTTCCAAGCAATGAGGGAACCACCAAGAAAAACACAATAGGCAGAAAGAGATCGACGGTCGGAGGGATCACTAGCCCAAGTAGCATCAGAATATGCTTTGAGCTGTAAAGAGCTAGAGCGTGAAAAGAACAAGCGTCTAGAGATAGTCCCACAAAGATAACGCAAGACACGAAGCAAGTGACTATAGTGGACCTGGGTGGGAGCAGAAACAAACTGACTCAGAATATGAACAGAGTACGAGATATCAGGACGAGTGACACCAAGGTACACGAGACTCCCTACAATATGACGGTAACAAGTAGGATCATCAAGAGGCTCACCATCAGTGGCTTGAAGATGGACATTGAGTTCCATGGGAGTCTCAACAGTCCGGTGATCAGTAAGAGAAACCCGATCAAGAAGATCTTGAATGTACTTCTCTTGAGACATATAAATTCCCTCAGAGGAGGAGGAAACCTCAATCCCAAGAAAGTAGCGAAGAGGACCAAGATCAAACATACGAAATTGCTCACTGAGACGGGCCTTCACAAAGGCTATGTACTCTGAATCTTCTCCAGTGATGATCATGTCATCAACATAGAGAAGAAAAAGAGTGCGGCCACGTGACGAAGTATGCACAAAAAGCGCGGGATCATGAGCACTGGTAGAGAAAACAGCAACAGTGACTACGGACGCAAGCGCTGAAACCAAGCGCGAGGAGCCTGCTTAAGGCCATAAAGAGAACGCCGAAGGCGACAAACCATACCCTCAGGAACAGAATACCTAGGTGGTGGCTGCATATAAACCTCCTCACGCAGCTCACCATTAAGAAAATCATTCTTTACATCAAGCTGAGAGATGGACCAATCACGAACAGAGGCCACAGCAAGCAGAGTGCGAACCGTGGTCATGTGAGCGACAGGAGCAAAGGTCTCATCATAGTCACGACCATGTTCCTGCTGGAAGCCACGGGCGACCAATCAAGCCTTATATCGCTCAAGTGAACCATCCGAGCGGGTCTTAACCTTATAGACCCACTTACAGGTGATAGGCCGAACACGTGGGGGACAGGGCACAAGTTCCCACGTGCCGGTGTGCTCGAGAGCAGCAATCTCCTCAGCCATCGCATGCTGCCATTCCTGATAAAGAACAACATCACGATACGTAGCCGGCTCAGGAAGAGCAGTAGCAGCAAAGCTAGAAGGAGAGTACCGATCAGGAGGCTGGCGAGAACGATGACCTCGTCCAAGGGGCTGCTCAGGAGAAGAATCATCAGAAGGAGATGATCTCTCAGGAGAAGAAGGCGTATCCGGAGAGTCAGACTGAGCTGGAGAAGCTGAGACATCAGAAGACGACTCAACTGGAGTCGACGGCTCATCGGAAGAAGATGGCACATCTGTAGGGGGCATAACTCGTCGAGTATAGACTTGCGTCACCGGGGCCTTCAAGGCATAATCAGGAACCATCAAAGAAGGTTCCGAGGAAGAGGAGGTCATGGATTGAGGTACTGAGTGTGAAGGAGAAACACTCACAACTGGAGCATCAGGAAGAAAAAGGAACGAAATGGGATCAACCACAGATACAGAAGAAGTATCATAAGATGGTCGGGGATAGAAAGGGCGTGTCTCATCAAAAACAACATCCCGTGAAATTCTCATCCGTCGACCAACCGGATCCCAACAACGATATCCCTTATGCTCCGAGCTGTAGCCTAAGAAGACACACTCAACAGACTGAGCAGTCAACTTAGTGCGCTCACGTGGTGCAAGCAACACGTAGCACACACAGCCAAAGAGACGAAGGCTGGTGTAATCAGGCATCTTGCCAGTAAGACGCTCAAAGGGAATTCCATTTTTAAGGCTAGACGAGGGATGAATGTTAATTAAGAAAGTGGCAGTAGAAACAGCCTCGGCCCCAAAATGAGGTGGAACAGAAGAGGCAATCAGAAGAGTACGAGCTGTCTCAAGGAGATGTCGATGCTTGCGCTCAGCAACACCATTCTGAGCATGAGCACCTGGACAAGAAAACTGAGCAAGTGTACCTTGCTCAGAAAGAAACTGACGAAGAGCATCAGAAAGATACTCGCCAGCAGAATCAACTCGGAAAATACGAATAGGAGTGTCAAACTGAGTATGGACCATAGTCGAGAAGGATTTATAGATTGATAACGCCTCACTACGATGTTTCATAAAGTAGATCCATGTGTGGCGAGAAAAATCATCTATAAAAATGATATAATATCGATGTCCTCCTTTTGAAGCAAAAGGAGCAGGACCCCATACATCAGAATGAACAAGATCAAAAGAACGCTCAGACACTGACTCACTAGAAGGATAAGGAAGCTGAATCTGCTTCCCTAGCCGACAACCCTGACCCTGAGCTGAAGACTCAGAACTAGATACTGATCCTAAAAGACCACGACGAACTAGAATGGAGAGGCGAGAGCCATAAAGATGCCCCAAACGGTGGTGCCACTGAGCAATCGTCGAAGTGGACGAAGCAGCAAGAGCGGAGCCAACTGAACTGGCAGGCGCAGCGGAAGGAAGACGAAGCTAGTCAAGCTCCCAAAGACGCTGTGAATCACAACGACGAGGGCCAGTACCAAGCAGGCGACCCGTGCAACGATCCTGAACATAGCAAAAATCATGATCAAGAATCACTCGACAATCATTATCAGTGAGTTGACCAGCAGATATAAGTTGCATTGTAAGTCCAGGGACGAAGGAAACATCAGGAACAACAAAAGAGTCAAATAAAAGAGTGCCTTGTCCAATAACCGAAAGAGGAGAACCATCGGCAGTATGAACAGTAGAAGGACGATACGAAGGACCCAAGGAAGACAAACTGGTACGATAGGGAGTCATTTGGAACGAAGCACCAGAATCAAGAATCCATGGACAAGTACCTGGAGCAGAAGTAGGAGGTGGTCACTCAGTGGAAGACGAAGAAGCAGCAACAATACTCGAAGGTGCAGAAGACTGAATCCTAGAACCAGCAGCTTCTGATGGTGCAGAAGTAGCAAGAAGTAGCAATGCGACGAAGAAGCATGAGCAACTGTGCATCCGAGGTAGCAGAACTCACCTGGGATCCTCCAGTACTAGCACCACCAGCACCCTGTGAAGACCGACGAGTCTGAGCCTTCTTCTTTTTGAAACAAGACGTCTCCACATGACCATCTTTACCACAATAACCGCAGTGACGAGCACCACGCCCCCCTGGCGCCGAAGGAGGGGCAGCTGAAGTCAATACTGTGGACGGAGAAGCAGTGTGCATCGGTGGCGAAGAGCGAGCTGCCAACACTGAAGAAGGATGCAGCAAACCAGCAGCCTGAAGACGAGTCTCCTCATTACGAACACTCGTCAGAGCATCCATAAGAGAGACACACGGGTGACGAGCAAGCAACTGAGCACGAAGAGGCTCAAACTCAACACGAAGACGAGTCAGAAAATCGTAGGTGCGTCGAAGCTCAAGTGCAACCTTCTGACTCTGACAAGTGGAGCAAGTATCCGTCGACAACCGCGGACCAAGAGCATCAAGCTGACGCCAAATAGCAGACATCTGATCGAAAAACTCCTCCACTGAAGCATCTCCCTGCTGCAAAAGCTGCTCCTGACGAATAGCAACAAGGTAGGTAGACTGTCCAGTAGGCTCGTATCGAGAGCGAAGAAAATCCCACATCTGATACGCATGCTCAAACTCAACTATATCTGCAGCAAGACGATCCTCCATACTGGCAGCAAGAATAGCAGTAGCTCGAGCATCATCATCCAACCAAGTCCTGTATAAGCTGATGTGAGACTGATACGCAGAGATACATGCATCATAATCCGTCAGCATCTTCTTCTTATCATCATCAGTAGCCTGATCTGAAATAACAGGCTCTGAAGGAACTGCAGGGCAAGACGGGCATTTGAGATCGCCCGTAAGATACTCCCAGAGTCGTAGACCACGCATATGCAGACGCATACTAGGAACCCAGTCACGGTAATTAGTGCCATCGAAAAGCACCGGACACCGCACAACTGGAAGTCCACCTGAAGAAGTCATCATGATGAAGATGACCTGACGACGACGAGAGTGCAAAAGAAAAGAAATAAAGAAGAAAAGAAAATATTAACAATAATAAGAAAACATTTTCTTTTCTGCTATTCTCTCTCTCTTTCTTCTTCTTCTTTTTACTCTCTCTTTTTTTTACTTTTTTTTTTGAAAATAACCGAAAGCCCACTCGTAACCCTACCGCCGCCTATCAAAATCGCCGCCGCCGCCTACCGAAAAACGCCGCCACCAAAGAGCGGCTGCTCACGGGCGGTAGGACGAGGCTCCCGCGGGCGGTCCCCACGGGGAGGGGCGACGGGCGAGCGGCAAAACCGCGTATGGCGACGGGCGAGCGAGCGACGTTATGCAAAAGGGAAATATAAAACACACCCCTACACCTCTAACAGTGTTAATATGAAGAATGCATTACAATCACAAACGGTGTTTTAAAAGGGCGCCTGAACACCTAGGTGGCGACAAAGCTACCACATTCCATATCATTCCACAGAAAATGCAGATTTTACCCAATTTTCTTTCTTGGGTGGTAATGCACATGCAAGTAAATCAGGCTTGTAAATGGGCGCCTGGACGCCTAGGCGCCTGAGACAGGCAGCGGCAGTGGCAGAGGCGGGCGGCGGCGGGTGGCGGCAGAGGCGGGCGGCGGTAGTGGCAGGTGGCAGCTGGTGGGCAGGCGGCGGCGGCAAAGGCGGGTGGCGGCGGGCGGTTGGAGGAGGCGCCCTATGATTTGGGCCTCTCACTCGGCTGGTTTTGGCCCAACTAATGTGGACCTCTCATCCGACGGTCCTTATTTTAGATCGGGATATATAAAAAACTATCCTCACCCATCCCTAACCCTATTCATTCTCTCGCTCACCTCCCTCTCTTCTTCACTGGTGGCGGGCGACGGCGAGCCGGCTGTGGCGCTAGGTGAGCAGGCAGCGGCAACTGTGGTGGCGGCCAGTCGGGCGGCCATGGCGTCCAGACCTGGACGCCTAGGCGGCTACGCCTGGTAAACGTTGAAGAAAATTGTGATTTGACAATTGGTAGCTGATTTATGATACCATAGTCATGCTATAAAAGTTTAAAAGTCGTCGCCTAGGCGTCCAGGTGCTCCGGGCCTGGACGCCTGGACTGGTCGCCTCGCTTGGAACGCCATGGTTGACCCCTTCCCCCTGCTCCAACCTCTATCTCTTCCAATTCCAGGTGGCCAGGCCTCACCCACCTCTGCTGAGGGTCCTTTTGGTTCAGCTTTATGGAGCAGATTCACTGTCAAATATCTGAAATCTCAACTAAAGAGGTTTCTCTGCAAAGCAGATTTTTAAAAATCTGCAGATTTTCCCAGTGCCAATTGGAATCTCCTCCCACACTAGATTTCCTAGATTCCCCATCTAACTATTGCAAAAAATACCCATCTACCACTGCTTACACACTTGAATCGTTTTCTTTCTTTTTTTTCTCCCAGCTCACAGCAACTTTTCCGCAACTCGCAGCTAAAATCAAATTTTCAGGAATCCACAGGTGAACCAAACACACCCTCGCCGCGCCGCCGCCGCCATCGGTGGAGAGGAGAGTGAGGGTGAGAGGGATTCTGTTTAGGGTTAGGGTGGGGTGGTATTTTATATGTGCTGACGTGGAAAGATTACCGTTGGATTAGATCCGACGGTTCAGAGAGCCCGCCCGTTGCCTCCGCTCCGCCCGCTGCCTCCGCCTCCGCTGCGCCCGCCGCCGCCGCCGCGCCCACCGCCTCCGCCTCTGCCCACCCGCCTCCGCTGCACCCGCCGCCGCCTCCGCGCCCGCTGCCTCCGCCTCCGCCCGCCGCCGCGCCCGCCGCCTCCCCTCCTCGGCTCGCCGCCGCCGCCTCCCCTCAATCGCCTGGCGCTCGCCTAGGTGTCCAGGCCTGGATTCGCAACCCTGGTGGTGCATCAAATTTGTATTGTTGTGACTTGTGAGTTGCTGGGCTGCTTACTTGCTGGTCACCTAACTGGTCGCCTAGGCGCCCATTTAAAACCTTGTGCTAAATTATGTATCTTTGAACCTATCCAGCTGTAGTATGACCTTTTCTTTTTGTTATGAGCTAAATTTTCTGTTCATGTCGTACCAATTTCATTGTCATCTCGTGCAACAGCAATGTCATCTGATAACAGTCAGCACAATTGTAGAGTTTAATCAAATCCAATATCCATGTGTATAAGAATATCTTGGCTCTCCTATATAGTTGACCAGAAATGCATTGATTTTTTAAATGCATGTTGTGTTTCACTGAACGATAAATAGTTTTCTGGGCAATAAGTGCCAAAAATCATAATTTTTTCAACTTGTTATTCTAGTCACCTGTTAGTGCAGATGTTCACCATTTGGCTATTATATCTAACATCTGTGTATATATGTCTGATAATGACTCGACCATTAGCAACCTTCCTGCTGGCATTGGGTTGATATATATGATTTTATGTTGGTGTCTTGATGGAAAAAGGATCTTACTGTAGTATGAATGATAAAATTAACTTCTAAACCCAATGATGTCCCATGTGCTGGAATTTATCTATGAGATATTTGGGTTGAAATCGATGGTGAGAGCTGATAGATTATTTATTATGACAACCTGGCAATGATTGCTCCCAAACCTTTTCTGTAGTAAGTATTAAATAGTGATCAATGTAAATGTTCAATGTTCATTCCTATATGTATGAGTAATTGAGTATAATCCCTTGCGTGAAATATTTGGTTCCCTGTGTCCTTTCTAAAGGTTCTTACCAGTGCTCTCTAATAGAGTTTTCATAACTGACACATGTTTCTGGGATAACTTCATGAATTGGGTCTGCAAATGATACGTGTTTCATCATTTTGTTTGTAAACACTTAGTAGCATGACTGGATCATCATGATTTCAAGGTTTAGTTCTGGATTTCTGGTTGCTACTTTTCTTGGTTGCTCCTAGACTTAGAATGATTCAGTCTTTCCATATTGATGTCTTAACTGAAGAAGCAACCCTGTTATTAACTGCATTCTAAAGATATGTCTAGCTGCTATTCTGCATTAACTTATTCTAGGACTTATCATTCATCCCCAAGGCTCGTCCTGTTGGAATTGCCAACATCATTGCACGCTCGGTGCTCATGCTATCGTTGTTTCAATTGGTACATCAACTTATGTTTGGATTATTGGGCTAACCTAGTATTGATGGGTTTTGAAGTGTGTGATCAGTTATATTGTCTGAATTAGGAACAGATGCATCATGAACTTTTGAGTTTCCAAGTCTACTTAGTCCTTACTCCTAGATCCCCCCAATTAATTTGTGCTGCATAAGCAAACATTACCCCTGATATCATTGTTCCTAGTGGAAGGTGGTACAGTTTATAAATGTTCCGCTTATTTCATTATTCGTTTTTGGCTTGTTTCATCCATTCTATTATGTGCTAACATTCTAGGGTTCTAAATTGTACGTCGTACATTATAAATATAGTGCCTGTAGTAGATACCGTTCATGACTAGATTACATGGGACTATGGGAGAGAAGAGGTTCTGGCAGTGGTGGTGAAGAGGACATTGTTAGACAGTGTAATTAGGGGTGTGTCACAGGGGTATATTAGTCATTAGAGAGGGATTAGGGTTAGGGGTAGTTTAGTCTTTTCTCCCCTCCTAACCCCTCTATATAATCACACTTGTACCCCAGCTTTTCTATTATCTCAATACAGCTACATTAGCCCTCTTTCATGGTATCAGAGCTAGGAATAATTAAGATTAGGGCTAAACCTAATCCTAATGGCCTAGCCGCCGCCGCAGCAGCCCTGGGCGCACGCCGCCGCCGCCACCCCACCTTGGGCCGCCGTCCCTGAGCCGCCGCCCGCCGCCGCCCCTGGTGCGCCGCCCGCCGCCGCCAGGGCGCTGCCAGCCGCTGGATCGGGGCCACGCACGCAGGGGGGGGGGGGGCGCCGCCTCCTCTAGAGGACAGCGCGCGCAGGAAGGGGCCGCCGCCACCCCACCCTGGGCGCGGGGAGGGGCCGCCGCCACCCCACCTTGGGCCGCCGCCGCCGCCACATCCGGATCCGGGGCCGCCGTGCCCTGGATCGGGGCGGCTCCGCCCGGATTCGGGCCGCCCTCACCCGGATGGGGGCCGCGCGCGCACGGGGGGGGGGGGGGCACCTCCCCTGGAAGGGCCGCCGCCACCCCTGGGGGGTCCGCCACCGCCCCTGGGGGGTTCGCCAGCCCCCCTGGAGGGGCCGCCGCCCTCTGGTCTGCCGAATCTGGAGGCACAGCAGCCTCTGGAGGGGGCGCCGCCTCCTTAGGAGGTGCCGCAGCCCCTAGGCCCCTCGCTGCTGGAGGTGCCATCCCCCTCCTTCTCGAGAACCGGTCCAGCCGTCGGTGGACCCCTCGTCGGTACCACCAGCAACCCCGCCACTGCTGTCACCTTCATGGCAGGTACTTCCGTGCTACGGGACTCGACCGGCCTCGACGGGAGCATCACGGCGATCTCGCCGATTCCGTTCCCAGCCGCCGGTGTTGCTGCTGAGAATACAACTTCTTCCTACGGCACCGACACTGTGGAGACCTCTGACATCGCCGCAGCACTGGCCGCCTCTCGCGAACGTGAGTGGGCACTCGCCCTTGCCCTAGAGCAGGAGCGTGTCTCCGTGGCGTCACTATCCCACCAACTCGAGGAGAGTGCTCACCGATCGACGAGTGCTGTCCACGAGCCTCCCTCGGATGCTGGTACGTACTCGACTTCACTTGTGGCCGCTCTTCATGCACAAACCGCAGGGATTCAGAACATCCGGACGCTCGTGCCGGTTGTTCTCAGCTCCGAGTCCACCTCATATGCACGGTGGCGCGATATGGTGCTCCTCACGCTGAGGCGCTACTGCCTCGATGACCACGTCCTCCAGGACGAATCTTCAGTACATGTGTCCTGGATCAGCATGGACAACCTGGTACTATCCTGGATCTTTGGCTCCCTGACAGAGGAGCTACAGGACATTGTCAGGCAGCGCGGTGGCGGTACTGCTCGACAGGCCTGGCTAGTCCTCGAGCAACGATTTCTAGGGAACCGCGCGACTCGAGCCCTCCACATCAGCACTCGGTTCCAGAACACCGTCCAGGGTGATCGTTCTATCTCCACCTACTGTCGGGAGATGAAGGGCATGGCGGATGCCCTACGTGACCTTGGTGAGCCGGTCACCGACAACGCTCTTGTTCTTCGGGTCCTTCAGGGCCTGAACGAGCGCTATTGTCACCTACGGACGTGGCTACTTTGACTGGAGCCACTACCTACCTTCGAGAAGGTATGGTCCGATCTTGAACTTGAAAAGATCACTGCAGGAGGCTCTACTGTCTCTGGATCTGCCACAATCTTCTATGGCTCCAGGCAGTCCCCTCGTCCACCCTTACCAGCTGCTGGTGGACCACCGTCACGTCCACCTTCTACTCCTACCAGTACAGGAGGTGGAAACCGTCGTCGCCGAGGAAAGAACGGCGGCCGTGGTGGCAGCAGTGCAGGCAGCACCCCCACGGCTTCGACTACTGGTGGTAGTGGTGGTACCGGCCAGGGAGGTGCACCCTGGCCCACACCCTACAACCCGTGGACTGGCCAGATCTACATGTGGCCTGGGCCGTCCCCGGGTTCTTAGCCTCCACGACCACCGCGTCCTCAGCCGACGTTCACGGCTACCCCCGGCTACAGTGGACCAGCCCACAGTGCTGGTGGGCCGACAACTCAGGCCTATAGTGGGCCTAGATACTCCTCTAGCGGACAGTCAGCCCCGACCTACGGAGGCACTGACTACCCTGTTGGGAACTCGGAGCCATCGACACCTCTCCAGGAGCCACCGTCGACGTGGGATCGACAGTCGTTTGCTTCCTCCGTCAGCACCATGCACCTCACTCCACCAGGTGCCGACTGGGTAGTTGATTCCGGAGCATCATATCATACCACTCCTAATTCCGATATACTCTCTTCCACCCATCCTCCCAATCCCTCTTTTCCTTCATCTATCGTTGTTGGGAATGAGTCCGTTCTTCCGGTCAGCTCAGTAGGTGATTCCGGTCTTCCGGGTACTTTCCAGCTTAAAAATATTCTTGTCGCTCCGGATATCATTCAAAACTTACTTTCTGTTCACCGTTTTACCACTGACAACAATGTTTCCATTGAATTTAATCCTTTTGGTTTGTCTGTGAAGGATCTTTCCACCCGGCGACCTCTTTTCCGATGTGATAGCTCGGGGCCCCTATACACACTTCGGCTTCCTACTTCCGCTGCATCACCGCCATTTGCTTTGACTACGACAGCTTCATCTACCATCTGGCATCGCCGGCTTGGCCACCCTGGTGCATATGCTATGTCGAAGCTGTTCAGTAGCTCAGTTATCTCGTGTTCTAGGGGTACACATGACTCCCTATGTCATGCCTGTCAGCTTGGTCGCCATGTTCGCCTCCCTTTTCCCACATCCGTGACTCATGTTGAGCACCCATTCGATCTTATACATTGTGATTTGTGGACATCTCACATTTCCAGTATATCGGGCTTTAATTATTATTTAGTGATAATTGATGATTTTTCTCACTTCTCCTAGACTTTTCCATTACGATTGAAGTCTGAGACTTTCGTCACTCTTTCTCACTTCTTCGTTTGAATTTCTACTCAATTTGGGTGCACCACTCGAGCTGTCCAGTGCGATAATGGACGCGAGTTTGATAACTCTGCGTTTCGTAATTTTCTCTCCGCACATGGGGCATGTCTTGTTCGTATACCTCTCCTCAAAACGGCAAGGCAGAGCGCATGATTCGCACCATCAATGATGTCATACGCTCCCTGATGTTCCAGGCATCTATTCCAACCCGATACTGGGTGGAGGCTCTTCATACTGCCACACTTCTGATCAATCGTCTTCCCACCAAGGCGATTCGTGCCTCCACCCCCTACTTTGCTCTATATGGCACCGATCCTCTTTATGATCACCTTCGAGTTTTCGGATGCGCTTGCTACCCTAATCTTTCTGCCATCGCCCCACATAAGCTTGCGCCCCGCTCGACACAGTGTGTTTTTCTCGGGTATTCCCTTGACCATAAGGGTTACCGGTGCTTAGATCTCACTACCCACTGTCTTTTGATCTCTCGGCACGTCGTCTTCGACGAGTCATCTTTTCCTTTTTCCACCACCTCTTCTGGTTCCACCACAGAGCTAGACTCCCTTTTTCCTACTGACCCCGAGGCTGCCTCCCAGTTGCCTTGGCCTATTTCTTCTGCAGGATCGACACGAGCTACGTCCCAGATGCCCTCGACACCGATTGCTGCACCTCGTGTGGCATCGACGTCTCAGGCGTCACCCGCTGCACCCCATGTGGCATCGACGCCTCCGACGTCACCTGCTGCGCCACGCGCGGCCTCGGCTTCCCCGACGCCACCTACTGTACCTCAGGTGCCCCCGGCGTCACCAGCTGTATCACGTACGGCACCAGCGGCGTCACCAGCTGCCTCCCCGACGTCACCTGCAGCGAGCACGACGCCACCAGCCCCGCCACGCGCGGCACCGACGACGACTTCTCGTTTTGCTAACCCCGCACTTGTCTACCAGCGACGAGCGCGGGGAGAGGCTCCTGCTCCAGCGACGCCACGCGCGGCCTCGAGACCCGCTCTCGTCTACCCACGACGAGAGAAGATGGTTGTACCCGAGCGGCCGGTGTACAACCCCCTTCTACTTCACAGGGATCCTGGTCACGTCCACCCGATGGTGACTCGACGTGCGTCCGGGAGTCTTCGGCCAGTGGAGCTGTTCGATAGTGCCGCTTTCTCGTCGACGACATCTCCACCGACCGAGCCTTCTTCGATCTCGCCCATACCTACTTTCGTGCGTAGCGCCCTCGCCGACCCTAACTGGCGCCGCGCTATGGAGGAAGAGTATGAGGCCCTGCTTGCCAACCGGACCTGGGACCTGGTTCCCCGTCCTAGTTGTGGCAATGTTGTCATGGGCAAGTGGGTATCCACACATAAGAAGAAGGCGGATGGCACCTTGGAGAGATACAAGGCTCGTTGGGTACTTCGGGGTTTCACTCAGCGCCCTGGAGTTGACTACGACG
Source organism: Neostapfia colusana (assembly GCA_030760725.1). Taxonomy (NCBI): domain Eukaryota; kingdom Viridiplantae; phylum Streptophyta; class Magnoliopsida; order Poales; family Poaceae; genus Neostapfia; species Neostapfia colusana. Next base: position 74,141,046 of record JASWHV010000014.1, on the reverse strand, counting down.
AGACTTTCAGCCCGGTGGTGAAGCCGGCGACAGTTCGTACCGTACTATCGCTAGCTCTCTCACGTTCTTGGCCTGTCCACCAGCTGGACGTCAAGAACGCCTTCCTCCACGGTACACTGACCGAGACGGTGTACTGCAGTCAGCCGGCAGGATTTGTAGATTCAGCTCACCCAGACATGGTCTGTAAGCTGAACAAATCCCTGTACGGACTGAAGCAGGCATCACGAGCCTAGTACAGCCGGTTCGCCTCTTTCTTGGTTTCACAGGGATTTGTTGAAGCTAAGTCGGACACTTCGCTGTTTGTATATCGACGGGGCAGTGACACAACTTACCTCCTACTTTACGTCGATGACATTGTACTAACAGCATCTAGTCCGACTCTGCTTCAGCGAACCATTTCTGCCTTGCAGCAGGAGTTCGCTATGAAGGACCTGGGCCGTCTCCACCACTTCCTGGGTATTACGGTCGAGGACCGACCAGACGGCCTATTCCTTCACCAGCGACAGTACTATCTGGATATCCTCCAGCGAGCGAGCATGGCTGATTGCAAGCCGTGCTCCACTCCAGTGGATACTCAGGCGAAGCTCTCCGCTACCGACGGGACTCTTGTCTCTGACCCCACTTCTTACAGGAGCCTTGCAGGTGCTCTGCAGTACCTCACCTTCACCAGGCCGGATATCTCATATGCGGTTCAGCAGGTGTGCCTCCACATGCATGACCCGAGGGAACCGCACCTCACCGCTGTCAAGCGGATTCTTCGGTACCTACGAGGCACCCTCGACTACGGCCTCCTTCTTCGGCGTGACACGGCCTCCGAACTGGTCGTGTACACAGACACTGACTGGGCAGACTGCCCGGACACACGGCGCTCTACTTCTGGGTACGCCGTCTTCCTGGGGGGCAACCTCGTCTCCTGGTTCTCAAAGCGACAGCCCGTAGTGTCGCGCTCGAGTGCTGAGGCGGAGTATCGCGCCGTGGCTAACGGCGTGGCTGAGGCCTCCTGGCTTCAGCAGCTACTTCAGGAGCTCCACACTCCCGTCATCAAGAGCACCCTCATCTACTGCGACAACGTCAGCGCCATGTACCTCTCCACCAACCCGGTCCAACATCAGCGCACGAAGCATGTGGAGATCAACATTCATTTTGTTCGTGAGCGGGTTGCACGGGGCGAGGTTCGGGTACACCATGTCCCGACGACGACGCAGTTCACCGACATCTTCACGAAGGGCCTCCTGTCGTCGCTGTTCTCTGAGTTTCGGTCCAGTCTCAACATCTGCAGCGGCTAGATGTTGTGACTGCGGGGGTGTTAGACACTGTAATTAGGGGTGTGTCACAGGGGTATATTAGTCATTAGAGAGGGATTAGGGTTAGGGGTAGTTTAGTCTTTTTTCCCCTCTTAATCCCTCTATATAATCACACCTGTACCCCAGCTTTTCGATTATCTCAATACAGCTATCATTAGCCCTCTTTCAGACATGAATGAGGTGAGGTTTTACTTCTGTTCTTGATGCTATGTTAAAGATACAATCTACCTACAGTTAGCACCTATGTATCAGATAGATTAATATAAACAGATGGGAAAAATATTTATGGATTACTATTAGAAAAAAACATGTATCCTGGTGCTTCTCTATTGTTGTGGCTGTTTGGCTGGCACCATCAAGGACATGTTTATTTACTTTTGAGCTGTATTAAAATTTAAACTATATGTCATCTGAGAGCTGTTGGTAGGCAGGTATGTGTTACGTCATGTGTCTACTGTCTAGTCTTCTTGATCTCTGTGATATACCACTAGGTTAAGTACTAAAATAATCTCAGATCAAATTAACCGGTACATTTTCCATGTTCTTCTCTGATTTACATGTTCTTTTTTCATGGTTGCATCATTTAATTTGTTTGACCACTTGTTTAGGCAAAATATTTCTTGCAACAATACGACATTCATAAGATTACATGTAGTTTCCAAAAGCTAGTCAAGCTATTTAATAATTTGGTAATATTCAAATGATGTTAGCATGTTAGTTCAATGACTACAATTTTATCATTAGCATGAGTGCAGGGCAGCATATTTGGTAACTTGATTAAACTATATCCATCTCTGTCCAAAGTATGTTTTGTTCTGTAATGTATTTCCTCTTAACTTTTGTGCCTTGAATGCATGGTTAAGTGCTTCTTGCATGATTATTTTTCTACCCTTTTCTTCTTGATCAAACTACGCCTATGTTGTAACATGTAGCCGGTCCCAAGACCGGGTAAAGGAGGAGGGGTTGTGATAGGCTTGGCAAGCCAACAACTACACTCAGCTATTCTCATGGAAATGAAACCTAATAAAAATTCGTTGGGGGCGTAACCCTCTTAGCGACGCGCTAACGTGCCATATCAGAACCCGGGTATGGTGTTAAGTGGGCAAGGGCCCGGTCGCCACTGCCTTAGTGGCACGCCATATCGGAACCGGATATGGTGTTAAATGAGCAAGGGCTGGATCGTCACCACCTTAGTGGCGCGCTACATCATCGCCTGGATGCAGTGATGAGTGAGCAAGGGTCTTTGCATCTTACTCGACGGGTGCAAAGCGCAAGGAAGCTAGCCGAGTAATATAGATTTTGGGTGGGTAGTTGGAATGTAGCATACTTGACGGGGAAGCTACGTGAGTTAGTAGATGTTGCCATTAGTAGACGAGTAAATATCCTTTGTGTACAAGAGACTAGATGGGCGGGTCAAAAAGCGAGAGAAGTCGAGAATACCGGTTTCATGTTTTGGTATTCTGGATCGGCCGGGACTAGAAATGGCGTTGGTGTTCTAATAGATAAGAGTCTCAAGGATGGAGTAGTGGATGTTTGAACACGAGGGAGATAGGATCATCTTAATTAAGATAGTTATTTGGACATTGTCTTGAACGTCATTAGTACTTATGCCCCACAAGTTGGACTCAACATGAGTGCTAAGAGGCAATTTTGGGAGGACTTGGAGGATATGGTTAGTAGTGTAACGATAGAGAAACTCCTCATAGGAGGAGATCTCAATTGTCATGTGGGTGCAACTAATGTAGGATTTGAAGGACTACATGGAGGCTTTGGATGCGGCGATAGAAACTAGGAGGGTAAGGACATTCTAGACTTTGCCGTAGCCTATGATCTGTTTGTAGCTAACACCCTCTTTAGGAAGAGGCAATCTCACCTAGTGACCTTTAGTAGTGTTCAACACTCTAGCCAGATTGACTGTCCTCACTAGGAGAAGGGATAGACGAACGTGTCTAGATTGTAAGGCAATCCATGGGGAGTGTGTTGTGACACAACATAAACTTGTGGTAGTTGACTTTCATTTCCACGCACGTGTTTTACGGGAAAAGGTGTCAAAATCACAAGAACAAAGTGGTGGAAGTCGAAAGGAGAATCACAAGAATCGTTTAAAAACAGGGTGATCACAGAAGGGTCCTTAGGGGAAGATGGAGATGCAGATAGTATGTGGGTGAAGATGACAACTTGCATTAGGAAGGTAGCTAGTGAGATGTTTGGTGTGATAAAAGGAAAGAAACTTGTAGATAAAGATACTTGGTGGTGGAATGAGGATGTACAAAAGACCATTAAGGAGGAGTGTTACAAGAGTTGGCATCATGATAGAAGCGCAAGCAACATGCTGAAGTACAAAGAAGCCAAGAAAAATGCAAGGCGGGCTGTGAGTAAAGCAAGAGGACAGACCCATGATGAGTTATATGATAGACTAGAGACAGAAGAAGATGAAAAGGATATATACAAGATGGCAAAAATTCGTGAGAGAAAAATGGGGGATTTCAATCAAGTTAAATGCATCAAAGATGAGACAGATCGCATTCTAGTGAAGGATGAAGAGATTAAGAATAGATGGCGATATTACTTTCCTGGGCTATTCAATGATGAGAATGGGAGCATTAGGCTCGAGCTGCATGACTCCTTTGATGACTCCAACAAGCGGTTCGTGTGGAGGATACAAGAATATGAGGTTAAGGTAGCCTTAAAAAGGATGAAAGGAGGAAAGGCACTTGACCTTGATGATGTCCCTATTGAGGTGTGGAGATACCTTGGGGACATGACAATAATATGACTCACAAAGCTATCCAACCATATTTTTCAGTCAAACAAGATGTGTGGTCAAACAAGATGTGTGAAGAGTGGAGGAAAAGTATATTAGTACCTATCTTCAAGAATAAAGGAGATATTCAAAGTTGTACTAATTACTGAGGGATTAAGCTTATGAGTCACACTATGAAGTTTTGGGAGAGAGTGATTGAACACCGTTGAGGAGAGTGACCAATATCACTAAAAACCAATTTGGTTTTATGTCTGGGGGGTCTACTATGGAGGCAATTTTTTAAGGATGTGTACAATAATGTTGTGAGAAGTGTGTGTAAGTGATAGTGAGACCGATACATTTTCTATCACGATAAGCCTACATCAAGGATCAGCTTTGAGCCATACATATTTTCTTTAGTGATGGATGAGGTATCAAAGGATATATAAGGAGATATCCCTTTGTGTATGCTCTTTGCCGATGATGTAGTGTTGGTAGATGAATCTAGGGATGGTGTTGATAAGAAATCAGAGTTATGGAGATAAACCTTAGAGTCCAAGGGGTTTAGACTTAGTAGGACCAAGGCCGAGTATATGAGGTGTGACTTTAGTGGTGTTGGTCGTGAAGAGGGAAATGTTAGTCTACAATGATAAATAGTATCTAGGAGGGATTCTTTTTGATACTTAGTATCAATGTTACAAAGCAATGGCGATATTGATGAGGATGTTTGCCACAGCATCAAGGTAGGGTGGATGAGCGACAAGCCTCTGGAATCCTATATGATAGGAAGGTCTCACAAAAGCTAAAAGGGAAGTTCTATAAGACGGTGATCAAACCCGTGATGCTATATGGGACAGAATTTTAGCCAACTCGGCAACATGTCTAACAAATGAGTGTCGCGGAGATGCACATGCTACGGTGGATGTGTGGGCACACAAGAAGAGACCGGGTTAGGAACGAGGTGATTCTTGATAGGGTGGGGTGGCACCGATTGAAGAAAAGTTAGTCCAACATCGACTAAGGTGATTTAGACATATCCAGCGGAGACCTTCAGAAGCACCGATTAACAACGGGATTTTAAGAGGTAGAGAAAATATTAGGAGGGGTAGAGGACGATCAAGGTTGACTTGGGAGGAGGCAGTAGAACAGATCCACATCTTTCCAGAACCTGGAATGGACCGATGAATCAGGGTGCCAACTTTCCTCTGTCCCCAAATCTTTTAACACCCTTCATCGGAGACACACGTAGATATGCGCGATCCCCGACACCTTGAATTGCAGAGGGCGTCCTATCCGGTTCGCTTGAATCAGCCGAACTTTTTCTTCCGCATTGTTGACAAGATCAATCTCGAAGGTGACCCTCTCACCGGATTCACACCAATTCAGTGGTGTGCGGCATTTTCTTCCGTATAGCGCCTCGTAAGGCGTCATCTTGATACTGGCCTGCTACCCATTATTGTATGAGAACTCGGCTAATTGTAAGTCCGAGGACCCGACGGTCTCGACTAGCCCGGACCAAGCTGAGGGTTGCTGCGTTGCACAACACCGGATATCACACAAAAAGGTACAAAGCGGAAGCAAAAATTTTATTACATAAAAGTGTTTATGAACAAGTTTACAACAAAATACGTCAAGTCTACACTTACGGGCGTAGACTAAGCAAAAGAGTTCACGTTCGGCCCGTGAACATGTTCCCACTAGCACACACGCACACTAACACGGCGGCGTGCACGACTCCCACTCGATGGTGTTTCTCTTCTTGTGGGTCCGTCTCTTCCTCAGGAGCCTCCTCCTCATAACATACTGCAAACGCTTCAAACACATTGAGAGATTGGAATGTATCTAGAACTTAGCTCATGATAGGACTGCATGGAAAGTAGCAATTCATGTGTCAGAATCTTAGTTTTTTTGTTACTCTTATATTTCTTCCTCTCTTTTATTTTATTTAAAAAAAAGAAAGGGCAGCCCGGTGCATGTAGCTCCTGTTTGCGCAGGGTTCGAGGAAGGGTCCGACCCACTTGGTTAAACAAAAAGGAAAGGGCAGCCCGGTGCATGTAGCTCCCACTTGCGTAGGGTCCGGGGAAGGGTCAGACCCACTTGGGTCCTTTGTACGCAGCTTTTCCTTACATTTCTGCAAGAGGCTGTTTTCAGAACTTGAACCCGTGACCTCATAGTCACAAGGCGACATTTTTACCGCTGCGCCAAGGCCCCCCTTCACTTGGGTTTAAAAATGATAATAAAAGAATTGTTGGGTTTCATGTCTAGCCTACCCCAACATGCTTGTGTCATGTGCGGTCGCACATATGCCAAACGCGGACGCGTCTGCGACGTGCGCCGCGCGGCTGAGCGCGCTGAGCGCGCTGGGCAGGCGCCGCATGGGTTAGCCTCTAGGGCTAAAGATAGAAACTTAGATTAGTAAGTTGTTTTGAAAATTCCTAGAATCAAGGAGAACCTTCTCTATTTCGGTTGGGCCATTGACCATATATGCTTATAATCGTTGGACAATGGGAGGCAAGAATTATATCCCTAATCTATTTCTCTCTCTGTTAAGCCTGCGGTTGAGGGGGGTAACCTCGCCGGAGAAGACGGCCGACGGCTACGAGCTGCGTAGCCGCGGTCCGGTCAGTCGGGGGTTCGACGCCCTTGACAACCTGGTATCACAGTCACGTCGGTCCTCTAACACCCGCTCCACCCATTCTTCCACAGCCGCCGCCCACCACCCTAGCTCTCCACTATCGCCGCAGTCCTCCACCGCTTTCGCGCTGCAGCTAGCAGCCATGAGCGATCCCACTGTCGCCGATATGATGGAGATGTTGAAATCCATCACCACGGAGATGAAAACCATGAAGGCCGATATGGAGGCTATGAAGGAGAAGTCGGCCTCGCCATTGGACAGCGGCGCCCGGCGGCCGCCCGGAGGGGCCGCGCGATCTTGATCGCCCCCCAAAATTCCAAAAATTGGATTTTCCTTGCTACCACGGCAAGACCGATCCGATGCTCTTCATCAACAAGTGCGAATCCTTTTTCGCCAACAACGCATCATGGTGGAGGAGCGCATGTGGATGGCCTCGTATAATTTGGAGGCTGTTGCGCAACTCTGGTACATCCAACTCCAGGAGGACGAGGGCACGCCGCCGTGGGGGCGATTCAAGGAGCTCCTGAACTTGCGGTTTGGTCCTCCCCTCTGCTCGGCTCCGCTGTTCGAGCTAGCCGAGTGCTGGCGTACAGGGACCGTGGAGGAGTACTCCAATCGCTTCCAGACCCTCCTGCCTCGCGCGGGTCGTCTTGCTGAGGCTCAGCGCGTCCAGCTCTTAACCGGCGGACTCCTGCCGCCGCTCAGCCACGCCGTACGCATCCACAATCCGGAGACGCTCGTGGCCGCCATGAGCCTGGCGCGCTAAATGGAGTTGATGGAGATCGACCGCCCGGTGCAGCCTCCACCTCGGGCGCCCCCGCGCGGCATCCTTCCCGTTCCCGCACCCCGGCCAGCGCTTCCGGCGCCCCAACAGCAGCTGGTGCTCCCTGCCCCTCTGGTGGCCACCCAGCAGGGTCGTGGCGAGGACAACCAGAGGCGCCTCACCCCGGACGAGATGGCGGAACGGCGCCGTCTGGGCCTCTGTTTTAATTGCAATGAAAAATATACCCGTGGCCATAACAGGTTCTGCCGGCGCATCTTCCTTGAAGGCGTGGAGATCGAGGACGCCGCGGAAGCCGCTGGCGACGCGGAGCACGACGCCGAGGCGCCCTGTTTTTCTTTACAGGTCGTGGCTGTGGTTTCCATGGCGGGCAGCATGTAGATCGTCGTGACACTAGGCGCCGCGTCACTCGTCGCCCTCCTCGACTCCGGCAGCACGCACAACTTCATCTCGGAGGAGGCGGCGCGGCGCTCCGGTCTAACCCTCCGCCAACGGCCCCGCCTCACAGCCTTGGTCGCCAATGGCGAGCGGGTCACCTGCGCCAGCGTCATCCGCGACGCGCCCCTGCTCATCGACGGCGATTTGTTCCCGGCCGACCTCTACGTCATGCCATTGGCAGGGTACGACGTCGTCCTTGGCACCCGGTGGCTCGGTGAGTTGGGGCCCATTGTTTGGGACCTCGGCCGCCGGCGCATGTCCTTCTAGCACCAGGGGCGCCCCATCTCCTGGACCGGCGTGGCCAACCCCTCCGTGCCGGCCCTGGGCGCAACAACAGAGGCCGGTCCCCTCTTGGAGGCGCTGCTGCTCTCGTTTGGGGGGCTCTTCGCGGACCCCGTCGGCCTGCCCCCCAAGCGTGCGCACAACCACTGCATTATTCTCAAGCCCGACGCCCAGCCGGTCACCGTTCGCCCTTACCGGTACCTCGCGGCGCACAAGGACGAGTTGGAGCGGCAGTTGCCGCCATGATTGATCAAGGGATCGTCCGCCGCAACGACTCGCCGTTCTCGTAGCCCGTCCTCCTCGTCAAGAAAATCGATGGTTCGTGGCGTTTCTGCGTCGACTACCGGGCGTTGAAAGCGCTCACTGTTAAGGATGCTTTTCCGATCCCGGTGGTCGACGAGCTCCATGGCGTCAAGTTCTTCACCAAATTGGACCTCCGGTCCGGGTACCACCAGGTGCGCATGCGCCCAGAGGACATGCACAAGACGGCGTTCCGCACCCACGACGGCTTGTACGAGTTCCTGGTGATGGCGTTCGGGTTGTGCAACGCCCCGGCGACATTCCAGGCCTTGATGAACGACGTGCTCCGCCCGTTCTTGCGCCGCTTCGTCCTGGTATTATTTGACGATATTCTGATTTACAGCAAGACGTGGGCTGATCATCTTCGCCACCTTCGAGCCGTCCTCGACGAACTACGCCGCCACCAACTCTTCGTCAATCGAAGCAAGTGCTCTTTTGGTGCTGCCTCCATTGCCTACCTCGGCCATGTCATTTCCGCGGCGGGTGTGGTCATGGACCCGACCAAGGTGCAGGCGATCCATGATTGGCCGGCTCCACGTTCGCGGCTATGCGCGGTTTCCTCGGCCTCGCCAGGTACTACCGCAAGTTCGTCCACAACTACGGGGCGATCGCTGCACCACTAAGGGCCCTACTCAAGAAGGAGGGATTCTCCTGGGACGACGCTGCGGCCGCGACATTCACAACGCTCAAGGCCGCTGTCACATCCGCCCCCGTCCTCGCCATGCCCGACTTCGCCAAGCTATTCACCGTCGAGTGCGACACGTCGACGTTCGACTTCGACGCAGTCCTGGTCCAGGAGGGCCATCCAGTCGCCTTCTTCAGCAGGCCGGTGGCGCCTCGCCATCGCTCACTGGCCGCCTACGAGCGCGAGCTCATCGGCCTCGTCCAGGCGGTACGGCACTGGCACCCATATCTCTAGGGGCTACGCTTCATCGTCAAGACCGACCACTATAGCCTGAAGTACCTCCTCGATCAGCGCCTCGCCACGATCCCTCAGCATCACTGGGTCGGCAAGGTCCTGGGCTTCGATTTCTCGGTGGAGTACCGGTCGGGCGCCACGAACGTCGTCGCCGACGCCCTCTCCCGTCGCGACAATGACGAAGGGGAGATGATGGCTATTTCGACGCCTCGCTTTGACTTCATCGAGTGCCTCCACCACGCCCAAGCCACTGATCCGGCCCTGGTCGCCATCCATGATGAGGTCCGGGCGGGCACCCGCACCGCTCCATGGACACTGGTGGACGGCATGGTCGCCTTTGACGGTCGCCTGTACATTCCCCCGGCATCGCCGCTGCTGCAGGAGATCGTGGCCGCGGTCCACAACGACGGTCATGAGGGCATCCACCGCACCCTCCACAGGCTTCGGCGGAATTTTCATTTTTCCAACATGCGTCGCTTGGTGCAGGATTTCGTGAAGGCCTGCGTCACCTGTCAGCAGTACAAGTCCGACCACCCCAGACCGGCCGGTCTGCTGCATCCACTGCCAATTCCGTCTGCTGTGTGGGCTGACATCGACATCGACTTCATCGAGGCGCTGCCCAAGGTGCAAGGCAAGACGGTCATCCTCTCCGTCGTGTATCGCTTCAGCAAGTACTGCCATTTCATACCCCTGGCGCACCCCTACACTGCCGAGTCCGTCGCTCACGCCTTCTTCACCAACATCGTTCGCCGCCATGGCGTTCCGCAATCCATCGTATCGGACCGCGATCCAGTGTTCACCTCGGCGTTCTGGCAGGAGCTCATGCGGCTCACTTGGACGAAGCTCTACATGTCGTCCGCCTTTCACCCGCAGACGGACGGCCAGACCGAGGCCGCCAACCGGGTCATCGTCATGTATCTGCGCTGCTTCACCGGCGATCCTCCCCGGTAGTGGCTCCGTTGGTTGCCATGGGCGTAGTACACCTACAACACCGCATATCAGTCATCGCTCCGCGAAACTCCGTTTCGTGTGATCTATGGCCGGGACCCCCCGACCATCCGCTCCTATGAGCCCGACGAGACCCGCGTCGCAGCGGTCGCCCAGGAGATGGAGGAGCAAACTGCCTTCCTTGACGACATACGCTATCGCCTTGAACAGGCGCAGGCGGTCCAGAAGCGCATCTACGACCAGCACCACAGGCCGGTGTCCTTTCAGGTCGGCGATTGGGCTCTTCTTCGCCTTCGGCAGCGGGCAGCAACATCACTCCCACGCTCGGCAACAGGGAAGTTCAAGCCGCGATACGTCGGGCCGTACCAGGTGGCGGAACTCATCAACGAGGTGGCTGTGCGGCTCCAGCTTCCTCCCGGCACTCGCCTTCATGATGTGTTCCATATCAGCGTCCTCAAGAAGTTTGTTGGTAACCTGCCGGCCGATCCACCGCTGCTGCCTCCGCTCCTGCACGGGGCTGTGGTGCCTGCACCTGCCCGGGTGACTCGAGCTCGGCTGGCCCGGGGAGTACGTTAGGTGCTCGTTGAATGGCAGGGAGAACCACCTGTTTCGGCTACGTGGGAGGATCTGGACGACCTCCGTGCTCGGTTCCCTTCCTTTCAGCTCGAGGACGAGCTGGACTTCGAGGCAGGGAGAGATGTCATGTGCGGTCGCACATATGCTAGGCGCGGACGCGCCCGCGACGTGCGCCGCGCGGCTGAGCGCGCTAGGCAGGTGCCGCATGGGTTAGCCTCTAGGGCTAAAGATAGAAACTTAGATTAGTAAGTTGTTTTGGAAATCCCTAGAATCAAGGAGAACCTTCTCTATTTCGGTTGGGCTATTGGCCATATATGCTTGTAATCGTTGGACAATGAGAGGCAAGAATTATATCCCTAATCTCTTTCTCTCTCTGTTAAGCCTGCGGTTGAGGGGGATAACCTCGCCGGAGAAGACGGCCGACGGCTACGAGCTGCGTAGCCGCAGTCCGGTCAGTCGGGGATTCGGCGCCCTTGACAGCTTGGGACAAATTCTTTATTGTTGTTGTTTCTTCTGGATCAGCATATACAGTGTTTACAACTTGGTTAATATAGTGATTGTGGGTCATCACATTCTTGTGGTGCACATGCCTGTGCAGGCAACCTTTTCCAAAGACTTTACAGTAAGATCAGTTTTATTAATTGGGCATGTTTATGGTCATGGGCATGTGTATCCAAACCTTTTCTAAAGAGCTTTATGATAGGATCAGTTGTGTTAATTTGAGTTTCTTCGTTGTGCAGTTTCTGTGACTGAGCCGATTGGTGCACTGTTGTTGTCAGAGGTATGAAATATGGCTGCCGCTCATGTTATAATAAGTTCATTTCTTCCTTCAGACTTCAGGGGACTTAATTCATCTTCTTGGTATAGGGGATATCAGTACAGCAAAATAGTGGGGGTTCCACGTCCTCTCACTCTGATGGAAGCGAATACGATATTGCACCAAAATTGTACTCACCAACACCCTGGAACTTCCCAAGTCGTCGATCATTTCTGTCAAAGCCAATCCATCCTCTCTCATTTCCAGAACATGCACCAGAAGCTCAAGAAAGTCCTAGTCCTGTGGCCAGTGCAAGCTCCAACCATACACTGCGCCCTGAGTTCAGGCCAACAGGAGAGCTTCACTCTTCATGTTTTATGGACTATGGCAGTGGTAGGCATGTGGAGTCAACAAATTGGAGTGCTGCCAGTAGCATGGATCTTACTGATTTCTTAGAGCATCCTGATGCTGAACATGCTGGAGCACTGGTTCCTAATAATGTTATGGAGAAAACAAGGTGCAATCTTTGTGAGAGGCTTTTGACCAAGAGATCACCTTGGGGTTCACGTCGAATTGTCCGTACTGGAGATTTGCCAGTTGCTAGTGTGCTTCCATGCCGCCATGTCTATCATGCTGAGTGCTTAGAGAGGACCACTCCCAAGGGGCAGAAGCATGACCCTCCTTGCCCTATGTGTGACAAACTGGCTGGTAAAGACACCGAGCAGTGGTCAATTTGCAGGTTAAAAAATGGATTCCCAAGATTACGTTCGCTAGGTGAGGGGCCTTCTAGAGTTTGGAGCTGTGCTCAGGTCGGGGATTGTGTTGATGGTGCCGTCCAGATACCAAGATCAAGTAGCATTGCCCTGATGAGTCGGAGTGGTCACAAGAGGCGTACCTCGTTGAAGGGAGAAACGATCAAGGACTGGGCTGAAACATCAAGAAGTGCTTGCATGTAGCTCCCTAGTGCACTGCCGTAGGTAACCATAACAGTCATGACCTGGCATTATGGCCTAGTTTTGGTCGCATGGTGGGTGACAGACATTGCTATTATTTAACTGCCTGACTAGAAAACGATGTAGATATGTCTGTGATCTGATAAAATCCACCTCTTATCAATTATCAGGATTGCCCCTTGTGCATACTGGCTGTAGAACTCTACCTATTCTTTTGTTTGCACCAATACTGTTCCTGATGAGGTTGTATGTGCTGGAAATGTAAAAGGTCAAAACACCATGTGAATTTATCTTTTAACTAATGGCCTAATGCGGATCTATGGAATTATCACAGCTATGTCTACTCTATTGTTGTAATGTAGTTAATATCTTGATTCTTGATGGATGATGCAGGTGTCGTACCCTGAGAACCGGTGTTGGTACCCTGCAGACCGGTAACCTCGTGTAGAGGGTAAAAGACAGCCTGGACCCCGTCAACCTGCTGAGGCGGGCACAGGCGTAGCCACGTGTCCTTGGCCCCGAGGTCAGCCCTAGGGTTGTCACGTGCGCTCGAGTTCTAGAGCTGACGCGTGTGCTGGGCTCCGGTCCGAGCCTTCCCGTTGAGGTGAGGTTCGGAGCTGTCACATGTCTCTAGGCTCAGAACCCCCTCCCCGCTAAGGAGGTTTTCCGGAGCTAACATGTGCCCAGTGCTTCGGTCCGAGCCTCCCGCCGAGGTGAGGTCTGGAGTTGCCACGTGTCTCTTGGCTCCAAACTCGTAGATAACAGCTCCGAAGCCGTCACGTGCCCCACGATACATCGTGGGCCGTGGGTCGACGAAGTCAAGATGAAAGTGCGTTGACAGGCTATGCATTCAAGGCTCGCGCCTTCACCAGAAGCATGGCGCACTACGCACGCCTCCGTCCTATGCCTGTTCACCATTACGGTGACAAGACATGACGTCAAGGCGTGACACCGGTACAGTACCGCCCAATGGCACGAAGCCGTCCAAGCAGGGCGAGAAGACACGACGACAAGATGGCTTCTTCATCATCACCTGACACACGGACAGGGGCGCTCAACGCGCTAGGCGGCGGGACTTAAGTCCTCCTCAGACTACTCTACTTAGAGTACAAAACCCTATATCATATATAGGGTTCACATAGGTTCAGGCCCACCTTTCGGGCCCTGTCGGTACTCTACAGATCGGGTACCCCCGCGTAGTGGGTACAAGATAGCGTGGGCCCCGCCTCCCCGCTGGTCAACCCTAGGGCCCCATGGTCAACCCTAGGGCTACCGCGTGCGATTGGGCTCCGGAGCTGACACGTGCCCTGGGCTCCGACCTGAAGCCTCCTCGCTGTGGTGAGGTCCGGAGCTGCCACGTGTCCCCGGCTCTGAGCGGCCTCCCCACTAAGGACAGCTCCGGTGTTGACACGTGTCCTGGGCTCCGGTCCGAGCCTCCCCGCTGAGGTGTGGTCTCGAGCTGACAAGTTTCCTCCGGCTCCGAGCTGCCTCCCCTCTGAGGATAGATCCGATGCTGACGCGTGCCCTAGGCTTCGGTCCGAGTCTCCCCGCTGAGGTAAGGTCCGGAGCCGCCACGTGTCCCCTGACACCAAACTCGTCGATAAGAGCTCCAGAGCCGCCCCGTGCCCCACGATCCTTCGTGGGCCATGAGTCGATGAAGTCAAGAAGGAAGTGCGCTGTCAGGCTTCGCATTCAAGGCTCGCGCCTTCCCCAGGAGCTTGGCTCACTACGCACGCCTCCGTCCCTTGCGTGTTCGCCATTATGGTTACAATACAGGATGGCAGGGCGTGACAACATTACAGTGCCACCCAACGACACTAAGCCGCCCAAGCAGGGCGAGGAGACGCGGCGACAAGACGGCGTCTTCATCATCATCTGACATGCGGTCAGGGGCGCTCGGCGCACTGGACGGAGGGACTTAACTCCCCCACCGACCACTCTACTCAGAGGACAAAGCCCTAGATCATGTATAGGACACTCAAAACTTTGGGGCTACCTGTCAGGCCCCAGAACTTATTGTAACCACCCCGGCCTTGAACTATAAAAGGACCGGGGTGACCACCCTGCAAAGGGTTCCGATTCCCTGCAATTCAGATCACACTATAAGCAAGCACTCATCGCCAAAGCAATAGAACAAGCACACTCGTGAACGTAGGGTATTACACTCCGGCGACCCGAACCACGTAAATCCCAGTGTTTATTCGCTCCCTCGAGCCCAGGTCGCGAAGGGTTCCAGGCACCCTCCGAAAAAAAAGAACCTTGCGGGTTGCTTCTGAGCAGACCGGGAGGAGTGTCACAACTCACACTCCGACATTTGGCGCACAGGAAAGGGAGGCTTTCTGCGCTCTCCACACGACCATGGTGAACATCACCTCTCATGCCGAGCCTTCTCGCCCAGCTCGCCGTTGTCTCTAGACGGGAGATGACGAGGCTACTTCCCGCCCTAGAGCGGTCAGGTCTGGCCAAGCCGACAGCCAAGCGGCCGACACACTCTATGTGATGTACGGGGGTTCTTCCGATGTCTCGTCAAGACGGGCCGTCAAAACCTTCCGTCGAGCAGTGGCGGCCGCCACTCTAGTCTCGGGGCCGGCGCCACATCGCAAATGGATGGAGACGCCGATCAACTTCGACGCCTACGACTGCCCCAAGAACATGGCAGGCGCCAGGCAGATGCCTCTCCTCGTCGCCCGACCATCTCCAACGTGAAGCTCTACCACGTGTTGTTCGATGGCAGGGCGACCGTCAGCGTTATCAGTCTCACAGCTTTCAAGAAGCTGCAGATCCCTATGTCCCAGCTTACCCCCTCGAGACCATTCTCGGGGGTAGGTCGGGATCCCAGCTTCCCGTGCGGTAGTATCTCCCTCCCGGTGACATTCGGGATGCCTAAGAACTACCGTACGAAGAGCGTTGTCTTCGATGTTGCGGAGGTTAGCTTCCCCTTCAATGCCATAATCGGCAAACCAACTCTGTACCAATTCATGGCGGTAACCCACTACGGCTATTTGGTCTTGAATATGCCAACCCCAAGTGGCGTCCTCAAGATCCGCGGTGATCACACCACGGCTGTCTCAGCGATGGAAAAGCTCCAAGCACTGGCATCAGCACAGGAGGCTGTCTCCGGTCATGCTGAAGCTAGCCAACCGCCTCCAAGCATGTGTCACTGAGGGGCGACATCTGCACCCCGTGTGCAGCCCTTGGAGGGCGATGACGTACCGGTCAAGGTCGTCCAAGTCGGTCCTGATGTCGCCCAAACCACCCAAATCGCCGAGGACCTGGGAGGCAAATAGGAAGACACGCTCGTCACCTTCCTTCGGGTCAATGTCGACGTGTTTGCCTGGCAACCGTCGGAAATGCCCGGGATCCCTAGGGAGGTGATTGAGCACCAACTGAAGATCCACCCCTATGCCAGGCCGGTCCGACAGAAGCCTCCGAAGCAATCCATCGAGCGGCAAGACTTCATCCGTGAAGAAATCAAGAAGCTGCTCGATGCTGGCTTCATCCGAGAGGTCCACCATCCACGATGGTTGGCCAACCCTGTTGTCGTCCCCAAGGCTGGCGGGAAGCTACGTATGTGCATCGACTACACTACCCTCAATAAGGAATGTCCAAAAGATCCGTTCCCTCTCCCCCGTATAGACCAAATAGTCGACTCTACGTCGAGCTGTGATCTACTATGTTTCCTAGACGCATATTCAGGTTTCCACCAAATACCTATGTCTAGGGAAGATGAAGAGCACACTGTCTTCATCATAGTAAATGGTCTATACTGCTATGTGTCCATGCCTTATGGTCTTAAGAATGCGCTCCCCACTTTTGTGCGTGCAATGCACGAGATGTCTGGGAACCTCATTTGGGACCTGGTCAAGGTTTATGTCGATGACATCGTAGTAAAGGTTAAGTCGCAAGCATCTCTGCTCGACAACCAGGCCCTAGTCTTTGACAGACTGCGTTCGACACACACGAAGTTGAACCTAGACAAATGTGCCTTCGGGGTCTCTCCCGGGAAGCTGCTCAATTTCTTGGTCTCACACCGAGTGATCGAAGCTAAACCAGAAAAGATTAAGGCGATAGAACTGATGCGGCCCCCTGCCCGCATCAAGGAAGTGCAGAAGCTTACCGGATGCTTGGTCGTGCTCAGTCGGTTTATCTCTAGACTGGCAGAGCGGGCTCTTCCGTTCTTCAAGCTTCTACGCAAAATTGGTCCATTCGTATGAACCGAGAAGGCAGATGAGGTGTTTCAGGAGCTGAAGACGTTCCTCACAACGCTGCCAATCATGGTGGCCCCTGAACAAGGCGAGCCACTACTCCTCTACATCGCTGCCACAACTGAGTTCGTGAGCATGGTTTTGGTCGCAGAGCGGCCAGAACTCCATCGAACTCAAGTCCCAGAAAATGCCCCTGCCGCCGCCGGTCTGGATCCCTAGGGTGCAGACTCCATCGGAAAGCACGGGGAAGGGGAAGTAATCAGGCCCCAAACATGCAGACCTGATAATCAATGCATATCCGGGTCCAAGCTCCCTGAGTGCAGTCACCGATTCGGGGGCCTAGGGGCCTCGGGTCCCGGACCTCCCCAAGAAGAACTAGTCGGGTCTCAGCCATCTAGACACGGCAACCGGCGTGTGTCTGGGTCCGAGCTCCCAGAATGCAGTCTCGGCCCAGCGAGCCAGGGGCCCCTATGTCCCGGACCACTCCAAGAAGAAGCAGACGGGTCCCAGCCATCTGGACCCGGCAACAGGCGTGCACCTGGGTCCGATCTCCCAGAGTGCAGTCCAGGGCCGGAGGTCCCCGAGTCCCGGACCTCTACTAGACGACACTTCGGACCCATCCGGGAGGGTCCGAACCATCCAGTGTCCGGTCTACTTCATCAGCGAGATCCTCCATGACGCCAAGACAAGATGTCTGGAGGTGCACAAACTGCTCTATGCAGTCCTCGTTTGCATCAAGGAAGCTGCGCCATTACTTCCAGGCTCACAAGATCTCGGTGGTTACCTCGTACACACTGAGAACCGTCCTCCACAGCCCTAACGCCATAGGAAACATAGCTAAATGGGCTGCGGAGTTAACGGAGTTCGAGCTAGACTTGTTACCTCGCCATGCGATGAAAAGCCAGGTGTTAGCTGACTTTGTGCCAGAGTGGACTCCACCACCATGCTAGCTAGGAGGCCAGGACATTGGTGAACCAGAGCCCAGAGCTCCGGTCTTCACTAGGCCCTACTGGACTCTATACTTCGACGGCTCCTCGCGGAAGCAGGGTGCCAGAGCGGGGGTTCTCCTCATTACACCAACCGGAGAGCAGTTCAAGTACATGGCGCAACTTGACTTTAAGGCGACCAACAACATGGCGGAGTATGAGGCTATCATCTTCGGGTTGAAAACCGCGCTATCCCTCGGCGTCCAATAGTTGTTGGTCAAGGGTGATTCTCAGCTGATGATCAAGCAAGTCAAGGGAGAGTGTAGTTGCAACGACCCACATCTTGCAGCTTATCTTCTCCAAGTACAGAAGTTGGAGAAAGACTTCTTATCCTTAGACTTGTGCCATGTTCCCCGTGCCAATAACACAATAGCCACGACCTGTCAACGGAGGCTTCCACTTGGGCTCCGGTGCCTGGGGGGGGAGTCTTTCAAAGGATGTTACCGTGACCTATCACTTAGCCGGCCAAACCAGACGAAGGGGGCGGGACCAGCACCTCGAAGCTAGCGGTCGCGGCGGCCATGTTACCATGGCGTTCGCCAAGGATCGTAAGCATCTCAGAGGGCTCCGTGCGACCCGACGCTCAAGATCCAAGTGCTCAAGTACGTCCCGAAGTATGGATCACTGAGATCCGGGACTAATTGAAAGACAATTACCTTCCTGATGAACGTGTATCCGCTGAACGGATCGCTCGGTTGTCTAAGAGATACATGCTGGTAAAAGGGGATCTCTACCGGCGTGGCGCTAATGGCTTCCTATTGCGGTGCATAACCCGGATTAGGGCTGCGACCTGCTCGCAGAGATCCATGGAGGCGAGTGTGGGAACCATGCAAGTTCCCGCACGCTTGTCGGTAAAGCCTTCCGACATGGCTTTTACTGGCCGACAACTCTCCAGGATGTTGTCGACCTGGTCAAGAGATGCATGGCGTGCCAGTCCCACGCTAAGCAGATCCACACACCAGCGCAGTTGCTGCAGATGATCCCGCCCTCATGGCCCTTCGATGTGTGGGGGCTGGACATCCTGGGACCATTTCCCAGATCCGTCGGAGGGTACCGATACCTCTACGTTGCCGTAGACAAGTTCATCAAGTGGCCGGAAGCTACCCCTATAGTAACTGTAAGTGCATCTAGGTACCCCTGTGGGTTTTGGATGATTGATGACGATAATTAAGATATTAATGAGCTGAGATGATCATAAGCAAAGGATATTTCTAAGGCGGACACCTAAACTCTCAAAAAGGAAAAGGATGAAGAACGGCGTTGAAGACTCGAAGAGTAGAAATTAGGGTTTCATTTGAGTCTTTAGTAGGCTATCCGTGTAAGAGTGAGAGTGAGTGTGTCAAGTGCATTGAGATCATAGAAGAGAGCTCAAAGTGTTAGAATTGTCGAATCCTTAGTGGAGAGTGCTAGTGAGGTAAACTCGGGTAGGCCGGACTAGTCCGGATGTCCTACGACTTATTCCGTTTCGGGGCGGACTAAGTATTCCTGACTGAGATCGGACTTGTCTGTTTTGGGACGGACTAGTCCGTTTTTCTCTTGGTGAGAGTGTTTTGGGACTAATTCCTGGTAGACCGGACTTGTCCGCCTCAGTGGCCGGACTAGTCCGAGCTAGCCAGACTTGTCCGTTTTCACACGGAACAAGAGTTCCTGTGTGAGTTCGGGCTAGTACGTATGGTTGTGAGATGAGAGCTCCCATGGCTAAGTCTTGGTGGACCAGACTTGTCCTCCTTAGTGGCCGGACTAGTCCGGGTCCTCCAGACTTGTCTGTTCTCACCCAGACAAATAGTTCCTGTGTGAGATCGGACTAGTCCGGTGTGGGGCGGACTAGTCTGGACTTTTGGTAGGTGGCAACGGTTGGCTGTCGGGACTTCTATAAAAGGAGATGCCCCGACTTCATTTAGCCAACTCTGGAACCCTAGCGCCGCCACAGCCATCCTAGAGCCTCTCCAAGCCTTCTCTCTTGCCTAGTCACCCTCTAGAACAAATTCTTGAGTGGATTTGGGTGTGTGAGGAGAGGAGAAGGAAGAACTTCGCGTTTAGGCTCTTAGAGTGATCTCGTGCACTTGGTGTGAGTCTTTGTGATCTGTGTCTTGTGAGATCCGTGAAGTTTTGTGGAAGTGATCAAGTGGGAGCCTTGGATTGTGAGCAGCCCCAAAACTTTGTAAGTTCACCCTTGAGATAGTGAAGAACCGGGTTGGTCTTAGTGGCGACTTGGTGAGGAAAGGGTTGTTAGACCCGGTCCTTTGTGGACTCCTCAACAGGGACGTAGATTCCTGAGTGGAATCGAACCTCGGGTAAAAATCCTTGTGTCACTGTTGCATTTACACTTTATTGACCATTAGAATTGCTTAGGGTTAGCTTCGAGCATTTCGCTATTATAGTATTTATTGTTACAATCTTGAGATCCACTTTTATATCCTGTCAAATTTGTCATATTAAATTACTAGATAGTTTATCTGCACTTTATTGAACTAAAATTTGAAGAAAAACCCATAAAAATCAAGTTTAGATCTTTCAGCAGTTAGACCGGACTATGCCGCCCCTGAGCCAGACTAGTCCGGCCTTTTAAGGCTTTTTCAGCAGGCTGACCGGACTAGCCCGCCCCTAAGCCAGACTAGTTCGGCCCCTGTGTTTCTAATCTCGTTTAATTAAGTCATTTCAGGTATTTTAGCCTATTCACCCCCTCTAGGCAATTTCAGTAACCATCAACAAACAGTCAGTAGTCAAGTTCATCAAGTCAATCGTCTGCCGGTTCGGGGTCCAAGATCATCACTGAGAACGTGACCCAATTCACCAGTGCAGTATTCCAAGACTGCTGTTGTCGAAGTGTTCGCTACGACACTTCCCCCGGTCTGCTCGGAAGCATCCTACGGATGTTCTTTTTTCGGTGGGGCTAGAGGATCACGAAGGTCTGAACGCAATGGCGAGAGAGCGAGACACGAAGATTTACATGGTTCGGGCCGCCAGAGCGTAAAACCCTACGTCCACGGGAGTGTTTGGTGTATTGCTTGCTCGCGTATGAGGGTGAGTTGGCTGGGTCGCGAACCCTTTGCCCAGAGGCTGCCCCGGTCCTTTTATAGGACAAGGCCGGGGCAGTTACAAGGTGTCCTGGGGCCCGACATGTGGCCCCGCGGCTATCTGTCTCCTATACATAAACTATGGGTATTATAGATACATGCATTGTCACTGTCGATGGAGTTAAGGCACGCCGCCTGACACGTCTATCACCTCTGACCTGGTGGCCGGTGATGATGAAGTTCCTGTCTTGTCGCCACGTCCTTTTGCTCTACAAGGCGGCTCAGTGTCGTTGGGAGGCACTGTTGCGCCATCACGCCTCGCCACCCTGTCTTTCACCGTAATGGCGAATAGATAGAGGACTAAGGCGTGCGCCATTCTTGTGGGGAAGACGCGAGCCTTCAATGCTCGGCCTTGCAGCGCTTCTTCCTCTTTACTCCTTGGCCATCTCCCGTTGCTCGTCGGAGTGACGTTCGGGCGGATGGCCCCCGAGACACGCGTCTCCACCGGAGCCGTCTTGAGGAGTAGTGGACAGTCCGGAGTTGATGGGTATGTGGCAGCACCGGAGCCCTCCTACGCTGGAGGTCAGATCCGGAGCTGCAGGACACGTGGCACATCCAGAGCCTCCCCCAGGGGGAAGGTACACCCAGAGTCGCTGCCCACGTGGCAGCACCGGAGGCCTCCATGTTGGAGGTCGGATCCAGAGCTGCAGGACATGTGGCACCTCCGGAGCCCTCTCTGGCTGTGGGGTGTGACTCGGAGGTTCCGGGCACGTGGTAGTGCCAGAGCCCTCCTTGGTGGAGGATGGGGTCTGACACTACTGGACACGTGTCGGCTCCCGAGCCACCCTCGGCCGGTAGTCAGGCTCAGGGCTTGAAAACACGTTGCAACCCTAGGACAGCCCATGGGGCCCAGAGCGCGTGGCTTACGCTGGGGCCCGCCTAAGCCGGGAAGGTGGTGCCTAGGTGCTTTTTACCCACTACGCGGGGGTACCCGGTTCGCAGGGTACCGACAGTGGCCCCCGGGCCCATCCCGGGGGAGGCATCGAGTCCACAGGTAGGGCCCCAATCGCTCCCGCGTGGTGGTCTTGAACTTGCAATTTTTCCCGGGAATTGAAGCGACGGCGTGATTCCCTCGTAGTGGGTGAGGGGCCGTTCCTGGAAGACGAAGAGGTTGCTTGCACTTGGTTAAAGAGACTTCCCTTTCGTCATGAACAGGCGTCTCTTCATTGTTGGAGGGTCGTAGGGGTGCACGTTTCATGCAACTGCTGCATTGTCCGCTTCGGTTCCCTGCACAACCCCTGTTCCCTCTCTTGTCAGGCTTTATCGTGGAACCACCTTTTCCCATCTCAACCACACTGCCCCTTGCTCACACTGACTGTCGAGCAGGCCCCGT
Source organism: Neostapfia colusana (assembly GCA_030760725.1). Lineage (NCBI taxonomy): Eukaryota > Viridiplantae > Streptophyta > Magnoliopsida > Poales > Poaceae > Neostapfia > Neostapfia colusana. Next base: position 74,118,809 of record JASWHV010000014.1, on the reverse strand, counting down.
ACGTCTGCTCTCGACGATTCGGTTGATGCGGGTGCGATTATTTTGGGGACGTCTCGATTGGTGTTTCTCGAAGGATCTGGGGCAAATAAAGAGACCCTCTGTTGCTAGCAGGAGTCCTCTCCTCCATTTGCCTTCTTGCGCTCCATCTTCTCGCTTTCTCCTCCTGCTCCAATGGCGTCGAACCTCTGAGAGTCTCGTCTCGGGAGCGCTAGCGACGTGAGGCGCTTGGTCGGTTGGCGGGCTCCTCAGTTCGATGGGAGTGTCCGCTGCGGACCCCTCCCCCTCGTGGACCTTGAGCCCGGCGAGATCGTTGTCTTCCTTGGGTATATTCTAGCGGAACTCGCCTTCGCTGCCTCTTCCTTTGTTCTGACCCTGTTGGAGTCCTATGGCCTCCAGCTTTAGCACTTGACGCCTCACTCCATCGTGCTGGTATAAATTTTTGTCCATTTTTGCGAGATGTCCGTGAGGGTGCGGCCATTGGTGCGGCTGTTCCGCGTGTTCTTCATCCTCCGGTCGTCGGGGAGGAGCTCAAGCTTCTTAGGTGCCTACTACTTCCAACACCGCACCAGGCCCGTGACAACGTATATCTCTCCCTTCTCTTCTAGCAAGTGGGAGCACTGGAGGGAAGACTGGATCATCGTGAGGACCGACGTCTACGATCGACTGGATCTACCGACTTCTCCTCCTTTGACCACGCGAACTGACTGGCAGGAGGCACCGCACCTTGAGAGCATCTATTCCCTGGTGCTAGCAAGGATTAGCTTCCTGTCAGACCAGGGATTGTCTTAGTTGATGGTGTTGGCCGACTTTCTAGGATGGCGCATCGCTCCCCTCCAGAGCCGTTGTTGAGCGGCCTGTATGTACACTGGCGACAATGACTTCACTCACCTGGAGCGTGGTCCCGGGACCAACTTGAAGGCAGAGCTCCTGGACGTCTTGTTGGGGACGATATGCGCCAATGTTGGGGCTTGCCCAATCTCCGACGACCTCATCATCCCTCCGGCTTCGTGTCTGCCCATGTTCATGAACCAGGGGCTGAGATCGCAGCTCCTAAGGGTGATGCCGACACTGGACGATATCGATGTTGCACCTCCGCAGGTCGGCGACGCTTCCCGTGGGATAACGATCCCGAGGGTGACTGGAGCGGGTGAAGGAAGTGCCACCGCCTCTGATCCGAACTCGGCTGCTCCACATATTGCTACGCTGGGTTCCGCTGCCGCGACTTCCTCCACCCCAATCTTGGAGAAAGGAAAGGGAAAAGCACTTGTGGCCCACCAGCCTAGCTCTCCCGGGAAGAATCGGAGGCTGACTCGTATGGACAGGAGCTTTGCATCTGATCCTAGCTCTGTGATGCCTGCGGCGGCCGCAAGCGCACCCAAGGTTGTACCGGGGGCGCGACCAGGAGCGGCGTGGACATTCCCGCATCCGCGTCCACAGGAGGTACTTCTGCAACTCCAGTGCCTCCCCCGTCGGCGAAGAGGCCGATTACAACCGGAGGTTCTAGCGGCTCTGGAGGCCCGAGCAAGCGTCTTCGGGCCGCTTCATGGGATTTCGCCAGCCCTAGGTAGGTCATACGAGGCCGTCCTTTACTGCTTGTCCTATTTTTTTCGCTTTGAGGTTGCCTGTTGGCTTCTGTTCTCTACGCAGGGCTCCATCCGCAGGAGTTCCTAGGAGCGCTCCGGTATCCTTGGTGCCCAGCGGTCCGCCGGCAGCTTCCAGGACTGCTCCAAGTTAGGGTGCGGACCCTCTCGTATCAACGACGTCCACGCCTCCTACCTTTTCTGCTGATGTCCCCCCGGCGGCCTCTGGCGCAGGGGACGCCTGCCAAGACCTTCCGCCAGCCTAGTCTCCGGAGCCTGGTCCTGAGCCGGTCGTAGCTGATGAGGCTCCACCAGTTCGCAGCGTTGAGCCCTCTCCCACTGCTGACGAAGGCGCGTCAGGTGTCACAACTCCTACTGCGAAGGAGAGCGGTCCCCAACCTGGAGCTCGCTTGCCCTCTTCTGTGGGACAAGTCGAAACTTCCCTAGGGCTATGCATCCCCGAGCCTACCCCGATGGATGATGCCCAGGAGGTCCCGACACGCGTCGAGCAGGTCCCTTTGTATGAGGCCGTGGCGTTGGCTCATGCAAGTCTTCGTCGGGTTCAGCTATCGCTAGACCAGAAGCAAGGAGCCATCCGGGAGGAGGAGGAGCGCCTGACTGGCTGGGAAAGACTGCTCAAACTCCGGACCCAGGAGACATAGAGGAGGTTGGAGGCGAAGGAAGCTCGTCTGCGAGAGGAGCAAAAGCTGACCAACCGGCAGCGGGACTTGGTCGATCGGCTGGATGAGCAGTCCAAGAAGTTCTGGGCAGAAGCCCAGGAGGCCCACCGGACAACCAACAGTCGCCTCACCTCCTTGGAGGAGCTGCGGCTAGTGCTGACTCGTCGTGGGGCCACCATAGGCAAGCATGAGCGTGAGCTGGTGGCGAAGGAGGAAGAGGCTTCGTCGCGCTTGCAGCGGGAGCAGGCTGAGTTGAAGTCTCGGACTGATGACTTGGACCGCAAACAGGCCTCTCTGATCAACGAGCGGGAGAGGCAGGCGAAGGAGCACCAGGACCTCCGGCCTGCAGAGTCCGATGTCTCGCTTCGTGAGGAGGGACTGCAGCGCCGCGCCCGCAAGCTTGATGCTCGGGCGGCGGCGTTGGCTGCCGAGGAGAGAAAACTCTCTGAGCGCGACGCAGTAGCCGTGGCAACGGCTTAGCGTGAGCTCCAGAAGCTTCGGGCCTTGCGCACAGTAGAGGTCAGCAAGTCTGGGACTTCTTGGGTCGTGCTGAGTCAGCTCTGGTGCCCTTTGGCTTCAGCCTAGTGCGCGTCGGCGAGCCTTCGCAGGAGATGAGCCAAGTGCTCCCTGCGCTTGACTACGCAAGCTCGAAGATTATCAGCGTTGGAAGACATTGTCGTCGACCTGCTGGAGGTGGAGGGAAAATCCTTGGCTAAGGAGGTGACGGCAAATGTGTTGACGTGCCTCCGGAGATGGGCCCCCAGTGTCTCCCTGGAGCCAGTCATCCAAGGCCCCATCGCTGCGAGGGAGGCGGCAGCTCGGTCTGCAGTCGAGGCCCTAGGAGATCTCGTTGCCAAGCAGTTTAGGAGTAACACGGGCGAGTCCTAGACGGGACCCGGCTCTTCTATCTTTTCCCTTATCTTTTGCGTTTTGCCTTGTATTCTTGTGATGAGTGAAAGACTTTTTACTGGCCTTTCATCTTGCTTGGCTTGACTGATTGTGATGGCCTACTGGCAGGTGTGCCCAAGTAATTGGGGACACCTGCCAAAAAGGTATAAGACATTTTGGACCCCTCGGGAGACTCCGGCCTCGGGGGTCCGTGAGTGGCCCCCTCGGAAGGTTGAGGTTCTAACCTATCGGATCGGAGTCCTGTCTGGGGCCCCCAGCACCTGGGTGCTGCTCTGATAGGGCAGGAGCATGCGCGCTCAGGGCACGGGGCAAGCTATGCGGGCTTCACACCCTAGGGACCCCGTGGCCTAGCACTCCGGAGGGGGGTTGAAGGGTCATATTGGCACAACCGGACCTGACCAGGAAGGTAACCAAGGGGGTCCGGAGACAATTACATGTGCTCCTGACGTTCGCTGCTTGTTGCACAACTTTGGCCAAGGGCGAGGCAGAGAAATACAAATATATACACGTTGAGATGTGTGGAAAAAATACATGTGAGCCCGAAAGGGAGGTCACCGTTCCCTTTTTTAATGAAGGTACATAGGAGGAGTCGGGCTGTACAAAGGTCCGGATGACTTATCCTGGAGTAGTAAGGGCAGCCAGGCCCCCCCCCCAGAGTTTGGCTATCGAGGCATTGGTCCTAGTCTCTGTGGCCCTTTTACAAGGAAAAACACCTTACCCTAATCTACGGGTAATACTTGCGGAGGTGCTCAATGTTCCAAGGATTTGGAATCGGGTTTCCATCTTCTGTCGCCAGGCGGACGCATCCTGGTCGGCATACTTGCGTCACCCAGAAGGGTCCTTCCAAATGGGGGGAAAGCTTATTAGACCCCTCCCGGGTGAGTATTCGTCGGAGCACGAGGTCACCGACCTGTAGTTCTTTGCTCCTTACGGACCGTTGGTGATAACGTCGGAGTGCCTGGCGGTACCGCACATTCCGTATTGTAGCCTACCATCTGTGCTCGTCGACGAGCTCGAGATCTTCACGTGGGGCCTGGTCCCACGTGGCTTCGTCGTATGCCTTGACACGAGAGGAGCCCAAGGTGAACTCCGGAGGGAGGACAGCCTCAGCTCCGTAGACCAGGAAGAAGGGAGTCTCCCCTGTGGCTCGGCTGGGTGATGTCCGACTAGCCCATAGTGCGCACGGAAGCTCCTCAATCCAGTTGGCACCATGCTTTTCCAGGTCAGCGTAGGTACGTGTCCTGAGGCCCCTGAGTATCTCAGCATTGGCTCTCTCGACCTGGCCGTTGCTCTCTAGGTGGGCAACGGATGCATAACAGACCTGGATACCAAGGTCTTTGCAGTATCCTTGAAATGCTGCACTGGTGAACTGGGCCCCGTTGTTAGTAATGATCCTGTTCGGGACCCCAAACCTGCAGATTATTGACTTGATGAATTTTACTGCGGACTGCTTGTTTATGGTGACTACAGGGGTTGCTTCTGGCCACTTGGTGAATTGGTACCGGTACCCTCAGACGGCCCTTGGGAACAACCCCAGGATATCCAGCCCCCATTCTGCGAATGGCCATGAGGGTAGGATCATCTGTAGCGTCTGCGCCGGTGTGTTGATCTGCTTAACCTCGAATCTTTTGACCAGCTCGACGGCATCCAGAAGAGCTGTCGGCCAGTAGAAGTCATGCCGAAAGGCTTTACCGACCAGCGTGTGAGACAAAGCGTGGTTGCCACACTCGCCTCCATGGATCTCTACGAGTAGCTCGCAGCCCTCCTCGCGGGTTATGCATCGCAATAGAACGCTGTTGGCACCACACCGGTAGAGATCCCCATCCACCAGTGTGTATATTTTAGCCATACGAACGTTCCGTTCAGCGGATACATGTTCATCAGGAAGGATATTTTCTTTCAAGTAGGCCCGGATCTCCGTGATCCATGCATCGGGTCCTGCTTGAGCATTTGGATCTTGGGCGCCGGGTTGCACGAAGTCCCTAGTGTACATCCTTGGCGGGCGCCATGGTTGCAGGGCCACTGGGACTGCTAGCTTCGAGGTGCTCGACTCGCCTCTTCGCCTTGTTCGGCAGGCCAGGCCGTTGGACGCTGTATCTTCCTTTCAAACACGCCTTTGGGGACTGTGGCCCATGTGGAGGCTTTCGTGGAAAGGTCGTCTACTAACTCATTGTCGGCGCGGGAGATATGGCACAACTCCAAGGCATGGAACTCCTTCTTCATCTTCTGCATATGGATAAGGTAGGCAGCTAGTTGAGGGCCATTACAGGAGCACTCATGCCTGACCTGTTTGATGACAAGCTGAGAATCACCTTTGACTAGCATGTGCCGTACGCCCAGAGATAGGGCGATACTCATCCCAAATATGAGGGCTTCATATTCTGCCATGTTGTTTGTAGCCTTGAAGTCTAGGTGCACCATGTACTTGAACTGCTCCCCCACTAGTGAGATGAGCAGGACCCCCGCTCTGGCTCCCCACTTTTGCGAGGAACCATCGAAGTAGAGTGTCCAGTGGGGTACGGTGAGCACCGAAGGTCTGGGCTCCAGATCACCGATGTCTTGACCCCCTAGATTGCTCATTTTGCTATGTTCCCCCTTGCGTTGGGGTTGTGGAGTACTGCCTCCAGTGGGTAGGTCGTCACTACCAACACCTTGTGAGCTTGGAAGTAGTGGCGGAGCTTCCTAGACGCTATCAGCACTACACAGAGCAACTTATGAACCTTCGAATATCGCGTCTTAGCGTTGTGGAGGACCTCACTGATGTAGTAGACCGGTCGTTGGGTGGTCCGGACCCTCCTGGGAGGGGGGTTTCGGAACACTTTCTCCCATTGGCAAGAAGTCTACAACTTCTTGATCTGGGTGTCCGGCCCCCGGGAGCTGGGACCCGGGAGCATCCTGGGCCGGGCTTACGTCAGGCGCCCCGCTGGACCCAGGCTCTGAGATTCGCGAACAGCCGTAGGCTCTCCGCTTGGTGCTTGGGGTCGCTCAGGTTCTGGCCGTTCGGCGACCAGGACCATGCTGACAACTTCTTCCTTTCCGGAAGTATAGAGCAACAAATGCTCATCCGGCTCTAGGGCGACCATGATAGTTAGCGAGCTGAGGTACTGCTTTAGCTCTTGGAACGCCTTGTCAGCCTCTTCGGTCCAGACAAAAAGTCCGGACTTTCGGAGAAGCTTAAAGAACGGGAGGGCACGCTCTGCTAGTCGGGAGATAAAACGATTGAGTGCAGCCAGGCACCCGGTGAGCTTCTGGACGTCTTTGACTCGGGTGGGGGGTTGCATCATCTCTATAGCCTTGATCTTGTCGGGGTTAGCCTTGATTCCTCGATGCGAGACCAGGAAACCGAGGAGCTTCCCGGCAGGAACTCCGAATACGCTCTTATCCGGGTTTAATTTCGTCCGAGTAGCACGTAACTTTTCGAAGACTAAAGCTAAGTTGTCCAACAGAGATGTATGTGATTTAATCTTCACTACGATGTCATCAATGTACACCTCCACTAGTTCCCTTATCAGATCCCCAAATGTCTTATGCATGGCACGCACAAAGGTAGGCAGGGCGTTTTTAAGGCCGTATGGCATGGAGACATAACAATAAAGGCTATCTACTATTATGAAAGCAGTGTGCTCTTCATCTTCCTTAGACATAGGTATTTGATGAAAACCGGAATAAGCATCTAGGAAGCACAACAAATCACAACCAGAAGGAGAATCTACAAATTGATCTATTCGTTGGAGGGAAAGGGGTCTTTAGGACATGCCTTGTTTATACTGGTGTAGTCGATGCACATCTGTAGCTTCCCGCCGACTTTGGGTACCACAACGGGGTTGGCCAACCATCTCGGGTGGTGGACCTCTCGTATGAAGCCGTCGTCGAGTAGCTTCTTGATCTCTTCACGAATGAAGTTCTGCCGCTCGATGGACTGCTTCCGAGGCTTCTGCATCACCGGTTTAGCGTCGGGGTGGATCTTCATATGGTGCTCAATCACCTCCCTGGGGATCCCAGGCATTTGCGATGGTTGCCAAGCAACACCCATCGACATTAGCCTGGAGGAAGATGATGAGCGCTAGTTCCTATTTGCTACCCAAGTTTCCCACAATGCGGGTGGTCTGGACAGCGCCCTCGCCTATCTAGATAACCCTGACTGGGATCTCCTCCGCACCCAAGGGCTGTATGCGGGGCGCGGAGGATGAGACACGCCGTCGTGTGCTGGGTGGCTCCTTACTTGTCCCAACACCCCCGGGGGCTTCCTCCTTTGAAGCTGCCCGGGCCTGAAGCCTCTCCAGCGCTGTAAATCCGGCGGTCCTATCTGCTCGGACTCTGAGGACACCACTCGGGGTCGGCATTTTCAGCGCCAGGTTTCCGTAATGGGCTACGGCCATGAACTGGTACAACGCTGGCCTGCATAGAATGGCGTTGAAGGGGAGGTTGACCTCGACCACGTCGAAGACGATACTCTCGGTGCGGTAGTTCTCGGGCGTCCTGAATATCACCGGGAGGGTGATGCTCCCGCGTGGGAGAATGGACCCCGGGCCTACTCCTGAGAATGGGCGCGACAGGGCCAACTTTCCCATGGGGATTTGCAGCTTCTGGAAGGCCAAAGGGCTGATGAGGTTGAGGCCCGCTCCTCCGTCGTCCAGCACGTGGTAGAGCTTCATGTTAGCTATGGTCGGGGAGACGATGAGCGGTAGCTGCCTGGCCCCTGCCATGTTCTTCGGGGAGCCGGAGGCGGTGAAGCTAATCTCCGTCTCCATCCGCTTTTGGTAGGGAACCGGCTTGGGGACAGGCGACACCACCATGATCTCTCGTCGGAGGGTCTTGATGTCTCATAGAGATGTGATGTCCCACGACCCCCCCGTACATCACATGAAGCGCCTTCTGATGCCTATCCGGGGTGTGGCCAGGGCCAGAGTCTTTTCCCTGGTCATAGACTACCTTCGACGGTTGCTAGGCGTCTTGGCACTCCGTCTCCTGACCATTGCTGACCTCTGGGTCAACTCTTGGCTTGCCCTCTCGCTGGCAAAAGGGTGCGTCATCTTGGCATCGCTGTTGAAGTTCTCAGAAGTGTCCCGCTAGCTTCTGTATCTCCCGTCACTCCCTGGCACTGTGCCGTTTGGAGTTGTGGACCGGGCAATGCCGGTCGCTACCGTCACTGTCGAGCTGCTGCTGCGGGTGTTTGGCGGTGTGCGGCCCCCCGCTGCTGCTAATGAGTTGAGCGCGGCGACAACCAGGTGGTCGACGTCGCTGCACCACTGCTCAGTAGAAAATGGGGAAGCTCCCGCGTGCGGGGGGTTGTGGAGGAGTGCGCGGATCGCTAGCAGCATACTCTCCGGCTGGCCTCGGCCGCCGTCCGCGACACCATCACAACCCAAGGTTGCCAGGGAGAACTGGCGTTGTCGCTGCTGGGACTGGCGTCGACGCAGATGGTCCCGCTCTGGGACCGGAGGGCGCTTCCTGCTCTCCCCGCCACTGGCAGCGCAAGGGACGGGAAGGCCCTCCGTCAGATTGGATGTTCGCCATTGTGGGCTTCACGAACGGCTTCACGAACCAAAAGCCCCCTACATGGCGCGCCAAATGTCGAAGTGTTCGCTACGACACTTCCCCCGGTCTGCTCGGATGTAGCCCGTGGAGGTTTTTTTTCGGTGGGGCTAGAAGATCACGAAGGTTTGAGCGCAATGGCGAGACAGAGAGACGAAGATTTACGTGGTTCGGGCAGCCGGAGCATAAAACCCTACGTCCACGGGAGTGCTTGGTGTGTTGCTTGCTCGCGTATGAGGGTGAGTTGGCTGGGTCGCAAACCCTTTGCCTGGAGGCTGCCTCGGTCTTTTTATAGCACAAGGCCGGGGTAATTACAATGTGGCCCGAGACCCGACATGTAGCCCGCGGCTATCTGTCTCCTGTACATAAACTATGGGTATTTACAGATACATGCATTGTCACTGTCAGGGGAGTTAAGGCGCGCCGCCTGACATGTCTGGCTCCTCTGACCGGGTGGCCGATGATGATGAAGTCCCCGTCTTGTCGCCGCGTCCTCTTGCTCAGGAACTGTTGTGCCATCACGCCTCACCGCCCTGTCTTTCACCGTAATAGTGAACAGACAGAGGACGGAGGCGTGCGTCGTGTGCCATGCTTCTGGGAAAGGCACGAGACTTCAATGCTCGGCCTGGCAGCGCTCCTTCCTCTTTACTCCTTGGCCATCTGCCCGTTGCTTGTCGGAGTGACATTCAGGCGGATGGCCCCCGAGACACGCGTCTCCACCGGAGCCGTCTTGAGGAGTAGTGGACGATCCGGAGTTGTTGGGCACGTGGCAGCACCGGAGCCCTCCCACGCTGGAGGTTAGATCGGAGCTGCAGGACACGTGGCACATCCGGAGCCTCCCCCAGGGGGAAGGTACACCTAGAGTTGCTGCCCACGTTGCAGCACCGGAGGCCTCCATGTTGGAGGTCGGATCCGGAGCTGCAGGACGCGTGGCACCTCCGGAGTCCTCTCTGGCTGGGGGGTGTGGCTCGGAGGTTCTGAGCACGTGGTAGTGCCGGAGCCCTACTGGACACGTGTCGGCTCCCGAGCCACCTTCAGCCGGTAGTCAGGCGGCCTGAAGACACGTTACAACTCTCGGACAGCCCATGGGGCCCAGAGCGCGTGGCTTACACTGGGGCCCGCCTAAGCTGGGAAGGCAGCGCCCAGGTGCTTTTTACCCACTACGCGGGGTACCCGGTTCGTAGGGTATCGCCAGCTGTGAAGACATCAGCATCCAAGTTTTCTATGCTTCAGTTGCTCACCCAGAGAGTAACGGTCAAGCCGAAAGACCAACTCCGAGATTCTTAGGGGACTCAAGACGCACACCTACAACAACTTGAAGAAGCACGGTTCCAATTGGGTTGAAGAGCTTCCATGTACACTGTGGGCTAGCCGGACGTCCTTCAGTCGCTTAACAGGGGAAACACCCTTATTCCTGGTGTATGGGGCTGAGGCCGTCCTCCCCCCAGAAATCACCACGGGCTCATCCCGTGTCTGAGTGTACGATGAAGCCATGCAGGACCAGCTCCAACATGGAGATATTGACCTTGTTTATGAGGGAAGGTGGCAAGATGCTGTCCGAAATGCTCGATATCGTCAGGCGCTCCGGCGTTATCAGCAGCGGTACGTGCGAAGTAGACTGCTCAAGGTGGGTGACCTGGTACTACAACGGATACTTTCTCGAGAAGGGGGGGACAAACTCTCCCCCAGTTGGGACGACCCCTTCCGAGTGACACAAGTATGCCGCCCCGAGTGCATGCGCCTAGCCACAGAGGATGGAGTACCTCTACCCAATCCATGGAACATAGAATACCTTCATAAGTTCTATCCTTATCATAGTGGCAGGGTCCTGTTTTCTCTAAAAAAGGTGTCATAGTGTCCAGGAACAACGCTTAGAACAACTAAGTCCCGGAGGAGTCCTGTCACTCTCAACATTTGGGATGGGTCGCTGCCTTCTAGCATGGCCTGTTTCCTCCTATGAAGAACCTAAAGTGAGAAAATTTTGCCTTGTCCTGTGCATTCTCCCTTTACAGTTTGTGCACATCAGCTGTAAGCGGGCAAAGCCACGTACCTTTGGCCCTAAGATCAGCCCTGAGGATACCACGTGTGCTTGAGCTCCGGAGCCGACAGGTGCCCCGGGCTCCGGTCCGAGCCTCCCTACCGAGGTAAGGTCCGGAGCCGCCACGTGCCCCCGGGCTCCAAGCCGCCTCCCCGCTGAGGAAAGCTTCGGTGTTGACACGTGCCCCGAGCTCCTGTCCGAACCTCCCCGCTGAGGAGAGGTCCAGAGTTTCCACGTGTCCCATGGCACCAATCCGCCTCCCCGATTGAGGACGGCTCCGTAACAGACACGTCCCTTGGGCTCCGGTTCGGGACCTCCCTGTTGAGGTTGAACTCAGAGCTGCCACACGTCACCTGGCTCGGGGTCACCACCCCGCTAGGGGTAGCCCTGGAGTACACACGCACCATGGGCATATCCCCTTTACAGTTTGTGCTTCCTCAAGCATATCAACTACAAACAGGCAAGCCACGTGCCCTAGGCCCCGACGTCAACCCTGGGGCTGTCATGTGCGCTTGAGCTCCGGACCTGTGCCTCCCTGTTGAGTGAAGTCTTAAACTATCACGTGTCTCAAGCTCCGAGCTGCCTCCCCGCTGAGGATAGCTCTAGTGATGACACGTGCCCCGGGCTCCGGTCCGGGTCTCCCCGCAGAGTGGAGCCCGGAACTACCACGTGTTCCTAGGCCCTGAGCCGCCCCCCTCACGTAGGACAGCTCCACTGCGGACACGTGTCTTGGGTTCCGGACGGAGTCTCCCCTTTGAGGAGTACGGAGCTGCCATGTGACTCCCTGGAAAGAGATGGGGACAAGGCTCGAACTTCCTTCAAATCCTTACACTGCCGAGGATCTAGAAGGGGTGGTAGTCACACTGCCGGAGCGCCCTGGGCCCTTACGCTGCTAAGGACCCAAAGGAACAAGCTCGAGACATCGGCACAGGAGCTACCCACGTTGGCTAATTCATCCCAGACCCTTGCGCTGCTAAGGATCCGAAGTCTACATCTACGACATAGGACAATGAAAGACTTGAAACAAAGATAGTTTCATTAATAACAGAGTTCTGGCATACAAAAGGGGATACAAAACAACTAAGGAACTCAGAAGCTACAAGTCGAGTAATTTCCTGCTCCGTGGCCTGCCTTGTTGTCCCCCAAGCCAATCTCTGTGCAGTGAGACGACTGCTATAAGACCGAGGACGGCAACAATGCATGCTGGACCGAGGCAACAGTGACATCTAGTGTCATGTGGGCCAAAACGCCATGTATGGCAGATTTTGTTGTCCATAGTAGTACCTGGAGGAAGGCTTGATCACTCTGGACTTAACCTTCCTCTGGCACTGGAAGGAAGTCCTCATTCGGCGAGGCGCCTAACGGACATGCCCCACACGATACTGGCGTAGGGACTCACTACGAGTCAAGGACCCTATCCCCGACGGCCTCCCCTACCACCGGTGCACCATCAGGATGGCATGTGCTTCTATCCGAGGCCGTTAGGGGAGGGATGCACCAGAGAGCCTCACCGAAGGCTGTACACACATGAACATCTCGCAAAAGTGGACGAAGAGGGCTACCAGTGTTAAAGTATCTTGTGGGCGAAAACACCAGGAAGCAGGAACTTCCAGCGCGCAAGAGGAGAACAAAGTCCACATGGTGAGGGGGGTGCCATCCTACATCGGAAGGCCTCCTTTTATACTCAGCCACGAACCCTGGTAGGGCAACAGGCGCGGCGATTGGGTTTCCACCTCTGCGCGCCACGGGTTATTCGCCTCTCCCAACGGTGGGTAGGATCCAGGTCCACCCGTCAGACACTGGGGGCTGGGAGGATAACCTCTTGAGAACGTTCGGCGGTTCCCGAGGAGAGCGGAGCAACCAACTCATCGGTTGACGTAGTAAATGACCCAAGGCAACCCCTTGGGCATGACGCCTAGAGACTCACATCCCCCGTAGATGGGTAGGACCCAGGTCCACCCTTCAGACACCGGCGGCCAGGTGAGTAGCATCTTGGGGACATCCGGCGGTCCCCGAGAAAAGAGGCGTGGTGGAACTGCAGCAACCAACGCGATTGGCTGCCACAGTAAGTGCCCCGAGGCAGCCCCTCGAGCATGTCGCCTTAGCACTCGCCCCCACCAATGACAGGTAGGACCCAGGTCCACCAGTAAGACACTGGTGGGACAAGCGAGAAGAAACTCAGGAACGTCTGGCGGCTCCCGAGAGAGGCAGCATGGTATTCCTACGGCCTATGGGCTGCGCAATAATTACCCCGAGGCAACCCCTCAAGGGCATCGTCGTGACCCGTCAAGTCAGGAGTAAACACGACGACACGTTGCTGCTTTGACTAAATATGCCCACTATGCCGAGGACGTGCAGCATTTTCGTCTACTCGGTTCAACCACTCGTCCACTACATGAAAGTCTCGCCACCGCTTTGGTTTCCAAAGCACAGGTTCAAAACCACCACGCGGGAGAGACGGAGGCCCCACCTGCGGGCTCAGTGCCTCTCCCGAGATGGGCCTGGGGGCCACTGTCGGTACTCTGTAGACCGGGTACCCCCGCGTAGTTGGTAAAAGACAGCCTGGTCCTGCCTTCCTGCTGAGGCGGGCCCTAGCATAAGCTACGTGCCCCAGATCCCATGGTCAGCTCTGGTGCTACCGCGTGTGATTGGGCTCCGGAGATAACATGTACCCTGGGCTCCGACCTGAAGCCTCCCCACTGAGGTGAGGTCTAGAGCTGCCACGTGTCCCCGACTCTGAGCCGCCTCCCCGTTGAGGACAGCTCCGGTGTTGACACATGTCCCGGGCTCCGGTCCGAGCCTCCCCACTGAGGTGGGGTCCGGAGCTGACACATGTCCTCCAGATCCAAGTTGCCTCCCTGCTGAGGATAGATCCGATGTTGACGCGTGCCCTGGGCTCCGGTCCGAGTCTTCCCGCTGAGGTAAGGTCCGGAGCCGCCACGTGTCCGCTGACACCATGGCTGTCGACAAGAGCTCCAGAGCCGCTGCGTTCCCCACGATCCTTCGTGGCCCGTGAGTCGATGAAGTCAAGAAGGAAGTGCGCTGTCAGACTTTCCATTCAAGGCTTGCGCCTTCCCAGGAGCTTGGCTCACTACGCACGCCTCCGTATCTTGCCTGTTCGCCATTACATTAACGAGACAGAACGACAGGGCGTGACAGCAGTACAGTGCCTCCCAACGGCACTAAGCCGCCGATGCAGGACTAGGAGACGCGGCGACAAGACAACGTCTTCATCATAATCTAACATGTGGTCAGGGATGCTCGGCACGTCGAACGGAGGGACTTAACTCCCCCGTTGGCCACTCTAGTCAGAGGACGAAGTCCTAGATCGCGTATAGGACACTCTACTTAGAGGACGAAGTCCTAGACAAGTTCACCAAGTGGGCGGAAGCTGCCCATGTAGTAACGATCAACATGCAGTCAGTAGTCAAGTTCATCAAGTCGATCACCTCCCAGTTCGGGGTCCCAAACAGAATCATCACTAACAACGGGACCCAGTTCACCAGTGCAGTGTTCCAAGACTACCACGAAGACCTCGACATCCAAGTTTGCTATGCTTCTGTTGCTCACCCAGAGAGTAACGGTCAAGTCAAAAGAGCAAACGTCGAGATACTCAGGGGACTCAAGACGCGCACCTATGACAGCTTTAAGAAGCACGGTGCCAATTGAGTTGAAGAGCATCCGTGTGCACTATGTGGTAGCCCGACGTCCCTCAATCGATCGATAAGGGAAACATCCTTCTTCCTGGTGTATGGGGCTGAGGCCTTCACTCCCCCTCGGAAATCACCATGGGCTCATCCCGTGTCCGAGCGTACAACGAAGCCACGCAGGATCAGCTCCGACGTGAAGATATCGACCTTGTCGATGAGCGAAGGTGTCAAGCAGCTGCTTGAATCGCATGATACCGTCAAGCGCTCCAGCGTTATCAGTCGCGGTTTGTGCGGAGTAGACAACTCGAGGTGGGTGACCTGGTGCTTCAGCGAATACTTTCTTGAGAAGGGGGAACAAATTCTCCCCCAGCTAGGAGGGTCCCTTCCGAGTGAACAAGTATGCCGCCCCAGGTGCGTCCGCCTAGCCACAGAGGATGGGGTACCTCTACCCAATCCATGGAACATAGAACACCTCCGTAAGTTCTATCCTTAGCGCAGCAGAAGGGTTCTATTTTCTCAGGAAAGGTGTCATAGTGTCTAGGAACAGCGCTTAGAACAGCTAAGCTCCAGAGGAGTCCTGCTACTCTTGTCATATGGAGCGGGTCGCTGCCTTCTTATACGGCCTGTTTCCTCCTACCAAGGAAGCCTGAAATGAGAAAATTTTATAGTTTATGCTCATTCATGCATATAAAATGTAGATCACATGTCCGGAGCCTGTCCTACATACTTGTCCTAGGTCCCGTGGCACTGGAAGGTCTCCTCGCTGAAAGGTTAACGCCCGCGGGAGGTCCAGGACGCGCAACCTGCTTAGCCTGGTTCCATACCCTAAGCCTGCCGCACTGCCTCCCCTGCGCTACAACTAAGTACTTGGGGCCAGAAAGAACACACCGATGGACAGAAAAGTAACCGGACCCCAGAAATTGCCCCCACTCTTGTCGTGCTTTTCTTTCCCTACTACTCCGGCCGTGTGGCCATTCACTTTTTCCTGTGTTTAACCATAACAAGAGTTGTGCTATCCTTCTGCAGGCGGGTCTGCTTGAGGTCCTGTGGTTGTCTCATTGCTCGGGGGGCCTATGGCCCTGAATGGTCCCTCCCCTGAAAGGCTTACGCCAGCGGGAGGTCCAGCGTGTGTAGCTTGCTATGCTTGGTTCCGTACCCGTAGCATGCACATCCTGCCTCTCCAGCGCTACAGCTCAGTACCGGGGAACTGGACGGCTCATACCCTTGGGCAAGGCTTTAACCATAGCCCAAACGACCCACATCGAAATACCCAAGCCCCGTAGCTCAACTAAGGACCGTAAGCCACAGCAAAGCTAACAAACAGAGGAGAGTGAACAGAGAGCACGACTACTCCTTCTTACGTCCATGTCTGCAGGTCTGAACAGGCCCTTGGCGTCCCGGACCTCCCAGGGGGCCCTACGCCGACGTTCTGCCTCATCTAGTGGTAGGTGCGCCACAACACAAGGGCCACACCTACCATGGGGCTATCACAATGAACCACGCGGGCAGGACGTTTGACCACTGCAGCAGCAGTCAGAAGACTCGGAGCACCAGCTATAACAAGCTGAAGACACGGGCCGAACTTCCCTCGGGTCCTTGCACTGCCAAGGATCCGGAAGCAGTGGTAGCCACACTGCCAGGGTGCCCTGGATCCTTACACTTCTAAGGACCCAGAGGAACAAGCTCGGGACATCGCCAAAAGAGCTATCTACTTCGCCCAAGTCATTTCAGACCTTTGTGCTACCAAGGGCTCGCAGTCTACATCAATAACTCAACACACAAGGCTTGAAACAAAGAGTCTTTATTAACAACAGAGCTCTGGCATACATAAGAGGATACAAGTCAACTAAGGAACCTAGCAGCTACAATTCGAGCAATCTTCTGCTCTGCGGCAGACTTGGTTGTCCCCCAAGCCAATCTTTGTGCCAAGAGACGGTCACCTGCTATAAGACCAAGGACGGTCCGCGAAGAAATCAATCTGATGACTCAATTATCGTCAAGCATCACCGATCCGCTGCGCAGCGGCGGCGGTGACATCCAGTGTTGTGTGGTGACGGGGCCCGACCTCAATCACGGGGCCGTGCCGTCTCACCTGGGAATCGCATTGGGTGGTGCCGTGTTATGCGGCACCCAACAGCACACATATAAGGAATAATGTATTACATAAATCAAGCGGAAGCTTATATCTGCTCTTTGTAAATACTTTACATAAAGTAGCTACAGCGGAAGTCTATAACATCTCATGTTGAATATCTAAGAAGCACTCGAGAAGAGGTCCAGCCCGCGGGCTCCTCTCGCTAGCAACACGAAGACATGGCATCGGCTAGGTTCTCCAAGTGTGACATGACTCGGAAGTTCCCGAGCCTCACCGGACAACCTTCTTTATAGCGTCAAAGTTTACCTGCAAAATCACTTATATAGCAAGAGTGAGCACAAAGGCTCAACAAGACTGAACCGTCGCTCCTAAGGCATGCAACTCTACATGAGGGTAACTTAAGACCTATCCTGTAATTTGCGAAAAGACTCGCCTACGAGTTCATCCTTACTTCCAGATTTTAGCCATAATAGTAGTGACCTTGCGCCCAACAACATTGGAACTCCACAATCAAACAAGAAATGCTTCATTCCAATGTCACTTGTCCCAAGGTGGAAATTAACTTTAGTTTGCTCTATTCTCTACTTCAAACAAGGTTTTCATGCAACTTACAATAATCATAGCAGCAGTTAAACTTTGCAAACTGTTTCCACACAAGTTGATTACTACGTCATAACATGGGAGCAGGCGGTACTCAATAACCGCGAGGGACGGTGATTAGAATCAAACACTACCCGGATAACTCGACACATACGCCCTCCTCTGAAGACCCAACTCTGGCGTCCTTCATTACGTCATATGTGGCAACCTTTCTCAGGATACTAGACTGTAGAACCGGTCGCGCCGTCTCGGGCTCATAGGTCTAACAAGACGATGTGGTATGCCTCTACAACCCAGTGAACCTGGTACATCGGTTTCCTGGTTTCCATATATCAGTAAGCATCCGGTACACAACTCAATACTTGCTCCTGGACGCGGCACACGCATCGGTCCTTAACCGACACAAGCAGAGCTACTCGACCAAGACCTCGTCTTGTCGCTGCCTAACCCCTCTGCCCGGTCTCATCTCTAGAATGTAAATTTTAGTTTGCTTCCTTTCCCAATCAAACTTAGAAAATTCCGAACTATAGCTCGCGAGTAGATTCCAACTACTCGACTTATACCGGATGCCCTAGTCTATTTAGCATGGCCTTATTCTACAGTAATGACACCATTCTACCCCTGACCTCAGGGTTCATTTTTGGTTATGCAAGTGGGGTATAAAACATCCTTGACCTAATGCACATACAAACTTTGACCCATAGTAGTGAACAAAGTAAAAACTTTAGAAAACAACTTAAGTGCAAATCGGGGCTTGCCTTGGTTTTGCAGGTGACTAAAGTCAGATAATATGAGGTTAGTTGCTGATGTCTTGAAGTTCAACTCCTGCCCTTCTTGCTCCTTGATCCAAGCTTAATTTCTCCATCTTCACTTTCCACGTTTTATCACTACACGTTATAAATAGGTATACATGTTTAATTATAAAACTTTTGCTAACAAGTTCTAAGGACAAGTTTAAAACTGGAACTCTGTTTAAGAATTTAAAATGACACTGGGGCTAGTGTTTTGGTTTGAGTGAAGCAACATGATCAAGTATAATTACATTTCATCACTTGTGTGCTACTCATCTAAATAGGTTGAACAGGATAGTGGTGATCCAGAGCTCTAATGCATCTGCAAACTTTCATGTAAGTTCCTTGTCACAAGAAAGTCATCTGGACCAAAATTCAGAATATTTCACTAAGTAGATCACCCAGAACAATTATCTAAGTATTTAGGCAAAAAGGAATTAATTCAGAATAAACTTGCACTTTCATGCAAATTTGAGTGAACTACAATTTCATACATAGCTCAGGGAGCCTGCATGAATTTTTCTAGGATGTTTGGAGCTAAGGAATGCCCAGAACTGAATTTCCAAGTTTTGGAAATTCTCTGAAAATGTTTCTGTATTCATTTAAATACAAAAACTTGAAATCAGAATTAACCTAACTAAATCAACTCCAAATGAGCTGAAACTTTTATAGGAGTCTCCTAACATTCTACAGAATACCCTGGCAAAATTTGGGAATTTTTGAATGAACCAAACTCCCTCTAGAATTCTTTTGCTGAAAATATTTAAAGCATTTTCCAGAATTTTCTATTGATTTTCATACAAATTGGACTGCATAACTGTATAGAGCTTTTTATCCTGAATCCAACCCAATTTGAATAACTAAATTTGGAGCTCTCTAGCAAAAGTTATGAGGTTCTAAACTTTGAACTAAATCTGGAAATCCAATTAAACCCGGGAAAAGTTTAAATTCTGACAGTGGACCCCTCGCACACGTGTCAGCTGCTGGAACTGAGCCACACGGGGCCACAGACTCCTTCCCGCGCAGCCACACTGGATCCCGGTGCCGCAGCGGATCAACGATTTAAAAATTTGTCACTGACATGCTGGGCTCGCCCGACCTTCTTCCTCCTGAGGCCGTTTTCTTTTCCCGCGCTGCCCCCTCGCCGGAATGAAACGTGCTGACTTGGTTAATCGGTCGACGATTACCTAAATCGAATCATGGTGGTGGGAGGTCATCGACAACCCAACGATGAAATCCATACTCAAGTCTTCCCACTTCCATGCCGGTATTTGTAGCTTTGCAACAGGCCCGACTTCTTCACATGGTCGGCCTTAACTCTTCGACACGTATCACATTCTGAAACGTATTTTGCAACTTCACGTTTCATACGTGTCCACCAAAACTTCTTCTGGAGGTCTTGATACATTTTGTTGCTGCCAGGATGAATAGAAAATTTGGATAAGTGAGCCTCATCCAAAATTTTCTTCCGCAGCCTCATATCACGGGGTATGACTATCCGGTCCTTGAACCATAGGGTGTCTTCATCATCTAACCAGAAACATTTCATCTCCCCGTTCTTCAACCTCCTTTTGATATGAGCCATGCCCTTGTCTTGTTTTTGAGCTTTCATCACCTCCTCTCTTATTGTGGGTATGAGAGCCAGATTATGTAAAGCTCCATATGGAACCAAGTAGAGACTTGGTTCTTCCTCTTCTATCGGCGCGATGGTCAGGTTATGAATATGAGACTTCCGGCTGAGTGCATCGGCAACCACATTTGCCTTGCCCGGATGATAATGAATTTTAATCTCATAGTCCTTGATCAGCTCCAACCATCGCCGTTGCCGCATATTCAACTCTTTTTGAGTGAATATGTACTTCAAGCTTTTATGGTCGGTGTAGAGATGAACCAGATTTCCCAATAGGTAATGTCTCCACATCTTTAGAGCTAATACCACGACAGCAAGCTCGAGATCATGAGTTGGATAATGTTGCTCATGATTCCATAATTGCCGTGATCCATATGCGACCACACGTCCTCCTTGCATGAGTACACAACCAAGTCCGATGCCGGACGCATCACAATAAACATCAAAAGGCTTGGTTGTATCCGGTTGAGCTAGAACCGGGGCTGTTGTGAGGTGTTTCACCAACGCTTGAAAAGCTTCCTCACATGGCTTGCTCCAATCATATTTGATGCCCTTCTTCAGTAGCTCTTTCATAGGTTTGAAGATTTTTGAGAAGCTCGGGATGAACCTCCGGTAATATCCCGCCAAACCCAAGAAGCTACGAACCTCATGGACTGATGTTGGAGACTTTCACCTCAGCACTTGTTCAATCTTGCTTGGATCAACAGCAATGCCTTCCGCTGAAATAATATGTCCAAGAATTGGCACTTGGTTGATCCAGAATTCACATTTACTAAACTTTGCATAAAGCTTGTGATGTCTTAGTCATTGGAGCACAATATGCAAATGTTTAGCATGTTCCTCTTCTGATTTGGAATAGACCAAGATGTCATCGATCAATACTACGACGAACTGATCCAGCTCCGACATGAACACCGAGTTCATAAGGTACATAAAGTGAGCCGGAGCATTGGTCAACCCAAATGACATGACAAGATACTCATAGAGTCCATATCTTGTCGAGAATGCTGTTTTCGGGATATCTTCTGCTCGAATCTTGATTTGATGATATCCCGACCTTAAGTCCATCTTGGAGAAGACTTTAGCACCCACTAGCTGATCAACGAGAATATCAATGCATGATAGTGGATACTTGTTCTTTATTGTCACAGCATTTAAAGGACGATAATCGACGCATAGCCTCAGCGTCTCATCCTTCTTCTTCACAAATAAAGCCGAGCAACCCCATGGTGATGAACTTGGACGAATGAACCCCTTGTCCATCAGGTCTTTGAGTTGCTCCTTCAGCTCAGCTAATTCATTCGGAGCCATTTTGTATGGTGTCCGAGAGATCGGCGTGGTTCCCGGTATCAACTCTATTTTGAATTCCACCTCGCGCTCAGGTGGTAAGCCTGGAAGATCTTCGGGAAACACGTCCGGATATTCACGGACTACCGGAATGTCTTCTAACTTGCAAGCCTCGGCATTCCATACTTCCGGGTCTTTGGAAACCGCTTCGCCGAGATACAATTTTTTGACGTCCGTGAAGTGGAGAGTCCAAGTGAACACTCCTGTTCTCGATGTCCAGAACAGTCTTATGGAAGGTCAACCATGATATTCCCAATATGGCATTTATTCCTTGGTCTTCGAGAATAATGAGGGTGGTAGGATAGATTTTTTCACCCAAACAAAGTGGTGCTCGAGAAACGACTTCATTAGTTGATATGTCTCCACCTGGCGAATGAATAAGGTAAGAACCTTTTGTGATAGTTGTGGAGATCTGATCCCGGATTACCGTCGCCCTGCTAATGAAGTTATGTGTTGCACCAGAGTCGAATAAAATGACAACCGGCTTGTCATTTAAGGTGAACCTGCCGGCAAGAACAGGTCCTCCCTTTGGCAGATCGTCGACTGACACATAATTAACCGTTCCCACTTTGGACATGGCTTTTATTTGCTGTCCAAGACCACTCTTTGGAGCTGGACCAGCATACATAATGTTGCTGCTCGGTTCAGTTGCTTCATTGATGTTGAGTTCATTGTCAATATGTAGTGGGACAACATAGCTTAGAAATCACCTTGATCATCTTCAACCTCTTGAGGGAAATAGTATAATGTTGCACATTGTTGATACTGAGGTGCATAAGAAATAATTTGCTGCTGCGGCGGGGGTGAATAAAACCTCTGGGAAGTAGAAGAGTCGTCACACTCCCAGAATGACAGCACCTCTTGTGGAATATCTCGACCGGAAGGTGAACGGATCACCAACCGATACTTCTGAGGTAGATGATTGCATTCCTCCTGTGATGAGCCCCTCTCCCTCTTTTCTTTGAGGTAGAGATTGGAATAATATTCCTGAGTGATAGCACAACTCACAAACTCATCAAAATTCTCTTGGCTAACTTGATCCAATTCACATCGCAGCCTAGCGGGCAGCCCTCAGTAAAAATGATAACCCTTCAAGGATGGTGATTTCACATAGTCAGGGACATATTGAGCTATGCAATTGAATTCCTTAGCATACTCAATAACACTAATGTCCCCTTGCTTCAGACTCCAGAATTCATCCAGACTGGTTTGCATTATGCCCGCAGGACTGAAACGAGCACGAAATGCAGCCTGGAACTCCGCCCATGTGACACGATGCCCTGCTGGTTGGACAGCAAGGTATTCTGCCCACCATGCTCCAGCAAAGCCGTGAAGCTGTTGAGCGGCAAATAGAGTCTTCGAGAATTCATCACATTGGATGAACCCAAACTTGGACTCAATGACATGTAACCAGTGATTTGCTTCACAATGGTCCGCCGCCTCAGAAAATACCGGCGGTTGTGTCGCCAATAAATCCAGATACGTGCTCTGGGTTGGCATGTGACGTTGACATTCTCGCTTTATGCCTTGCTGAACTAGAGTTTGGAGGGTTTCATTCATCTTCGCCATAATTTCAGCCAATCCGGTTGGCGATGGCTCTTTTGATGAAGTCGAGTCATTCCCACCTCGACTTGAACCTCCAATCTCCATATGAGGATGTGTGCGTACCATACTGCACGAAACAAAATTTTGAGTCAATCAAAATTCTATCTCAGTGGTAAGTAAAGATAAGTAAAACATGAACATGTCATGAACTTTATGATAGCATAATCACATTCATGTTTAAACAAATCTTAAGTACGCTAAACTAATCAGCGTGACTACCCTGACCAGTTCACACAAACTCCAAATTTTACTCAAGTTATCAACAGATTCTTGTCACACCCGGTTTTTCCGAAGAAACAACCAAGTGAATATCACATGTATGCCAGGATCATTTTCTCATACATGTGATGACAAATAGTGAAGCATCATTTATTACAAGCCAGGTGTCGAATATAAATAAGTCTTACATCGCAAATGTCTCAATGGACAATAATACGTTCATCACAAGTAAATAAACTAGCAGCGAAATATTATTCTTGAGGGCTCCATCACAGGCGTTGCCCAGGGTCTCCATGAACCTAGAAACCTTCTTCGGGTCCAAAGTCTTGGTCATTATACACCACCTCATTATCTTGACCTGAGCAGCAATATAAACCAACAAATATGCAAGGTTGAGTACCAATGGTACTCAGCAAGTGTGGGAAAGTTATGTCATGCATGGCTAGAACAAGGGGAGGTTGAACTCATGGTTTAAAGCACTACGCAAATAATACCTATCACCTTAGCTTATTAAGCACCTACATTACTACACAGGTGAAATGGTCCCAAGCTCCCATACCATCATCAAAATCAAATAACCATAACATCATTTCCAATGTTAAGCTCCCCGCTTAACATCCACAACTTCCAAAACCATCACTCCTCTAATCATGAATAAGTCCAAGCCGCTCTTGACCGTGAGCACGGCTGTCATGACAGTTTTGACTCTGCAGAGTTTGTACCACTGTACCCACATGTAGTGATTTCATCCCCCGTTGCCGGGTGGACTAAAAGAACCTCCATTATGCCAGTGGCTACGAACCACATTCACACTTCCCAGGTGTGTAGCCAAGAGATCACTACGAAGCCTTTACAAAGGGATTCCCGACGAGCGTGGGCCCACTGAGGTTTCACCCCTAACAGCATACAAGAGGCTCCAACCCCGCTGCAGTGGCCCCCTCTTGAGCCTTGCGGTTCATATGGTAGTTCAGCTGACACCTACTCCCCGCACCATCCAACACACCCATACTACGCCGAGGATACACCTAATTAATTGGCCAAGCTGCCCCATCTCAGCATGTGGTTGGCACGGTAAAGCCAGGTTACATGCTCCATGAACCGGTCCTTAGGATCCAGGCAAGTACTAAACACAAACCCGAGTCTCGTGCACCCAGCACACAACCAAAACATCCAACTTGCCGTGATCCCTACCTCTACATAACTCACAATATCTCATTCAAGAGTATGGTAAAATAAACTGATGATCTCATGTCCCAAATATCCCATTCTAAGCATGGCTAAGCATATGCATAATAATAAATGACATGATAAAGTAAATCCCAACCCAAGCTACAAGGAAACAAGGTAATGCAATTCTAGGGAAACTTCTTAGCATGAGTTTCATATTTAACCTGACAATGCAAATAATTCTAACTACACATCCTAGTATAGGATCAAAGTGGTCAAGGACACTTGCCTCCTTCTTGCTGCTCTTGAAATGGGTAGTCCTGATCTTGGAAAGGAATAACTTGCTCTTGAGCAGGTTCTATATCATACCACCACACATAGCAAAAGAAAAACAACAATCCATAAGACATAGTTCACACTTCCACTTCATACAAACCACACATTCATATTTATGAAAGTCATTCACCATTATATGTGTTGTGGTTACTCTATGTGTGTTGATTTGTGGCTTGCATACACTTTTAATCATGTGTATATGATTCCTACTTTTATGTTCACATTTATACTTACCTACTGTATATATATGAGTTTCCCATTTAAATAAATTCCTTATATTCAACTACTACACCTTTTCACTACCAAGTATGTATGAAAAGTATTTTTCTTCTCCATATGTGCCTTTAGAATTTCTACCAACCTTAAAATGAATTCTTTGGATTCTAGAAACTCCATTTATCATTTACTAGTTGCTATATTTTCAGATTTATTTTCCTATACATAAATGTGTTCTTTATTATGAAATTAGTAATACACATCATCTAACAGAATAGGTTCTAGTCCTAAATAATTTAATAACATATTTTGACCTTTGCCTCTGATGTAAACTATTTCACAATTATTTTCCCTATTTTCTAAAACTATTCATTGCTTAAAAATGTGTCCCTAAATGTGAATAATAAATTAGACAGATTCAATTTAGCCCAAAATATGTTTTTATCTCACTCCAAAGTTTCCTAAATACTGAGAAAGTCTTTAATTAAATTTTGACAATATGTTTGTCCCACTTTTTAATTTTTAAACACTAGCAACATATTCAATTTCCTAAATTAAATACTAAACAGGGCTAAAAAGGTAAACTCACCCCATTACAGGGTCTATAATATTATTTTCAGAATTTCCAGGGGTCTAGCTACACTTATCAGAGGTGTTTTTCCTAATTTTCATTAAGTCCAGGGGTTAAAACTAATTTTTAAATGAATTTACATGATTTTCTGGAGTTCCAGGGGCTAGATCAGAAGTTTCCGGGGCTAGCTCTTATTTCCCGAGAACCCTAGGGGGTAGCACGTAAGATTTCCAGTCTTTATAACGCGGGGCTGACGTGGCCCGTCCGATTTTAAACCGACGGCCGAGATTATAACATCGAACCGGTACGCGGGGGTTTAAACCCTACCGTGCGATTTAAAATAAACGGCGCACAAGCGGCCACGTCGCTCTGATCGAGTGCGGGCGGCGCTGCCGGCGGCGCACGGCGGCGGGAAGCGGCGATCTCGCCGGAAACTTTCGGATCTTCGGGAATTCTTCCTAGAACTGTGATTTTATGGCATAGATCGGTAGAGGGGAGGTCGGGGATCTCACCTCGGGGGTTTTCTTGAGCTCGGAGATCCTGGAAGGTGATCGACGACGAGGTCCGAGGCGAAACCACGGCGAAGCTCGTCGGCGCTGTGTTTACACCACAAGTCACCGAGTTTTCTGCACCTGCAAGGTTCCCCGGAGGCGGTGGATTAAGACCAGCGAGTTAGATCGGAAATTCCGAGCTTAGATCGGCCAGAATTCGCCGGAGAAGTCTCGGTTCTCACCGGAGTAAAAACAGCCGATCGCGTGGGAAAAACAGAACGAGGCCAGAGTTTTTATAGATGGGGGAGGGCGGCGGGGTGGTTTAGATCGTGTCCGCGTCGCCTACGAACAGAATTCAGCGGGGATACACCGAATCCCGATCGGTTTTGATTCGGGTGAGAGGGAGTCCGGCGCGGGCGCGAGGTAGACGACGATCTGGTGGGTCCCACCTGTCAGTGGAAGGAAGCAGCGCGCGCGGCTGCGGGCTGGCGCGGGCGCTGGCTGGGCCGGCTGGTGGGTTTCGGCCCACTGGCCGGTTTTTTCTGTTTTCTCTTTTTCTTTTTCTATTTCTTTTCTGATTTGAGTTTAATTTGAATTCCAGTTTGAATTTGAATTTTTGCAAAACATGCAACACATCCAAAAAATTTTAAATTCCCCTCTTAACATGATTTAGGGTCTTAACAATATTTTTGGGGTGTTACAATTCTTGACTCGAGTTAAATACCAAAGCTGTAGTAAACTTCAGTATCTTTCCAACGGTGTATCATGGGCTCCTTAAGGATTTTTCTACAGGAAGTTATGGCTTAAAAACAGAAAGGTCCAGAGAGGTTTTTGCTGCTGTCCTGGTTCTGAACAGTCTGCCTTCAACTGGACTTTTCACCAACTTAACGTGTGATTTTGCTCTGGAGGTCTACAAAGAAGTTGTAGATAACTTGAAAATCTTTCCATAACTGTAATTGGGTCAATCTACTCATAGTTATGCTCTGTTAAAGTCCAGAAAGAATTTCTGCCAGAAACAAAGCACTCTGTTTTTGAAATCTTTGAAACCTAGACCTTCTCTCATTTGAATCTTAGCTCAAAATAAGAGTTCAGTAACTAATATTTGTTTCAAACTTCCATTTTTAGTTGAAAGTTAATTCATGAATCATTTATTCATAGGGAAGAGGATTATATGTTTAGTACGGTGTCGATGCACCGTAAGAATCATGTCGGTACTACGTTACCTCACCAAAAGAAAATCCTACCCGGAATATACCGGCATATACGTATTACCAGTGGCACTAAAACGGTCTCTCGCACACGTGTACTACACGGGATACGTACGTGGTTAGTACCTGCAGAAGAACACTCAATAGTGGTGCACTCAAATGTTGTTTCATTTCAGGAAGTTCCATATTTGAAAGTAAATACAAACGCCCGTATCATTGTCATACGGCCGTCCTTGAGTTAAGCCACGTCTCAAGGTACGTGATCGTGTTTTTACACCACACGACGGGGAACTCGAGTATATCATGAACGGGTCGTCACGGTTGGGAATGTTATCAACCCAACGGATACCACCTACTGCCTTGCAAGGCACGCCGATGGCAAGCGCTTCGTATGTCCTCCTGGGCTATTTCCAGAAAAACACACTCTCGTGTTACTGACCACGCGATGGGGTCTCCACTTACTTGCCTAATGCACGCTAGGGATCAGCGTTTCATATGAACTCAGGAATATGAAGAGTCCAAGAGTTTCATATTAACGTCTCACACCAAGCTGTGAGACCTATCCCTGAACCACTTCCCTCGTCAGGGAGAGCCAACCGAAATTGAACCGCTTTCGGTGGCGTTCCTTACCATGATTACCTGAGCGTAGATGCGTCGTTACATAATCAAAATTCAGAATTATAACAAGTAAGTTAGCAATGCCACTTTAAGTAACTATACTACTATAGTCCTTATATGGGCCTAATACCGTTTCCTCACCGTATCCTAAGTTTTTATCGTATTACGATCCTTATTCCGTGCGCTATTACCAATGCGGCTCTGATACCACGCTGACAAGGCCCAACCTCAATCACGGGGCCGTGCCGTCTCGCCCGGGAATCGCATTGGGTGGTGCCGTGTTATGCGGCACCCAACAGCACACATATAAGGAACAATGTATTACATAAATCAAGCGGAAGCTTATATCTGCTCTTTGTAAATACTTTACATAAAGTAGCTACAACGGAAGTCTATAATATCTCACGTTGAATATCTAAGAAGCACTCGAGAAGAGGTCCTGCCCGCGGGCTCCTCTCGCTAGCAACACGAAGACATGGCAGCAGCTAGGTTCTCCAAGTGTGACATGACTCGGAAGTTCCCGAGCCTCACCGGACAACCTTCTTTATAGCGTCGAAGTTTACCTGCAAAACCACTTATATAGCAAGAGTGAGCACAAAGGCTCAGCAAGACTGAACCGTCTCTCCTAAGGCATGCAACTCTACATGAGGGTAACTTAAGACCTATCCTGTAATTTGCGAAAAGACTCGCCTACGAGTTCATCCTTACTTCCAGATTTTAGCCATAATAGTAGTGACCTTGCGTCCAGCAACATTGGAACTCCACAATCAAACAAGAAACACTTCATTCCAATGTCACTTGTCCCAAGGTGGAAATTAACTTTAGTTTGCTCTATTCTCTACTTCAAACAAGGTTTTCATGCAACTTACAATAATCATAGCAGCAGTTAAACTTTGCAAACTGTTTCCACACAAGTTGATTACTACGTCACAACATGGGAGCAGGCGGTACTCAATAACCGCGAGGGACGGTGATTCGAATCAAACACTACCCGGATAACTCAACACATACGCCCGCCTCTGAAGACCCAACTCTGGCGTCCTTCATTACGTCGTATGTGGCAACCTTTCTCAAGACACTAGACTGTAGAACCAGTCACGCCGTCTCGGGCTCATAGGTATAACGAGACGATATGGTATGCCTATACAACCCAGTGAACCTGGTACATCGGTTTCCTGGTTCCCATATATCAGTAAGCATCCGATACACAATTCAATACTTGCTCCTGGACGCGGCACACGCATCGGTCCTTAACCGACACAGGCAGAGCTACTCGACCAAGACCTCATCTTTTCGCTGCCTAACCCCTCTGCCCGATATCATCTCTAGAAATGTAAACTTTAGTTTGCTTCCTTTCCCAATCACACTTCGAAAATCCCGAACTATAGCTCGCGAGTAGATTCCAACTACTCGACTTCTACCGGATGCACTAGTCTATTTAGCATGGCCTTATTCTACAGTAATGACACCATCCTACCCCTGACCTCAGGGTTCATTTTTGGTTATGCAAGTGGGGTATAAAACATCCTTGACCTAATGCACATACAAACTTTGACCCATAGTAGTGAACAAAGTAAAAACTTTTGAAAACAACTTAAGTGCAAACCGGGGCTTGCCTTGGTCTTGCAGGTGACTAAAGTCAGATAATATGAGGTTAGTTGCTGATGTCTTGAAGTTCAATTCCTGCCCTTCTTTCTCCTTGATTCAAGCTTAATTTCTCCTTCTTCACTTTCCACGTTTTATCACTACACGTTATAAATAGGTATACATGTTTAATTATAAAACTTTTGCTAACAAGTTCTAAGGGCAAGTTTAAAACTGGAACTCTGTTTAAGAATTTAAAATGACACTGGGACTAGTGGTTTGGTTTGAGTGAAGCAACATGATCAAGTGATAATTACTTTTCATCACTTGTGTGCTACTCATCTAAATAGGTTGAACAGGATAGTGGTGATCCACAGCTCCAATGGAGCTGAAACTTTTTATGTGAGTTCCTTGTCACAAGAAAGTCATCTGGACTAAAATTCAGAATATTTCACTGAGTAGATCACCCAGAACAATTCTCTAAGCATTCAGGAAAAAGGAATTAATTCTGAATAAACTTGCACTTTCATGCAAATTTGAGTGAACTAAAATTTCATACATAGCTCAGGGAGCCAGCATGAATTTTTCTAGGATTTTTGGAGCTAAGGAATGCCCAGAACTGAATTTCCAAGTTTTGGAAATTCTCTGAAAATGTTTCTGTATTCATTTGAATACAGAAACTTGAAATCAGAATTACCCTAACTAAATCAACTCCAAATGAGCTTAAACTTTTACAGGAGTCTCCTAACATTCTAAAGAATACCCTGGCAAAATTTGGGAATTTTTGGATGAACCAAACTCCCTCTAAAATTATTTTGCTGAAAAGCTTTAAAGAATTTTCCAGAATTTTCTATTGATTTTCATACAAATTGGACTGCATATATGGATAGAGCTGTCTATCCTGAATCCAACCCAATTTGAATCACTAAATTTGGAGCTGCCTAGCAAAAGTTATGAGGTTCTAAAGTTTGAACTAAATCTGGAAATCCAATTAAACCGGGGAAAAGTTTAAATTCTGACAGTGGACCCCTCGCACACGTGTCAGCTGCTGGAACTGAGCCACACGGGGCCACAGACTCCTTCCCGCGCAGCCACACTGGATCCCGGGGCCGCAGCGGATCAACGATTTTAAAATTTGTCACTGACATGCGGGGCCCGCCCGACCTTCTTCCTCCTCAGGCCGTTTTCTTTTCCCGCGCTGCCCCCTCGCCGGAGACTCGTCGGGGCTCGCCGGAGTCGGCTTCCCGGCCACCTCCCGGCTCGGTACTTGCCGCCTGGGGGTTTCCATCTACGAGCAAACCACTGGTGCGGTGCTTTCGGGCTGCTGGCGACCGGAAACTGGTCGGCGACGTGCGCACATCTCGGTGAGGCTTCGACACCGTGGTCCGAGCACCCTAACCCGCCAAAGGCTCGGGGAATTTGCTCTAAAGAATCAGTGGAGGACAGGCTAGCTCGGCAAGGCCTCAACGTGGCTCGGAAACGG
Organism: Neostapfia colusana; assembly: GCA_030760725.1. Classification (NCBI taxonomy): domain Eukaryota; kingdom Viridiplantae; phylum Streptophyta; class Magnoliopsida; order Poales; family Poaceae; genus Neostapfia; species Neostapfia colusana. The sequence continues at coordinate 74,088,456 of JASWHV010000014.1, read as the reverse complement.
CGGCAATCCGGTTGTCACCGTGCGCCCGCGTGGTCCCGCCATGGCCGCCGATCGGAAAGCTCGGAATTAGCCGCTAACACGGGGTTTCTAGCTAAGGTTGTGAAGGGGATTGGGTCGCCGTTAAGCCTAGACCATTTGTGCACGAGTTGGTGACCTCTAAGTGCAAATTAAGCGCGAATTTGAGGGATCTTTACCAGAGGGTCCATGGTTGTGCTCCGGAAGAAAAACTCCGAATTCGGCCACTGGGGATCACCGTTTGAGCTGAGCTCCGGGGAGAAACACCACGGCGGTACAGCACACCTCTGAGCATCGCTGCTTGAGCTTGAAACCCACGGTGGTGAGCTGCCCATGAGAGCCCGGCGTCGGTTTGTTTCAAGTTGCCGCGGAGGAGCCGTTTTTATGGCTAGGAGACCCGTAATTCGGGCTGCTCTTGTGCTGAGGGAGTGAAGGGCGATCAGGCCTTGCCGTTTTGCGGTTCAGACAGTGCTGTGCTCTGGGATTGCATGCGTTCCCGGTCGTAACCGAGGCGGCGGCGAGCTCGGTGTTTATCGGGCGCGAGGAGGAGAGACGAAACACGGTTTGTTCGGTTCAGAGGGGAAGGATCACGCCGAGGGCAAGGAGGCTGGTAAGCTGGTCGCCAGTGCGAGAAGGGGGGTGAGGCGGTGACTTCGGGGTAGCCTCGGTGGCGCCCCGTGAGTTGATCGAGCTTGTGTCTAACCCGAGAGCAAAGACTGTGCTAAGTTTTCCTCCTCTTCTATGACCATTGGGCCCCACCAAGTTTCTTTCTGAAATATCTCCAGATTTTTGGCATATTGCAAACTTAAGTAATGAAGAACTTCAAATTCAAAAGTCATTTGTCAAATTGACAAGTTGTGCCTGAGTTTCAAATTTGAATTCAAATTTAGATGAAATTTACAAGTTCCTTTGATATTCATATCAAAGCACCTCCAAATTTGCTCAAAATTTGCCCCCTTTACAATTTGAACCTGGAGAGTTTGAATATGCCCTCTGATCTTTGAGTTGGCCATTGCAAATACAAATTCTTAAACAACAGTTTGAATCTCCCCCTTTTGAGAATGGCCTTCATCTTTTTGAAGTGACCCTTTTAGTTCAAACTGACTTCAAAGTTTTATTGCCCACGCCAACACTTTCATGAATATACAAAAGTTTTTGCAAGTCCCATTTCTTGTATTTAAACTCAACTTTATTCATAGATCAAGTTTTCCATTTACAAGTTTTGGGACTTTTACATTCCTCCCCCTTAAAAGGAATCTCGTCCCGAGATTCATGATTAAGGACAACGTGGAGAGGACAACTACTAAATATAAGCCTCTAACAACTCCGGATGATTGCGTTGTAAATATTCCTCGCTTTCCCATGTAGCTTCGTCGGACGTGTGATTTTCCCATAGCACCTTGAAAAATCGCAGCGTCCGGTTCCTGGTCTCGCGAGTCTTTTCATCAATTATCCGGTTTGGATGCTCAACATATGTGAGGTCCGGCTTCAAATCTGCTATGCCTTCCGTGAGAATCTCCGTTGGAACTCTCAAACACTTCCGCAACTGAGATATGTGGAAGACGTTATGAACGCCGGCTAAGGCTGCCAGTAGCTCCAAGCGGTATGCCACAGGTCCACACCTATCAATGATGGCGAAGGGACCGATAAAATGTGGAGCTAATTTTCCTTTCACTCCGAATCAGTGAATGCCCTTCATAGGAGATACGCAGAGGTATACGTGGTCTCCAACTTGAAAGTTCAGAACACGACGTCTCTTATCCGCATAGCTCTTTTGCCTGGATTGATCGGCTTTAAGATTTGCTTGAATAAGCCTTACCCGCTCTTCTGCTTCATTTACGAGATCAATCCCTTAAATTACCCTCTCGCCGGATTCATACCAGTTCAAGGGTGTGCGGCACTTCCGGCCGTAGAGAGCTTCATAAGGTGCCATTTTTATGCTCGTTTGATAACCGTTGTTATACGAGAACTCCGCCAACGGTAAGTGATCATCCCAGTTCTTACCATGGTGGATGGCACACGCCCTTAGCATATCTTCAAGGATTTGATTCACCCTCTCAGTTTGCCCATCGGTTTGAGGGTGATACGCGGAGCTTCGAATCAGTTTAGTTCCCAAGGATGCGTGTAGCTGTTCCCAGAAGCGGGATACGAACAGCGATCCTCTGTCGGAGACAATGGTACGGGGAACTCCATGCAAGCATAAGATTCGTGCTATGTACAACTCCGCATATTGCTTGGCGCTGTAGTTGGTATGCACTGGAATGAAACGTGCTGACTTGGTTAATCGGTCGACGATTACCCAAATCGAATCATGGTGGTGGGAGGTCATCGGCAACCCAACGATGAAATCCATACTCAAGTCTTCCCACTTCCATGCTGGTATTTGTAGCGGTTGCAACAGGCCCGACTTCTTCACATGGTCGGCCTTAACTCTTCGACACGTATCACATTCTGAAACGTATTTTGCAACTTCACGTTTCATACGTGTCCACCAAAACTTCCTCCGGAGGTCTTGATACATTTTGTTGCTGCCAGGATGAATAGAAAATTTGGATAAGTGAGCCTCATCCAAAATTTTCTTCCGCAGCCTCATATCACGGGGTACAACTATCCGGTCCTTGAACCATAGGGTGTATTCATCATCTAACCGGAAACATTTCATCTCCCCGTTCTTCAACCTCCTTTTGATATGAGCCATGCCCTTGTCTTGTTTTTGAGCTTTCATCACCTCCTCTCTTATTGTGGGTATGAGAGCCAGATTATGTAAAGCTCCATATGGAACCAAGTAGAGACTTGGTTCTTCCTCTTCTATCGGCGCGATGGTCAGGTTATGAATATGAGACTTCCGGCTGAGTGCATTGGCAACCACATTTGCCTTGCCCGGATGATAATGAATTTCAATCTCATAGTCCTTGATCAGCTCCAACCATCGCCGTTGCCGCATATTCAACTCTTTTTGAGTGAATATGTACTTCAAGCTTTTGTGGTCGGTGTAGAGATGAACCAGATTTCCCAATAGGTAATGTCTCCACATCTTTAGAGCTAATACCACGGCAGCAAGCTCGAGATAATGAGTTGGATAATGTTGCTCATGATTCCGTAATTGCCGTGATCTATATGCGACCACGCGTCCTCCTTACATGAGTACACAACCAAGTCCGATGTCGGACGCATCACAATAAACATCAAAAGGCTTGGTTGTATCCGGTTGAGCTAGAACCGGGGCTGTTGTGAGGTGTTTCACCAATGCTTGAAAAGCTTCCTCACATGGCTTGCTCCAATCATATTTGATGCCCTTCTTCAGTAGCTCCGTCATAGGTTTGGAGATTTTTGAGAAGCTCGGGATGAACCTCCGGTAATATCCCGCCAAACCAAAGAAGCTACGAACTTCATGGACTGATGTTAGAGACTTCCACCTCAGCACTTGTTCAATCTTGCTTGGATCAACAGCAATGCCTTCCGCTGAAATAATATGTCCAAGAAACGACACTTGGTTGATCCAGAATTCACATTTACTAAACTTTGCATAAAGCTTGTGATCTCTCAGTCGTTGGAGCACAATATGCAAATGTTTAGCGTGTTCCTCTTCTGATTTGGAATAGACCAAGATGTCATCGATGAATACTATGACGAAATGATCCAGCTCCGGCCTAAACACCGAGTTCATAAGGTACATAAATTGAGCCGGAGCATTGGTCAACCCAAATGACATGACAAGATACTCATAGAGTCCATATCTTGTCGAGAATGCTGTTTTCGGGATATCTTCCGCTCGGATATTGATGTGATGATATCCCGACCTTAAGTCCATCTTGGAGAAGACTTTAGCACCCACTAGCTGATCAAAGAGAATATCAATGCGTGGTAGTCCATCTTGGAGAACACGAGCAAGAACGTAGAAAACGCGATCTGAAAATCACGAAGTTTGGGGTCTCACAAAAACCGTAGAACGGCGGCTGTTTATATAAGCAAAAACCCCAAATTTGGCCGGCGGCTACAGTATTTAAATGCTACGGTTCGTCCATAAGACCCTTAGACGCGTCCCTAATGGACTCATACGGGATACAAGGTCCAAAAGCCCAATACGGTGGTGCAGCACCGGACAAAACTCTGAATTCTACTTGTTTCGATAACTCCCAATGAATCCTTGCGAATTTTAATGTGGGACCAGAACCATTGGAAAGTTTATCTTCTCATCTTTCCATGCATATGTAGAACGTCGAAAACAGAATCCGTATGCATCCTGGGCGTCCGTTTTAAGATGGACTGCTCCTGGTCTCTGAGTTGAACTCGAGTCCGAGTTGGCGACTGCTTCCATCAACTTGTGGACGTCCCATCTGGTTCTCCACGTCCCTAAATCCTCCTTCCTTTACTTGTTGATCATGTCCATGGTTCCTAATAACAATTAAATCATTAAATAGCAATCCATTCTTAAAATCACATGGGTAGGAAGTTAGGAACGAGTTCACCTGCTGATTTAGTAACCGTGCTCGTGCTCTTGTGATTGGTCCTTATATATCAAGGTGAGTATCCACTGTTGTGATGTCCTCATCACCTGGGCTCCGGTCCGAGCCTCCCTGCTGAGGTGAGGTCCGGAGCTGCCACGTGTCTCCTGGCTAAGAGCCTCCTCCCTGCGGAGGACAACTGCGGAGCTGACACGTGCCCTTGGTTCCGGTCTGAGCCTCCCCGCTGAGGTGAGGTCTGGAGCTGCCACGTGTCTCCTGGCTCAGAGCCTCCTCCCTTCTGAGGAAAGCTCCGGAGCTGACACGTGCCCTGGGCTCCGGTCCGAGCCTCCCCGCTGAGGTGAGGTCCGGAGCTGCCACGTGTCTCCCGGCTTAGAGCCTCCTTCTTGTTGAGGAAAGCTCCGGAGCTGACACGTGCCATGGGCTCCGGTCCAAGCCTCCCCACCGAGGTGAGGTCCGGAGCTTCCACGTGTCTCCTGGCTCCAAACCTGTTGATAAAATCTCCGAAGCCGCCACGTGCCCCACAATCCGTTATGGGCCGTGGGTCGACGAAGTCAAGATGGAAGTGCGTTGACAGGATGCGCATTCAAGGCTCACGCCTTCCCTAGAAGCATGGCGCACTACCCACGCCTCCTTCCTCTGTCCGTTCGCCATTACGGTGACAAGACAGGACGGCAAGGCATGACAACAGTACAATACCGCCCAACGATACAAAGCCGCCCAAGCAGGGCGAGAAGATGCGGCGACAAGACATCATCTTCATCATCACCTGACACACGGACAAGGGCGCTCGGCGCGCCAGGTGGCGGGATTTAACTCCCCCTCTGACTACTCAGAGTACAAAACCCTAGATCATTTATAGGGTTCACATAGCTTCAGGGCCACCTGTCGGGCCCCAAGCCACATTGTAACCACCCCGGCCTTGGACTATAAAAGGACCGGGGTGACCACCCGACAAAGGGTTCGCCATTCCCATCCCTGCACCCTCTCACGCACATACAAGCAAACAATACAACAGGCACTCCCGTGGATGTAGGGTTTTACGCTCTGGCGGCCCGAACCATGTAAATATTGGTGTTCATACGCTCCCTCGAGCCCAATTGCGTGAGGACGCCAAGCCCCCTCCAATCAAAGAACCTCGCGGGCTGCTTCCGTAGCAGGTCGGGAGGAGTCTCGCAGCTCAGACACTTCGACATTTGGCGCGCCAGGTATGGTGGCTTTCCGTGCTCTCCATGCGACCATGGTGAACATCACCTCTCATGGAGAGTCTTGTCGCCCAACTCGCCGTCATCTCTAGGCGGAAGACGACGAGGCTACCTCCCGCTCCAGAGCGGGCAAGTCTAGCGAGACGGTCAGCGTGCCTGATGGTCAAACAGCTGGCACGCTCTGCGTGACGTCTCATCTCAGTGAGCCGTCAAGACCCTCCGTCGAGCAGTGGAAGTAGCCGCCCCAGTCCGTGGACCGGTGCCACATCGTAAGTGGATGGAGACATCGATCAGCTTCGATGCCTCCGACTGCCCCAAGAACATGGCAGGCGCCGAGCAGATGCCTCTCCTTATCGCCCCGACCATCTCCAACGTGAAGCTCTACCAAATGCTAATCGATGGCGGGGCGTCTCTCAACTTTATCAGCCTCGTAGCCTTCAAGAAGCTGCAAATCCTGATATCCCAGCTTACCCCCTAGATACCATTCTCGGGGGTAGGCCGGGACCCAATCTTCCCATGCGGTAGTATCTCCCTCCCGGTGACATTCGGGACGCCTGAGAACTACCGTACGGAAAGCGTCGTCTTCGATTTTGTGGAGGTCAGCCTCCCCTTCAATGCCATAATCGGCAGGTCAGCCCAATACCGGTTCATGGCGGTAGCCCATTACGGCTGTCTCAGCGCTGGAAAAGCTCCAAGCGCTAGCACCAGCACATGAGGCCGCTTCCGGACACACTGAAGCTAGCCGGCCGCCTCCAAGCAAGCATCAGTGAGGGATGACATCTGCACCTCGTGTGCAGCCTTCGGGCGGTGAAGACGTACCATTCAAGATCATCCAAGTCGGTCCTGATGTCGCTAAGACCACCCGAATCGCCGGGGGACTGAGTGGCAAATAGGAAGACGCGCTCATCACCTTCCTCCGGGTGAATGTTGACGTGTTTGCATGGCAACTGTCAGAAATGCCCGGGATCCCAGGGAGGTGATTGAGCACCAACTGAAGAGCCACCCCGACGCCAGGCCGGTCCAACAGAAGCCTCGGAAGCAATCCATTGAGCGGCAAGACTTCATCCGTGAAGAAGTCAAGAAGCTACTCGACACTGGCTTCATCCGAGAAGTCCACCATTCACGATGGTTGGCCAACCCTGTTGTCGTCTCCAAGGCTGGTGGGAAGCTACGCATGTGCATCGATTACACCACCCTCAATAAGTCATATCCAAAGGATCCATTTCCTCTCCCCCGTATATACCAAATAGTCGACTCTACATCCGGTTGTGATCTACTGTGTTTCCTAGATGCATATTCGGGTTTCCACCAGATACCTATGTCTAGGGAAGTTGAAGAGCATACCGCCTTCATCATAGTAGATGGTCTATACTACTATGTGTCCATGCCTTATGGTCTTAAGAATGCCCTTCCCACTTTTATGCGTGCAATGCACAAAACATTTGGGAACCTCATTCGGGACCTCGTAGAGGTTTATGCCGATGACATCGTAGTGCATGACGTCTCCGAGCTCTTCAGCCTGGCCGACAAGTGTGTCAGGGCGGCGGAAGGTCGAGACTGGCACTCACGCGCTGCCTCCACGGCAGGGAGTGCCGGAGAGGCCGCTGCTTTGCGCGGCGGCAAGAAGAACAAGACTAGGGGCAGGAACAAGCCTTTGGCCGGGGCACCCACTGCCGCCCTAGCAGCGGCCGGTGGGGGCCAGTCCCCACGCACTGACAAGCACCCACGACCATCGTCTACCAGCAACGACGGGCAGTGGTGCCCGGTGCATAACTCCAGCCGCCACGACGCTAACGACTGCGGCAAGATCAAGAAGCTTGTGGAGCGCTTCCATAAGCTGCAACAACAGCGGCCGCTCCAAGATGGTGCACCCTCCCCCCAGCGGGAGGGCAAACAAACGGCCAAACCTGAGGCCAACACTGAGCAAGAGATGGAGTATCAAGACGCCGAGCGGGCGTTGAAAGCCGTCTACGGCCACTCCGACTCTGAGTCCAGCGTCGACAGTGAGCGGCGCAAGACACTCCACGTCTAGCCAGGCGTTCCCCCCGTCGTGTGACAAGGGAAACACCCTCTTACACTGGTGAAAAGGGTCAAGGCCACCCTCCCCCCCGGAACACACCAGGGGCTCATCTCGCCTCCAGAAAAATGATGAAGCCACGCAGGACCAGCTTCCGCGTGAGGATATCAACGTCGTCGACAAGGCAACATGGCTAGAGGCTGCTCGAAATGCGCTACACCGCTAAGCACTCCGGCGATATCAGCAATGGTACGTGCAGAGTACACGGCCCAAGGTAGGGCCACCTGGTGCCTCGGCTAATACTTTCTTGAGAAGGGGTGACAAACCCTCCCCCAGCTGGGAGGGTCCCTTCTGAGCAGCACAAGTATGCCGCCCCAGGTGCGCCCACCTAACCATGGAGGATGGGGTACCTTTACCCAAGCCATGGAACATAGAATCCCTAGTGCAGCGGTAGGGTTCTATTTTCTCTGTAAGGGTGTCATAGTGTCTAGGAACAACGCTTAGAATAACTAAGCTCGGAAGGAGTCCTGCTACTCTTGTCATCCGGAGTGGGTCACTGTCTTTTTGTATGGGTTGTTTCCTCCTATGAAGGAAGCCTGAAATGAGAAAATTTTGTCTTACCCTACGCATTCTCTCTTTACAGTTTGTGCTTACTCATGCATATCAACTATAAATGGCATGTCCGGATCCTGTCCTACGTACTTATCCTAGGTCCTGTGGCACTTGAAGGTCTCCTCGTTGAAAGGTTAACGCCCGCGGGAGGTCCAAAGCGCGCAGCCAGCTTGAACTGGTCATGTACCCTAAGCTTGCCGCACTACCTCCCCTGCGCTACGACTGAGTACTTGGGGGCAGAAAACTACACGCCTATGGACATAAAAATAACCGTACCCTGGACATTGCCTCCTTTCTTTTCGTGCTTTCTTTCCACACTGCTCCGACCGTGTGGCTAGTCAATTTTTCCTGTGTTCACCCATAGAAAGTGGTGTGCTATCCTTCTGCAGGCGGGTCTGCTTGAGGTACCTGCGGCCTACCTGGGGTCCTGTGGTTGTCTCATTGCTCGGGGGCCCTATGGCCCGAATGGTCCCTCCCCTGAAAGGCTTACACCAGTGGGAGGTCCAGGGTGTGTAGCCCACTATGCTTGGTTCCATATCCCTAGCGTGCATACCCTTCCTCTCCAGCGCTACAGCTCAGTACCGGGGAGCCGGACGGCTCATACCCCTGAGCAAAGTTTTAACCGTAACTTTGGGGACCTTTGGTTGTCTCATTGCCTGGGGGCCCTATGGCGTCGAATGGCCCCTCCCATGAAAGTCTTATGCTAGCGGGAGGTCTAGGGTGTGTAGCCTGCTATGCCTGGTTCTGTACCCCTAGGGTGCACACCCTGCCTCTCCAGCGCTACAGCTCAGTACCGGGGAACCGGACAACTCATACCCCTGGGCAAGGCTTTAACTATAGCCCGGACGACCCACATAGAAATACCCAAACCCCCGTAGCTCAGCTGAGTTCCGTAAGCCACAGTGAAGCTACAAAACAATGAAGGGTAGCCAGAGAGCACGATTACTCCTTCTTTCTGCCATGTCTGCAGGTCCGAATAGGTCCTTGGCGTCCCAGACCTCCCAGGGGCTACACCTACCAGGGGGTCATAACTGTGAACCACGCGGGCGGGACATCGAACTAATGCAGCAGCAAGCAGAAGACTCGGAGCACCAGCTACAACAAGCTGAAGACACAGGACGAAGTTCCCTCGGCTCCTTGCGCTGCCAAGGACCTAGAAGCAGTGGTAGCCACACTGCCAGAGCGCCCTGGGTCCTTACGCTGATATGGACCCGGAGGCACAAGCTCGGGGCATCGTCAAAGAGTTACCTACCTCGGCCAAGTCATTCCGGACCTTTGCGCTGCCAAGGGTCCGAAGTCTACACACCAACAACAAAAGACTTAAAATAAGGAGTCTTTATTAATGACGGAGCTCTGGCATACATAGGAGGATACAAGGCGAGCGGGGGACCTAGAAGCTACACGCGCTGGAACCTAGCAGCTACGAGTCGGGCGACCTCCTCCACGGAAGACTTGGCCGCCCCCAACAACTCTACATTGTGGCCCTGCGCCACAGGTTCTAGGGAGATGTTGGGGTCGCAGCTCCGAAGCAGCTCCCTGCTGAGGTGAGGTCCGGAGCTGCCACGTGTCCTCGGGCTCCGAACCTCCTCCCAGCCGAGGAGGGCTCTGGGGCCGCCACGTGCCCTTAGCCCCAGATCTAGCCTCCCTGCTGAGGTGAGGTTCGGAGCTGCCACGTGTACCCGGGCTCCAAACCTCCTCCCTGCCGAGGAGGGCTCCGGAACCGCCACGTGCCCTTCGCCGCGGACCTAGCCTCCCTACTGAGGTGAGGTCCGGAGCTGCCACGTGTCCCCGGGCTCCGAACCTCCTCCATGCTAAGGAGGGCTTCGGAGCCGTCGTGTGTCCTTGGCCCCGGACCTAGCCTCCCTGCTGAGGTGAGGTCCGGAGCTGCCACGTGTCTCCCGGTCCCGTACCCGTCGAGGAGAGCTCCGAAGCCACCACATGCCCCATGATTCATCGTGGGCCATGGGACGACGAAGTCAAGGAGGAAGTGTGTTGCCAGGTCGAGCATTCAAGGCTCGCGCCTTCCCCAGAAGCATGGCGCACTACGCACGCCACCGCCCTTTGCCCGTTCACCATTACGGTGACAAGACAGGGCGGCGAGGCATGACAGCGGTATAGTACCAACCAACGGCACTGAGCCGCCCAACAGAGCGAGAGGACGTGGCAACACGACGACGTCTTCATCATCACCTGACACACAGACAGGAGCGCTCAGCGCGCCAGGCGGCGGGACTTAACTCCCGCACCGACTACTCTACTCAGAGTGTAAAAATCCTAGATCATGTATAGGGTTCACCTAGCTTCGGGGCCACTTGTCGGGCCCTAAGCCACATTGTAACTACCCGGGCCTTGAACTATAAAAGGACCGGGGTGACCACCTGACAAAGGGTTCCGTGTTTGCAACCCTGCACCTCTCACGCGCACACGCGCAAGCAATAGAACAAACACTCTCGTGGACGTAGAGTACTACGCTCCGGCGGCCCGAACCACGTAAATCCTGGTGTTCACCTGCTGCCTCGAGTCCAGTTGCGTGCGAGGCGCCAAGGCCCTCCAATCAAAGAATCTCCACGGACCGCTCCAGTAGCGGGCCCAGGGAAGTGTCGTAGCTCACACTCCAACAGCGAGATTTGATGCTGACTTAGAATTTCAATACTCCATGATTTTGAACTTGATGGTGGATTTAGCATTGCACCTTGGCCATTCTATGCAATCTCCATGTAAAAGTACGATTTCAAGCTCAAATCAGACATGCAGTTTTTGAGGTCCTTGTGTCACATGTTACCAAAATGCTGATCGTAATGCATGGTTGGTCGTGAATACTGCATGTTTCTTTTCTAATTCCGGAAGGAAGCGTCTGAGCGGCCGCTGTTTCCGCCACTTCTCCAGGATCTCCATCCCAACACACGCAGGCCAACCAGGAGCTCTATATAAACAAGAACTGCTCCTATGGTCATGTGCTTCTTGCTTCCGGTCCTCCTGGTAATCGCACACAGATCAAATCCTGTCACCGCTTGGTAAATGCCAGAATCTCTTATGACGTACATATTCATGACAGATGCCACTTTTAATGGCTCAAAACATCTACTAGATTTTTGTAGTTTGTCTGTTTCATTTAGGTAACCAACTTCTCTCTGGCTATAGGAGCATGTCGGAAGAAAAGAAAAGCCATCCACGGCTGAACGAGAGGATCATGTCCTCCCTCTCAAAGCGGTCTGTCGCTGCACATTCCTGGCATGACCTTGAGATAGGTGAATGCATGTTGCTTTCGTTTTAGTATATAGTTCTGAAGGTTTGTTCAAGCTGATGCCTCAAATTCGCCAATTGACGACAGGACCTGGAGCCCCTCAGGTTTTCAACTGCGTAAGCATCATAATCTTGTTCTCTTGTCATCCTGAGTGAATTAAAGCATTCATATTACTTCCAAATGCACCGAAGTCATAACCTTCCGTTTCTTGCAGGTTGTTGAGATCACGAAGGGGAGTAAAGTGAAGTATGAGCTTGACAAGAAGACTGGACTGATCAAGGTACACGCTCTTCATCCAAGTGTACAATTTTAAATACGGAAGGGGAAATCTGATCTTTTTATTCTGATGCAATTCAGAATTTGCATGCTGTCTCACTAGGTTGACAGGGTGCTGTACTCGTCAGTGGTCTATCCTCACAACTACGGTTTCATTCCACGCACGCTGTGTGAAGATGGAGATCCAATGGATGTTTTGGTGTTGATGCAGGTGAAAACTTGGCTCACTGCTGCTTGCTTTATCTAACTCAGCAGAGTCGGTCGAGCATTTCGAGGATATCTTCTAACTCGTCTTTTACCTGAATAGGAACCCGTGATACCTGGTTGCTTTCTTCGAGCGAGGGCCATTGGCCTTATGCCTATGATTGATCAGGCACAGATTTTACAGAACTTGTGTTTTCAACATTTTCATCCCACATTAATATTGGCGTAATGGTGTATTTTCTTCTGGAACAAATAGGGTGAGAAAGATGACAAGATAATTGCAGTTTGTGTTGACGATCCTGAGTACCGCCACTTAACTGATCTGAAGGAGCTCTCTCCCCACCGCCTTGCTGAAATCCGTCGCTTCTTTGAAGACTGTAGTTTCCATTTCGTCTCTCATTTGATTGATTTAGTACAGTGAAAACTCCGTTAGAAATCGTTGGCGTTGCCTTGGCATGTTGTGTTTGTAGACAAGAAGAACGAGAACAAGGAAGTTGCTGTGAACGAGTTCTTGCCACCAACCACTGCCGTGGAGGCTATTCAGCACTCAATGTGAGTTTTTTTTCTGGAATAGCTAATAAGAGCACGCCTCTCTATTGTTCACCCGGAAATTGACGAGGTGAATGCATCTGCATGTATGCTTAAAAAATCGAATAAAAGCATCCTTTATGGTATGAATTCACAAAAGATATACTCCCTCCTGTCACATTTCTGTTACGACATCAGCATGCATTTCAAACTGAAATAAGTGCTCCTTTTTGAACGTCAAACAAATATGACTAGAGGGAGTACATTAACTTGATGTGACAAAAAGATTTATTTTTAAGAATTTTGTACCCTGAATATATCTCATTTCTAATTTTGTACCGTTGTTCCAGGGACTTGTACGCTGAATATATCTTGCATAGTTTGAGGCGCTAGACGTCGTTCCTGGAAGGATCCAGGAACGATCCTCTTTTGATGATCTCAGGGGGAATAAGGAATAACCAGTCTCCTGGTGTTTGTTTCAGAAGCCATCTTGCAGTATATATTTGAATCAAAGGGTTAATTTTTTTTCTTCTACGCATATTTGCGGTGGGATATTCTTCCACATCCTTTGTGAATCTAAATATATGAATTAAAGGATAATGATATGATTTACAGTACTGTGGAAATTTAGAGGAAAAAATCCATCAATAAACAACCTAGCTACTAAAGAGGCACACAAAATTCCTCATCATGGGTTGTTATGTAAACCCCCTCGACTCCTTGTCACGGGCCACCTTGACGTCGACCACCTCGCCATCGACTACATTACTCTCTATCATCTCACCATCCACTATCTTGTTGTTTGCCACCTCGCTGGCATTGCGTTGCCAGCAATGCGCCGTCTGCCACCTTGCTATCTACCACCTCACTGTAACACCCCATTTTATAAATTGTGCAAACAAAAAGAAAAAAAAACAATGTGGATTCCTAGCCCCCACCTGGGCCAAAACCCACCCCCTCTCCTTACCAGCCCAGCCCAAACCGCAGCTCTTGGGTTCCCTCTCCTCTCTATGACCAGTGGGGCCCACATGTCATGCTCTACTTTCCCTTCTTCTTCCTCCTTTCTTTTTCTCCACCGGCTGCTTCCTTTCCCCCCGGTCAAAAGCACGCAACGAACCTCCCTTGGATCTCCTGCACCTGCGCCCGACCCCATCCCCCTGATGCGCGCCTGCCCGAGCTCCCGATCTCCTCCACACCGACAAAACCCTACGCCTCCTCCTCCCTCAGCGCACCCGCCGCTTGCCACTCCCGAGCCCCCACCCACGGCGCGCCGCCCACCTCCCTTCCTCTCCGGCCGGCGAGCACCCTCCACCGCCCCCACAACCCGCGCCACCACCCCCTCGAGCTTCTCCTGCGTCTCCACACCTTGCCCCACCCTCGGCTAGACGCCTCGCCTCCTTCCCGCCCTGGGCCCGCGCCCGATGGCCCGGCCAGGTCGCCCCGCTACCCCGCTCGCCCGACGCCTGCTGCCCACGCCGCTGCCCGATCGAGCACTAGCTCCCGCCGCCGCCCCTCGGGCTCTGCCCCCGCACTCCCCGCTCTCACCGCCGCCTTCTTCTCCATAGCGCGCCGCCCTCCCCCGGCCGGTGCGCCCACCCCCGTCGCCTCCCTCAGCGCCGCCAGCCAGTGCGCCCCCGCTCCTACGCTCCCCACCTCCACCCGCGCTCCGCCTTCGTCGCGTTGCTTGCTGTGGCCAACGGCGAGAAGCCTATGACCGGCACCCTCCCCATCGCCTCCCACCCTCTAGCCTCCGTGCCATCAAGCTCCTCGCCTCATTGCACCTCCCCCACAAGCGAACCACCCATACCTCGCCGCCCCATCAACCGGATCTGGGAGCGAGGCGTCGCATGGAAGTCCTCGCCCGTTCCGGAGCTCCAGTTCACCCTGCGCGCTCTCCCTTCGGGACACCAGCAACCTTCTCCGGGATTACTCCAACTCGGATCGACGTTGAGCGTCTACCCCGTGGGCCTCCAAGCACGTCGCCGACCCCAAAACCTTGGAGGGACCATGCTCCAACATTGATCTCGACGTGAACCGAATCTCCCCATCGTCTACCCACCATAAGATCTTCCCCACGCCGCCTCGGGTCACACAGGACCCCTAGGTGAGATCTCGAGCTCCTCTCTTTCGTTTTCAGTGATTAGCTAAGCGTAGGAAGCTTCGTAGGACATAGATGACAAGCGCCTGCGAACCCCTGGGCTCCAGCCATGGCACAACGCTGCGGAACACCGACCGCCGGGTGGCTGAGTTCGGCCGAGCGAGCCCCGGGCCGCCTGATCTAAGATCAAGGGTCCCGAATTAGATAGGGGGATACAGGTTCAGGATTTTAAATCCCAGCCGGTGGCGCCTGATCCGACGGCATCGGTTAAACCGGCTCTTTCCTGAGGTAGTTTTTGCACCTAGCCCCCTGATTTTTCAGAACCCTGCAATCAGCCCTTGGTTTTCACAAAATCGACCCTGTACTCTTAGGGAATTAGGGATTTCAAAGTAAAATTGATGCTAGATCCTTGTGAATCCTCCGTTTTAGTATTTCAGCCCTGGAATGGAATGCATTTAATGGTTTAGCTCCTGTAGCTCTTAGGAAATAACATTTTAGACCCTGAGTACCCCTGTTTTTATGAAAATCATCCTTAGTCCTTCTGAGATTACATATAAGTCCTAGAACCCTATGAAATTTATGTTTTAGCTCCTGTACCATTCTGGAAAATCACAATACCCCCTAGGCCTTGCTGTAATCACAGAAAACACCCTGTAGTATTCTAAAGTTATATTTTTAACCCTTGCACCTTGCTGTCAACTAATAAATAAGCCCATGTTTCCGCTGATTGTACATTTTAGCTCTCTTCTAATGCTGATTTTACACCCAACACCCTAAGACAAGCTGAATTCACCTTTTAAATTGTATACCCTGCTGTGATATTGCAAAATGAACCCCTAGATAGATCTGTAATTAACTGAACCCCCCTAAAACCTGCTGAATTTACATTCTAGCCCATGATTAGTTGTTGTCTTACATAGGACACTAACCTAAGAGTTTAGGAATGCATAATAGTATGTAAAATGTATAATAACATTTTCATCTTGCACATCATAAGAAATTGAGGACCTAAAACTGAAATAAAGAGCCAGCACACGACGACTTAATAGGTTTCGCCTGTATGTAATACATTAGGAATGCTTGTGTGGTAGTGTTTCTCATTGTTTCTCGATATGTCCAATTCACATGTGATGGCGTGGATAAAATTAATTTCCGAGTCGACGTTCGACCTGCAACCGCAAGACCTTGAAGATCAAGAGTTCAATCCGTATACTGAGCAACGATATAAGAAAAAGGCAAGTGCCCTTGACCACTTTGCACCTTTTTAGGATTTTAGTTAGAAATGCATGCTTTAGGTCTTAATTTGAATCCCATGTGTTGGTTGTTTACTAGAATTTTCAAAACTTGCCTTGTAGCCGGGATGGGTAGACTAGGATTTATATTTATGTCATTGTTTTCATGCTTAGCCCTGCTTAGATGTCGGGATGGGAGTTATTACATTTAAATTCAATATATCATGATGATTGTGATGATGTGGTGATGTATGTGGTGTATGAGGGGGGGTAGAATAGGGATCTAGCAGGCTAGTGGGTTACGGTGGGTGCCGAGTGCACGAGACTCGGGTTTGCGGTTAGTTAGCCTGCGTAGATCCTAAGGACCGGTTCTTGAGACCTGTCAACTGGCTTATACAGTGTCACCACAAGAACTGTTATGGGGCAGTGTGGCCAATTAAGTTGTTACTATCTTTCCTTGTGTACACCATAGAGATGTGTGAGTGGCGCAAGAGGGGGCTTCTGCGGCAGAGGTTTCAGAGTGCCGCAGCGGTGAAACCTTAGCGGGTGTGCACGGGTTGGGTAGTGCAATGTAAAGGCCTTATCGTGTACTCCTGGCCACACACTATAGGGAGTGTGAGATGGCGGAAAGGAGTTTCTTGAGTCGCCGACGGGCGATGAAAACACGACTTGTGGGTAAAGGGTACAAACTCTGCAGAGTCAAAACTATCTAGACAGCCGTGCTCACGGTCAGGAGCGGGCTGGTAACTCTCTCATGATTAGCGTGGGTTGGTTTAGTGTGTTTTGGGAATGGTGGCTTGGATTGAGATTACAGTGATAGTGGAGATCACTTGGAGATATGTTTGGGTTGGGTGGGAATTTCACTAAACAAATAGGATGCTTAATAAAGCTAAGGAATAGGTTGCATAGTGCAATAGCCGTGTCTAGCCTTCCTT
This sequence comes from Neostapfia colusana, assembly GCA_030760725.1. Taxonomy (NCBI): domain Eukaryota; kingdom Viridiplantae; phylum Streptophyta; class Magnoliopsida; order Poales; family Poaceae; genus Neostapfia; species Neostapfia colusana. The sequence continues at coordinate 74,071,627 of JASWHV010000014.1, read as the reverse complement.
GTAACTTGCCTCATCATGCATAATCTTTCCCACACTTGCTGAGTCTTTTTCCTCTTTTAATTGTTGCTCAGTGAAAAGAAGATCAAATGAAGACGGTATGAAGAAGGTCACGTTGCTGCCAGTCGATTCGCCTGTGGACGGCCCTACATGTTTTTCCACTTCCGCTGCTAATCCAAAACTCATTTTAAGGTATGTACGTTGTTTACATTCGATATATAACTGTTTATCACTATTGTCCTACATGTATGAATGAAACTGATCCTGGCATACATGTAGAATGCGCCGGTTTCGCTCTTTGTAAAACCGGGCATGACACTCACCATTGACAACTTTATCATGGACCATCTGGTCAGTAGGCGGATACTCTTTACATTACAAACCGTCTGTGATAAAGATTCTTCACAGACGACTATTCGTAGGTATAAAACTGCCTGCAATAATAGAGTTATCATAGGCGGACACTCTTACGTTACAAACCGCCTGTGAAAAAAGTTATCACAGACAATTTAAGTTTCCGCCTGTGTAAATTACTGATTATCACAAGCTCTTCGTTTCAGATGGTTTTGGAAACCGCGTGTGACAATACGTTTAGAGCCGCCTGAGATGAAGCTTGTTGTAGTAGTGACTGTCGCCCAGCATGTTATTCACCGTGTCGTCATCGACTATCATATCGTCTACTACCTCGTCGTAAAGTACCACGTCGTCCACCGCCTCACCATCTCTTCAATCATGTGATAGATCATGTCCATGCATCATCAATAATGTCATTGTCTTTCTATATGTAGTTATTTTAAATCATGTGGTAATATACTGAACTAATGATGTATGGCTTTATTATAAATTAATATCGTGGAATGAAAGTAACTGACAATTTATAAATTATTTTAATCGCAAATGAACGTTACAGTTAATTTTTTGACACCGTGCAACAGAGAAGTCGCCCTTACTGGAGGAAAAACAATTAGGTTGCTATTATGTCTGTCATATTTTAAAATAACAAAGCTGTCAGTGAGATATAATGCAATCAGTTTTTGATGTAAGCCTCAGAGATAAAGATAGCAATCTACAGCCTTGTGCTGTCTATTTGCAGCGAGAAGATAGCAATCTACAGCCTTGTGCTGTCTATTTGCAGTGAGTCTTTACAAGGAACTGATGACGTACTCTTTGATAGTACTCAGTGTTTGTAAACAACCGACACTATTGTCTATAGGAAGGCTGACGTTTAACTTATATCAATTTTGTTCAAATCATAGTCACCTTCCATCATTTGGTTCGTTTATCTCACTCGTTTCTATGTTGACAGACGATTGCTTAAGACGCTCTATTGTAATGTTTTCATGTATCTGACAACCATTTTAGAAGCAAAAACCCATGTATGAGCAATGCATGACAGACATTTTTAACTAAATAATTGTGAAACCAATACTAACTACATCTCAAATAGTTACTCATATATAGCATTGGCTACTTAAGTAATTACTCCCTCTGTTATAGAATAAATGACGTTTATGGCAGTTAATTTAGTTCAAAATTAAACTAGATTTCTTGTCCTAAACATCAATTAATTCAGAACGGAAGGACTACTCACATATAGTGGCTAACCTAGAATAAAAAAAAATACAGAAGCCAGTACCCAACTGTTGTGGTCGGCAAACCTTTCTTGGTTATTTTTTTGTTTTTTTATATAAAGTTTGACCCCGATGAGAGTTCTAGGCACCGGAAAATCAGTAAAAACACAAATAGCCCAAACTTTCTAATAGAAATATGTGCTAATTACGGCCCCCTTCTTTTGTTACCCGTTTCCTTACTTTTGGAGCTCTATATCTGTTGGAGTTCTGGTGGGCAGTTGGAAGCAGCGTACGTATCTTCCATCCGTGGTTATATGGCGACATGATTGTCCATACAAAGTCTAAAATATAAATTTCTAGCTTCAGTCTTTGGTTCAGCATACGTAATTTTCTTGATACTTGAAGTAAGGAAAGGACACACCCCGTGTGTGTGTGTTATCTAATGCTAATATCAAATTCATTTAAGAGGAGTGACCTTGGGTTAAAAACGGGAAACTAGTACCATCATATATTAACAAAAAATATAATAAACATTTTTATGTTAGATACAGATATGTTTGGTCCAGTTGTAAATTTCTAAAAACCATCTTATGTATGTATTGGCACCCGAGTGGGTTGTGGGGTGGTCAATGTCGTATACGCATTCAAAATAAGCGAAACTCAACTAGAGAGATCTTTTATATGATAGAACCAACCCGTACATGTTCAAATTTTAAAATAGCATGTGTGTTATATCTACGGCTGATTATTCTTTTGGTATGAGGATTTAATAAATTTTAAAGGAGCAAGCGGTCCGGTCTCCTATAGCCGTTTATAATGGTAAGGTGTTTATGTATTTTATAGTGATAGGCGTTCATGTGTATATGAGTGTCTAAATCTGTATTCTATTTTCAAAAATAAAATAAAACAAAATATCGTAGACATGTGAATATGTGGTCTCTAATTTAACATCTCATATATGTCTTTACTACTTAGAAAGGGTGGAGTGATCCATCCCCTTCCTTTAACGGAGGTTTCCCCCCTCATCTTCGTGGTGCCACTCCTCTACCTAGGGCACCATCTCAATGTAAATTAACTCCTCTCCTCCATCTGCCTCCCTAGAGGCAGCTCATCAGCACATATGTCTTCATTAGGCTTGATCACCCTTGGTTTGGGCGAGATGTGTCATCAGTGCATTAGTCTTGCTGACCTACATGGTTTCCTTCGTGGCTGGGTGAAGCCCGATTATCTCCTTATCATGTTTTCATCATTTCTATGTTAGTATTCCCTCAGGAATTCTCCAATTTCCTACAGTTTCCAAACATCTACAGGACAACATATCTAGAAATAAGGGTATTTGTAAGCAAGGTGAATATGGTGAAGAAAACCTTGAACTTAGCACAAAAAAGTGTCTGTGGGGGTTGGCAATGGGTTGGATTCAGCAAAAGCCAACCCATGGTAGCAACCTATGACCTTAAGAGAAACCCACACCCGTGAACATTTAAGGGTGCAAATTTGGATATGATCATGTACTATAAAATATATTACATTCCAAATGCCATCCGTATCTTGGATTTTGTGGATTAATGTTCAGCGGTTCTCAAATCTCAGCAAGCTCATATATTGGCAAATTTGATACGCAGTTGTTCCTGTGAGAGCACCATGTTAAACTTCAAAGCTCCGAACAATTATTTGTAAAATAATAAAATAAATACATTAGCTCCAAAAGCCAAGAGAAATCACATATGCTACATCCATTTTAAAAATATAGCTACATCTAGACTTTTTCAGATAGATTATGAAAATGGATTAAAAGACTAAATTGTCTTTCATTAATTACGTCCGCTTATATTAGCAAATCTGGTAGGCAACTCTTCCTGTGGGTGCAGCATGTTAAACTTCAAAGCTCTATATAATTATCTGAAAAATAGTAACAAGAGATACATGACCTCAAAATTTGTAGGTAAATCCTACATGCTCCCTTTGTTTTAAAATATAGCTACATCTAGATTATGAAAATGGATCAAAATACTACATTATCCTTTATTAATTAGGCAACATATTGATCTTTATTCTGCTAACATGCTAACAACCATTTGTGATCATCTGATCGATCATGAGAAGTTAAGATTATGGGTTGTGGAGGACTCACCTATATCACTTAAATGAAAGGTCCTCCCATCACAAGAAAAATTTAAGTGATACGTGAGTCTTTCACCATCTCTAGTCGTGGTCTCTCGTAATAGATCAGATGGTCACAGATGTTTATGTGCATATAACACTGCAAATGTCATTTATACGAGATATTAATTATGTTTGCCCTATTTTGTCTGTTTGCATGGCGATTGGATACACGATCTTCTGGATTTGGTGGCTTCATGTTTAATGGTTCTCAAATCTCACTGTGCCTATATATTCACATATTTGGCAGGCAATTAAAAATTACCGTGTTCATAATATTTGGGAGGAGCACATGGATAAATGCACACCAACTCTATTAGCCGTCAGATCATGGGTGAAGGGTTGAGATTGAGCAACGCATAACTTGTTACGAGGTGACGTGACTTAATCTCGACCCTCTTTTCATGATTTGATGGCTGATTAACCATGTCACAGGGTGTGCTATTTACCCTGTCATGCGCTATTTAGACTAAGGTATATTGGTACAAAAAACTAAAAGCATTCCTGATTGCTCAAAAGAAAAAACTAAAAGCATTTTGGGACAGATTTTGAAATACTTAAACATAGCTACATTTTGGGATGGAAGAACTAGTTACAAAGCATACTTGTCGCAGAAAACTGGAATTTGAATCCAGTCGGTGAACACTACTTCCACGCTCATGAGTCATTTATTGACTGATTACCATACCAAAGTAAGCAGAAAGCATGGTACATAAAACTCTTTTGATGTCTTTTTGTCCATACATCCAGGTCAGGCAAGAGAGTACAAACAGCAAAACACTTGCTGCATGCAAACCAGAATGATAGCACATACAGATACAAGGCACCTAGTACTAAAAGCCGTCACTCCGAGGCTCGATCATGTCCGAACTGGAGCATCTGCTTGCATGCAAAGACGACGCATCAGGCACGATGTTCTTTCTAGGCCAGAAGGCATTGTTCACCATCATCTCATCGACGTAGCTACTGCCATGGGGCAGGTAGATCAGCTCCTCCCCAGGACGCCAGTCATCGATTTTGATGTCAGCGGAGGGCACCACCAGGGGCCACCTGTTCTCGTCTTCGATGGTCAGGCCGGACTGCTGGCGCCGGCGGCAGTAGCTCTCGACCCACGCCTCGTCCGTGGCCTTGTTCTTGGCGGCCTTCAGGAACGCCTCCCTCTCGGCGTCCCGCTCAGCCTTGGCGCGTGCCACTGGATCAAGCTTGACGCCGGCGGCGGCCACCGCCTCCTCCTTGCGCCGGCGCAGAGCATCGCCGTGCGCGACGCGGAAGGTCGACACGTCCAGGGCCAGCTCCGGGTCCATGTAGGCATCGAACGCGTGCTCCGCGAACCGCGCGAGCTCGGCGTCGTAGTTGCCGGCGCGGAGCATGGCGACCACGCCCGCGACGCACCGCGCCGGGGAGTGGCGGCCGCGCAGGAACCGCAGCTCCGTGTCGCTGAACGCAGCGCGAAAGTTGAGCACCTCAGAGGATGCGTCGGGGCCCAGGATGGCGAGGATGGTGCGGTCGTGAGCAAGAGCCGCCGCCTCCGCGGTCATGAATCCCTCTCCGATGGTGTAGCTGTAGCCCTCCCTGTTGACGATGGAGCTGCGCCATTTTCCGTCTGGCAACCTAGAGGCGCCGCGATACTGGTGGGCTTCGGCGTCAGCAGGGACGGCGTCAGCGGTGGCCATGGCGCGCTCGCTCTCCACTCTCGAGGTCTGTGCGGTGTGACGGAAACTGGTATAGTTTTCACATGGATATATAGCATGGGAAGGAAGTCCATAAATGGTGCATAGCTGCGTGCATGCATGCAATCTCAGGGGTCGTTGGTATCTTCAATCTAGATATGCAAAAAAAATAAATGTTTGCTTATTAAATGATTATTTAAGTTACTCTGTTTTTTTAAAAAAAATGTCATTCTTGTTTTGGTCAAACTCAAACAAATTCATCTTTGATCATTAAATTCTAAAATCCATATAGGTAAACAACATATGAATTATTGAATATCACTACTATAAAAAAGTTTTTAGCAACAGGCATAGAGGCTATTGTATGATTAAGTGCAACTCAAATCAAATATCATAAAAAAATACTACATAGTGATATATTTTATGGCATCAAGGATCATAAAAATCAATACAAAGAACACCTAATGTATGATTAAGTACAACTGAAATATGACATGTTAACTCGAAGCATGTAGTTAGATGCAAGACTAACACTACAACTAATCCTTGTGTGTCCATGTTGTGCTCTAAAAAATATTTCAGTACAACTTTGCGGATGTTCCATATAACTATATGTAAGAATGCGAGAGGGAAAGATATTTGCCGAGTGCGAGATCTCTTGAGATCTACTTTCATTTATAGAGGCGATTAAATGGTGGTGGATCCATTGGATCGTGCCTACATGCATGCCAATGACGCAACGGGTGCAACGTGAGTGTGATCACCATACCACAAGACCCGGTTTGTGCATGCTCTCCTCGTCCATGCCTAACTACCTACAATTAATTAAAGCATTATATCTTAATACGCCTCATCAATCATAAATTGGCAATCTCAGGTTGAGATTGGAACAAATCAAACTAATCGGCACTCATGGCAATGCCTTGGTTGACTAAAAGTTGATGTTTCGAGGAAATAAACCTTACTTCCGTAGCCTTCCGAGCAACATGCTCAAGAGCGAAAAATGAAAGTTCACTTCAATGTCCTTTATTGTGGCATGTAACATAAGATCAACGATGATGTGAGTGGCTTCAAGATTATCAAACCAATGTAATGGTGCCTTGTATTGATGAATCCCGTGTTCTTTCAGTAATGATTGTACCTAGATCAGTTATATGGTGACCTTAGCAATGACTTATATCGTGAAGACAATAGCTTGTTTCGGAGAGCTCTAGGATATATTTGATTAGTTCCTAGAAACACTAGAAATCCACTTGTTGAATGCTGATCATTTGGACAGCTGCCTAGTTTGCATTTGAGAAGGCATTCAATATAGAGGTCGTTGATCTCTGCACTTTGTGTCTATAATTAGCTGTACCCTTGATCAACAGAAGCATACATTTAGTTTCACCCTAGTTCACTTTAGTTCTATAAGTATTGGCATACTTTGTTTACTGAGAAAGATAAATCATGTCGAGTTATGGTTGAGTATTAAAACCACGTTCACACTTCTCAGGTGTGTAGTCAGGAGATCACTACGAGGCCTTTACAAAGGGATTCCCGACGAGTATGAGCCCACTGAGGTTTCACCCCTAACAACATCCAGGAGGCTCCAACCCCCGCTGCAGTGGCCTCCTCTTGAGACTTGCGATTCATATGGTAGTCTAGCTAACACCTATTCCCCACACCATCTAAACACTCACACTATGTCGGAAATACACCTAATTAATTGGCCAAGCTGCCCCATCTCAGCATGTGGTGGCACGGTAAAGCCAGGTTAAATGCTCCATGAAATAGTCCTTAGAACCTAGGCAAGCACTAAACACGAACCTGAGTCTCGTGCACGCAGCACCAACCAAAACATCCAGCTTGCCTAGATTCCTATCTCTATCATAATTCATAATATTCCATTCAAGGGTAAATAATCAAGGTGGTGATCTCATATCCCACTCTAAGCATGGCTAAGCATGAACAATATAAATAAATAGCATAATGAGTAACTTCCAACCCAGGCTACAAGGAAATAAGATAATAAAAATCTAGAGAAACTTCCTAGCATGGGCTTCATAGTTCATATGACAATGCAAGTAATTCTAACTACACATCCTAACTTAGGTGCAAAGTGGTCAAGGACACTTGCCTCTCAAGAAGAGTTTTTGCTCAGAAGCGTCAAAGCCTTGAGCTTGTAGGTTGAACGTCGGCTCGAGAATTCAGTGTCCACAATTACCCTCATGTATTCATCGAACGACACTACCTTCCCCCCACTAAGCACGGTCGTCTCATTGTACCATTCGATGTTGCTTGACCAGAGCTCCTTGTAATCATCAAGCAAATGCACATGAAAGTGTGACGTGAGCTTGTCAAAGTAGTTATAGAATGACTCATTAGTTGCAACGTAGAGATTTCTCCAAATCTTAACAAGCTTTGGCAGCTTAGCCACGAGTGCATCAGGTGGCATGTCCGCATCCAAGTTTGGATACATTTTCTTGTATTGTGCCTTCTACCCCCGTACTACATGTAAACCATCATAATCCCAGTCCATCCTACCTGCAATCTTAGTTATAATGCTCATCAACCTCTTCGACTTCCAAATAGCATACCAAGGACTTTGTATGACCTTAGAGGCTCTCCCTTCGCAAACCCTGTACTAGTAATTCTCAGGCTCCTGGCCATTAAACTGCCTCCAAATGATGTTGCTCTTGTCCTTCTTGAGCTGCATTGGTGTCACCTTGTACGACGGTACGTTCCTCACTATGATCCTGCCAGGACCCTTCTTCTTGTCCCAGTGCTTCCAATCCTTCAAGAAGTCCCCTTCCTCTACCACAGGTACATACTCCTTCAGGTGCTCAAAATCAAAGTAATACATAGAATCTTTCCCATCCACGTCCTTCCCATCTGCTGTGTGCGCCCCAGACAGACCTACATTCAGATCCATCACAAAAGTTCGGTTCAGGAACTTGGCTTCACCGAGTCCGCACAAGAAGCTCCAAATGTATTGGTTCATGCTCTTGCAATGGCCACCGCCTCTCATGTAGTCCAAGTACTTCACTTTCTTGAACTTTGCCTCTGATCCAACCACCGGGATGGTGTCATTGATCTTTGTGTCCACTGGTGGTGCCTTGACACGTGGTGTCTTGGGGCCCCTCCGCAGCGGCCGGCGAGCTGCATTTGTCCCCGACCGGAACTTGCCGACGCTAACGATCTCAGGAGCACACCCGTCTCCTGCGGTGTGCCTGAACCGGTGATAGTCCATGTACCGGCGCCACGACTTCTCCTTCCGGTTTCGGAACTGCCAGGCGGCGTCGCACACCCCAGGCTTGGGCCCGGGCACCAGCGTCTCATAGTTAGGAACACGATGGACTTGCGGAAGAAGGCCCTAGCGTTGAATGCATTGACGGCTGTCGAAGTGTTCGGTCGACACTTCCCCCGGGCCTGCACTGGGCAGCCCGCGGAGGTTCTTTTTTCGGTGGGGCTAGTCACTTGCGGAGAGCTTGAGCGTATGGACGGGTTAGTAAGAGCTAGACACGGCGAGTTTTACGTGGTTCAGGCCGCCGGAGCGTAAAACCCTACGTCCACGGTGAGCTATGGAGCTCGCTGTATTGCTTGTTGCTCAGAACCGGAGTCCTGAGCTTGAGGATGAGTTACAGCTTGGGTGTGAATGGCTAGAGTGCGAACCCCTGCTATCGTCGCCTACCCGAGTCTTTTATAGTCCAAGACTCGGGTGGGTTACAAGGGGGGCCCGGGACCCGACAGGTGGTCCCGGGGAGATTGACTGTTATCTACCGTATCTGCAGTTATGCCGGTAGTTGTCTCTGGCGAAGGCTTCTGAGTCTTCGTCTTGCAGCCCTGCCCATGGCGCATGCTAGTTGTAGTGGATGATGACGGAGGGGGCGGCATGGGATGTCTTGTCGCTGCGTTTATTGGTTGGCAGGTTCTGACACTGCGCGCCAGTCTGTGATGCGACTCGGCGCAACGGCACCTAACAGAGGCGTGCTCCGCGTCTCCGCGTCTTGGGAAGACGCGGGCCTTGAATACCTTGTACGGGCAAGGTATGGGGCGTCTTTACACCCGCTGCCTATCGCTCGGGGGCAGGCAACGCCGTTCTGCTGGCCACGTGGCGGGCCCGGAGCCCTCCTCAGAGGAGAGGGGGGTCCGGCTCTGCAGGACACGTGGAGCCTTCGGACCTCTCCCCGCGGAGGGGGAGGTTCGACTTCTGTCGGCCACGTGGCGAGCCCAAGCTCCTCTCTGAGGAGAGGGAGGTCCGGCCCCGCTGGATACGTGGCACCTTCGGACCTGTCTCCCGCAGAGGGGGATGTCCGGCTTCTGTATGCCACGTGGCGGGCCCGGAGCTCTCCTCTGAGGAGAGGGAGGTCCGGCCCCGCCGGACGCGTGGCGCCTTCGGAGCTCTCCTTGCGGAGAAGGGCTAGATCCTTAGACATTTTCCCCTGTGCGCGGGGGTACCCCATATCGCTGGTACCGACAGTGGCCCCCGGGCCCATCTCGGGGGAGATAGCGAGCCCGAGGTGGGACCTCCGTCTCTTCTGATCCGCGCACTTTCTCTAAGTCCCGTTTTGACCGCTGTCGGAGCACAAACGGCCGCGGGATCGTGGGAGTGTGCGCCCACTTGATGGTTGCTTTTACTGCGGAGATTCCCAAGGCTGCCATTCCTGTACGCCGCAGCGCTTTCTTCCGGAACCGCCGAAGCGCCTTGCCGGCTTGTCTTCTGGAGCGACTGACTCCTCGACCCACCGCTTCAGTTGGGCGGCTTGGGCCCACCTGTCATCGACGCTCGGTCTCGGAGCCAACGCGGTCGTCGATGCGATGTACTCGAAGATTTTTGAATCACCTCGAATCGTTCCTAGAAAGTTTTAAAAGGGGATCTTACCCGCATCGTGGCTTCCCTTCGCATTTCCTAGCGCTCGTTCTTCCCTTGAACTCTTGCGCCTCGACTTTCCTGTCCTTGTGCTCCCTTTCGCCATGGCTTCCAACTTGCTCCCGACGCGCCTCGTTCGCTCCTCCGAGATTGGGCCAGTGCGCAGGCTGCTGGGCTGGCGTACAGAAGAAGATAAACACCGGCTTCGCCGGGGATCTCTCCCCCTAACCCTGGAAAAGGGGGAGATGGTCTTCTTCACTGCTTATGCTCTGGCGGGGTTCGTTCCGCCGATTTCTTCTTTCTTTGTCACACTGCTGGAGACATATGGGCTCCAGCTCCACCATCTTTCTCCCAACTCCTTCGCGATGGCTGCTGTCTTTGTCCACTTCTGCGAGATGTTTGTGGGGGTGCACGCTTCTGTGACACTCTTCCGCTACTTCTTTGTGTTGCGGACGACTGGGCGCGGCTCGAAGACTCAGATGGGGGCATACTACTTCCAGCATCGCTGCAAGGACCCAAAGGTCTCTGGGTACCTTCTGCCCTTCAGCGCATCAAGGTGGGAAAACTGGAGGGAGATCTGGGTGGTAGTGCAGACCGACGAGTACGATCGCCTACAACTCCCGACCACCAGCCCTACCACCGATCGTCGCTTCTGGGAGGAGATCCCTGAGATGGAGCAGGAGTACACCCCGGTCCTGGAGCGGATCCGGTTCTTGGCCAACGAGGGGCTGACGTCTCTGATGGTGCTGATGGACTTCATGTCGCGTTGTATTGCACCCTTGCAGCAGCGCAGTCGCCCAGCGTGGTACTATACTGGCGAGCAGGACTGTACCAGGCTGGAGAGGGGCCCCGGCTCTGACCCTTCCGATGAGGAGTTGAACGAGATGGTGGGCAAGGTGAGCGGCGACTACATTCCCAGTGGCGACTCCGCCCTTCCGCCTTCTGCCACTCCCCTTGGAGCCACAGAGGAGGTCAGAGCTCCTGCGGAAGATGCCAAATCTTGACGACATCGGGATCGCCGTCCGGCAGGTCGGGGATGCCTTCCGGGGAATTACAATTCCAGGAACCGAGCGCCCAGGAACCGAGCGCTCCGGATCAGGGCACGAGGCATCTGCTGCTGCCAAACCCTTCCCAGGAGCCGACGGGACCCAAACCGCCGACAAAGGGAAGGGGAAGGAGCCGGCCCCCGGGCATCCAGAGAAGAAACGTGCCCGGTCTCCTCCGAGGGCGCCGCCTGCGCCGAGTCAGGGTGCCGGAGCAACCTTGCTCCCATCTCCCGGGGGTGCTGGTCCATCAGGTGGCGACCCGAAGAAGCCCCAGGTGTCCCTCCCCAGCGGGTCTCTCCCTGGACAGCGGCAGTCCGGAGTTGCCCAAGCACCTCGTCATCCTTCCTCAAGCGGAGGGGTTTGTAGGACGGATGCTGGTGGGGCGACGCCTGCGAGTGTGCCGGGGTTCCAGGCGTCATGTCCCGCGACCGTTCCAACCGGCGGTTCAGTTATAGCCCAGCGGCCGGTGCTGCAAACCCGTTGGAGTGCTCATCCGCCCAGTAAGTGTTGCTCCTTCTGGCTTGTTGGAGCAGTGCTCTCGTCTCCTCTCTTAGCCTGAGAGCTTTCTCTTCTTGCAGGGACCGACCAGCTGCCGGGGGCGGGCCTCTTACCCGGCCGCCTTCAACCGACGGAGGCTCCGCGCCTCCGCGTCTGGGAACCGTGGCGACTCCCACGGTCCCCAAATCGGCGGGGGCTTCCTCTGTGCCAGCGAGTTCACCCTCCGTGGTGGCCGCATCCGCTCCTATCCGCCCTCTTTCACCAGCCCAGAAGTCCGGTCCTGAGACTGGGAGGGCCGCTGTTGGTACGCCTGCTGGCCCCCTGGCCTCCTTAGGACAGCGCCCCACTCTGGTTGCTGAGGCACCGGCGCCTCCGCCGGTCTTAGACTCGACAGGGGGGGTCAGGGGCGTGACTCCTATCCCCTCTGTCCCGGCGCCCGTGTGGGATGCCCTGGGGCGTGTCCAGACCAGCGCCCGGCAGCTCCAATCCGCCTTTGAGCAGGAGCGGGGGGCGCTGGCCGGCGAGAGGGAACGCCTTCTCAGCTGGCAGCAGCGGGCCCAGGAGGCTAAGGCGGACCTTGACTCGAGACAGTCAAGGCTTGAGGCCATGAGTGCTCTGCTTGACACTCAGAAGAAGGGAATTAGCCGCTTGGAGTCAGAGACCCGGCGGCTCCGTGCCTCCTACCGCGAGGCTCTGGCCCACGTTGAAGCCAAAGCCGAGGAGCGTTCCGCCGCCGCGGAGGAGTTGCGGCTGCAGGTAGCTCGTCGAGAGTGCGCCGTCGCCGATCGGGAACGCGCTGTAAAAGCCCAAGAAAAGGGACTTGCAAAAATTTTTCTTCACCTCACAACACCACAATTTTTATTGTGGACACCTTAGGAAATGTTGTGAAGAGCAAGTAACCTCCATCAAAAGAGTGATTAGAGGGGAAAGCCTTCACTTTCACAAAGTAGGGTTTCTACACATGAATATGAGAGGTTGAGCCCACCCCTAGAATTTAAAAAGTCTTGGGAAGGGTCAGTCCAAATTTCATGCAAATTCAACACTTTTTGAGGCACTTTTGGGTTATTTCAAAAAGAGGCCAATTTGAATGTAAATTCAAATTGCACCAACTTTCATCACCCAAATTCAAAAGTTAGCTCCATATCTATACTCAGCACATTTTTCTGAGTAAACCCACCAATTTTCATCTCCATTGGAGTTCATCTTGTCAGGAGCTAAATTTGCAAGAATTCAAAACCGAATTTGAATTTCAGTTTAAATATGAAGCAAATTTAACCAAACAAAGTTTGAATTTGAGAATTCAAATTCAAACAAAGACTTGGTGACTAAGTCTCACATTAAATTGTGAGTAGCTGGAGATAATTGAGTGCCAACAGAAATAAAAAGAATTGGAAAGGGGATTAGAGGGGAGAGGGACCCACAGGTCAGTGGGGGAAAATTGGTTTCAGCTGAACGGGTTCGGCTTCTCACCGAAGCAAACGCTCCCGGCGTGCCACCGAGCCGATCCTTCGGACGCCCCCGCGTGAGGCGACGCAGCCAGCTCCTGCTTCCTCCCTCGCGCTGGCCAGCTGCTTCCGCCGATCATCACGCACCTACACCGCTGAACAGAGGCGCCGTGTTCTGTTGCCCAAGAAATGACCGAGCGCACGCCGCCGACTTCGTTCGATCGAAACCCGGAAATTCACCACGAGCAGCGCCTCTCCTAGCTACAAAACCACACCAGCTGCTCGTCCTCTACCTCCTCGGCACGAGAGTAGTCGAGTTCGGCCCTTCCCCAGCCTTAGCTCCACGTTTCCGAGCAACACCCGAGAAACCGCCACCACTCGGCTCACGGTGACAGCCCAGCAGAGGGCCTTTCACAGCTGAGAAAGGACGGTCTCGGACGCGCCGGTGAGCACTGCTGCTCCCACCCAAACCACAGGACCAACCGTGAACCGCTGAGCAAGAATTTGGAGAAACTCCGCCGGCGACCACAGAACAACGTTCCGGTATGAGACCTCCGAATTCCCACTCCCTTCTCGTCATCAGTTCACTAAACTGTGCACACAGGAGCTAGACTTGACGGCGCCAAAGTTTGCTTCGCAACCCTAGCTTAATTTTAGCTGTAGCCGGCGTATTTCCCGGTTTTCCAGCCGCGATTATGGCGGAAAAGGTCGGGCTCACGATGAGACCTAGGATAGAGCCCTCTCCGGGCAGTCTCACCACCATGACGAGCTTCCCTAGCACCCACTGGTGCTATAGCGCTGATCCACCGATGTTTTGGCGGGCTAAACTGTCCGGGCAACGTGACCGAAGGGTTGCCGAGCCGCAGCACCGTCGCCGGCTAGGTTAGGGCCATCGCCGGCCGGAGCAGGCGGTACCAGCGTGTTCAGCGCACGAAAGTAGGCCCAGGCGGCGAGTTTCCGGCCGGGAGGCGGTCGGGAGACCAAGTCCGGCGAGCTTCGGAAGTGTGCCGGCGAGGGGGCGGCGCGGGAAAAGGGGCGGGCGCGAGGAAGAAGACGAGCCGGCCGGGCCCGCTCGTCAGTCCCTCGCGGCACAGTCTGGGGATCTTCTGTTACAACGGATCAGCTGTGAACACGCGGAAAACAATCCTGTGGCCCCGTGTGGTGCGGCCGAGGTGATGACACGTGGGAGCCGGGCCCGCTGTCAGAAATTTGAACTTTTCCCGGATAATTCGAATTCCAGAAATTCCCCAAACTTTAGAACTCCATACCTTTTGCTAGGAAGCTCCAAATTTAGTGATTCAAATTGGGTTGGATTCATTTTGCCTAGCTCTGTCCAGATATACAACCCAATTTGTATGAAACCCAGTAACTAATTCTGGAAAATTCTTTAAAACTTTTCAGCAAAAGAATTTTAGGGGGAGTTTGGTTCATCCAAAAATCCCCAAATTTTGCCAGAATGTTCTTTAGGACATTAGTAAACCCCTGTAAAAGTTTCAGACCATTTGGGGTTGATTTGGTCAGAGCAATTCAATTTGGAAGGTGCTGTGTTCATTTGAATACAGAAACATTTTCAGAGAATTTCCAAAACTTGGAAATTCAGTTCTGGGCAATTCTTAACTCCAAAAATGCTAGGAAAATTCATGCAAACTCTATGAGCTATAATTGAAATTTTAGTTCACTAAGTTGGGCATGAACAGGGGTATGACCTCAGAATTAATTCTTCTTTGCTTATTGGCTAAAAGAATTATTCTGAGCAAACCACTCAGTGAAAAGTGCTAATATTTGGTCCAGAGGGTTTCCTTGTGACAAGGAACTCACACAAAAATTCTCAGCTCCATTAGAGCTCTGGATCACCCTTGTCCTGTTTAACCACTTGAGGGATTAATATGGAAAAGGGGGGAAAACCACTTAACACTTAACCATGTACTTAGGTCCAGGCCCAAGCCACCCACACCCAGTTCATCTTTAAATTCTTAAACAAAGTTCCAGGTGTTAGAGACTGGGTATTAGAACTAATAGCAGTAACCTTACAATAACTTATGCATATTAATTAACATGTAGTATTTCATAAACGTGTAGTCACTGAAGAAGAGACTCCGGAAGTGCTGGACTTCCTTCTTCCGGACGAAGGCTTAACCCCTGAACAGCAGCAACAAGGCAAGCCCCGGTTTGCATTAACCTTTTATAAGTCTTATTTTGTTTACATGTGTCATATGAAGTATGTATGTGCATTAGGTATAGGATGAATGAAACCCCACTTGCATAACCAAAGGTTCCTAAAAGAGTGAGGGTAGTGTCAAGGACCTCGAGTAGACAGGCTATGCTTAATGAGTCATAGGACTTCGGTACAAGTCGAGTAGTTGGAATCTACTCGCGAGATAGGCATTGGGACAGACGGGTTCGGTTGAGTGACGCGAGATCACTTTAGTAATGAAAATGAGACTAGGCAGGGGCTAGGGCGCGGCAAGAGAGAGTCTTGTGTGCGCAGCCCTGCCCGTGTCGATTGAGGACCGATCCGTGTGCGGCCCTGCTGAACAAGTATTGAACGTACCGAAGGCATATCGGATATATGGGCCCCGATAAACCGATGTAGCCTAAACCTCCGGGCGTCGAGGCATAGCACACCGATTTATAGGTGTAGGTTGAGGGCAGCAAGGTGGAAATCTGCCAACGGGCATAGTGAGATGCTCCGTGTGGGGAACCTCCTGCTCGTTTCGGTGCGACCGGTTCGACGTTTGGGCTGTTGGGTGAAAGGTTGTCCCGTACGACATCGAGTGAGCGTGCTGTGCAGCTCCACGGGTGGGCGTACGTGACGTGCTCTTTGGGTTTCCCTGCAGGTGTATATCGAGTCGATTCGCCGTCCCTCGCGGTGACGAGTACCGCTTGTTCACTTCGTCGTAACGTAGATTAATGAATGAAATGTTATGATTCAATATTGCTGTTATGATATAATTGTATTGTTACATGTGTGCCACCAAATATTGCTTACTAAATTTCAGCTTTATGAACCGTTAACTTGTTGCTAAAAGATGAACTAAGGATGAACGTGTAGGCGTGTCCATTTGCTGCAATTTTGCTATCCTGTGTCCTGGTACACCTCATGTAGAGTTTCATGCTTAGGTGAGTCGGTTAAGCCTTGTTGAGCCTTCGTGCTCACGATTGCTGCTTAAGTGTTTTTCAGGTGAGGAGCCACCCACGGACTCGGAGTACGAGTCCACCGGCGAAGGTTACCCTCCGTCGGGGACCACGGCTGAGTGGGAGCCGTACACGCCGCGCTGAGCTGAGGAGTGCAGCTAGTGTGGGTTGCCCTAGGGCTGGGCAACCACTTTTGCTAGTTAGGCGGGCGTGAGTTGTACAATAGAAACTTCCGCTGTATAACAAAGACTCTAGTTTGTAACTGAGAAGTGTACCATTTTGTACCTTCAGTTTGTTTTTCCCATGTAATATAATGTGTTCTTATGACGTGTGCTGTCGGGTGTCGCATCGTGCGGCACCACCCTCTGCGATCCTGGATGAGCGGATTCCGGTCCGCCACAGCCTGGTATCAGAGCTGCAATGGGGATAGCACAGTACTTAAGGACTGCATTATGGGAAAACTTAGTCTTACGGTGAGGATTCGGTAGTTGCCCAAGTAAGGACTATATTAGTCTAGTTACTTAAAGTGGCAAAAACTAACCTATGTGTTATAATTCTGAGTTTCAATTATGTAACGACGCACCTACGCTCTGGTAAGTATGATAAGGAACGCCACCGAAAGCGGTTCAATTTCGGTTAGCTCTCCCTGACGAGGAACGTGGTTCAGGGATTGATCTCACAGCTTGGTGTGAGACGTCAATATGAAGCTCTTGGACTCTTCATGTCCCTGAGTTCATATGAAACGCTGATCCCTAGCGTGCATTAGGCAAGTAAGTGGAGACCCCATCGCGTGGCCAGTAACGCGAGAGTGTGTTCGTCTGGAAATAGCCCAGAAGGACATACGCAGCGCTTGCCATCGGCGTGCCCTGCAGGGCAGTAGGTGGTATCTGTTGGGTTGATAACATTTCCAATCGTGACGACCCGTTCATGACATACTCGGGTTCCCCGTCGTGTGGTGTTGAAACACGATCAGGTACCTTGAGACGTGACCTAGCTCAAGGACGGCCGTATGGCAATGATACGGGCGTTTGTATTTACTTTTAAATATGGAACTGCCTGAAATGAACAACCTTTGAGTGCACCATCATTGTGTGGTCTTCTGCAGGTACTAACCACGTATGTATCCGTGTAGAAAACGTGTGCGAGAGACCGTTTAGTGCCACACTTGAGACGTATATGCCGGTATGATCCGGTTAGGATTTTCTTTTGTGAGGAACGTAGTACCGAGATATTGTAGGCATATGCATGAAAATAATGATAACAAGGAATTAAAATCTACAGGTTCAACATTTAGGACCCTGGTTGGGTATAAGGATGGGATAGTGATGAGTGTAGTTCCAAAAAGACGGAAAAACAGAGTGCTCTGTTTCGGGCAGCAAGGTTGCTGCACTTCAACAGAGCACAACTCACAGGTCTTTTAGCCGAGGGAGGTGTGGCATAT
Source organism: Neostapfia colusana (assembly GCA_030760725.1). Lineage (NCBI taxonomy): Eukaryota > Viridiplantae > Streptophyta > Magnoliopsida > Poales > Poaceae > Neostapfia > Neostapfia colusana. The sequence continues at coordinate 74,053,812 of JASWHV010000014.1, read as the reverse complement.
AGTTCTGGGGAGGTACTTGAGTACTCTACAACTTTGTTGTAGACTTCCAGAGCTGAAACACACCTTAAGATGGCTTAAATCCCAGAGGAATGTAAACTGTCCAGAACAAGGACAGAGTAAAACATTCGCTGGACTGTTCTGTTTTTCAAACATAAATCCCAGTAGAAAAATTTAAAATTTTCATATGATACATCCTTAGAAAGAGTAAAAGATGTGTGAAAACTTTGCAATTCAAAGTTTCTGAAATTTCAGCACAGATTTCAGTGGAAACCAGGGTTGAAAACAGCCACTTCCGAGGGAGGTGCTGTTAAAATTCTTCCAGAAATTCTGCTGACTTTGAATTAGCATAACTTGTTGACCAAAGCTAATCTGGGGGCAAATGAATACTCGTTGGGAAGATACTGAAGTTAACTTTAACTTTGGTATTCAACTTGAGTCATGGAAATGCCCAGAACCAGATCAAAACTTGGAATAGGTAGAAACTGGTCATTCTGACAGAAGAATGACAGTTGGACTCGTTGGAGAGGGTGTTGTACCCTACGAGTGGATACGTGATGACAACGCGATAGTAATGTCTCGTAGTGACCAAACCTAGTTATGGTGAGCTTCCAAAGAGGAGGTTTATCAAGTTGTATTAAACTAGCTTGTGTTTGGTCTGGTAATGGTGTAGCTTGTGCAAAGTTATTACACTATCTACTTACGAGATGTATCGCATGTTTTTATTGTCATTATGTTTGACACCTATTTCATTTGGACTGCATACACTCTCTTGCGGGACTGATGTCATCGTCATATGGTTGCAGATGGTTCACACTAGGACCACGCACGAGGTTGGTGGCTCTAGCCAAGGTGGAGGCGATGACTCCCAGCCACCGGCCTACGACAGCACCCCGCAGCAGCAGCCACCACCGCCGCCTCCGCTTACTCTAGCGGATGTGATAGCGGCACTGGTGGGAGGTCGTGAGGAGCAGACCGATCTTCTCCGCACGATCGTGCAGAATATGTCCCAGGCGGGGGGACGTCAAGAGCGAGGGCCTCGTGAGCCCCGCGAAGTGTCGTACTCGGATTTCATGAGTACGCACCCTCCAGTGTTCATTGAAGCTGAAGAACCACTGGAGGCTGACAACTGGCTGCGGACCATCGAGTCCAAGTTTGGGCTGCTCCAATGTACGGAGCGGCAGAAGACTCTGTTCGCAGCGCAGCAACACCACGGTGCCGCTGGTGCGTGGTGGGCGAATTATGTCGCCTCACGTCCGGCTGGCCATGCCGTGGAATGGCAAGAGTTCCGGGAGGCGTTCCGCGCCTATCATATTCCTCCCGGGATCATGAAGAGGAAGTTCCAAGAATTCTTGGAGCTGAAGCAGGGCGGGAGGAGTGCCCATGACTACTCCCGTGTCTTCAACCATCTGGCGCAGTATGCGTCAGACTACATCTCCACTGAGGAGAAGAAGCGGGAGCACTTCTATCGGGGGTTACACCCCGAAATGAAGACACATCTCGTTCAGTGGAATCGCGGCACATTCAACGACTTAGTCAATGCCGCGATCATGCAAGAGGATGCTCAGCGGGAATTGGCAGCTGAGCAGCGGAAGCGCAGTGCCCCACCCAGCGGTGGAAGTGGCGCTCCCCAGAAGTACCGAATGGTGTACAGGACACCATCCGGGCAGCAGTGGCGACCACCGGCGCGGTCTCAACAGTTCGGGGGACGTTCGTTCCAAGCACCCCCGTTCCAACCGCCGATGCCACCACCAAGACAGCAGCAGCAGCAGATGGTACCCCGGGCGTTTCCACCACCACAACGCGCCCCGGGATTCCGTCCACCGATCAGCGGGGGACCGCCCCGTTTCGCCTGCTTCACGTGTGGCCAGGCGGGCCACTTCACGAAGGACTGTCCCCAGGGGCAGCAGAGCAGCGGGCAAGCCCAGTTCCAGGGCGGTGCTCGAGGCCGACCTCCGGTGAAGAAGGTTGGTCAGCGGACTGGGGGCATTCGCAACCTCGACAATGAGGACGCCCCAGAGGGAGACAACGTGCTGGCAGGTACGTTTACTCTCAACAATCAAGCCATCGTCATATTATTTGATTCTGGTGCAACCCACAGCCTTATAAGTGCATCCTATGTGGCTAAACATCAATTGCAAGTCTTCCCAACCGACTGCACTTATATGATCTGCTCACCGGGAGGGAAGATTTCAGCTAATATGATGATTCCAAAGGCACCTCTGTGCTTAGGTGGGAAACTATATCCCACCACCTTGATAATCCTATTGGGACAAAAGATTGATGCAATCTTAGGGATGTCATGGCTACAATACCATGGCGCGGTCCTAGAGACTCGGACACGGACGGTTCACTTAAATTCTCCATTCCATCGTCCGCATTCCATGGTGTTAGACACGCCAGTCCGGGAAGTTTTAGCAATTAATAACGCTGAAGCTCTCAAGTTAGAAGACATCCCCGTAGTCCGGGAGTACCCCGACGTGTTTCCGGATGATCTTCCGGGCATGCCACCTGAGCAGGATGTTGAGTTCAAGATCGAGCTCGCACCCGGGACTACGCCCATATCACGGAGACCATACAAGATGGCTCCAAACGAGCTGGCTGAACTGAAAGAACAGCTCAATGATCTGTTGAGCAAGGGTTTCATTAGGCCGAGTTCCTCTCCTTGGGGATGCTCGGCGCTGTTTGTAAAGAAGAAGGATGAAACCCTGAGGCTGTGTGTGGACTACCGGCCGCTCAACGCCGTCACCATCAAGAATAAGTACCCACTGCCCCGTATTGACATCTTGTTTGATCAACTTGTGGGGGCAAGTGTATTCTCAAAGATGTACCTTCGCTCTGGATATCACCAGATCGAGATCCGGGCGGAGAATATCTCGAAGACGGCGTTCTCGATGAGATACGGCTTATATGAATATCTCGTCATGTCCTTTGGTCTCACAAATGCTCCAGCCCATTTCATGTATCTCATGAACTCGGTGTTCATGCCGGAGCTGGACAAGTTCGTGGTAGTGTTCATCGATGATATCTTGGTTTACTCCAAGACAGAAGCCGAACATGCCGAACACTTGCGGATCGTTCTTCAACGATTGCGAGACCACAAGCTTTACGCCAAGTTCAGCAAATGCGAATTTTGGATCAGCCAAGTGCCATTCTTGGGACATATCATCTCAGCTGAAGGCATTGCGGTTGACCCAAGTAAAATAGAGCAAGTGTTGAAATGGAAAGCTCCCACTTCAGTTCATGAAGTCAGAAGCTTCCTCGGGTTAACGGGATACTACCGGAGATTCATTCCAAGCTTCTCCAAGCTCGCTAAGCCGATGACAGAGTTGCTGAAGAAAGGGATGAAATATGTTTGGAACACGGCGTGTGAAGGAGCGTTCCGAACATTGGTGAAGCATCTCACAACAGCCCCGGTGTTAGCTCAGCCGGATACAACAAAGCCCTTCGACGTGTATTGTGACGCGTCCGGTATTGGGCTCGGCTGCGTGTTGATGCAGGAAGGACGTGTGGTCGCTTATGGCTCACGCCAACTTCGGAACCATGAGCAGCATTATCCCACTCATGACCTTGAGCTTGCTGCAGTGGTTTTGGCGCTGAAAATGTGGAGGCACTATCTCCTAGGGAATTTGGTGCATCTCTACACCGACCACAAGAGCTTGAAATACATTTTCACCCAGAAGGAGCTGAACATGAGGCAGAGGAGGTGGTTAGAACTGATCAAAGATTATGAGATTGAGATCCATAACCACCCCGGCAAGGCGAATGTGGTTGCTAACGCGCTGAGTCGGAAATCACATGTCCATCACCTCACCATTTCACCGGTGGAGGAGGGAGAGCCAAGTTTATACTTGGTTCCTTATGGATCACTGTACAACCTTGGTGACGGATAGAGGCATGGCACATCTCCGGAGACGGATAGACAATGGAGAGATTAAATGTTTCCGGAAGGATGATGAGGGGACGCTATGGTTCAACGACCGCATAGTCGTACCCCGGGACATGGAACTGAGGAAGAAAATCCTCGATGAAGCCCACTTGTCTAAATACACCATTCATCCGGGCAGCAACAAAATGTACCAAGATTTGAAAAAGAAATTTTGGTGGACACGGATGAAGCGGGAGGTAGCGAAGTACGTATCCGAATGTGATACATGCCGACGAGTGAAGGCTGATCACATGAAGAAATCAGGGCTGTTGCAACCCCTGAAGATCCCGGCATGGAAATGGGAAGATGTGAGCATGGATTTCATTGTGGGATTACCCCTAACAGCCAACAAGCATGATTCCATATGGGTAATCGTTGATCGGTTAACCAAGACGGCTCACTTCATTCCGGTGAATACACGTTACAATGCCGGAAAATATGCGGAGCTATACATAGCGAAGATTCTATGCCTATACGGGGTACCCAAGACCATTGTCTCAGATCGAGGTGCATTATTTGTATCTCGCTTTTGGGAGCAGCTACACGATGCATTGGGTACCAAGTTGATTAGGAGCTCCGCTTATCACCCTCAGACCGATGGGCAAACAGAGAGGGTAAACCAAGTATTAGAAGACATGTTGAGAGCATGTGCCATCCACCATGGTAGGAACTGGGATGATCACCTACCATTGGCGGAATTCTCGTACAACAACGGTTATCAGGCGAGTATCAAGATGGCACCCTATGAAGCTCTCTACGGTCGTAAATGCCGCACCCCATTAAATTGGTGCGAGTCCGGTGAAAGGGTCACATTCGGGGTTGATGTGGTGAACGACGCCGAAGAGCGCGTTCGGACAATTCAAGCCAATTTGAAGGCCGCTCAATCCCGACAGAAGAGCTACGCTGATAAGAGGCGTAGGCCGTTGCACTTTGACGTTGGGGAACACGTGTACCTCCGCGTGTCTCCGATGAAGGGCGTGCACCGGTTCGGTGTGAAAGGGAAGCTCGCTCCCCGCTTCATTGGACCCTACGCTATCACCGAGAAGTGTGGACCAGCAGCGTATCGATTGGAGCTACCGGCATCTCTTGCTGGTGTCCATGATGTTTTCCATGTTTCGCAACTGCGAAAATGTTTGAAACATACAGCTGCTGTTACTACCGAAGACATCGGCGAGTTGAAACCGGATTTAACATATGATGAGTATCCGGTGGCCATTCTTGATGACAAAGCCCGAACCACGCGTAGCAGAACGTTGTGGTTCTACAAAATACGCTGGAGCAACCACACCGCCGAAGAAGCGACGTGGGAGAGTGAGGAGTTCCTTCGCTCAAAGTACCCGGAGTTCATGGCTTCTCAACACGGGTAAGTCCCTATTACATCGCTATCTCTTCTTTTATAATCTCGGGACGAGATTCTTTTAAGGGGGGAGGATGTAAAAGCCCAAGAAAAGGGACTTGCAAAAATTTTTCTTCACCTCACAACACCACAGTTTTTATTGTGGACACCTTAGGAAATGTTGTGAAGAGCAAGTAACCTCCATCAAAAGAGTGATTAGAGGGGAAAGCCTTCACTTTCACAAAGTAGGGTTTCTACACATGAATATGAGAGGTTGAGCCCAACCCTAGAATTTAAAAAGTCTTGGGAAGGGTCAGTCCAAATTTCATGCAAATTCAACACTTTTTGAGGCACTTTTGGGTTATTTCAAAAAGAGGCCAATTTGAATGTAAATTCAAATTGCACCAACTTTCATCACCCAAATTCAAAAGTTAGCTCCATATCTATACTCAACACATTTTTCTGAGTAAACCCACCAATTTTCATCTCCATTGGAGTTCATCTTGTCAGAAGCTAAACTTGCAAGAATTCAAAGCCGAATTTGAATTTCAGTTTAAATATGAAGCAAATTTAACCAAACAAAGTTTGAATTTGAGAATTCAAATTCAAACAAAGACTTGGTGACTAAGTCTCACATTAAATTGTGAGTAGCTGGAGATAATTGAGTGCCAACAGAAATAAAAAGAATTGGAAAGGGGATTAGAGGGGAGAGGGACCCACAGGTCAGTGGGGGAAAATTGGTTTCAGCTGAACGGGTTCGGCTTCTCACCGAAGCAAACGCTCCCCGCGTGCCACCGAGCCGATCCTTCGGACGCCCCCGCGTGAGGCGACGCAGCCAGCTCCTGCTTCCTCCCTCGTGCTGGCCAGCTGCTTCCGCCGATCATCATGCACCTACACCGCTGAACAGAGGCGCCGTGTTCTGTTGCCCAAGAAATGACCGAGCGCACGCCGCCGACTTCGTTCGATCGAAACCCGGAAATTCACCGCGAGCAGCGCCTCTCCTAGCCACAAAACCACACCAGCTGCTCGTCCTCTACCTCCTCGGCACGAGAGTAGTCGAGTTCGGCCCTTCCCCAGCCTTAGCTCCACGTTTCCGAGCAACACCCGAGAAACCGCCACCACTCGGCTCACAGTGACAGCCCAACAGAGGGCCTTTCACAGCTGAGCAAGGACGGTCTCGGACGCGCCGGTGAGCACTGCTGCTCCCACACAAACCACAGGACCAACCGTGAACCGCTGAGCAAGAATTTGGAGAAACTCCGCCGGCGACCACAGAACAACGTTCCGGTATGAGACCTCCGAATTCCCACTCCCTTCTCGTCATCAGTTCACTAAACTGTGCACACAGGAGCTAGACTTGACGGCGCCCAAGTTTGCTTCGCAACCCTAGCTTAATTTTAGCTGTAGCCGGCGTATTTCTCGGTTTTCCAGCCGCGATTATGGCGGGAAAGGTCGGGCTCACGATGAGACCTAGGATAGAGCCCTCTCCGGGCAGTCTCACCACCATGACGAGCTTCCCTAGCACACACTGGTGCTATAGCGCTAATCCACCGATGTTTTGGCGGGCTAAACTGTCCGGGCAACGTGACCGAAGGGTTGCCGAGCCGCAGCACCGTCGGCGGCTAGGTTAGGGCCATCGCCAGCCGGAGCAGGCGGTACCAGCGTGTTCAGCGCGCGAAAGTAGGCCCAGGCGGCGAGTTTCCGGCCGGGAGGCGGTCGGGAGACCAAGTCCGGCGAGCTTCGGAAGTGTGCCGGCGAGGGGGCGGCGCGGGAAAAGGGGCGGGCGCGAGGAAGAAGACAAGCCGGCTGGGCCCGCTCGTCAGTCCCTCGCGGCACAGTCTGGGGATCTTCTGTTACACCGGATCGGCTGTGAACACGCGGAAAACAATCCTGTGGCCCCGTGTGGTGCGGCCGAGGTGATGACACGTGGGAGCCGGGCCCGCTGTCAGAAATTTGAACTTTTCCCGGATAATTCGAATTCCAGAAATTCCCCAAACTTTAGAACTCCATAACTTTTGCTAGGAAGCTCCAAATTTAGTGATTCAAATTGGGTTGGATTCATTTTGCCTAGCTCTGTCTAGATATACAACCCAATTTGTATGAAACCCAGTAATTAATTCTGGAGAATTCTTTAAAGCTTTTCAGCAAAAGAATTTTAGGGGGAGTTTGGTTCATCCAAAAATCCCCAAATTTTGCCGGAATGTTCTTTAGGATATTAGTAAACCCCTGTAAAATTTTCAGACCATTTGGGGTTGATTTGGTCAGAGCAATTCAATTTGGAAGGTGCTGTGTTCATTTGAATACAGAAACATTTTCAGAGAATTTCCAAAACTTGGAAATTCAGTTCTGGGCAATTCTTAACTCCAAAAATGCTAGGAAAATTCATGCAAACTCTATGAGCTATAATTGAAATTTTAGTTCACTAAGTTGGGCATGAACAGGGGTATGACCTCAGAATTAATTCTTCTTTGCTTATTGGCTAAAAGAATTATTCTGAGCAAACCACTCAGTGAAAAGTGCTAATATTTGGTCCAGAGGGTTTCCTTGTGACAAGGAACTCACACAAAAATTCTCAGCTCCATTAGAGCTCTGGATCACCCTTGTCCTGTTTAACCACTTGAGGGATTAATATGGAAAAGGGGGGAAAACCACTTAACACTTAACCATGTACTTAGGTCCAGGCCCAAGCCACCCACACCCAGTTCATCTTTAAATTCTTAAACAAAGTTCCAGGTGTTAGAGACTGGGTATTAGAACTAATAGCAGTAACCTTACAATAACTTATGCATATTAATTAACATGTAGTATTTCATAAACGTGTAGTCACTGAAGAAGAGACTCCGGAAGTGCTGGACTTCCTTCTTCCGGACGAAGACTTAACCCCTGACCAGAAGCAACAAGGCAAGCCCCGGTTTGCATTAACCTTTTATAAGTCTTATTTTGTTTACATGTGTCATATGAAGTATGTATGTGCATTAGGTATAGGATGAATGAAACCCCACTTGCATAACCAAAGGTTCCTAAAAGAGTGAGGGTAGTGTCAAGGACCTCGAGTAGACAGGCTATGCTTAATGAGTCATAGGACTTCGGTACAAGTCGAGTAGTTGGAATCTACTCGCGAGATAGGCATTGGGACACACGGGTTCGGTTGAGTGACGCGAGATCACTTTAGTAATGAAAATGAGACTAGGCAGGGGCTAGGGCGCGGCAAGAGAGAGTCTTGTGCGCAGCCCTGCCCGTGTCGATTGAGGACCGATCCGTGTGCGGCCCTGCTGAACAAGTATTGAACGTACCGAAGGCATATCGGATATATGGGCCCCGATAAACCGATGTAGCCTAAACCTCCGGGTGTCGAGGCATAGCACACCGATTTATAGGTGTAGGTTGAGGGCAGCAAGGTGGAAATCTGCCAACGGGCATAGAGAGATGCTCCGTGTGGGGAACCTCCTGCTCGTTTCGGTGCGACCGGTTCGACGTTTGGGCTGTTGGGTGAAAGGTTGTCCCGTATGACATCGAGTGAGCGTGCTGTGCAGCTCCACGGGTGGGCGTACGTGACGTGCTCTTTGGGTTTCCCTGCAGGTGTATATTGAGTCGATTCGCCGTCCCTCGCGGTGATGAGTACCGCTTGTTCACTGCGTCGTAACGTAGATTAATGAATGAAATGTTATGATTCAATATTGCTGTTATAATATAATTGTATTGTTACATGTGTGCCACCAAATATTGCTTACTAAATTTCAGCTTTATGAACCGTTAACTTGTTGCTAAAAGATGAACTAAGGATGAACGTGTAGGCGTGTCCATTTGCTGCAATTTTGCTATCCTGTGTCCTGGTACACCTCATGTAGAGTTTCATGCTTAGGTGAGTCGGTTAAGCCTTGCTGAGCCTTCGTGCTCACGGTTGCTGCCTAAGTGTTTTTCAGGTGAGGAGCCACCCACGGACTCGGAGTATGAGTCCACCGGCGAAGGTTACCCTCCGTCGGGGACAACGGCTGAGTGGGAGCCGTACACGCCGTGCTGAGCTGAGGAGTGCAGCTAGTGTGGGTTGCCCTAGGGCTGGGCAACCACTTTTGCTAGATAGGCGGGCGTGAGTTGTACAATAGAAACTTCCGCTGTGTAACAAGACTCTAGTTTGTAACTGAGAAGTGTACCATTTTGTACCTTCAGTTTGTTTTTCCCATGTAATATAATGTGTTCTTATGACGTGTGCTGTCCGGTGTCGCATCGTGCGGCACCACCCTCTGTGATCCTGGATGAGCGGATTCCGGTCCGCCACACGCGCTGCAGCGGCCGAGGAGGAGAAGACCACCACCCGGCTGAGAGCCAAAGTGGGGGAGCTAAGGGCTCGGACCGAAGAGCTGGAGCTCCGTGAGTCGGCTGTTGCCGCGAGGGAGGAGCAGTTCTCCCAGGAGCGCCAGGCGGCGATGGATCGCGAGCTGGCGGCTCGCCAAGAGGTAGAGAAGCTCCAGTCCTTGCGGTCTGCCGAGGCCCAGGCAGTCTGGGGCTTTATTGCCAAGGCGGGGTCTGCCTTGGCTCCTCTTTGTTTCAGCCCTGTGCAGATAGAGGCTCCGGCGCGGCCGATGTTCGAAGTGATCCTGGCACTTGAGTCCATCGGCGACGAGCTGGGTCGGCTTGAAGCGGTGATCGCCGACGAGCTTGAAGTGGAAGGTCGGGGCCTTGCGAAGGAGGTCGCTGTGCACGTACTGGCGTGCTTCCGGAGCCGAGACCCTTCCTTTTCTCTGAGGCCAGTCCGTCTGGGACCTGTTGCCGATCGGGAGGAAGCTGCCCGGGCCGAGGTCAAGGACGTGGCTGCCCTCGTGGCCTCTAGGTTTCATCGGGAGTCCGGGGACTCTTAGGCACCTGTCCCCGTGGCCACAAGGCCCTGTACTTCCTTTTTTATTTTTGTTGAGTCTGTAGCCCAGCTCGTGGAGCCTTTTGTATGAACAAACTCCTGTTTCTTTCTGTGTCTGCATGTCCTAGTCTTCTTCCTGGTTTTTCCTGGCCGAGTCCTTAGCTCCGCAAGATACTCGGAGGCCTTGACCAATCTCGAAGCCCCGCAGACACCTTCTCCGGGTTCTCACTGTATACTAAGGGCACCGGAGGTCTCCAGGACCCGCCTCACGAGAACGGGGGGATCCGGGCCTGTTGGCCACGTGGCGGGCCCGGAGCTCCCCTCTGAGGGAAGGTCCGGGCTTGCGGGGCACGTGGAGTCCTCGAACCTCTCCCCGCGGAGGGGGGAAGGTCCGGCTTCTGTAGGCCACGTGGCGGGCCCGGAGCCCCCCCTCAAGGTGGTGGATGGTTTGGCCCCGCTGAACACGTGGGACCTTCGGGCCTTGCCCCTGCGGAAGCGGTGAGGTCTAGTTCTTTGATCTTACCTTGGGTTTTCGGTCTTGCGCGATCCCGCGTAGTGGCCCCCTGGTAGGTGCGTTCCATTGGATGGATGTGCCTACCATACTCCTGCGGGGAGCTGAGGCCGAGAGGTCCTGCACACAAGTAAGGGAAAGGTAATTCTCCTAGGGGGCTCCCCCTGCTCTATCTCTTAGTCTTATTTGGCTTACGGTCCTTGTCCACTTATACGGTGCTTGGGAGCTACCGTGCGCGAAGTGCCGGGGGCTTGGGGCCCCCTAGCTATCGGCCGGTACCTCCAACGCAACCGCCTTTAGTAGGGCAGCAAATGCCGACTAAAGGTGAGAATGAGAAGAGGGAGCTGAGCGCATGGTGAGCCCGCGCTAGTAGTGCAGTCATAAAAATTTAAGAAGTAAATTAAATCAGCACCAAAGAAGAGCAGCGTAGGGCAGGTTTCTTTTCATATAAATTTCCATAGGAGGAAGGCAGGCTGGGTATGGAGGCCACGACCCGCCTCAAGGGAAGCAAGACTCTACGCGCTTGGGGTCGGAACCAGGCGAAGCTGAACGTAGTCCTGGACCGTCCCCTGAGGCTTAGCTGCTCCGAGCACTGTTCCTGGACTTTATGGAATTTATTATAAAAAGAAGAGTCTGTCCTATTGTTGCTCTAGGGGTAGAACTTACGGAGGTGTTCTGTGTTTCGAGGGTTCGGGAGCGGGTCCCCATCCTCGGCTCTGAGGAATGGTCCCAGGTCCCAGGATGTCCAGCCCCCGTATGGCAAATGGCCATGTGGGCTGGATCATCTGTACCGTCCAAGCCGGTGTATGGATCTGCTTGGCGTGGAACAGGCACGCCTTGCAGTTCTCGACCAGCTTGATGGCATCCTGGAGTGTTGTCGGCTAGTAGAAGCCATGCCGAAAGGCTTTACCGACAAGCGTGCGTGAGGAAGAGTGACTCCCACATTCGCCTCCATGGATCTCAGCGAGCAAGTCACAGCCTTCCCCCTGGGTTATGCACCGCAATAGGATGCGGTTGGCGCCGCGTTGGTAGAGATCCCCTTCTACCATCACGTGTCTCTTAGCCATACGCACGATCCGTTCAGCGGATACACGTTCATCAGGGAGGATATTGTCTTTCAAGTAGTCCTGGATCTCCGTGATCCATGCATCGGGTCTGACTTGAGCATCTGGATCTTGAGCGCTGGGTTGCACGGAGTCCCCAGTGACGCTTACGATCCTTGGTGGCATCCGTGGACGCCGGGACCGCCAGCTTTGAGGTGCTGGTCTAGCCCCCTTCGCCCGGCTCGGCAGGCCGGGCTGTGGGCCGCGGCAACATCCTCTCGAAGACCCCTTCGGGCACAGGTGCTCCGGTGGGGGTCTTCGTGGAGAGGTCGTCAGCTGCAGCCTTGCTAGTGCGCGGTACATGGCGCAGGTCCAAGGCGAGGAAGTCTTTCTCCACCATCTTGCTTGATAGCTAGTTGGGAGTCGCCCTGTGCCAACGACTGGCGAGCGCCTAGAGACAGGGCTGTCTTTAGGCCAAGGATGAGTGCTTCATACTCTGCCATGTTGCTGGTTGCCTTGGAATTGAGACGCACCATATACCCAGATTGCTCCCCCGATGGCATGAGGAACAGTACGCTAGCACCGGCCCCCTGCTTTCGCAAGGAGCCGTCGAAGAAGAGCATCCAGTGAGGCCCGGTGAAGGCCAGAGCCCGGGGTCCTGGTTCACCGTCTTCATGGCCCCCTGGGTCAATCCTGCGTTGGCGTCCACTTGTGGTGGTGGTGCTGATGAGGTAGACAGAACCTCCCGCGGGCCCGGGGAGGCCACTGGGAGCTGATACTCGGAGTTCCCAGGCTGTCTTGGACCTCCGGGAGGTTCTGTTGGGCCTCCGGGGGGGGGTCCCGTTGCGCCTCCGGGAGGTCCTGCTGGTCCTCCGGGAGGTTGTGTCGGGGATCCGGGGTCCGTTTTGGACCTCCGGGGGGTTTCCTTGGAGACCCGGGGGGTCGTCTCGGACCTCCGGGGTTTCCTGGCGCTTGTTTCCCGATACCGGAGCAGGTTGCGGCGATGAGGGGTCCGGCCGCCCTGCGGCGAGGACCGTACTCACCACTGCAGCCGTCGCCGCGATGTAGAGCAACAGATGCTCTTCGGGCTCGGGGGCTACCATTACGGGTAGGGTCATCAGGAGCTGGTTCAGCTCCTGGGGAGCTTCCTCCGCTTCGTCGGTCCAAGCGAATGGCCCGTATTTGCGTAGGAGCTTAGAGGAGTGGAGTGTTCGCTTTGCTAACCTCAGTATAAACCGACTCAGTGCAGCTAGGCATCCTGCGAATTTCTGGACTCTCTTCTTTATTTTGCGGGCGGGAGGCCGCCTCGAGCCGATGGCTTTGATCTTCTCTGGGTTAGCCTCAGTTCCTCGTCATGAGGCCAGGAATCCTAAGGGTTTTCCAGAGGGTACACTGAACTCACACTTGTCGGAAGGGCGAAGACTAAGGCCAGGTTATCTAGTAGGGATGAGCTGTGTCTGACCTTAACAACAATGTCTTCAACACACACCTCAACTGAGTCTCTCATTAGCTCTCCTAAGGTCTTGTGCATTGCACGTACGAAGGTAGGGAGAGCGTCCCTTAGGCCATAAGGCATAGAGGCATAACAGTACAGACTGACTACTATGACGAAGGAGGTGTGCTCTTCATCTTCTCTAAACATAGGGGTCTGGTGGAAACCCGAGTAAGCATCTAGGAAGCACAGCATATCGCAGCCTGGCATCGAGTCTACTATTTGATCAATCATAGGGAGAGAAAATAGATCTTTAGGACATGCCTTATTGAGACTGGTGTAGTCGATGCACTTCCGGAGCTTCCCGCCGGCCTTCGGGACGACAACAGGGTTCGCCAAGCACCGGGGGTGGCGGACTTTCCGTCCTGTCGGACTGGCCGGGCGTCGGGGAAGACCTTTAAATAGTGCCCAATCACCTCCCTAGGGATCTCTGGCATCCGCGACGGCTGTCATGCAACACATCGACATTGTGCTGGAGGGAGGTAACGAGCGCGCCTTCCTATTTGCTATCCAGGCCCCCGGCTACCCGGGTGGTCTGGGTGGCATCGGCGCTGATTCGGACGAGCCTCAAGGGGACGTCGTCCTCGTCGAGGGGTTGCACATGGGGTGCTGTGGTAGAGGACGGTGGCGTGCACTTGGGTGGAGCTGGTTTGGTTCTGCACTGCCTGGGGTTGGTGCTCTAGCCGCTGTAAGCGCCTGAAGCTTTTCCAAGGCTAACACTGCGGCAGCACGGTCTCCACAAACCTTGAGGACGCCTGTTGGTGTAGGCATCTTCAAGACAAGGTAGCCGTAGTGGGCTACTGCCATGAATCAGTACAGGGCTGGCCTGCCGATTATGGCGTTGAAGGGGAGGTCGATCTCGGCCACGTCGAACAGAATGTACTCTGTCCGGTAGCTGTCTGGTGCCCCAAAGGTCACCGGGAGGCTGATGTGGCCATAGGGAACGACCTGTCCCGGCCCTACCCCTGAGAACGGGCTCGATGGGGTGAGTTTGACCATCGGGATCTGCAGCTTCTGGAAGGCTGCACGACTGATGAGGTTCAGTCCAGCCCCGCCATCCACCAAAATGTACATCCTCACGTTGGCGATGGTGGGGGGCCACCACGAGTGGTAGTTGGCCGGCCCCAGCCATGTTCCTGGGGCAGTCGGTGGCATCGAAGCTGATGGGGGTTCCCATCCACCTGAGGTGCGGTGCTGCACTCGGGAGAGGAGCCACCGACGCTACCGCTGGGCGCAAGGCTTTAGCCGCGCTTCGGGGCGAGGGGTCAGCGGACCCACCGAAGATGACGTAGAGCATCTTCCGGTGCTCGTCATCGCTGGAGCTGGGGCTCTCATGATTGTGCACCGCCTTCACGACACGCTGAAGCTCCTGGAACTCCACCTGACGGTCGACGTCGTCTGGGGCGTCAACCTTCTGCTTGACCTCCCTTTGACGGTAGGGTGGAGCATCAGTTAGGAGCTGCTTCCCTTTCCGGAAGCGCTCCGCGAGCTTCTGGATTTCCCGGCACTCGGCAGCAGTATGGTAACTCGTGCCGTGCACGGGGCATAACTCGCCCTGGTCTCCTCCTGGAGCCGGTGATTGTCACGTCCTTTTGTCGGGGCGCGGCCCCCGAGCTCCTCTGGGCGCCTCTGTTGCGGCAACGGGGACCACGGCTGGCGGCTTCATCTTGCCACCGCCCCTGTTCTTGATCTTCCCGCCGCTTCCGTAGGAAGCGGCGACAGATCCCGGCTGACCCCCTGGCTCGGAGGCTGGCAGTGAGTGCCAGCTCCGCCCTTCGGCTGCTCTGGCACACTTGTCCGCCAGGCTGAAGAGCTCCGAGACGTCGCGGACCTCCCTAGTCGCGAGCTTCTCGAGCATCTTCTTGTCCCGAACGCCTTGTCAGAACGCCACCACCACAGAAGCGTTTTGGATGTGTGGGATGGTGTTCCGCACCTGGGAGACCCGCTGGATGAAGGAGCGCAGCGACTCCCCTGGTTGTTGCTGGATGGCGTGAAGGTCGAGCTCCGTGCCAGGCCTGGTGTAGGAACTGCCGAAGTTGGCGACGAACTGCCGGCAGAGCTCTCCCCAGGAGGTTATGGAATTCTGGGGTAGGTTCATGAGCCAAGACCGGGCTGGGCCGGTCAAGGCGACGGGGAAATAGTTGGCCATGACGGCCTCGTCCCCTCCTGCGGCAAGCACGGCGGTGGAGTAGATCTGGAGGAACTCCGCCGGGTTGACGCTGCCATCGTACTTTTCGGGCAGATGCGGCCGAAACCTGCGCGGCCACCTCGCGAAGCGAAGGTGGGGTGCAAGAGCCACACATCCTGCCCCTGTTGCCGCAGGTATTGGTGCCGCGAATGCTTGGTTCGCACCTGGCACTGTGTACCCTGGTATGGGCAATGCTGCGCCATAAACCGGAGACGCCGTTTGCAGGGCATATGGTTGTGGCATATGCTGCGCGGCGTGTGCCTGGGGCAGAGCTCTCGTGATGAAGATCTGCCCTTGAGGCTGAGTTGAGACCGACGTCATGCTGTCGCCAGCCTCTTGGATGCGACGCCTCTCTCGACGTCGCTCGAGGAACACTCGAGCATCTTGGCCCAAGTGGCATCGCTCCAGCTCTGTTCTCAGGTCCGTCGTCGGGGGCCTGGTGGAGCTGGAGTCCGCCGTCTGCCCGTCAACCGTGGGCGTGCGCGTCAGCGACACTGCCGGTTGACCGGAGTGTCGTCCCCGCCGAAGTCGAGGGTTTGCGGCGGCGACGACGAGACGGTCTACCTCGCGTATCCACTGCTGGGTTGCTGAATGAGGTGCGTCCCCAACAGGTGGGTTGCGCAGTAGCGCTCTTGCTGCAGCTAGCGCACCCCTGTGGGGTTCGCTTATCGCTGCAGAGGATCTCACGCTGGTTGGGGCCTGCATTACCGGGGTCGGTGCTGCCAGAGCCGGCTGCTGGCTCCCAGCTTGCGCCGACACACTCCGTCCTGAGTGTGTCGACATATACCCCCCCTTGGTCACGGTTTGCCGTGAACGCGGGGGGGGGGGGGGGGGGGTGGTGGGGGGGGAGAGTTTGCCGCTGAAGGAAACTTGGTCATCTTCGTCGGCGGAGACTCATCGCGCAAGGGAAAAGCCCCCTACCTGGCGCGCCAAATGTCGAAGTGTTCGGTCGACACTTCCCCCGGGCCTGCACTGGGCAGCCCGCAGAGGTTCTTTTTTCGGTGGGGCTAGTCACTTGCGGAGAGCTTGAGCGTATGGACGGGTTAGTAAGAGCTAGACACGGCGAGTTTTACGTGGTTCAGGCCGCCGGAGCGTAAAACCCTACGTCCATGGCGAGCTATGGAGCTCGCTGTATTGCTTGTTGCTCAGAACCGGAGTCCTGAGCTTGAGGATGAGTTACAGCTTGGGTGTGAATGGCTAGAGTGCGAACCCCTGCTATCGTCGCCTACCCGAGTCTTTTATAGTCCAAGACTCGGGTGGCTTACAAGGGAGACCCGGGACCCGACAGGTGGTCCCGGGGAGATTGACTGTTATCTACCGTATCTGCAGTTATGCCGGTACTTGTCTCTGGCGAAGGCTTCTGAGTCTTCGTCTTGCAGCCCTGCCCATGCCGCATGCTAGTCGTAGAGTCGTAGTGGATGATGACGGCGGGGCGGCATGGGATGTCTTGTCGCTGCGTTTATTGGTTGGCAGGTTCTGACACTGCGCGCCAGTCTGTGATGCGACTGGGCGCAACGGCACCTGACAGAGGCGTGCTCCATGTCTCCGTGTCTTGGGAAGACGCGGGCCTTGAATACCTTGTACGGGCAAGGTATGAGGCGTCTTTACGCCCGCTGCCTATCGCTCGGGGGCAGGCAGCGCCGTTCTGCTGGCCACGTGGCGGGCCCGGAGCCCTCCTCAGAGGAGAGGGGGGTCCGGCTCCGCAGGACACGTGGAGCCTTCGGACCTCTCCCTGCAGAGGGGGAGGTTCGGCTTCTGTCGGCCACGTGGCGAGCCCGGAGCTCCTCTCTGAGGAGAGGGAGGTCCGGCCCCGCCGGATACGTGGCACCTTCGGACCTGTCTCCCGCAGAGGGGGAGGTCCGGCTTCTGTATGCCACGTGGCAGGCCCGGAGCTCTCCTCTGAGGAGAGGGAGGTCCGGCCCCGCCGGACGCGTGGCACCTTCGGAGCTCTCCCTGCGGAGAAGGGCGAGATCCTTAGGCATTTTCCCCTGTGCGCGGGGGTACCCCATATCGCGGGTATCGACAACGGCGGTGAGGACGCGCGAGTCGGAACAGTTGAGCGGCACATCTGGGTCGCACATGGTGGCTTTGACCGCGGGCGCGATGGGCGTGACGGAGGCGTCGACCTCGTCGTCCCCTTTTATAGCTCGAACGCCTATACCTACCTGCCGGCTCCTCATAAAAGGGACGGGGGTCTACATGGCATGTCAGCGCCTAAGGTGGCCCAAAGCGGTACAGAAGCGATGAGTACATCTGCTCCCGTCTAGCCTATGGCCTACGTCTACTTTCCGTCCCTGTACACCCACGCCGAGCAGGATGAGACGGGTGGTGATGATGGCCCAGTGTTGTGCTTGTCCTATCGCGCGTGGCCTCCCACTCAGTCTTAAATCCCTTCTACCATTTCGTCACATCGGCATTTAAGTCTCCGCTTGCCCCTGGTCTAGTCTCTAGCCCGGATCCCTTCCCTCCCTCGGTCTTGTCGTCTGAGCTCGGAGGTCGGTTGCTACTCTAGTCCTCGGGGGTCAGGCCTCGCGATGGCATCACCCCGAGTTTGCGCCTTAGGTTGTGGCCTGTGGAGCCACATGCCTTCGTGCGGCTAGTCGGTCGACTGCTCCTTAGGTACCCGGGGTACGTTACCCCATCAGTAGCCACGGGTCTTCGGCCGAGCTTCTTCTAGATCGGTCGGAGGCATATCCCTGCGTATGGCGGTGGACCTAAAAGGATAAGGAAAAACGGAAGTTGTGTGAGATCGTTTTTGTATTGTTTTGTGGCTACATCCGAGCTCAAAGACTCAAGCGTCGAGCCTTTCGTGACTTCGAGTCATCAAATAGCCCTCGAGCACCTCCCCCCTTCGCGGGTCGGGTTTGGTTTGTTTAGCGAATACGCTTTGCTCCCCATCCGCAAACCATTCGCGGGTTTGGAGGGGTTGAGCAAAATGGGAAATTACCTCAGTGGTCGAGTTCCCGGGCTCGGTGAGCTGCCTAACAGGTTAATCCAAGTGGAACCCCACTGCCTTTCCGCAAGGACGGGGGAGTCAGATTCACCTGATTGAGGCTCGATGCTCGCGTTCCATAAAATCCCTCTTGGTACACTGGCATGGATCCTGGGTCGATCACGAGCCCAAGCGGCTCTATGCTGGCCCGTTGGGGGACTATCGGGGAGTCTCCAGGATAAGACTCGGATATTATACTTAGAGGTGTCGGGAGCTTCGGGACTCCCAAGTGCGCCATTGATGTCAACCTCGCATCGCCTGTCCGTTGCTCTGGTTCGTTCCGGGTGGTCCTTTCGACCTACTGACACGACCCCAATGGTCCTGTCGAGCCAGGATCACGCTGAGGGGTGCTGCGTTGCACAACACCGTATAACACACGTCAAAGGTGCAAAGCGGAAGCGGAAGCTTTATTACATAAACAAGTTTATGCACATGTTTACATCAAAATAAGTTTAGTCCACACTCGCGGGCGTAGACTAAGCATCAAGTGCACGTTCAGCCCTCGAACGTGTCCTTGCTAGCACACACACACACTAACTCTGCGGCGTGCACGACTCCCACTCGACGGGGTTCCCCTCCTGGGGTTCCGTCTCCTCTTCGGGAGTCCCTTCCTCATAGAACCCTGCAAAAAGCTTCAAACACAAGCAGTGAGCACGAAGGCTCAGCAAGTCTGACCCGTCTCACCTAAACATGGAACTTCTACATGAGGGTAATGGGTTGCATGAGGTAAAAATTATTTGCAAGGACTCGCCTAATTAGTAGAACCTTACTTTCAAGTTTTAGCAGCGGGTTGTGGAGAACCTTACGCTAAGGCACATGAGAGAGCCGCAATCAAACAAGAAACGCATTTCCCTCATGTACTTTGCCCAAAGTTGAAAAGAACTTTAGTTAGCACTAAGCTACAGCATATCATTAACAATCAATGTCCAGCTTTTCAATCAGCAACATTTTAACATGCACTAGCCTGTTCTTTCTACGTCACGGTACAGTGAACAAGTGGTACTCACTGACCGCGAGGGACGGCGATTATAATCGATTTACACCTGCAGGGTTACCCGAACAACCCGTCACGTACGCCCGTACTCGATGTTGCCTACAACAACCATCACGGACGCCGTACGCGACTACCTTTCACCCGTTAGCCAAATATTGAACCGGTACCATCGTCCCGAGCAAGAGGTCTCTGCACGCGCATCTCCGTGCCGCCAGCCGATTTACACCTCGAGCTCTCAACCTACCCTCTGAACGACGGGCAATGCCTCAATACCCAGCTACCCGAGTTACATCAGTTTCCCGGTTCCCATATAGCCGGTAGGTCTTCGGTACTGTTCTAGCTTGTTCAACAGGCCCGCACACGGCTCGGTCCTCAATCGACACAAGCGGAGCTACAGCACACAGGCCCCAAAGTCCTGCTGCCCTTACTCTCCGCTCGGTCTCATTTTCTTGCCATGTGTATCATGGGCTATCTCTACCCGAGCAATGTGCCCCTAGCCTATTCTCGCGAGTAGTTCCGACTACTCGACTTGTACCGAATCCTACTCTATCCTAGCAATGCAGTGGCTAACGAGGTTTGCAATCTTAAACCCAAACCGTGGTTTTCTTGGCTATGCAGTTGGGTTTCCAAACAAGACTTCTAATGCACAGAACAAAGGAAACAAGTATGTGCTCAAAACAATAAAAATTTGTAAAAAGGTTAATGCAAACCGGGGCTTGCCTTGCTGCTCTTGGTCGTAGGCTAGCTGTTCCTCCGGAGTAACGAAGTCTAGGACTTCGGGTTCCTCCTCGACCTTAGCGACTACATGATAAGAACAATGTATGTATTAATTTAAATGCATTTGTATTAACTTTGAAGTTGTGAAGTCTATAACCCTTGCTAGACAGACCTAATGACTGTGAAACTTTTACTGTGGCTTGGTTACAACCTAAGCAAAGACTTGGTCAAGTTTTAGTTGCAGCAAAGCTCATTTGAGCCCTCCACAATTAATTATGTCCTTGACCTTAATTGGAACTCTTAGGGTGTTCTAGAGATTTTCATGAGACAAACTATGACTTTCTGAAAACTAGATTTTCAGAGGGTTCTAATGGAGTTGGTCTCACTTAATTTGGAAGTCTCTAACTAAAGATATGAGCTAAACAATTTCAGAGAAAATTCTGAAAATGTTTCTGAACATTTTCTATTTTCTCTGGAACAGTTTTACTAATCACACCATTAGGTGGACTAAATGAGCTCAAATGGATCTGAAATTTTTATGGTAGTTCAAGGATATTTTGGTGAACATCTCAGCAAAATTTCAGGATTTTCCTCCAAAGGATTCTCCAGTTAAAATTCCTAACAGTTTAAACTTTAAGGAATTAATTCTGGAGAATTAAGGAATTTCATGAAGTGAAACTTGATTTTCTGGAAATTACTCAGAGAGCTGAATCCAGCAAAATTTGGTTCACTCAATTTGGAGCTTTCTAGCCAAAGTTATAAGGATTTGAAGTTTGAAGGAAATCTGAAAATCGGGGAAAAGTTTAAACTCGCGCGTGGGCCCAGGGAACACGCGTCGCACACCGAAGCGACGGCACACCGCGGCCCACAAGGCTTTTGCGCGCCAGCACACCCGATCCCGGCCGCAGCCGGATCCCGATTCAAAATATCGGCCGCTGACAGCTGGGGTCCACCCCCTTCTTCAACCTCGCGACACCCGCGCTCCGCCGCCGAGGGACCTCGCCGGAGAGCTCGCCGCTGGCTGCTGTACAGCTCCAAACTTCTTGATTCTGGCCGCCCCTGCCTACTTTTACTTGGGGAACCTGACCCGAGGGTCAGCTGCTCATGACAACGGCCGGAGCATGGTCGGCGACGAGCCGCCCTATCGGAACGACTTCGGCCATGTCGGCTGACTCTCCTAGTACCTCAGCTACTTGGGAAATCGGTCGGGGAGCATCAGTGGACCTCAGAGAAGGTCGACAGGAACTCGGGGCAGCTCGGGGAAGGCCCGAAATAGGTCCTCACCGTGCGCCCGATACCCCCCGTTCGTTCCGCCATTAGTAGACCTTGAATTACGCCGGGCACAAAGGTTCTCCGGCCCAGGGTTGTGAAGGCAACTTGTGCGTCACCGTGTCTAGCTCGTGTGGGAGTGGCCTGAGGCCCTCTAATCCTTTCTAGAGCATGAATTAAACAGAATCGTAACCGAAGGTCGTTCTGCACACAGAAAGGGGAAAAGTGGAAATTCGCCGCCGGTGAGCAACCACTCGAGCTGTGGCTCGGGGACGAGCAGCACCGGTCACCTGCGCGTCCAAGGGTGCCTTGGCTCGGGCGTGACAACGCCCAGGTTGGGCTGTCCACGAGAGCCCGAGGTGCGGCGGTTTCCAGTTCCGAGTTTTATCTTTCGGCACAGCCGATAGCACTCGGTTTCAATCGACTTCTAGCAATGGGGAGGATGGAGGAAGGTCTCTAGTACCTTGCTGGGACCCTGGAGTGGAAGGAGGGAGCTGCGATCGGCTTGATCGAGCGGGAGCTCGAGCGGCGGTGATGGCAGTGGAGAAATGGATCGTGCACGTCGGCAGCTCGGGAAGTGAGTGATCGGAGCACGCCGGGGAGGGAATAAATAGCCTGGCGGCTGGTCTCCGGCTTGGGGCGCGCAGCAGGAGCTGGCGCCGGCTGCCCCCTTCGGTGGCGCGCGCGCACAGCAGCCGGGAACCGACTGAACTGTGTTTCAGTCGGTTTGCTTTGAGGCAGAGGCTGACATGTGGGTCCCGCTCCTCTTTTAACCTCTGAAATTTACTCCTAACAGCTGTGGTAAACAGTGAACCCTATTCTACCCTTGGCAGTTCCAATTATTCACCCAAGAGCCATTTGAATTGATCAAAGTTCAAATGAGGTTTGGTTTGAATGAATTTCAGCACAAGTTCAGTTTGAAATTCAAATAAAGTTTGAATTTCTCCCCCTTAGCTCATGTCAAGATCAACTCCAAATGGAGTGAAAATTGGTGTGTGAGCTCACAAAAATGTGCTGAGTAAGAATATGCCTTCCACTTTCAAATTCATGGCATAAAAACAGTTTGAATTTGAATATGTTTTCAAACTGCCCTTTTTCCTATCTATACCCAAGATGACCTCAAAAAGGTTTTGAATTTGGGTGAAACTTGGCATGGACATCCTTAGCAAAGTGTAGGAGTTTTCATATGTCCAGCCCATCTATATCACATGTGGGAAATACCACTTTTGCAATGTGTAAGTTTGTTTTCTAATGAGCATGTTGATAATTGTTACTTGCTCTTCATTTGTGTTCATCATTCTTGCTCAAATGAGGTGTGTGGTGTGGTGATGAACACTACAATTGGGTGTCAAAAACTGAGGCCCTTACATTCCTCCCCCCTTAAAAGAATCTCGTCCCGAGATTATAAGGTGAAAATGAGAGAGAGGACGGTGGAAAATTACCGGATATGCGACGTGAAAAAGTCGGGGTAGTTAGTGCGAAGGAATTCTTCGCTCTCCCATGTCGCTTCGTCCATGGAGTGATTACTCCATAAAACCTTGTAGAACCACAACGTACGGTTGCGTGTGGTTCGGGCCTTTCCATCAATAATTTGCACCGGTTCCTCCCGATAGGTGAGATCCGGTTGCAGTTCTTCAATGTCTTCCAGCTGAACGGTAGTTGATAGCTTGAGACACTTCCTCAGCTGGGAAATGTGAAAGACGTCGTGCACACCGGAAAGTGCTTCTGGTAATTTCAGCCGGTATGCTACCGATCCACATCTTTCGGTAATTTGGAATGGACCGATGAATCGGGGTGCCAACTTTCCTCTCACCCCAAATCTGTTTACGCCCTTCATTGGAGACACTCGTAGGTATACGTGATCTCCAACTTCGAATTGTAATGGGCGCCTCCTCCGGTCCGCATACTGTTTTTGACGGGATTGAGCGGCTTTTAGGTTCGCTTGAATCAGTCGAACCTTTTCTTCCGCGTTGTTGACAAGGTCAATCCCGAAGGTAACCCTCTCGCCAGACTCACACCAATTCAATGGTGTGCGGCATTTTCTTCCGTATAGCGCTTCGTAGGGCGCCATCTTGATGCTGGCTTGGTACCCATTGTTGTACGAGAACTCGGCTAATGGCAAGTGATCATCCCAATTCTTGCCGTGGTCGATAGCGCAAGCTCGTAGCATGTCTTCTAGGATTTGATTTACCCACTCAGTTTGCCCATCCGTCTGCGGGTGGTAGGCTGAACTACGGATCAGCTTCGTCCCCAAGGCAGCGTGTAGCTGCTCCCAAAAACGGGACACAAATAAAGTGCCCCGGTCTGATATGATGGTACGGGGTACGCCGTATAAGCATAGGATCCGTGAGATGTACAGTTCAGCGTACTTCTTGGCGTTGTAGTTGGTGTTGACCGGGATGAAATGGGCAACTTTAGTGAGCCGATCGACGATCACCCACACAGAATCATGTTTCTGTAAGGTGGTGGGTAAACCGACGACGAAATCCGTGCTCACGTCTTCCCACTTCCAGGCAGGAACGCCTAGTGGTTGCAGCAGTCCCGGTTTCCGCACGTGGTCTGCCTTCACCCTTCGACATGTATCACACTCGGACACGTATTTTGCAGTCTCTCGCTTCATCCGTGTCCACCAAAACTTTCTCCTGAGTTCTTGATACATTTTGTTGCTGCCGGGGTGAATAGAAAATTTTGATAAGTGAGCCTCATCAAAGATTTTCTTCCGTAGTTCCGGGTTTCGGGGTACGACGATCCGGTCCTTGAACCATAGGACGCCGTCTCCGTCCTTCCGGAAACATTTTAACTCCCCACTGTCTACACGTCTCCGCAAATGTGACATGCCCTTGTCATTCTTCTGGGCTGCCGCTATCTCTTCACGGATGGTGGGGATCAAAGCTAGGTTGTAGAGAGCTCCGTGTGGAATCACATGTAGTGGTGGTTCGCTCTCTTCCAACGGTGTGATGGTCAGATTATTGACGTGTGACTTGCGGCTCAGCGCATCTGCCACAACGTTTGCCTTGCCCGGATGATAATGGATCTCTATCTCATAATCCTTTATCAGTTCTAACCATCTTCGTTGCCTCATGTTCAGCTCCTTCTGAGTGAATATGTACTTGAGGCTTTTGTGGTCGGTATATAAATGTACGAGGTTACCGAGTAGGTAGTGCCTCCACATCTTCAGTGCAAGTACCACGGCAGCGAGCTCCAAGTAGTGAGTTGGATAATTTTGCTCATGGTTCCTAAGCTGCCGTGATCCATACGCGACCACTCTTCGGTCTTGCATCAGCACACATCCGAGCCCAATGCCGGATGCATCGCAGTACACATCGAACGGTTTTGTTGGGTCTGGCTGCGCCAAAACCGGTACTGATGTCAGGTGCTTGACTAAAGCCTTGAATGCTGCTTCACATGCTGGACTCCAAACATATTTGGTAGCCTTCTTCAGCAGCTCTGTCATTGGCTTGGCAATCTTCGAGAAGTTCGGAATGAACCTCCGATAATATCCCGCGAGTCCGAGGAAACTCCGTACCTCATGAACAGTTCTCGGGGATTTCCAATTCAGCACTTGCGTGATCTTGCTCGGGTCCACAGCGATACCCTCCGCTGAGATGATATGCCCGAGGAAAGGCACTTGCGATATCCAAAACTCGTATTTGCTGAACTTTGCGTATAACTTGTGATCCCGCAGCCGTTGCAAGACTATACGCAGATGTTTCTTGTGATCTTCCTCCGACTTGGAATATACCAGGATGTCGTCGATGAAGACCACGACAAACTTGTCCAGCTCCGGCATGAACACCGAGTTCATTAAGTACATGAAGTGAGCTGGAGCATTGGTGAGGCCAAAGGACATGACCAGGTACTCATAAAGTCCATACCTTGTCGAGAAAGCTGTCTTTGGAATGTCCTCCGCCCTTATCTTAATCTGATGGTACCCGGATCTTAAATCCATCTTGGAAAAGATCTTTGCTTCGACCAACTGATCAAACAACATGTCGATCCGTGGCAACGGGTACTTGTTCTTGATGGTTACGGCATTTAATGGACGGTAGTCCACGCAAGGCCGCAACGTTTCATCCTTCTTCTTGACAAATAATGCCGAACAGCCCCATGGCGAGGAGCTCGGCCTAATAAAACCCTTCTCCAGAAGATCCGTGAGCTGAGTCTTCAGTTCAGCCAACTCCTTGGGCGCCATCTTGTACGGCCTTCGGGATATTGGCATGGTTCCCGGTGCAAGTTCAATCTTGAACTCCACCTCCCTATCGGGTGGCATCCCCGGTAAATCATCCGGGAATACATCAGGGAACTCTCGGACCACTGGAATGTCTTCCAATCTGATGGTTGTGGCTTGATAGACACTTGGAAGTTTTATTTCTGGACTGTCCAAAAATAATGAGTGAGAACCGTGCACCTCTGAGTTTAAGTGGACGACTCGAAGGACGGTGTCTAAAACAGCGCCGTGGCGGGTTAACCACGACATCCCTAGGATGACATCGACCTTCTGCCCCTCTAAGATAATGAGAGACGTGGGGTACACTCTACCCGCTAAGCATAATGGTGCTTTGGAGACCATTACGCTTGCTGAAATCTTCCCACCCGGTGAACAAATTAAATATGGACTATCGGTGGGTAGTATTGGCAAGCTGTGTTTAGCAATGAAAGCTTGGCTAATAAAATTATGCGTGGCGCCTGAATCAAATAGTACTATAGCGGGATGCTGGTGGAGTTGGAACATACCCGCAAGGATTGGCTCGCCCTCCGGCACGTCCTCAATGGCAAGCTGGTGGACAGTACCGGGCCTAGGGTTCGCCCGCCGCGCATTAGTAGGGTTCCGAGGTTGATTCCTCCCCGGAAACTGTGGTGCCACTCCGCCGCCTTGCCTCTCCGGGCAACTGCTCGCGAAGTGTCCTGGACGACCACACTTGTAACATGTGGCCGCTGCTGGTGGAGTACTTGGTGGACGAAAGCCCGGCATGCGTTGCGGAGGTGCAAACGCACGCGGCATTGCCCGCTGCTGCTGTTGTTGTTGCGGTGGTACTGGCAGTGCCGGCCGGAATGCCGGTGAAGAGTACGGCCGACCGCGGAACGGCATCGACCGCTGTGGTGGCTGCCAGCGTGGGCCTGATGGTGGGCGATTCACCATCCAAAACTTCTGAGAAGGACCACCTCCTTCTCCGCTGCTCTGCGGCGCGCTTCGCTTTCGCTCTGCCGCCGCCAACTCCTTGCCGGAGTCCTCCTGAACAATCGCAGCATCAATTATGTCGTTGAGGCTGCCGCGATTGAACATCGCCAGCTTGTCCTTCAGGAGCGGGTTAAGCCCCTGGTAAAAATGGTCCCGCCGCTTCTCGTCCGTATCTGCGTGATACGACGCGTAGAGCGCGAGATCGTTGAACGCCCTGGAATATTCCAGCGCGTTTCGGCTCCCTTGTTGCAGGTGTAGGAATTCCTGCGTCTTCCTCTTCATCAAACCGGGCGGTATATGATAGGCCCTGAAGGCCGTCCGGAACTCCGCCCAGGTCATCGCTCGGTCGGTGGGCTGTGAAGCACAGAAGTTGGCCCACCACGCGCTCGCGGATCCTTGGAGCTGCTGGACCGCGAACTGAGTCTTGCGCTGCTCGCTAATTTGGAGCAGCCCGAACTTCATCTCTATGGCGCGGAGCCAGTTGTCCGCGTCAAGTGGTTCATCCGCCCTTGAGAATACAGGGGGATGAGTCGCCAGGAAGTCGGAGTAGGAGCTCTGTTGGCGCTCCTCGCGATCTTGACGTCTCTCTGGGCGAGACGTATTCGCAATTAACGTTTGCAGCAGCTCTGTATGCTGCTGATGTGAACCCGCCATTGCCGCGACAATGTCGGCCAATGTAACCGTTGGCAGTGGCGGTGGCGGTGTTTGCTGTTGCTGTTGCTGCTGCTGTCCCGAGGAGTCCTCGGGAGGTGGTTGGGAGGTCTCTCCCCCTTGGCTAGTACCTCCAACATCAGGGTTGGCACGAGTACGCGTCATTCTGAAATTCAACACAGCAGCAATTAGCACATGTCTTACTCAAAATTCCATAAACAGCAGTAGTATTGAAGCGACGCATGATTATCTTGCACAACATTCACATATATTGATAAAGCATAAACTTTATACAAGATACATTATTCTCGGATCTCCGAGAAGTCGTGCTCATGTCGTCACTACCTATACATACGCTACTGTCTACACGACATGTCACTGATTACAAAAGTTGGGTTACGCTACCCTAGCTGCCCTACTTGGCAACCGTAACCCCCTACTCGGAGTAGAACTCGACCTCCTGTGGGTCGTCCTCCTCCGGTACTTCTGCTGGTGGCTCTGGATCTACCACCTCTTCTCCCATTCCGGGTTCTCCCATGGCTGGAAGACCCAAGACTACCGGTACCCCCAATACCGGGGGCACGAGGTCCTGCAATGCATGCACCTCGTCCATAGCCTGGTTGTAGTCCTCTTCCCAGCCTTGTACTTCCTCAATAGCGTCGTCCCGCTCTTGAGCAAGGTCCTCATTCTGCTGGGTTAGGGTCTGCACCAGCTCTTGCAACGCCGCGATGTCAACACGGCTCTTCTTCTTTGCCTTCTTCAGACGACGCAACTGATTGTGTTGTTCATTCAATCGCTTGATCGTCGGAAGAAGCACATTGCGGAGTGCACTGTGAGCACTCTCAAAATGATCTCCACGGCTTGTGCTCTCCTTGAGCTTGGTGGCGAGATGCTCCGTATGAACAGCTTGGCTGTTCATCACAGCGTTTCCCGCCCTCATTTGGAGACTGAGATTTGCCTCCGCGGGGTTGTACCTTGGGCAAGTCAGGTCTGTTGCCTCCAGGTACCTCTCTCCCCACACATGCTGAGCTCGTCCCTCCACCGGAACGGGTGCGTATGGAGTTCCCTCCATAGCCTGCACGTGTAGTTGGCAGAAACGTGACATAGTGTCACGGGCTGCCACTTGCCACATCCCTTCCGGTTGTCTTCCTCTCACCGTGACGGTGAATGGCACCCAACCGGGTGGCGTAGGCCCTGCAGGAACCTCGACATGGATCGTCCACGTCTTGTTCCCCTCTTCGCCTTCTTCCTTGGCGAAGTATTGCGGCCTCTGGTTGTACCCGAAATATTGGAGCATTTGCCACAATGCTTCCGGGTAGCCGCTACGGTCAGAGCAGTGGGAAACTACCCACCCGTTCTCCAACCGTTTATCTGCTGCCATCTGTAAAAATATATTTGAGAAATGTCAAATATTTATTTTTAACAGTAAACTTCTGGGCTATACCATAAGACATGTCATTGAACCCATAAAACTTGGAAACATAGTTCAAATTTTTAAACAAATTTGACTGCTGATCTGCTGTTACCATGACAGCCCTGACCAGTTTCCATATCAATCTGATTTAGGCCAGGTTAAAAGCAAAACCAGTCCTGGAGCTCAACATCAAAGTTAAAGTTAACTTCAATATCTTTCCAGAAAGTATTTGGTTGGCCTAAGATCTGTCCTGGTTCAAAAGTTATGAGATGTCAAAGCTAACAGAATTTCTGGAAACAATTGGACAGCACCTCCCTGCCTTAGGTACTGAATTGATCCAAGAATCCCAGTTAATTCTGTTCCTAATCTGACAAAACTTTCTGTTACAAAGTTGTAACCCATCTCATAAGCTTTCCAGAACTACCTCATTTCCTATTTTTGAATTTTTAAGCAGGAAGTTATGCTTAATTTACAGAGAGTTTACAGAGAGTCTTTGCTCTGTCCTGTTTTCTGGACAGTTCCAACTCTACTACATTTTTCGAGTGGTTAAGGGATGAAACACCTTTGGAACTCAACAGAAAGGTTGTAAAGCTCCTCCAAAGCTTTCCAGAAATGTATCATACGACATCAACCTCGAAATAACTCAACCTCTAACCTCTGATTATCTTCAGCCTTGATTCAGCTGAAAACAGAGTGCTCTGTCCTTAACATCCTATAAGTTGAAAACTTGTTAGCTTTGAATATCCTGTTCAAGGGAAGGAGTTACATCAAGTTTTACTACTTTGGATCAAAACCTTCAAGTTTTTAAATGAAGTTGTTCATTTAATTGGATGTGACGTCGAGGCGTCACCAGATTATGTCGGTACTACGTCCTCACAAAGGAAAAACCTATACCGGACTTAGCCGGCTTCGTTAGTTCAGTGGCACTAAACGTCACTCGCACACGAATGCTACACATCTACCGTTTCGTGGTCAGGCTACCTGCAGAAACTCAAACAATCATCAGACTCGGCTGCACACCGAGCCCGGAATCCATACAGTTTGTACACCCGGCCGTCATCACTCGCCCGGATGTTCTCAAGCCAACCACGCCTTGAGTTACGTGTTCACGTTTTAGACCACGTGACGGGGTCTCCCATGTTGCACCACGCACGCCAGGGACAGACGTTGCTCGAATACCCCAAACGACATGAAGAGTCGTAGAGGATATCAAAGCGGGTCGGGTTACCTGCCACCCGTGGGGCTCCACCCTTCAGCTTGTGCGCACTGGTGGACAGCGCTTACGTGCACCCCCCAAGACATGAACGTCCCGAGATGCACGATTTTCCGACATAACAAATAGGTTAATATGCCACTTTCTATATGCTAATAACATCCTTATACGGGCTACTAACTCGTTCCTCACTGGATTTTTGAAAAAGAAGACCTTTGTACTGTGTTAAACCTCAAGCGAGCTCTGATACCACGCTGACACGACCCCAATGGTCCTGTCGAGCCAGGATCACGCTGAGGGGTGCTGCGTTGCACAACACCGTATAACACACGTCAAAGGTGCAAAGCGGAAGCGGAAGCTTTATTACATAAACAAGTTTATGCACATGTTTACATCAAAATAAGTTTAGTCCACACTCGCGGGCGTAGACTAAGCATCAAGTGCACGTTCAGCCCTCGAACGTGTCCTTGCTAGCACACACGCACACTAACTCTGCGGCGTGCACGACTCCCACTCGACGGGGTTCCCCTCCTGGGGTTCCGTCTCCTCTTCGGGAGTCCCTTCCTCATAGAACCCTGCAAAAAGCTTCAAACACAAGCAGTGAGCACGAAGGCTCAGCAAGTCTGACCCGTCTCACCTAAACATGGAACTTCTACATGAGGGTAATGGGTTGCATGAGGTAAAAATCATTTGCAAGGACTCACCTAATTAGTAGAACCTTACTTTCAAGTTTTAGCAGCGGGTTGTGGAGAACCTTACGCTAAGGCACATGAGAGAGCCGCAATCAAACAAGAAACGCATTTCTCTCATGTACTTTGCCCAAAGTTGAAAAGAACTTTAGTTAGCACTAAGCTACAGCATATCATTAACAATCAATGTCCAGCTTTTCAATCAGCAACATTTTAACATGCACTAGCCTGTTCTTTCTACGTCACGGTACAGTGAACAAGTGGTACTCACTGACCGCGAGGGACGGCGATTATAATCGATTTACACCTGCAGGGTTACCCGAACAACCCGTCACGTACGCCCGTACTCGATGTTGCCTACAACAACCATCACGGACGCCGTACGCGACTACCTTTCACCCGTTAGCCAAATATTGAACCGGTCCCATCGTCCCGAGTAAGAGGTCTCTGCACGCGCATCTCCGTGCCGCCAGCCGATTTACACCTCGAGCTCTCAACCTACCCTCTGAACGACGGGCAATGCCTCAATACCCAGCTACCCGAGTTACATCAGTTTCCCGGTTCCCATATAGCCAGTAGGTCTTCGGTACTGTTCTAGCTTGTTCAACAGGCCCGCACACGGCTCGGTCCTCAATCGACACAAGCGGAGCTACAGCACACAGGCCCCAAAGTCCTGCTGCCCTTACTCTCCGCTCGGTCTCATTTTCTTGCCATGTGTATCATGGGCTATCTCTACCCGAGCAATGTGCCCCTAGCCTATTCTCGCGAGTAGTTCCGACTACTCGACTTGTACCGAATCCTACTCTATCCTAGCAATGCAGTGGCTAACGAGGTTTGCAATCTTAAACCCAAACCGTGGTTTTCTTGGCTATGCAGTTGGGTTTCCAAACAAGACTTCTAATGCACAGAACAAAGGAAACAAGTATGTGCTCAAAACAATAAAAATTTGTAAAAAGGTTAATGCAAACCGGGGCTTGCCTTGCTGCTCTTGGTCGTAGGCTAGCTGTTCCTCCGGAGTAACGAAGTCTAGGACTTCGGGTTCCTCCTCGACCTTAGCGACTACATGATAAGAACAATGTATGTATTAATTTAAATGCATTTGTATTAACTTTGAAGTTGTGAAGTCTATAACCCTTGCTAGACAGACCTAATGACTGTGAAACTTTTACTGTGGCTTGGTTACAACCTAAGCAAAGACTTGGTCAAGTTTTAGTTGCAGCAAAGCTCATTTGAGCCCTCCACAATTAATTATGTCCTTGACCTTAATTGGAACTCTTAGGGTGTTCTAGGGATTTTCATGAGACAAACTATGACTTTCTGAAAACTAGATTTTCATAGGGTTCTAATGGAGTTGGTCTCACTTAATTTGGAAGTCTCTAACTAAAGATATGAGCTAAACAATTTCAGAGAAAATTCTGAAAATGTTTCTGAACATTTTCTATTTTCTCTGGAACAGTTTTACTAATCACACCATTAGGTGGACTAAATGAGCTCAAATGGATCTGAAATTTTTATGGTAGTTCAAGGATATTTTGGTGAACATCTCAGCAAAATTTCAGGATTTTCCTCCAAAGGATTCTCCAGTTAAAATTCCTAACAGTTTAAACTTTAAGGAATTAATTCTGGAGAATTAAGGAATTTCATGAAGTGAAACTTGATTTTCTGGAAAGTACTCAGAGAGCTGAATCCAGCAAAATTTGGTTCACTCAATTTGGAGCTTTCTAGCCAAAGTTATAAGGATTTGAAGTTTGAAGGAAATCTAAAAATCGGGGAAAAGTTTAAACTCGCGCGTGGGCCCAGGGAACACGCGTCGCACGCCGAAGCGACGGCACACCGCGGCCCACAAGGCTTTTGCGCGCCAGCACACCCGATCCCGGCCGCAGCCGGATCCCGATTCAAAATATCGGCCGCTGACAGCTGGGGTCCACCCCCTTCTTCAACCTCGCGACACCCGCGCTCCGCCGCCGAGGGACCTCGCCGGAGAGCTGGCCGCTGGCTGCTGTACAGCTCCAAACTTCTTGATTCTGGCCGCCCCTGCCTACTTTTACTTGGGGAACCTGACCCGAGGTTCAGCTGCTCATGACAACGGCCGGAGCATGGTCGGCGACGAGCCGCCCTATCGGAACGACTTCGGCCATGTCGGCTGACTCTCCTAGTACCTCAGCTACTTGGGAAATCGGTCGGGGAGCATCAGTGGACCTCAGAGAAGGTCGACAGGAACTCGGGGCAGCTCGGGGAAGGCCCGAAATAGGTCCTCACCGTGCGCCCGATACCCCCCGTTCGTTCCGCCATTAGTAGACCTTGAATTACGCCGGGCACAGAGGTTCTCCGGCCCAGGGTTGTGAAGGCAACTTGTGCGTCACCGTGTCTAGCTCGTGTGGGAGTGGCCTGAGGCCCTCTAATCCTTTCTAGAGCACGAATTAAACAGAATCGTAACCGAAGGTCGTTCTGCACACAGAAAGGGGAAAAGTGGAAATTCGCCGCCGGTGAGCAACCACTCGAGCTGTGGCTCGGGGATGAGCAGCACCGGTCACCTGCGCGTCCAAGGGTGCCTTGGCTCGGGCGTGACAACGCCCAGGTTGGGCTGTCCACGAGAGCCCGAGGTGCGGCGGTTTCCAGTTCCGAGTTTTATCTTTCGGCACAGCCGATAGCACTCGGTTTCAATCGACTTCTAGCAATGGGGAGGATGGAGGAAGGTCTCTAGTACCTTGCTGGGACCCTGGAGTGGAAGGAGGGAGCTGCGATCGGCTTGATCGAGCGGGAGCTCGAGCGGCGGTGATGGCAGTGGAGAAATGGATCGTGCACGTCGGCAGCTCGGGAAGTGAGTGATCGGAGCACGCCGGGGAGGGAATAAATAGCCCGGCGGCTGGTCTCCGGCTTGGGGCGCGCAGCAGGAGCTGGCGCCGGCTGCCCCCTTCGGTGGCGCGCGCGCACAGCAGCCGGGAACCGACTGAACTGTGTTTCAGTCGGTTTGCTTTGAGGCAGAGGCTGACATGTGGGTCCCACTCCTCTTTTAACCTCTGAAATTTACTCCTAACAGCTGTGGTAAACAGTGAACCCTATTCTACCCTTGGCAATTCCAATTATTCACCCAAGAGCCATTTGAATTGATCAAAGTTCAAATGAGGTTTGGTTTGAATGAATTTCAGCACAAGTTCAGTTTGAAATTCAAATAAAGTTTGAATTTCTCCCCCTTAGCTCATGTCAAGATCAACTCCAAATGGAGTGAAAATTGGTGTGTGAGCTCACAAAAATGTGCTGAGTAAGAATATGCCATCCACTTTCAAATTCATGGCATAAAAACAGTTTGAATTTGAATATGTTTTCAAACTGCCCTTTTTCCTATCTATACCCAAGATGACCTCAAAAAGGTTTTGAATTTGGGTGAAACTTGGCATGGACATCCTTAGCAAAGTGTAGGAGTTTTCATATGTCCAGCCCATCTATATCAAATGTGGGAAATACCACTTTTGCAATGTGTAAGTTTGTTTTCTAATGAGCATGTTGATAATTGTTACTTGCTCTTCATTTGTGTTCATCATTCTTGCTCAAATGAGGTGTGTGGTGTGGTGATGAACACTACAATTGGGTGTCAAAAACTGAGGCCCTTACACCTACATGTTAGGTATAACTTAGAACCCAAAACTTTGATCGAGCCCCGATTTGGGGCCATAAAAGATTTACCTACTTACCTAGGCCCTCGATTCGTATGGCTCGTCGGCATCGCGTCAAGAGTAAACAAGGGGCGTGGAAGAGAGGCGGTGGGGAGAAGTAGAAATGGTGTGTGATTCCTTAAATTGTCGCGGATATCAAAGAGGCAGATCTAGTTATGGCGGGCATCACGTCCCTGAAATTTTTGGGAGGCGTGTGTGTTCCGTGCGAGTGGGCAGCGTTACCACGGGGTGGATGCACCTGTGATCCCCGGTGCCTTTCCTCATTACTGTCGCGGGCACACTACATAAACCACTGCTGGAGCGCAAGTCCCTGCTTTTACTGCTGCGCCCTCTTTCTCCATTCCTCTCGCGCTCCTGCTTTTCTACAAGTTTCGACAGCGCAAGTCAGAAAAGCGAAAAGATCAAGGGAGAGTACAAGTGATTCCCCTTCTTCCTCTTCTTCGATGTCGGCTATGTCAGACTAGATGAGGTCCCGTGTTACCGTTGATTGCCTCTCTTCCTTGGGTGAGCGGGGTATCCTCACGGAGTGGGAGCTTCAACGGATGCGCATTCCGTTCGGGGAGACGGTGCCGGAGCCACGTGAAGGCGAGGTTGTTAGCTTTGTCAACTTCCGCCTCCGCAGGTTGTGACTTCAGCCGTACAAGTTCCTCCGCGCCGCCCTCTTCCACTACGGCTTGGAGCTTCACCACTTGACGCTGAATGGGGTTCTCCATGCCGCCATCTTCTGCATGTTGTATGAGGCATTCCTGGGGATCGAGCCCCATTTCAAGTTGTGGAGGAGGTTCTTCTCGGTGCAGCCGTTCTGCATGG
Organism: Neostapfia colusana; assembly: GCA_030760725.1. Taxonomy (NCBI): domain Eukaryota; kingdom Viridiplantae; phylum Streptophyta; class Magnoliopsida; order Poales; family Poaceae; genus Neostapfia; species Neostapfia colusana. Next base: position 74,018,863 of record JASWHV010000014.1, on the reverse strand, counting down.
ACTATCCGATCCCGGCGGTTGGCGGCGCCTGCATTCTACTCCGACAGGTCCAGCCTCGGTACTTTGACCTCCCGCTTCCAAAGTTCGTGATGAACCAGTGCCAGGACTGGTTCTACATCTGCAACGACAGACCGGCGCTTCCCTCCTTTACTGGCCAGACGCACATCGTTTGGGAGCAGTGGCAGTGGGGAGTCGCGGAGGTTCACATGCGGCGGGTCGCCGTCATTCTGGAGCAGGTAGAGGCGCTACATGCAGAGGGGCTGACCGGAGAGGTCATCCTGCTGACCTTCGTGGCGAGAAGGATCCAACCACTTCGCGCTTGCGTCCATTCCATGTAGCAGTACACCAAGCTTGGTGATCCCACGCATGGGTATACGGAGGAGGTCCCCAACTCCGAAGTCCGGCGGAGGTTTCACGACCTCACTTGGAAGGATGTGGAGTTCGGTGGGCGCCATACACGCCCTCTCTCCGTGGATTGTATTCTACTCGGGTAACCATCCGACCTTTGTCCCATGACTTTATCGCAACACTCTCTTGGGCTTTGACCAGATCTAATGCCACGACGTTTTGCCTAGGAGATCTAAGGCATAGCAGCCTTCCGAAGGTGCTCGAGGACAAAAGGAAAAGGGAAGAGAGGGCTGCACGGGACGCTGCCCTAAAGAAAGGGAAAGATGGTCGCAAGGCCAGCCGTCTTCATCGTCATAGGAGGCATGAGGAGCACCAGAGGGCGGCGCGGGCCGCAAGGGCCGCCGGGGAGGCTGCCCCTTCTACACCGTTGGAGTTGTCATCCCCTTCCTCTGGGTCGGACGATTCCTCGACGCTGACAGAGCAGGGAAAGAGAAAGTTTGGTGATAACGCTCCGGTCGCGAAGAAAGCCCGGGCGGGCGAAGGAAGCAGCTCTTCCTTAACCCCCCCCCCCGCCCATGCTTCTAGGGCTCATTCAAGATAGGACCTTTAGTGACCACGGTCCCGGAGGACTGATCGGAGGGCCAGAAGCTTGCCACCTGGTCTACAACGGGCCATGCTCCGACGGGGGCCCGTCGGCGCCCAACGCTCTGGCCTTCGTGGCTCAAGCCGAGGTGGGATGCCCGAATTTGGAAGGCTCGGCGGGACAAACGGTTAGGCGCCGGGCGACCCTAGTCATCCCCCCGGGCGCTAGACCCTGGGCGGCCATGCCTCTTATTCGCACTAGTCGAACAGGTTTGTCCTATAGTCTTCGTTCCTTTTCCTTGTTCAGACCTCTCCTACTTTGTTTTTTTATTTCTTTCTCCACTGCCTACCATAAGGCCTACCAGCTGGGCGTTCTGGCTTAGCTAGGAGCTTCACCACCTCTGGCCTCTAGCCCATCGTCGGCAGGGAGCGCGTGGCCGACAGGGGAGGAGGTACCCTCTCTCCCAACCGGGGAGGGGGCGTTTCAGCCATCTCCACTTATCCGAGCCGCCGTCGAGCCGGCCCCGACCGTGGAGGTTCAGTTTGAGGGGGGGTGAGGTTCGTCCCCCAGGAATGGGGCCAATCGCTGCCGAGGAGGAGGTGGAGTCATCTCCGCAGGTTCCGCTGGTTCGTAGGAGATCACGGTACCGGGCGATGGAGGCAGCACTCACGACGGAGGTGGAACTTCCCTCGGTCGGTGTCGCCTTCCTGGCTTCAGAGCTTGGGGTTTTACAAGAAGCGACTCTTACTGTGGTTTCGGACCGAGCCTTGGAGGGATCGGAGCTTCCTTCGGTGGGCCGTGGACCCTCCGGTTCCAAGGGCGTGGCGGGCCAGGAGAACGATGTTTACTTCTCCTGCTCTCAACTTGCCGAAGCTGTGGAGCTATTCCGCTCCGGCCAGAATCATCTCACGGATGCGCTCTAGAGGCTTGGCCGTGGTGTTCTTTCGAGCGAGATAAGTCTCGTTTCTCGACTTCTTCATGGGTCGCCCTAGGGCTCAATTGTGACTGTGTCTTTGACTTCCCTTTTCTAGATACCTGCCGGGTGAGAGACCGAGCGGGAGCGGCTCCTTGAGGGATCCCCTAGCCGCCAGTGGATTGAGGCTGTGAAGTAGAGTGAGGAAGCCGAAAGGGCCTGAGCTGAGTCCGCGGCCGCCTGGGAGGAATCAGACCACCTCCGTACTCCGATTGCCGCCGCCCAAGAAGAAGTGGGTTGACTTCATGAGGTAGCCGCTACCGCCCAGGAGGAGACCTCCTGAGCGATTCGTGGGAAGGAGGAGTGTAAGGGCCCAAATTTTTCACTTACTAAAAGTGTTCATCCCCACACACCTCACCTCAATTGTGGAAAAATCATGAACACATTTGAAGAGCAAGTAACCACCGTAAATAGATTTATTAGGGGATGAACTCACAAAATGAAAAAGTGGTATTCCCCACATGCATCATATAAGGGATGAGCATATGATTAACTTCTAAACTTTGTTAGGAATGCTCATGCCAAATTTCACCGCAATCCAAACCTATTTGAGGTACTTTTGGGAACAATTCTTAAAAGGCTAGTTTGAACTTAAATTCAAATTCAAACTCCTTTGGTGGTTTGATCAAATGGAAATGGGTATTAAGGTAACCATACTCAGAGCAGTAGGGAAATTCAAGTTTTTAGGACAAAAATGGAAATTGGGACCCACATGTCTATGACAGCCGAAGTAAAGCGACTACAGTTGCAGTCCTCTGTTCTTCGGGCCGAGGCAGCGTGTGCCACCGAGGGGAACGCCGTCGGCCACCTCCTGCTTTGCGCTGTCGTGCTGGAGACCCGCCTCGGCATCCTCATCACCCCATGAAGATATTTTTTGCTGCACAACCCGAGTGTTTGCTCCTCTGTTCGTACGTTCGACAGAAGCACCCGCCGTCCGCTTCTCTGTGTCTCCCGATCACACCACGGCAGCTGAGCTCGGATGATCGAGATCCCCACAGCAAAAAGCAACACAAACTCGTGATCTCGCCGGCTACCTTCTTTACTCCTTGGTCCTCTGCTCGTTTGCATGGGATCTTGGAGTTGTAGTCGTGCGCCATGTTGAACACCGAAGGAAAACAACGTCGGCTCTCCGTGGACAGCCCACAACGAGCAAGATTACACTCAAGCAAACCGAAAACCCGGTGCACCAGAAACTAGAGTTTCTCCTCCCCGAAGCTCATCCCTAATGGTGGATCACAGCATGGGAATTCAGAGTTTTCATCCTGGATGGCGCAAATTGACCCTGAGGTAGGAAATTGTGACATTCACGTTCAATTCTCGTTATTAGTGATTCAAACTTTGCACATAGGTTTTTGATTTGCTAGCGCACATCCTCCATCGAATTTAGACCGTGAGATGGGGTGTAGAGGGAGAAAATCTGAGTCTTGTCCATGGCGCACCGTCGGAACCCGTCAGCCGCACGGTACCAAGTTAGTTAGCAAGCTTCCTGGCCCTTTTGGATGCCATTTCCAGCTTCCCTGTGTTTCCCTGGTGCTATAGAGCCAAAAAACCGGCAATTTGGTGGAGAAATGAGCGTGCCCGGCCTCTCCGGAACCCTAATTGGGACTGCCACCGTCGCGCACCCATTTCCATCGATCACCGGCGGCCGGCGACCCCTACAATGGGTTCAGCGTCCCAAGTTAGGGGCGCGGCGAGATTTGGCTCGGCCGACGGCTAGGAAGGCAATTCCGGTGACCCTAGCCGGAGGGAGCCGCCGCTCGGGCGCGGTGGGCGCGAGGAAGGGAAAGACACTGTGTGTGGGACCCACGTGCAATGTTTTAAACATTTTTCTAATTTTCAGTTTTGATTTCAAACTTCAAACACACATAACTTTGGCTAGTAATGTTCAAATCGAGTGAACCAAATTTTTTTGGATTCAGCTCTCTGAGTACTTTCAAGTAAAACATGTTTCACTCCATTAAAACCTATATTTCTCCAGAATTAATTCTCCAATTTTGAGAATTTTAACTGGAGATCCCTTTAGTGGAAAATTCTGAAATTTTGCCAGGATATTACTTATAATATCCCTGAGTGAAAGTGCATCTAGGTAATCCCCGTGGGTTTTGGTTGATTGATGACGACAATTAAGATGCTAATAAGTTTCTACTGAGTATGAGCACAGGTGTTTATCAAAGAAATGGATATGGAGTCTCTCAAGAAGCAAAAGGAAATGACGAAGACTTGAAAGAGTAGAAAATAGCATTTTCTATTAATCTTCACATTTTCTAGTTGTGTATAGGGTCTTCTCTTTTAGAGTGCTCGAGAATCACTAGAGAGCTCAAACGAAGGGTAGAAAGTTAGAATCATGAGAGGAAGTAGTCATAGATATGAAGAAAAAGGGGAGACCGGACTTGTCCGGACCATGGGCCGGACTAGTCCGTTTATACCCGGACTAATCCGTTTTAGACCGAATAAAGAGTCTCTGAGTCAGTTCGGACTTGTCCGTTAAAGGCCGGACTAGTCCGTTATTGTGTGAGTCTGAGCCGTTATGAGACTAAGTCTCAGAAGGCCGGACTAGTCCGCTAAGCGGACTAAGCCGCTGAGGTCCGGAGAAGAAGTCTCTGAGTGCCATCGGACTAATCTGCTCCACAGGCCGGACAAGTCCGATCTTCTCAGACTAGTCCGAATTAGGACGGAACAAAGGTTCCTGTGTGAGCTCGGACTAGTCCGAGGTTAGCTAGACTAGTCCGCAGCTCTAGTTGAGAGAGTTTTTAGACTAAGTCCGGTAAGACCGGACTAGTCCGCCCTTCAGGTCGGACTAGTCCGCCCCTACCAGACTAGTCCGTTCTCATACGGAACAAAGGTTCCTGATTGAGATCGGACTGGTCCGCTCTTGGCCGGACTAGTCCGGGTTTTCATGACCGTTTGAATCCAACGGTCACTAAAACTTTATTTGGTAAGCTGTGACGTGAGTGGTCCCTCAAGAACGGACTAGTCCGGGGTTGGGACCGGACTAGTCCGGACTTTAGTTGGTAACGGCTAAATGCCAGGATTTCTATAAAAGGAGACCCCCAGCTGAGAATTGAAGTGACACGAACCTAAGCGCTGAAAACTCATTCCTAGAGCTCTTTTAAGCCTCTTTCCTCACCTTCTAGACCCCTAAGATTGGATCTTAAGGTGTTTGTGGTTTTTGTGAGAGGAAAGACGTGGTGATCGACGTTTGAGCTCTCGGTTTAATTCCTTTGCACTCTAACTGTTATTTTGATTTTTTAACAGTTGTACTTTGAATTCTAGAACTACTTGGTTGGTGTAGGGAGCCTCAAAGTGTGAGTAGCCCCTAAGATCATTGTATTCACATTCGATTGATAGTGAGAAAGCCCGGGCTTGATCTTGGTGATCGCTCGGTGAGGGAAGGGTTGGAAAGACCCGGTCCTTGGTGAACTTCTCAACGAGGACGTAGATTCCTGTGTGGAATCGAACCTCGGGATAAATCGTGTCTCTTGGTGTCTCTACTATTTCAATTGCTCACTAGAATTACTTGTCAAGCTTTCATTGTGTTATTTCCCGCAAATTGTTCTATTATTTTGCAATCTAATCATTCTCAACTAATTAGTGATATCATTTGACTACCACATATTTTCCGCTCAAACAAACTTAAAAGGAAACCTAATACACAAATTAGGCTTACACCGGACTAGTCCGACCTCAGACCGGACTAGTCCGGCCTGCTCTGGTTTTATCCGCTGTTTATTTGAATTTCAGGTTTTATTAGCCTATTCAACCCCCCTCTAGGCAACTTTCAATTGGTATCAGAGCCTAACTCTCCACAAAAGCTTAACCGCTTGGAGAGGAGATGGGGGACAAGGTCGGTAGCCAAATTTATCGCAACAAGGGAAAAGGAGCAAGTTCGAGCAACTTTGAAGAACAAGGTTCTAACCCACCTCCCGCAGTTGCTCCTCCACAAGACGTTACAAGTTCAGAAGAAGATGAAGAAGTTCTTCATCTCATGGCACTCCTCAAAAAGAAGAAGGAGGAGGCTAAAAAGAAAAAGAAGGAGAAGTTGGAGAAGAAACTCAAGAGTAGTCAACAAGACTACTCGCGATATCCTTTTAACTATGAACGACTAAATTCTCATTCCAGTTATTTATCAATTCCTCTAGGCAAACCACCTCACTTTGATGGAACTAACTATACAATGTGGAAACACAACATGAAGTTGCATCTAATTTCCTTGAACCCAAGTCTTTGGCATGTGGTGTGTACAGGTATAGATATCCCCGAAGACGAGGATGAACTTACCCTAGAACAAGAACAACAAATCCATCGCAATGCACAAGCAGCAGCCGTGCTCAACTCATCTCTGAGCATTGAAGAATTTAACAAGGTAGATGGGTTGGAGCTCGCCAAAGATATTTGGGACACCCTCAAGATTGCACATGAAGGAAATCGATCCGTGAGGGAAGCTAAGATTGAGATGATAGAAGGAGAACTTGGAAGGTTCGCCATGGAAGAAGGCGAAACACCTCAAGAAATGTACAACCGACTCAAAACTCTTATCAACAAGAGTCAGGCGTACGGATGCAAGAAATGGAATGACCATGAGGTGGTTAAAATAATGATAAGAGCATTTATGCCTCGCAATGTGACCCTATGCACCTTAATCCGGGAAAGTCCAAACTTTCACTTGATGACTCCGGATGAAGTGCTAGGGAAAATCATTAACCACGAGATGATGGAAAAGGAAGCTCAACACGTCAATGACCTAGCCAAGATCACTTCATCCAAGAAGAAGGGCATTGCTCTCAAGGCCACATCCAAGTCCAAGGCAAAAGAAACTCAACTCACAAGTGAAGATGAAGAAAGTGATGATGAGAGCACGAACATGGATGATGAAGAAATGGCGTTCTTCATCAAAAGATTCAAAAGGTTGATGATAAGAAGGAGAAGCCATCACTATGAGAACAAGAGCAAAGACAAGGGCAAGTCAAGAACAAAGAAGACTTGCTACAACTGTGGAGAACATGGGCATTTCATTGTGAACTACCCCCATAGCAAGGAAGATGACAAGAGAAAGAAGAAGGATGGGAAGCCTCAAGATAAGAAATTCTTCACAAAGAAGAAGACGTATGGACAAGCCCACATCGTAGAAGAATGGGACTCAAATGAAGAATCTTCCTCCGAAGATGAAGAAAAAGTGGCAACCGTAGCCATCAAGAGGCCAACCATGAAGAAATCACTCTTGCCAAACAAGGGTGATTGGAAGAGCCGAAGTCACACATGCCTCATGGCAATGGAAGGAAAGCGCAAGGTAATGACTAAACCCTCTAAGTTACATATTGAAGATGATAGTGACTTTGATAGTAGTAGTGAAAACGAATTCATGTTTAGAGGATTAAACAAAAAGGCTATAGCTAAAATGAAAATGTTATCAGATGAAATATTTGAACAAGAAGAGCTTCTCAATCAACAAGAAGAATTGCTTATCCTTGAAAAGAAAAGAAACCTTGAGATTGAGAAACTTCCTGAACTTGAGAGAGAAAAGAGTAGGACACCTGAAAGCGAACTTGCCATGAGCAAGGAGACATGTGTTCAGCTTAAAAGTGAGAATGTGGCACTTCAAGATGAACTTGTAAGCTTAACCAAAGCTCACAAGAATCTTGAAGCACAACTTGACTCACTTAAGTCAAGTGGCCCAACTAATTCATCCTCCAAAAGATCTCTCTCAACAAATATAGAATCCAACACTAAAACTTGTAAATGTGCTAGCATTGTCTTAAACTTAAAAATGAGATCAAAGAGGCACAAAGCAAGAATACACACAAGAGTGGGATCTTTGATAAAGAAAAAAAATCAAATATGCACGTAGTGCATACACAATCACAAGATCTCCCTTCATCAAAG